>CM017195.1:20520365-20882865 GCA_004837865.1 Musa balbisiana | reverse complement strand
TTCTCCAAGTAAGCTTGTGCAATATATGTATTTCAATGTCATTCTTTTACAAAGTGATATGCTAATGGACTACTCCTAGTATACCCGATGCCAATGTGTAAGGAGTCGATGGTTGTTGTCCTATAATGATCTCGAAGGGGCTCTTGTTGGATACAGAGCTCCGTTGCAAGTTGTAAGAGAATTACACTATGTCCAGTAACTTCACCCAATCTCGTTGAATGGCTCATCATATAGTGTCGAATGTATTACTCAAGGAGCGAGTTTATCCTTTTAGTTTGACCTTTCGTCTAGAGGTGGTGGCTTGTGGAGAAGTATAACTTAGATCCTAATAATTTGAATAACTCGATCCAGAAGCGTCCTAGGAACAGAGGGTCTCGACCACTGATGATATTGTGCGGGACTCCCCAATACTTCACCACATTCTTCATCATCAGCTTAGTCGCCTCCTCCGCTAAATAGTGTAGGGGTGCAACAATGAAAGTTGCATGTTTTGAAAACCGATCAACCACCACGAGTATCGATCCAAGTCCCTCTACTATTAGTAAGCTTGATATGAAGTCCAAGGAAATGCTCTCCCACGGTCATTCCGGTATGGGCAATGGCTCCAAAAGTCCCACCGACTTTCGCTGCTCCACCTTGTCTTATTGGCAAGTGAGGCACATTCGAACATATTCCTCCACATTCATCCCCATCTTCGGTCAGTAAAAGGCCCTCTCCATGAGAGCCATGGTTTTGTGAATATCCGGATGTCCTACCTAAAGAGAATCGTGACACTCTCTTAAAAGCTTACGCCTCAAATTATCCACTTGAGGGATATAAACCTTATTCCTTTTTGTGTAAATGAGTCCCTCCTGGACCCAAAATCATCGTGCCTTACCTTCTTTGATGAGTTGCATTAGGATTGCTACCTAGGGATCACTATACAGTCCATCCCTGATCCTGGAAAGGAAGTTGGAGTGCAGTTGACTTGCTTGGCCTCTGCCCTCGAACTGTATGGTATTCACTCGGTCCACTTTCTGGCTCAGTGCATCAACCACGACATTTGCTTATCCGTGCTTGTACTCCATTGTCATATCAAACTCAGCTAGAAAGTCCTAATATTGTGCTTTCTTTGGAGAGAGTTTCTTTTGATTTTGGAAATAGCTTAAAGCGATGTTGTTTGTCCTCAGCATAAATTACGATCCAAGAAGGTAGTGTCGCCAAACTCATAGATAGTGGACCACCGCTGTCATCTCATTCTCATGCACTGGATACCGCTGCTCGGTCTCGTTGAGCTTGCAGCTCTCGTAGCACATCAGATGACCCTCCTGCATGAGTACTCCCCCAATAGCAAAGTCTAAAGCATCTGTATGGACTTCGAAGGGCTCCCCATAGTCCGGTAATTTGAGCATTGGTTCTTCCAACACAACAATCTTCAGATATTGGAATACCACTTCACATTTATCATACCACCTCCAAGGCTGCTCCTTCTTTAGCAACTCCGTCAGTGGAGTTGCATGCTTCGAATATCCCACTATGAAGCGTCGATAGTAGTTGACGAAACCAAGGAAGGATCTTAGCTCTAGCACCTTCTTTGAAGTTCGCCATTCCATAACTGCTTGCACCTTTGATTTATCCATTCGAATGGAGCCATCACTGATTCGATGCCTCAAGAATAAGATATCCGTTTGAGCAAAGTAGCACTTCTCCCTTTCACGAACAAAGTGTTCTCCCTGAGAACCTTGTAAATTGTCTGAAGGTGTTTGACATGCTCCTCGAGCGTTTGTGTAACATCCCTCGTTTCTAAATTTTCGTATAAGTTTTTAATTGTAATGTAAGTATCCATTTTAAATTTGATAGATGAGCCTAAATATAATTCTGGGGACCTATTTGAAATAGAAAAAAAAGGATTCTGAGGACCTATTTGTAAACCCTGAGGACCTAATCATAAATATAATAATACAAGGACTAAACTACAAAATGTACAAAATTACAAATCCCACCGCTTAAGCCTCTATGCCTTCATTCTCAAGGAACCTGATAAGGCAGCTACATGGAAGAAGAGAGGAAGGGAGAAAGAAGAAAAAAAAAAAAGGGAAGAAGAGGAAGAGAAATTTGGGGTTTTAGGTTTTTTTTGCTCAAATCTTCTCATTTGGGGTCAAAAATTCTCAAAAGCAAGTATTCTAATATTTAGCACCAAACGTGGATTTAGGCAGGACCTTATTCATTTAAAATTAGACTCATATACCTTTCTTTTGACACTAATTTTGAAAATTTTGGACACTTATCCAAACTCCTGTTTCAAATGAGCCAATGGATGCTGCAAAATTGGGATCGAAATTTCTGACCTTTCGATACTAAAATACCTATAAGTCCCTGTTGGAAATTCTGATTTATACTAAACTAACTTCATCTAAAACTAGACTTCTATATCTTTATTTTGATATATAGATTAAAAATTTTGGAATTCAAATGCCTATCCTATTATCTATTGAAACCGACTCTATAATTTCTGTAAAACAGTGATTTTTGTTTTTGACCTTTGGTTACTAAATCAATGGTAACTCCTTGTTGGAAACCTTGCTTCATACAAAACCTATGTCATCAGAAAATAGATTGATATATCATTCGACAATATTTTTTTAAGGGTATTGGAGCATAATCGATAATCTAAAGTATTTGTTCAATATGCCTCTCGAACTCTGTCAGAAATCGAGCTTGGGTCGATTTCTCATATTCTGTTTTCATTTGTTTGGAAATAGATTTGCATTCAGTTTCCTTCACTCAATTGAGATTTAAATTAATGCTTGAATTCTTGTTTGTGCTTGTCTATAAGTTATTTACATTCTTGAACCATATTGTGTAACGTTTATGCTATAACATATTGACTCATATAGGCACATGTATATTATCTTATTCCGCATTTGCTTTCGATATGTGCCTAATCCAATTTCATCCCTTTGGATATTGAATTCATCTAACCTTCTTATTTGAATTGAGCTAAATATGATTGCTTGGGATCCATGTGTACTCTTGCTTTCATTTTCTTTCAAATCTAAATACACTTGTGAAAGATTATTTGCTTGCATCGTATTGACTCGTAAAGGCACATGTACGTTTTGTCGTTTCGCGTGTGCTTCTGATATGTGCTATTTATTATTCATACTGCCCTTTTGTACTCTGGTGTTTGTGGGATAATGTAAACCTTTGCTAGAAATGGTAAAGGGAGTTATGCATAGAGCCTGCGATGCTCTGCCGGCCCCCTCTGACTTCACCAAGACGTGGGTGGATGGAGCTCCCAAACGTAAGAGACTTCTGTTTAGTGGTCATTCAGAAATGGATGAATCACATTTTGTCTGTGGTCCCACTACACCTTCTGTATGTTTGATATGATATCTAGAGCTTTAGTTATGTATTTTTGTATGCGCTTTGGATAAGAAATATATGAATGTAACGTCAAATACGACGTTTCAGCTTCTGTTTCATATCAGTCTTTGATATGTTCCAAAATGTTTGTACACCATTGATATGCTTTGAAATATTTTATATGCTATTGATATGTTCTGGAATGTCCTATTTGCCATTGATATGCTCAGAAATATTTCATGCATCATTGATAAGCTCCAAAACGTTTCATTGGTTACTAATATGCTCCAATTACTCTATGCTCCATTTGTTATGAACCAAATATATGTGATTGAAATGACATTTGTGATTCTGCACCTAGTGAGATTTCATCTATGAATTCTTTATAATTTGCCTTGTATTTTGAAACCTTATTTGTTTGGAAGTTATCCTCTTTTACCATGGATATGTTAGTCATCTACTGAGCATTATATACTCACTCCGTTGCTATATAAATTTTTCAGGATAGCTTGTCGCTTGCTTAAATGTTAAAATTGGGCTGAGGCAATGGAAAGCTAGAAGATTTTGGGCAGATCTTTATTAGTATACATGTTTTGTCGTATAAGCACACTCTGCGACTAATGAAATGTTGACGATGAATCTAAGCTTGTGGAATTTGTATAAGTTTAAAGAACCTCTCATGTTTAGGATTCTAGAATGTTAAGTGTAATTCGTGTTATGATATGAACTTATGGTAAATGTTGGTTTTGTGATTGTATAGACTCCCACACTTGTGAATTTATGTTGTGGTTATTATTTTGGTGAGTTGGGTTTAGATTTTATGAATCATCGAGCGATGTGTTGTATGATTATAAACTGCATAGGTTTTATGTATCGTTAGATGTTTGAATGTTTTTAGTATCCTTAAATGTTAGTTTGGATTCTGGATTTATTTGTGATGAAAATTTTAATTTTATCGATATTTTTGAGGGGCGTGACAGTTTGGTTGTAGACGACGATATCGTCCAAGTAGACGATCACAAACTTATCCAAATACTCCTTGAATAGTTGGTTTATAAGAGTGCAGAACGTGGCCGAAGCATTGGTTAAGCCAAAGGGCATCACTAAAAACTCAAACGCTCCATACCTGGTCATGTAGGTAGTCTTCGCTTTATCGTTTTCAACAATGCGCACATGCTAGTACCCCGATCAGAGGTCAAGTTTACAGAAATACTTGGCTTTGCCCAATTGATCGAACAAGTCCATGATGAGCAGGATGGGATACTTGTTCTTCACCGTCACTTTGTTGAGGGCTCGATAATCGACGCATAGTATGAGGCTCCCATCTTGTTTCTTTTGGTAGAAAACCATAGCTCCGAATGGTGCTTTAGAACTACGGATGAGACCACCGCTTAGTAGTTCACTTAACTACTTTCTAAGCTCTACCAACTTTGGAGGGGGCATGCGGTAGGGTGGTTTCATTAGAGGTTTCACTCCTAGCTCTAGCTCGATATGATGATCCATGCCTCTACGTGGCGGTAGAGTCTTCAGCAACTCAGGTGGCATAACGTCTATGAATTGCTTCAGGATGTTTGCCATCACAGCAGGTTCATGAATGACCTTCTCGTCGAGTGGCTCTAGCTTTATAACAGCCACGAATGTTAATTCACCTTTTCGCATCTCTTTCTTCAGTTGTAATATCGATATCTGTTGGGGGTCCCTAGTTCCTCTCCAAGAGATAGGAACCACACAGGGGTCATCACCTCCCATTATATATAGGGAGTTTAGGAATGGCATTGGTATCAACTTCGCCGCGTGCATAAACTTCATTCCAAGAATCACTTAGAAGTCATCCAATGGCACTGT
Source organism: Musa balbisiana (assembly GCA_004837865.1). Classification (NCBI taxonomy): domain Eukaryota; kingdom Viridiplantae; phylum Streptophyta; class Magnoliopsida; order Zingiberales; family Musaceae; genus Musa; species Musa balbisiana. Next base: position 20,877,675 of record CM017195.1, on the reverse strand, counting down.
CATCATATTTATGCTCTCGCTCCATGTTCCGATCTTGATGGGACTCCTTTTGCTAACCCGGAGATCCGCTTAGCCTCCGAGTTCACCGCCTTCATCCGACTTGGGTTATTCTCCAAGATTAGCCCAGGTCGCTTTGCTTCTCGATCAGTAATAAAGTAATGGGTAGCGCCCGTGTCCACCATTACATGGGTTGTTTGGCCATTGAGCTTAATGTCCACGTACATCAGCTCGTTACTCCCTACTTTCAATGGCTTTGCCTTCATGTTCTCCCCTACTTGATCCCGCAAGCATTTATCAAATGCATTGCTCCCATTCAGGGATCCTGCGATCCTCATCGTCGCTGCTAGATTCTAACCTGCTTGAACTAAGGGCGATGGCTTTGCTCTTGTCTGATTTGGGGGGAATGGATGGAAGTTGTTAAAGCATTGAGTACTTATTTTTGTGGGCACTCCCTCACAATGTGCGGCCCTCCGCATAAGAAACATCTGTCAGGTTTCGAAGCCTTACCTTTTGAGCTTAGTCTTTTATGGAACTCTTCTTTTTTTGTTTATCTTTGGACTCCTTCCTTCGATAATATTTTAGAGGATTATGTTTGGAATGCATGCATCTAACTTTAGTTGGTTGATTTTGCTTACATTATTTTGTCAGCTTGTCATCTTCACATATTTGGATTGAGAAAGTCAAACCCGAATGCCTTGCAACCACTATCCATTATTTCCTTATAGTGAAGAGTACTTTTCTTTTACTGAGTTCTGACAAGTTTTGAAGAGGTGTTTACGCAATGTAGTAGCACAATGTTCTCATCGGATTTGAATGGACAACAGACTGTGTTCTTATGGGTGCATGTGAAAGCTTTAATGTGCTAGATTCCTTCACATGCTACTTGAATACGCCAGCTATGCATGTGTTAGAACCATTGCAGATTCTAAGCTTGGGTTGATCTCTTTAGGGGATCGGCCTCCTGGAACTCTATAGGGGTTCCTTCCTCCAAGTTGCTGCTCAAAAGCTGCAGAAAATATTCATCTATTGCTTGTCAAAAGAGGATGAATACATGACTATTTATAGGATTTCTAAACCCTAACTCCTAATAGGACTCCTACTCAATTAAGACTTCTACTCAAGACTCCTAATAGGACTCCTACTCAAGACTCCTAATAGGACTCCTACTCAAGACTCATATTCCTTTATAACTCCTAATTCTTCTTTAAGAAATAACCTCTAAACCCTAACTGGCCTCTTCATCTCTTTAATAAGGGTCAGCTTAGGTAAGTTTTACATGAATGCCCCTATCAATTAGGACTCTCCTAACTAGAGTCCTGACAGACCCGCTCTCTTCAAATCAGCCTTGTCCTCGAGGCTGACAATCCATGAATTTTGGAAATTTGATCTTCAAGTCATCATAGTTCTCCCAAGTGGCACCTTCTACTGGTAAGTTCGCCCATTATATTAGCACTTCAGTAATGGGTCGTCATCGTTGAGTCACGATCCGTCGATCAATAATGGCACTCAACTGGGTCTGGAGTTCTCCTTGGGCGGTCATATTTAGTGGGTGACTTTGGGCTGTCTCCAAGCACCTATTTATCACTTCTGTCTGGCCGTCGACTTGTGAGTGATACGTCGTACTCCTTTTCAATTTAGGGCCCTGTATATGGAATAACTCTGTCGAAAATCTGCTCGTGAAGATGCAAGTAGAATTTGGCACAAGCACAATGCGTCCCTTATAGCGTAATTCTTTTGAGTCCCAATTGTAATGAGCCACGGAGTTTAGTGCTTCCTCCAATTTTTTTATGGTCTTACTAGTCTCTGGATCTTCTTGCCATTCCTTCTTAATATCCTTAAGGAAGTCATAGGTCAAAAGTGAAATGGTCGAAAATTCAACTTGCTTGGGTAGCCGTAAAAGCGCATCTGCAACAATATTCTTTTTCCCCTTTTTGTAAGTTATTTCATAATCATATCCAAGAAGCTTTGTTATATATTTTTGCTGCTTAGGAGAAGATATCTTCTGCTCCAAGAAATATTTTAGGCTTTTATGGTCGGTTTTGATTTGAAAGCGTCGCCCGATCAAGTACGATCTCCATTTGGCCACCGCATGCACAATCGCAAGCATCTCTTTGTCATAAATAGTCATTTTGAGATTGGAAGGAGATAATGCCTTACTAGTATAAGCGAGGGGGCGGCCATCTTGTATTAGTACAACACTAATTCCGACTCTAAAGGTATCGACTTTAATAACAAAAGTCTTGCCGATGTCGAGTGTTGTCGTCACTACGGCTTTATGTTCGTTGAAGGTAGTGATGGCTTTGTTTGACCATTGGAAAGCATCTTTTTTTAGCAAGGAAGTAAGTGGTGCACTGATCTTTCCATAGTTTTTCATGAACTTACGATTGTAGCTTATTAAACTGAGAAAGCCACGTAGCAATTTTATGTTCCTTGAGGATGGCCAGTTCTGCATTGCTCCAATTTTGGAGGGGTCCACTGCCACACCTTCCTTTGATATGATATGCCCAAGATATTCTACCTTCTGGTGAAGAAAGCAAAAATTCATAGTGGTCGTTGTGTGTTCGAAAGATGGTTTTCGGTATATCTTCTTTGCACGCTCATATTTGATAATACCCGGATTGAAGGTCCAGCTTTGTGAAGATTTGTGCTCCCTTTCATCTAGCAATTCATCTGCTATTGGAATAGGGTATTTGTCTTTGACGGTTATGCCATTGAGGGTTCGGTAATCAATGCACATTCGCCATGTTTTGTCCTTCTTTCGTACGAAGAGCACCGGTGAAAAGTAGGGGCTGCAACTTGGCCGAATAACTCTTGTTTCGGGCATCTCTTTTACAATCCTTTCTATTTCATCCTTCTGCAGATATGAATGTTGATATAGCCAAGTATTTGCAGGAGGTTTGCCCAGAAGAATCGGTATACAATAATCATGCCGACGGGCAAGAGGTAGGTTACACAGTTCGTCAAATATATCTGAAAATTCAATAAGCAAAGGAAGTAGGTTTGGATCTTCAAATTCTATTGGCTCTCTTAGTTTACTGCTCAAGTTGTACCAAAAAGTCGCTACATGCTTTATGCAAAACGTTCTCTATTTGTTGTGTGCAAATCGTCATTATTTCGCCCCCACGTTTCCAGTGTAGAATAACCCGTTTCCCTTTACTGTAAAATCTCAAAATTAGTTTCATAAAATTTTAGAAAACATCACATAATGTTGTCAACCATTCAATTTTGAACATGGCCTCATGATCATTAAGAGGGAGGAGGAAGAAATCTGCAATTATCTCTTGGTCCTGTAGTAACAGTTTCTCCTGTGGGCGCCTACGATCACACTTCAAAATCCGTCCGTCGGTGAACTTGACGTCAAACCTACTGTAATACTCGATACGTAAGGCCATCTGGACAGCAACTTTACTATCTAGAAAGTTATTAGTGCTGCCCGTTGTCACGGACAAACTCAAAATAGGATGTTTGATGTAATGCTTATGTATGTCCGTGTCTTTTGGTATGTTCATGCTTTGAACAGCATGTAGAGGGACGGCCGAAGGCTTAATAGTCTCATTTTAGTTTCGGTCTGTAGTGGACCATTTTACCCCTTTGTTGTGCAACTATTCAGAGCTTGTAAAGTTTGTTTGTAATTTGCATTGGCTAAGAAGTGTTTTCCGAAGATGATTGCTTGTGGATCCCGAGTGAGGCGTTTTCTCTAACCCGTTTTCTCTTTTGTAGGTCCTAAGGGACCATGGGAGGTTTCGGGGAGGCTGACCTTTGCGGACGGACACGCAACGGTGCCGTACGACTTAGGCAAAACCAGCTAAGTCCGTGACAGATGGTATTAGAGCGGGACAAGCACTCATAGAAACACTTGGCATGCAAACGTGGGGGACCTAGCGGGGCTGCATTGAGGGCAGCCAGCACACGCGACCGTTTTGGGGAAAACGGGCATGGCGATGTAGGGAAATAGAGTCGCTCAGAGGAGCAAGCATCTGAGATTGGCATTCAAAGGAATGGCCAACCCTTCACGTGAGAGGCACCACGAGGACGAGCAAGCTGGGAAGAATGCGAAGCGCACAAAGGTTGGGATGGTTGAGTTTGAGCTATGGCTCAACGTTGGCAACTATACTTGATGGTGCTCAAGTCAAGCGAGGCGCTTGGTAAAGGATGAGACCACACAAGGTGGAATGAGTTGCTCAGCGACCGAAAGAGTTGTGCAAAGCTCACAGAGGTGAGGGGAATTGCTAACTCGAAGAATTCGGTACTCATGCAACGGCTTGTATGCGGACGATGGAATGTTCGTGACCATCCCAAGGCAATGAAACTTGGCACCATGGAGCATTGAAACTTTCTCTTCGGCATGTGAAGGATACGTCCGTAGGAGGCTGAAGTGTGCAGCGAGTTCAGTATGTTGCTAGGCCTTGAGTGGTGCAGTGGGGGTTGTATTGACGTGGAGTCGCAATCTAGCAAGTGCGTTTGCAGGAGGCAGAACAATGCACAGTTTGTTCAGTAAATCGGAGTAGTCCAAGGGGATGGTGGTCTCCGAAACGAAGAGAGATGTTTGCTCCAACGGGATGGATATCCAGGAGGGATAAGTCCTAACTCTCCAGAGGGAGAATCACGTGCAATAGAATTGCACATGTTGAGGAGTAGTACCTCAAAAATAACAACTCCACGAAGCTCAATGGACCGAGCGAGCGACGAGGAGTCATCGCATGATCTCGCTTGAGAGAATGCATTGGTGGATGCATTGTGGGATCAAGTGGTGGAGCGACCCAAGGCAACACAAATGAAGGCACACTTGGAGTCGATATAGAGATCAGACTCAAGGGAGGGCTGACCCGTGGAATGGTGGGTGCAAGGGCCACCATCAACTCAATGCAAAAACGAGGAGCGGAGCAACTTGGGTGTAACTTGGCAAAGTACCCAAGCCGCATGAAGTGAGCCGGCATAGAAGATGGAACATGGAGCGGAGGCGCAGAGCTTTCCTTAGACAAAGGTCAAAGACATGAACTCTTGTAGAGGCAAGAGCAAGATCATGTTGTTCCATGGGTCCTTTATTTCTGATAGAGCGGACTCGTATTGCATGGTGCCAAAGACGAAGGGAGCTTCTAGGCACATGCACCTTATCTCGAAGAAGCATTTGATGGAGGAACTGAGGCGACTCAGCTTGCGGAGGCAAAGTTGGGTTCAGAAGGCCTTGGCACGGGGCAAGAGGACGCGGAGGCGGGTACTCTTGAAGAATATGCCACAGTGTTGCCATTCAAGTTGCCATGAAAGGGAGCGGTGCACAGCGGAGATTGTGCTGGTAGGGGCAGAGGCCCAGGATCCAGACAATGGTGCACTAATTGCAGCGAAGTCGGTGGACTTCGGGAGCTACTAGGCAATGGATTGTCCTAGAGCGGTGCTTCGTCTAGGTGTAACCCAAGAGCGGGTGGACGAAGGTCGATTGCCAAAGGAGCGAACACAATTGAAAGTGGAAGAGGCCCTGCAATGTGGTGGCAAAGACCACAAATGGAGGGACCACAATTCGAGTTCATTACACAAGGATCAGAAGGCAATAGAGATGTCACCAGGAGGCGACATGGTGCAGCGGATCGTGGTGGAACAGTTCGTGGCAATGCGATACACACGGGTAAGTCCCGTGAGGGACTTATCATACGGAGGTATGATCAAGAGCTACTGGCAGCTCCACTTCGGTGAACAACACGACGGTAAGAAGGGCTATGGATTCAAGGAGTGAAGGCCATGGTACCGCAGAGGCGGGTCTTCCGTGCGTGCATCGAATTTTACATTGGATGAAAGCCTTGGTCATCAGCATATGGGGGCTGTGTTCTACCAACGGAAAAGTTCGAATGCAAGTGTCAGTGAGTCCCATGAGAGGGACTTGATCATGCAGAGGTATGATCGAAGCAAGCTGAAGAGTTGGACTACTCCAGAGCCCATATTCGCTTAAGGGAGCCCGGCAAGTCAGAGGACAAGGTCGAGTAAGCGAACGTTGCTACCAAGGAAGCTAAGGAGAACAGAATCGGTGCAAATCCTATAACGTGATGGCAGAGGCCATGCATGGGAGTTGCAGTCTGTCTTTCCATTGACCAAAGGAATCTGCTTGGAGAACACAAAGGTGTTGAAGCAGGGGAGGGGTCGAAAGGGGCGAGGAAGCGACGATGAGTCCAGAGGGCCTTAGCTACCCAAAATCAAGCATCGGTTAGAATGGAGGTGGACTCAAAGGAGTGTCACAAAGGCATATCTACCGATCGTGAAGAAAGGGATACAGATGTGAGGCGACGGATAGTAGAACCATGGGCATGGTAGCGCCATGGTACCACAGAGGTGGGACTTCCGTGGAGTCATCGATCCCTTGTTCTCATGAAGGGAGAGCGTTTGGTCATGAATGGGGCCGAGAAGGTGGAGAATGTGGAGGCAAACTCTAAGTACCAAGACAAGGCTGAAGGGCAGAGGCCATGCATGGGAGTTGCAGTCTGTCTTTCCATTGACCAAAGGAATCTGCTTGGAGAACACAAAGGTGTTGAAGCAGGGGAGGGGTCGAAAGGGGCGAGGAAGCGACGATGAGTCCAGAGGGCCTTAGCTACCCAAAATCAAGCATCGGTTAGAATGGAGGTGGACTCAAAGGAGTGTCACAAAGGCATATCTACCGATCGTGAAGAAAGGGATACAGATGTGAGGCGACGGATAGTAGAACCATGGGCATGGTAGCGCCATGGTACCACAGAGGTGGGACTTCCGTGGAGTCATCGATCCCTTGTTCTCATGAAGGGAGAGCGTTTGGTCATGAATGGGGCCGAGAAGGTGGAGAATGTGGAGGCAAACTCTAAGTACCAAGACAAGGCTGAAGGGCAGAGGCCATGCATGGGAGTTGCAGTCTGTCTTTCCATTGACCAAAGGAATCTGCTTGGAGAACACAAAGGTGTTGAAGCAGGGGAGGGGTCGAAAGGGGCGAGGAAGCGACGATGAGTCCAGAGGGCCTTAGCTACCCAAAATCAAGCATCGGTTAGAATGGAGGTGGACTCAAAGGAGTGTCACAAAGGCATATCTACCGATCGTGAAGAAAGGGATACAGATGTGAGGCGACGGATAGTAGAACCATGGGCATGGTAGCGCCATGGTACCACAGAGGTGGGACTTCCGTGGAGTCATCGATCCCTTGTTCTCATGAAGGGAGAGCGTTTGGTCATGAATGGGGCCGAGAAGGTGGAGAATGTGGAGGCAAACTCTAAGTACCAAGACAAGGCTGAAGGGCAGAGGCCAAGGAACTTCATAAGACCGGTGTCAACGAGCTTCTCATCAAGATAACCGAAAGTGAAGGACTTCAGGTCGTGCAAGAGTGCATGACCAAGGAACGAAGCAGGCAGTACGTGGTACTGTACCTTTGCTACTCAGTGGAGTAGGCGATAGGATTGATGGAGAAGACGGTACAATCCCAAAGGTGACCAAAACTATTAGAGACTTACTCCAAGTTGGGGTGAAAACTTCCTGCATTCCAAAAGTTCAATGGTATTGAGAAGGTGAATCACAGTAGCTAACTCAATGCAAGGAGTGCAAACACTTCGAGTGCTTCAGAAGTGTGAGCAAAGAGTAGGCGAAGGCTAGTAACCAGCTCAATGCATGGAGTACAACCCTTGAGGAGGCGGGCGAAGTCAAGTAACCATTGCCTTCTCAACTCTTAAGAGAATGGGCGAAACTGAGTAGCTTAATTCTCTTATCTATCCAGTAGAGGAGCTCTACACAGGTTCAAAGGCCCTTCGAAGATATTAGAAGACAATAGTTGTCAAATCCTCTCCAATGGTGATCAGTGCTACTGAGAGTAGATTATCTGCTTCATTTCCTAACAGAATGTCAATCGAAAGCGGAAGTGATGCGAATCTACTTGGAAATGACAACTAAGTGAAAGAAGAGTCGATGAACAAATTTTACAGAGGAAGGACCCAAAACTTCAGAAGTTTGCGAGGCGATGCTCGTTAAAGCTCCAACAAGCATCCACCCAGTTCAAGCATCATGAGGCATTTGAGAGACTGACGCATAGTAAGGATGGTCTTTTTCTTCATTTTGGAGGATCCGTAGGAACCAACAGGGATCAACACAACTCAGCCAACCCCACACTAAAGTCAGAGTCATTGGCGAGTTGAAGCAGTATGGCGGATCAAAGGTTCGACTACTCAAAAATAGCAACAGAGAGCAGCTGGGAGCCAAGGGGCGCATTGCAGCTGGCATAGAAGATTGAAGACTCAGCAAAGGCGAGGAGTTGCAGTGTCGGCAAAGGCTTCGATGACGACGTCGAAGGAATAAGTGGGGGAGAATGTCACGGACAAACTCAAAATAGGATGTTTGATGTAATGCTTATGTATGTCCGTGTCTTTTGGTATGTTCATGCTTTGAACAGCATGTAGAGGGACGGCCGAAGGCTTAATAGTCCCATTTTAGTTTCGGTCTATAGTGGACCATTTTACCCCTTTGTTGTGCAACTATTCAGAGCTTGTAAAGTTTGTTTGTAATTTGCATTGGCTAAGAAGTGTTTTCCGAAGATGATTGCTTGTGGATCCCGAGTGAGGCGTTTTCTCTAACCCGTTTTCTCTTTTGTAGGTCCTAAGGGACCATGGGAGGTTTCGGGGAGGCTGACCTTTGCGGACGGACACACAAGGGTGTCGCACGACTTAGGCAAAACCAGCTAAGTCCGTGACACCGTGTCGATGAGAACAGTGATCAATTATTGTTTGAGAAGGCCTTCAACTTTCATCGTTTGCGGGTTTGAGTAGCCGGCTAGTGCATGTACCATAACTTCAGTCGGTTGTGGCTCTTCTTCTGCATCTTCTTCTTCATTATCAAGGCTCTCTTCTAGATGTTCAATGACCTCTTCTTCTACTAGTTTAATCATAAGAAGTCTCCCTTTTCTACAGTAATGCTCACGGCTCCACGGCTCGTCACGATGCCAACATAACTCCTTCGTAGATCACTCCCGAAGCTCTTCTCTTGTCATCATTTTTGGTGCAGGGACTTGGTTGATAGTAGGGGGGGCTAAGGGCTTCTACATTGCAGGTCGAGAAGCGATCTGAGTCCTCCGAGCTTCATAGTTCAATCGCTCCTCTTGATGTCATGCGAAAGAGATGGCTGCCATAAGTGTGTATGGTTGTCATGCTTTAACTTCTCCCCGTATCTCCGGCTTCAAGCCCTCAATGAAGGTCCCCAATAGCTATTTTTGAGACCAATCATAAGTTTGATTAAATAACCTTTCAAACCTGGTTTGGTACTCCTGAACGGTAGAGGTTTGTCGGATCTTTGCTAGTTGTTCGTCAATGTTCTCATAATCGGTTGGTCCGAAGCGGATCAATAGTCATTCTTTGAATTGTTGCCATGATAGAACTCCATGAGTATATTTAAACCAGTCAAACCATTGTATGGTATCCCCTTCAAGATGTATAGTTGTAATTTTCACTATAGATGCATCCGCAGTTTTATGATACCAAAAATATCACTCCGCACGTGAGATCCAACCAATCGGGTCTCCTTCTTCCCATATAGGGAAGTCTATCCTCATGTGTGGATAGTTAAGGTCGGTTATAAAGCCTCCTCTCTCTTGGAAGTCATCTCTTTGGGCTTAGTGCGATTGGTTAGAGCTCTCTCCTTGATGTGATTTCTTCATGCTTGGTGGTCAGCCTAAACCGAGTTCGGTAAAGAGAATCTGAATCTTATCCTCCATTTGCGCCTCCAAAGCTTCGAATTTAGCATTGATTGCCTCCTTAGATACCATAGTATATGCCTCTAAATCTGTGATGTTAAGATATCTCTTTTGTTGTCGGGTTAAAGGTAAGTATAGGTTGAGAGAAGTGATGGTCGAAAGGGTTGGTGGATTGGTGGATGTAGGCTGCGGTTTAGGCTTGTTTGTGGCTATTTTGGGTGAAGTTTGAGGGTGTGGTTTAGCAGAGTTTTAGGGCTATGGACAAATGTTTTAGATCTGTGGTAGATGGCAGCAAAGGTTTGATAGAAATCAGTGGAAATTTGCTGCAGAATTGTGCTGTCTTGTAAAAGCAGAATTGTCGTCGAAGAAACAATGGTTTCTCAATGAAATTTTCACCAAAAACTTAAGAGATTTGAGGAGGGAATTGAAAGCAAAATCTCAGTTTATATGACAGCAAGGATGTCTAATTTAATGAAGAAAATTTCTGCAGTATAATAGCAAATAAATTGGTGCAAGTTGTGATAGCAAAATTCTCGTTGAAAAATTTCAGCAGTTTATGACAAAAATTTGCAGCAACACAAAATCGTTTTCTGAGATAAATTCTTTAATAGATCAATGTTAGATGGAAGCCAAGATGATCTATGAAGTGTATAAGAAATTTTGTTTAAAAAGATTGCAAATAGATCGGTTAAGGCAACAATATGCGGCTGAAATTTTCTACAGCACAGATTTTCAATTGTAGCAGATTGGACGTAAAAGATCAATGGTTTATATTAAGAATTTTTCGATGAAACAAAAAGGAAATCTACTGTTAGGAAGTGTCAAAGCTATCATAAAAATTTTGTAGAGATTTGGACAGAAAAAACATAATAGCAAGATCAAACAAACTGTGCTCGGTTAGAATTTTATAGTGCAGATTTTCAAGTATAGCATATTAGACGTAAAAGATCAATGATTTATATTGAGAATTTTTTGACAAATCCAAAGGAAAATCTGCTGTTAGGAAGTTTCAAAGTTGTCATAAAAATTTTGTAGAGATTTGGATAGAAAAATATAGTAGCAAGATCAAATAGACTGTGCTATGTGATTGGAATTCTGCAATATATCTTTCGTCGTAGAGATGAAAACTTTGCGACGAAAAGTTTATGCAGTAATATAGGAACAAATTTTTTTTTTTGGACTTTTGAATAAGGACAACTAATTTGCAGTAACAGTAAGGTACGAGACCAGAACCTGTTGCAATTCACGGGGAGATCAAAGAATGATCCGCGGTGGTGGAGATGACGGTGGAATTTGGTGATGATCTTTTAAGCAATTATGGGAATTGCTTTGGGCAGCTGTGGAGAGATGATGGATGGCTGTGGAAGGGCAGCAAGATGCCAAGAACGCTGCTTTAATACCAAGTGTTAAAACCCTTGCAGATTCTAAGCTTGGGGTTGATCTCTTTAGGGGATCGGCCTCCTGGAACTCTATAGGGGTTCCTTCCTCCAAGTTGCTGCTCAAAGGCTGCAGAAAATATTCATCTATTGCTTGTCAAAAGAGGATGAATACATAACTATTTATAGGGTTTCTAAACCCTAACTCCTAATAGGACTCCTACTCAATTAAGACTTCTACTCAAGACTCCTAATAGGACTCCTACTCAAGACTCCTATTCCTTTACAACTTCTAATTCTTCTTTAAGAAATAACCTCCAAAACCTAGCCGGCCTCTTCATCTATCAATTAGTACTCTCCTAGCTAGAGTCCTAATAAGGGTCGGCTTAGGTAAGTTTTACATGAATGCCCCTATCAATTAGTACTCTCCTAGCTAGAGTCCTAATAGCATGGTGGGAACCCTAGAGAGTATGAGTATGATCTTCACATGCAATCCATCACAAGAGATCATACAAGTTTAGATAACAAAATATCAGAACCAGAACTGAACTATAAGAACCTGCTTTAAGTTCAATTTGAAACAATCGAACCATTGACCCGATTCGATTCTGATTTATGATTAGTTCTTAGAGGAAACAAAGTCGGTGAGTCTTTCTATGACAGCAATTGTCCTAATCACATTGATACATTCCTTCGATGTAGTTCTTGTTGAGCCCATGACTTCAGACTATCGAGGAAGTTGAATAACTTATCCTTTTTTGACATGTCCTGTATGTCCAGCATTAGTACCAAAAATTGTTTCACATAGTTTTAAATGGAAGTACTTTGGTAGAGTTGTCTCAACTTCCTTCTTGCAAAGAACTCTGTATTCTCCGGTAGGACCTGAGTTCTCAACTCCCGCTTCAAGTCCTCCCATGTGTCCACTCGACACCGACCTTATTGGATCTCTTCCCAATGGTTTTGCTACCAAAGTTTTGCATCTTTGTTCAGATACATGGTTACTATAGAAACTTTGTTTCTCCAGAATCAAGCCTCGTAGCTCGAAAATATTGTTTCATGTCAAACAGAAAATTCTCAAGCTCTTTAGCATCTTGGGCACCTCCATAATAATGCGACTCGGGTGCCCTCAAGTTTTGTGGCAGCACAACGCGGGTGTTGCTTCCTCTCGCATTCAGTGCCCTTGTGAGTATGGTCACTTTGGAAGTGAATTCTACCATGACTTCCTGCATATGCTGCACGAAGTCTTTGGTCTCATTTCACAATCGATCGACTAGGGCCTCAACCTTGTCGATTCAGGATTTAGCTTCTTTTTGTGAGCTTTCTACCCCCAACAAGCCTTCGTTGGCCATGGTAGAGTTCCTTCGAGCTCGCTTTAAGAATATCCAAGTGGGTTTTCGCCGTTGTGAGTCTCTCCTTATGGCTTTTCTTCTCGATTGGCACTCTAGATTGCGCCTCCTCTACTTGCGAAGAGTAGCCAACTTCTCGCTCATCATGTTCACTGCCATGCTCCTCCTAAGCGGCTCCAATAGCATAAGAGCGAGTATGCAATTGCAGCCCCCCTACGGCTGCTTGGGGCAAGGGTCCGGCTTGCCCCGTCTTGCTTGATTCGCCACAATGCTTTGCCATAACGAAATTATAAAGTTCCTTCGCTGCTTACTTGAATTGTTTGCTTGCTTTGATACCACAATGTCACGGACTTAGTTGGAATTCTCTAAGTCATGAGGCACCCTTGCGGCCAAGATGCGAACTTAGCTTGAGTTGCCTAAGTCGCGAAGTATCCTTATGCCAACTTCTCGGACTTAGCTAGGATTGCCTAAGTCATGAGGCGCCCTTGCGACATACGCATACACAAAGGGTCAACCTAGTTGCAACCTCATACAGGTCCCGAAGGACTTGTAAAACAGAAAGTTGATTAGATTAAAAACGAACAACAGACAAGTCCCAATGTCTCACAAAGAGGAAAGCTTTATAAGCAATTCAGCAAGCACCTTGTGTGCATAGGAGAAAAGAGAAGAAGGAGGAAAACAAGGACTTTAGAAGGTAGAATGAACAGTTGCAAGTCCACAAACAACTACTCATTGGGTGTCGGGTGAGAAGGCAAGTTCTCGTCAAGTTAACCTGTGAAGAGTTTTTCAACACCTGATAATATACCGAAGCCCCGTCTAGCCCTATGCCACCCGGGGGGGTTCTAGGGTGCTGAGATGGCTGACGTTTTGGGCGCTACAGCGGGCTGTAAAAAATAGCCTGTGGTACATGAAAATGGAGCCATTTTGGTGCTTTTTAGCTCGGCACGATGAGCAATCGCATTGTGTGCTGTAACCTGTTCGAATATGTATTTTTACAAGCAAAAACATACAAAACCAAGGCAAAACAAGTTGTCATGTCTCTATACAAGCATGCAAAAGCTATGAATGGTTAGTTGAACGAAGTTGTTGTAAGTGCACGACGACCGTTCGTGATAGTACGTGAGATCTTTACTAGGGCCTTGCACGATAGGTCGACGTTAGATGGGATTCCTAACCTAATCCCTTCGAAACTTAAGTTAGCCACAAGGAATTCGATTTATATCAAGTAGGTTTTTTATAGATCAATCCCCTCTTCAAGTGCTAGGACTGGTTTTTATACTTGCAAAGCCAACGGGAGGGAACTATGGCTATAGGGGTTGCTCGTACCTCCTATGATACATTTATGCGAGTGGCCGACTCGTACATCTCCCAACGACACAAGTCAACCTATCCAAGCTCTTGTGGCATGGTGTCAATCTGTACCATCCCGTGTGACATAAGGCTAGTAGAGAAAGACTGAGAGGGTGCCAACTGCCCACTCAACCCTCTCTTACGCTAGATAAATATCACGTTGTCCTCCACATCAGCTCCCCGATGATTGCCAACGGACAATGATCAGTATTAGAATATTTCCTATCACTCATAAAAGTATTTTATTTTAGGATTAGATAAAAAAACTATCATTATATAAGAAGTTGTATGATTATTTGTTAGATGAATCTAATTAAAGAGCTTTTCTCTCGTGGAAATCAGAGAGTGCTTCCTTTTCCTTCAATTCAATTTGGCACTGAGAGGACCACCATGACAGCATATCCCACTACTGTTCACCATTCGCTGAGAGGACAGGTCCCGACATCTCGCAAAGAGGGAAGCTTTACAAGCAATTCAGCAAGTACCTTATGTGCATATGAGAAAAGAGAGGAAGGAGGAAAATAAGGACTTTAGAAGGTAGAATGAATAGTTGCAAGTCCATAAACAACTGCTCACCGGGTGTCAAGCGCGAATGCAAGTTTTCGTCAAGTTAACGTGCGAACTTGTGAAGAGTTTTTCAACGCTTGATAATATACCGAAGCCCCGTCCAGCCCACTGCAACGAGCTACAAAAAACAGCCTGCGACACATGAAAACGGAACCATTTTGGTGCTTTTTAGCTCGGCGCGGTGAGCAGTTGCAATGTGTGCCGTAACCTGTTCGAACATATATTTTTACAAGCAAAAATACATAAAACCAAGGTAAAACAAGCTGCCATGTCTCTATACAAGCATGCAAAAGCTACGAACGGTTCATTGAATGAAGTTGTTGAGTGTGCGACGATCGTTCGTGATAGTACGTGAGATCTTTAATAGGGCCTTGCACGATAGGTCGATGTTGGATGGGATTCCTGACCCGATCCCTTCAAAACTTAAGTTAGCCGCAAGGAATTCGATTTATATCAAGTAGGTTTTTTTGAGATTGCTCCCCTCTTCAGGTGCTGGGGGTAGGTTTTATACCTGCGGAGCCAACAGGAGGGAACTATGACTATAGGGGTTGCTCGTATCTCCTACGATACATGTATGCGAGTGGCCGACTCGCACATCTCCTAACGGTACAAGTCGACCTATCCGAGCTCCTGTAGCATGGCGTCAATCAATACCGTCCCGTGCGACATGAGGCCAGTGGAAAAAGACTGAGAGGGTGCAAACTGCCCACTCAACCCTCTCCTACGCTAGATAAATATCACGTTATCCTCCACGTTAGCTCCCCTATGATTGCTAACGGACAACGATCGGTATCAGAATATTTTCTATCACTCATAAAAGTATTTTATTTTAGGATTAGATAAAAAAACTGTCTTTATATAAGAAGTTGTATGAGTATTTGTTAGATGAATCCAGTGAAAGAGCTTTTCTCCGGTCGAAATCAACCAAAGATTGAGTGGAGAGTGCTTCCTTTTCCTTCAATTCAATTTGGCGCTGAGAGGACCACCATGACAGCATATCCCAGTACTGTTTCCTTCGTCCTTATCCAGCACTACGAAGCTTGAAAATAATTGCATACGGCACGATTGATTGAAGCCGACATTGTGGAATTTGAGCACTTTCCACCAGTGGCAGGCTGGCAGTCGACGACAAGTGCTTTTGTTTCCATTTAATTGACAGGACACCCAACAATCTCGCTACCTATCCATCTCTCTCTACATATGTATCAGTCACCGGTGACTGATTGAAGTCAATTAATATCTCTCTTCAGGTATGTTGCGTTCTTTAATTTTTTTAAAAAATAGAACTAATATTGGTAATAATAATGGTTCGATATAATTAACCTGGATCTTTTGGATAAATGTGTTAATTGAAGTTATATAGGTGAATGATCTTAAAGTTTGCAAGGATATATATATATATATATATGACATTCATGCTTTTTTTTATTTTGAAAAGGAAAAATAAGTCTAATGTACATGTAATTAGATTGAATTATCAAAATACAATAACAGTATTTGTTAGAGCCCAAATTAGATGAGAGAATAATTTGCAAGTCATGATATGCACCGCACTAGTTGTACTGATAGAAAACATTCAAATATATGTGACGAAGATAGATATATAAATTAGATACTGGTTAGTTTCACATTATATATCAATTTAAACTCATACTGATAATAATTAAAAGAGTATGAACCTATGTTCATGAATTCATCCCTTATTGTTTAAGAGTATGAACGTCATTAATCTTTGCTAAGTTTGAATCACTAATTTACACATATTATTTTTTTATAAATTAAAATAAATTTTATTCAACTTCTGATATGAGAATAAATTAGAGTGTTATTATATCGTGTTCTTTAAATAAAAAAATTCGTGGGATAAATATATCTGATTTATTATTTTTTGAAATCGTTCCTTAGGATATGGCACATGACTGAGTTTTTACTGGGCTTTATAAAATGCCTGATTTTAAAAATTTATAACAAAAAAATGTTTATATTTATAAATATATTTTTATTATGTTTTTTATATAGCTGCTATTCTTGCAAATTTTGGAGGTAGCATATTTGCCCCTATGATCCTCAACACATTTTCCTCCCGTCAACATCCATCCATCAAAGAAAGAAAGAGACACAAATTAAATACTAATTTATCAATAATTATTCTGGATTGAAATATTAAAAAAAATACAAACTATACAAAATTATAATGATAATAGTTCAGGTAGAGTTTTTAAAGGGTATCATTGTCAATTAATAGAATTCCAATTTTTAGCCGATTGGTGAACAGAAACTATAAGTTCGTCCGTTTTACATGGTGGATATATATTGAGCCTAAATGTGAATCGATTGATGCCAAATGATTCTATTCTCTAAAGATACTTCCGATACATCATGATGTATAACACGTCCGTTTTACATGATGAATATATATTGAAAATTAATGTGAATAGATTGATGTCAAATGATTCTATTCTCTAAAGATATTTCCAAGTATCGACACATTATGGTGTATAGCACGTCCGTTTTATATGATGGATATATATTGAACCTAAATGTGAATACATTGATGCCAAATGATTCTATTCTCTAAAGATACTTCCAAATATCGATACATTACGGTGTATAGCACGTCAAATTGGTTGGGACGACAAATTTGGTTTATTCGTTACCACTAGTGGTAAGTCCATAAAAGAATGCCGTCATCCACGTGTACCCACGTCATCGGAATTTATTTTTGTAAATTTCGTCGCGTACCCATTAATCGTTTCGCTGCCTCAGCAATCAGCCTCGAAAGTTGGTGAAAGAGACGGACCCCAGTGCTTAGCTAATGATGAGCAAGTAGGTAATCCATTCGGGTAGAAGAGAAATGAGTTGCTCGTTTTCGCAGGAAGAAAAAGCGAACCAATGGAAAGAAAGAGGGAAGAAAAAAAAAAAAAAAAGTCTCGTGCAGGGTTTTCTACGTTCCCCCCTCGGATCCACCATCTCGACGGTAATCTTTTAAGCTTGCTGCTTCGATTTCTTTCGCCGGTTCTTTTATTGTAAGCTCTATCATTAAATCGATCGGATCTTGTAGGGTATGTTGATTGTTTTTCTTTATGGTGTTCTGTCATTTTCTTCAATTTTTTCGTTACTTTTGACCTCGTTGTTAGCGCAGTTAGCGTATTGAAGAAATCTAGTGGTTTATTCCGAATTTTAATATGAAAGTTTTAATCTGAATCACTATATCCGCATCCTTACTCGAGATCTTTCTCCGTATATCCTCTTAATATGAAAGTTTTAGGAGGATAGAAACTATCCTCTCATGCTTTCCGGCCTTCTTTGTACGGGAGAACTTGTTTGATGATTTTTTGGATCAACTTTGAGAGTGAAGTTGCTATTTTGCAGTAAAATTATTCAGTTTTTCCAATCAAAAAAATTATACCAAAAAGGGGAAAGCTGCTTCTTTTTTTTTTAGACCTTTTGAATTCGTTGCGGAGAGAAAAAAATGAAAGAAATGGAAGATAATGTTTTCTTTTGGGTCCGCTTACTTGCAGATTTGATAAGAAATTGGTGCTTAAGATTTAGAAAAAAGGGAAGATGTCTCCGGCCGAATCATCCCGTGAGGACAATGTGTACATGGCCAAGCTGGCCGAACAGGCGGAGCGCTATGAGGAGATGGTGGAGTTCATGGAGAAGGTAGCAAAGACGGTGGATGTTGAGGAGCTGACCGTGGAGGAGCGCAACCTCCTCTCTGTGGCTTACAAGAATGTTATTGGAGCCCGCCGGGCCTCTTGGCGTATCATCTCCTCTATTGAGCAGAAGGAAGAGAGCCGTGGGAATGAGGATCATGTTTCCCTGATCAAGGAGTATCGTGGAAAGATCGAGGCTGAGCTTAGCAAGATCTGTGATGGCATTCTGAAGTTGCTTGATTCCCATCTGATATCCTCTTCCACCACGGCCGAGTCCAAGGTGTTTTACTTGAAGATGAAGGGCGATTACCACAGGTACTAGAAAATAAGCTTCCAATGTGTGGTGACGTTTATTTGTCTTAAATTTTTGATAATCTTGGCAAATAGGTACCTTGCGGAATTTAAGACAGGGGCTGAGAGAAAGGAGGCTGCTGAGAGTACACTGTCAGCCTATAAGTCTGCTCAGGTCTGATCATTTATAGTGCAATGCAAATTAGCTAGCTAGTGTTTTTTTTTTTTTTTTTTGCTGGATCGATCAGAATCTTTTCAGTACTCTAGAACATGTGTCCACTTGATTCATTTACAACTACCATTGTGATGCTGTTTCTACTGAATGATTCTGCTTACAAATGCTGGCATACAATTGTTCAGATTCATCTAATTAAATCTGTTCTGTTATTGATGTTTTTTCTCAGACCTGAGCAATGTTCACTAAATCATCTTTTTAAACAATTTGTAGGACATTGCCCTGGCCGAACTGGCCCCAACTCATCCTATTAGGCTGGGGTTGGCTCTTAATTTCTCAGTGTTCTATTATGAAATTGTGAACTCGCCTGATCGTGCTTGCAGTCTTGCAAAACAGGTTTGACTGTAATTTTATTCTATTTCTTGTAAAATTTTAGTTTTAACAATGTTGTGCGTGACTTCATATTTTTAGCATATGTTGTGGAGTAGTGACAATTTTATATTTTTCTGCATCTGAAGCATTTATTGAACTTAATCCTAATAGTAGGGGAGTCGATTTAATGAGTCAAGCTGGCATGGAGCTTAGCCTGAAGCAAGCTTCAAATTTTGAAGTTAGGCCTCAGCTGACTTGGAATAGCTGATACCTTAGTGCAACCAGGTCTAACATCAAGCGTGTAGTAACTTTCTAAAGTTTTATCCTTGGCCTAGCTGGATCTGACCATTTCATCTTTGACACAAAGAATGTGTATCTATTGCTGCATTGCAGTAAAATTTCTGTTTGGATTTTTTTTTATGAATTTTTTATTCACACCTCTTATTTTAATGGAGCTTATTTTAATTGATATGAATAATAATTTCTTTTTTCCATTCTATGAGAAATAATTGGTAAATTCCATGAAAAGTCGGTTCATGTCTTAAAATAGTTTGTATTTATATTCTGTTTGTGGATACACGAAAACTGGGTCTGTGCATGGTGCTCGTCCTTTTGCATGCAAGCGCATTTTGTATGTGTTTAATATTGGTGTGAGGGCATTTGCCTGCATGTGATTGGCTTGTCACTAGATCACTCTGTTACTGCTAGAATTTACTGATAACAATTTACAAATTTTCTCTTTGTTCTAAATGCATTTCTACTCATTTGTTTTTTTCTTGCTTCTTGTAATTTGAGCTTATTTCCATTTATAGAAGTCTTACCTACAGGCACTTATTGCATGCTTATGCATCTGATTAGTGATAATTTATAATTGATCCAATATTTTTTCTATGAATTTTGTTTACCTTCTAGTAAATTTCTGCACAAACTAAATTCTAAATGCTACATTTCATTTTATATCTAGCTAAAACTTTCTAGCTGTTATTATAGAATTCAAAATCTCTGCAAAGTGGTCATCATTCAGAATATCATTTAATTCATGTTGCTATCAGAAGAATTTACTTTCATGTAAGGCTGATTGATCTTGTCAGGAGACTTGCATAGTATTTCTTGTTTTTGAAGATTATGGTGTCTCTAGGTGGTCAATAAATATGCATATTCATATATATACATGTGAATGTATGTTTGGAGATGCCCAATTAAACATACTTGGTCTTCATTCTCCAGTTTCCTTGTATTTCTTCTCCATTTTGCTTGGGATAGGACTCGAAATAAGTTGTAGAAAATCAATGCTAGCATGATACTGGATGCAAAATTTTGATTTCATGTTGGAATTCTATGCTTAAATTGTTTAATGGTGCAAATATAGAGGGCAGCCTTGTGCACAAGGCTCCCACCGACTTACGGTTTGGGGAGCGTCAGTGTACATGATCTTACTTCTTCAAACACCAAAAGGTTGTTTTAGTAACGAATCTTGGTCACTTCGATTACAAAGCAATACCATGATACCGAATTTTACCAACTCTGATGAACTGTATACAATCAATAATAATAATTGGTTATCAAACAAAAAGGTATTACTCACAAAACAAGGGTGGAATTGTTAAAAATTAGAGACGTACACTTTTTGCTATAAAATTGTAGCTCCTCTTCAAAAGAAAGTTCCTGCTTTATAGTCCAATTGAGGAACAACAAACCCAAAAATACTATTATAGGTTATGTATGATGATTGAGATGAGGTTCTGTTACAACGAAAATGGTGAAGAAATAATACAAGTCCTAAGTTAAAGCTGATTCTCAGTTGAGGATAAGGTGGTATAAGATGGTTCCAATATATCCAACAAGACTCCAAGTGTGCAAATAAGAAAATCGGAGTAATTATCAACCTGAGGTGTAGGAAAATAATCATGCAATATAGTACAGCTTAAAAGGGTTCAGGACTTTAGGCAGGCCTAATTTTAGCTCGAGTTTCTAATTTTGTAGATTAAAATTAGATTACCATTATATATACAATGTAATTGGTGTACATGTAGGATTTAATTTTAAAATATTCTCGTGACTTTTTCATTATACTTTTATTAATCAGTTTAAGAGAGTCAAATAAGACGAACACTGATTACACATTTGCAAGGTTTTAGTTGGCGAGAATGATTAGTCGTTTTTTTCCTATTATTGTTTAAGGTTCTAAAGGATCTTTCCTAGTTAGGTAAGAATTTATGCTGGTCTTCGAAATCAACAAATTGTCAACGGTGTTCTTTGTATTGGTTGATATACCTTTTTCCCTTGTTTTTTGCATTCTTCCAAGGACCTTTATTTTCTTCCTTTTCACTTTTGGACATTCCACCAATAACTCTGTCTAATTACTGTCTTTTGGTCACTTGTTAGGTTTTTTTCTCAGTAAACTAGCTGCATATATGATAGCATCAAAAGAGATTTCTTTACTGTCTGTCATTGCAACACATCATAAAACACTGATTTATTGATAATTTGTAAGATTTGATTATTGATAGACCTGTTTGTTTGTCATGTTGACTTTCCTGCAGTTTGAACAATATCATTTGCCATCTTCTAAGGATTTGATTTCATCCTTATATTGATTGGCTTCAAGTCGTAGACAACCTTGCTCAGCTGTTTTGTTGAATTAGGATCAATAAAGTACTTGAAATACGTATCTTCAAAAAATTTTAGCACATCTGTCATTTGATCTGAGGCCCATTAGCTGTCTTAGATTACTTAAAATGCTTCCATGTTCCAAACATTTACCCCCCCTAATTCAATCAATATTTGTACATATCTACAAATTTTAGGGAAACACTTCTATCTTGTCCATGACTATGTTCTCATGCTCGGGTATTACAGTGGTGGTTCATATGGATGTCTCATGTGTATGGTTGTGTATCTATGTTTAAATGTGTGGGAAAAATCTAATCACGCAAACTTGTTAGTCTTTGTCCCTTCGAAGATGTCCTTCATGCTCTGCTGTGATGATTAATACTATACCAGATGAGTATGAACATAACCAAGAAGCTTTGTAGATCTATGATGCTTTTTACTTGCTAAGTTGGCTTGTGGTACATGAGATGTGAAAAATTAAAACTAATGAAGAGGTTTTGATGCTTGACTAGGAAGAGCATATATTATCCCGTCTTCTAAGAGTGTTACTGCTGAAGCTTAAAAGGAAATGAACTTTTACTCATGCAATGCCTGATAAAATTTGTCAAAACCAATCCATTCCATCCATATATACCATAATTTTACCACTGGTCTTCTGATTCTGCAGTGCCTATGAAAAAAGTTCAAACAGATTAATAATCTTGAATTCTTTTTACCTGGTATCTAAAATCATTGTGGTCAAAATTGGTTGAACCTCTCCCTAGTGGTTTCTTACGTCTCTCAGATTTAAATTGTTGTTCGTCTTTCACAGGCTTTCGATGAGGCTATCTCGGAGTTGGACACCCTGAGTGAGGAATCTTACAAGGATAGCACATTGATCATGCAGCTGCTTCGTGACAACTTGACCTTGTGGACCTCCGATATCACTGTCAGTTCTTCTTACTGAGTTTCTTGATTTGCATTTGATCTTGTGATTGTTCAAACACCCTTACAAATGTTTTGGTCGACAGGAGGATGCTGGAGACGAGATAAAAGAACCCATAGTGCGTGAATCTGGAGGACAGTAAAACTAATCACAAAGCCTGCTTGTGATGGACATTGCCTTGTATTTTTCTTTTGTGGTTTCTTGGTGTGTTTGAAGGTTTCAGGTCTTTCTCCTTGATGCTGTTGTTGGTAGCGAACCTTTTTAATTTATTTGACCTACAATTTAACATCTTTTTGGAAGATCGAATGTGCTTATACTTTTATCAGATAAGCTTTTAGCTTTCATGATATCTTTTATATTGGCCTTTTTTTTTGTGTGTTTTATTCATTTATTATATCTCAAATCCAACATTTGAAGAGCACAATTAGGATCAGTGACAGAAATAGAGTGGGAATATCTCAAATCCATCATCTGTCGTTGTTGTCGGTGGTGGTGTACCAAAATGTCCTCGAGTTCGGCCCTCTTCCTCTTAAGGTTGGTCACATGGTGATTTCTCAGCCAATCCCTTGGGTGCTTGCATCTTTTGGTTTGTTAGTCTCTTTTGATCCACCATCGATCTTGTTGAGTTATTGGGTGCTTGCATCGTTTGGTTTGTTAGTCTCCCCTATTTTGCTAGACTTTTATATTTCCTTTATTAATCCTTCAATAATCGATGCGGCTTCATGATGATATATGACTATCACCTATTTTGCTAGACTTTTATATTTCCTTTATTAATCCTTCAATAATCGATGGGGCTTCATGATGATATATGACTATCACTTATGATGATGAACAACTTTATGTCGATTCTTCTTCCTCCACTTGCACCAATATCAAATTGATTCGTCACTTTTGCCTTGGTCATGGGGATTCTTTCATCAATTAGGATTTCCTCTACAGATATTTCTTCAGGAGATATTGTCAGTTCAATCGCTTCTTTTGTGCTTGTTGATGTTGCCATTAGTAGTGCTATTGGGTTGATACATCCTCTACCAATAGCGAGAGGCATGGCTACTTCTTCCCCGATTGCGTATGTTGCCACGGACGTAGTTGGGGTGGGCCTGCCTGCCCCACCTACTACTTTGCCTTCTCTCCTCGTCGTTGTACTCTCATCTTAGGTTGACTTCGATGGTCATCTTGCATGCCAGTGGTCTCCTAATGATGGGTAGCCTACACTCCAACAGCTTTTAAAATTTGACGATGATGTCTTCTTCTTCCCTACTATTGTTGTTTCCATGTAAATGCTTCTTCTATCTAGTCAAAGACTCATGGATAGCACTCACATTCAAGGTTTCTTGATGTATCAAGAGTTGACACTTACTCTTTCCCCCCTTGTTGCCACAAGGAGCAGGGGTAGTGATAGTTTCGGGCAACAACCATTTCTCATGGGTTCGACTTATATGCAAGCTTCTCAAATCCAGAAGGCTTGAAGCTTTCTCTTCTCTTATGCTTCAAAATCCGAGAGATGCTTTTTATACCATGAATCATCCTTCTTCTCTAGTGATGGTACTCTCAGAATTTCAGCGACTATGGAGGATATTTCACAGGGTGAGGAGCACACGAAAAACTCTTTCATTGGCTACTTTGTGAGCTCTCACCTATCATTCTTTATTAGTAAGAATAGAGTCTGTTGAAACCTACAAGATCCATTAATATATTATCCTTGGATGTGGAGTTTTTTTATCTTTTGATTTAGCGTAAGCGGTGATTTAACTAGAGTATTATAATCTAGGCCATAGTTTATTCAGAACAAGCTCCTTATATTTCATCCTTAGGAATATGACTTCTAGTTAAAAAAAATTGACTTCTTTGTTATCCTTATCTAGGTAAAAATCTATAATTTATCTTTATTTATGTGGACACCAAAGTTTATCACTTCTATTGCCGGTGGTATTGGGAAACCTCTATTTATGGACCATTTGATTAGTAGAAAAGAATATAATGAGTTTGCATTGAGGTATTTGCTTCTACTGAACTCCCTGGTATTCTTCATATTGCTCTCAATGATGCTCTAGGTTGAAATATGATTGAAAGCTAGTGAGATGCTCATATTTTCGTATTTTCGATCATGCAATAAGAAATTGCTTTAAACATGTATCAACTACCAAATAGGATCCTAGGAAGACTATGGAAATTGTACCCTCAAAGGTTGAGGATAATACTCCTTCTAAGTCTAATGTGGCTTTTTATTTTTTTATGACTCAACTTTGTTCCTTGCAAATCTCATGTGCAGTTTACAATGAATAAGAAGCCTTTGCTCAAAATTATGAAATCTTATACAAATAATGTGATTGCCTAGCATGTTTTACCTAAAAAGCCTGTACCTCTTTATGAGAAGCCTATACGTCAATCTAATAGGTTTGATGTTCTTAATAAGGATAATGATGACGATGCCAATGAGGTAGAGGAAAATGAACTTGACAATTCTATTTTGGCTAACTTATAACTGAGTGTTGAAAGATAACGAGCCTCTAAGAGACTTATAGATATTATTGGGTCAGACTTTTTCTCTCTTTCTTTATAATTAATATTGATATATAGAATGTTTTGGATCTCAATATCCCTTCTAAATATGTTATTGTAAGGTTTCTTTACACTCTTACTATTTAAATTATCTTTTTATTTTGGAGCCTTAGGTTTAATATTTTAATGTTTATTTTATAACCTCTCATATTTTTAAAGATCGGCAAATCTATACCAACTTAGGCACTAGCACTGCCTTGCATTTGGTGTTTACTGAACTCTACTATTGTTGATCTGGTGGTTCACTGTGATTGATCAAGTTGTATATATGGAATGTTGTATTTCAAGTATTTGGTCAAATCTTTAAATTTTTTAGCTATGTATGACCTATATACTAAGGCAGATAAACATTGATTATGGTTACATCTTGTTGAGCTCTCATAGTCTTTCCCTAGGCTTTGGATTATTCTTAGTGACTTTAATATAGTCTTTTACCCTCATGAAAAGATTGGGACCAATCTGTAAGAGCTTCAAGTATGACTCAAAATTTTGATTATTTATATGAGCTCTCCTTATCTAATTTTAAATGGAAGGGGCATCATCTATCTTACTTGATGGGACTTCTCCTCTAGGGTCCGATGCATTTTGAGCAAGCAGAATAGAGTTATAGCCAATTCAGATTAATACTTTTTGTCGATTCTAAAACATAATTCTTGCCACATAATATTTCTAACAATTCAATGACTATTGTGTGGGTTTGCAACACCCCTAAAGGTAATAGAAGCTTCAAATTCTTCAACTATTGGTCTACTTATCCTAATTTCTATAAGATTGTTGAAGATGCTTGGTATGCTCCTATTCTTAATAGCAATTGTTGAACTCCTACCCTTATGTTTATTCTCGTACAAAAATTGGAAGGGATTAAGGTTAGAGTGAATGATGGTCATGTCAAATGTATGGTTGCATTCTGCTACTCTTTCATATGTTAGAAAGGAGTTATAGAATATTCAAAATTTCATCATGGTTAATGCTTCTGACCAGTCTCTTAACATCTAGAAGTAGTAACTTATATTTGGACTTCAATCTTTGCTAGATGAAGAATATATTTTATGATAAAAGTCTAGAGGGTTATGACTATTTATGGGTGACTCTAACTATACTGATTTTCAGATATTTCTTAATACTCGATAGAATAAAAATAATATTTTATCTATTTTTAATGAACAATTTATGCATGCCACTTCTCTACCTGACAAGGCTATACGTTTCTATCAAAATCTTCTTGTCTCTCCTCTTATTGAGATTTTACGTGATCTCATTTCTATCTCTAAGTATATCTGAATCATCTTATTAACTTTTCTCTATATTAATTTCAAAAGATAAAATTTAAAAAGTTATTTTCAACTCTAAGCCTGACAAAGTATTGAGGTGGATGACTCAAATGCTTACTTCTTTCAATCTTGTTCACATATTATCAAGGAGGATCTTGTTGTTGCTATCCAAGGTTTCTTTATAAGCGAAAAATTACCTAGTGAAGTCAATATTGCTTTTCTTACTTTAGTCCCGAAAGGAATATACTCTTGTTGATTTTAGACCCCTTTCCATATGCAAAGTAGTTTATCTCTTTATATCTAAGATTGTAATGAAAAGATTGCAACAAGTTCTTCTTAAATTATTAATGCAAACCAATATACTTTTATCAAGAATATACTCATTCATGAGAATATTATCCATTGTCATAAGATTATACATAATTATCATACTATTACTGGCAACCCTCATATGAGTTTGAAAATTGATCTCCATAAGACTTAAACTCAATTCATTGAGATTTTCTTCTTCATCTTTTATTGAAACTTAGATATTTGATCTAATTTATTGGTTGAATCAAAACTTATATTTCGAATTTAGCTTTCACTATTAATATTAATGGCTCTAATGTGAGGTTCTTTTGGGAAACTTATGGGCCTATATCATGATACCTTATCTTTTTATGATCATTATAAAATATCTCTGATATACTAAATAGTGCTACATAGGAATATCTTTTGATTTTTCATAAATTTTGCTCTTCCCCGTTGTTTACTTATTTGGCTTTTGTTTATGACCTATTTATATTTTCGATTGCTGATATTCTAGCTAAGCTTCATATAAGTTCACACAAATCTAGTATTTTCTTTGCATATTGCTCTAATGAGTTGCAGCATTCTATTTCTAAAATTTTTCAGAACTGCCTACATTTTATTAATTCTATCCTATCATAAATCTAAAGTTGGACTTTTAGAGTTCTTTCTTACGTGGGATATATAGTATTCCTTCTTTCTACTTCCTTACATATATAATATTTTTTATGTGAGACTTTTAAAGTTTGACTTAGAACTTATCAAGACTATTGTACTTGGCAAGAATATATAGTATTCATTTTTTCTACAGATATATTGAATTGGCTTTAACAACTTATGGCTCATTTTCTATGATTTGAAGAGGATCAATTTCCATAACATGTTTTAGGAAACTATATGTCATTCTAAAGAGGAGGAGAATTTTGGCACCCATAGCATATATTCCTTTTATCGTGCTTATCTTATAAAATATTTATCGGTCATTGCTTTCAAGAAGGACTCCTTGTCAAACGAATTTCTAGTCAATGCTTAGGGAGATAATCAATATGGACTTTAAAAGCATTCTCCATGTTCACCATATTATTGAAGATGGAACATCTATATTCCTATAGTTAGACACTTGGTAGCCCAAAAGTGTTCTTCATCTTGCTCTCAGAGAAAGTTTATTTGAATTGAAATCCAATTCGATGGATTATGTTTTTGATATTAGCCGTTGTGGGCAATGGATAGCTGGTATTGCCCTACATATATGGGATGAACTGAAGGTTATTGAGTGCTTACTTGATGATTTTGGAGATTTCATGGTGTAAATCATCTACCTCGAGATTCTTTACTCTTAAATCTACCTGTCTCGCTGGCTTTCGAAGTAGCACCGACTGGTACGGTTCTAAGGCTCCATTCCCAAATTCTCATTTATTGCATGGCTTGTTTTCATCAACAGGCTATCTATATATTTGATGAGCAATGTGAACTACAGTGAGTGCTTCTTATGTCATGCACAGGAGAAACTATACATCATTTGTTCTTTGAACGTACTTACTCATTAGAGACTTGGAGAGCATAAACTATTTCACATTTGTCTTGGTTGGGATCAAGAAAAAGTATGGTCAAGTCTCTCATTTTCAGCAGGATTCCATATTGGGTATGACCATTATTTATCACCAATTGAAATGGATCATTAGTCTTTCCATAATGTCGATAAACTAATCGATACTATTTTTGCTTATATATTGATTGATATTCGTTGCATGTTATTATCCACTGTCAAAATAATATAAAAATAGCCTTGAGAATTGTGTTGTGGATCAACTATATCTTTCTTTCACCGACATGCAGTTGGTGTCATTAGTGCCCCCCCCACCCCCCCGAACATAATTAGATTGCTATTAATATTGATGCTTTACTGTGTCGTGACTTTATAGGTCTACCTCGTAATCGTGCAGATGACCCTATTATGACCATTGCTATTGATATATCTATCCATGATTCTATCTTCTACCATGAATTACAGGTCGGTCATTCACCATGGGATTATGGAGGCTAAGCTTATATTGTTTATGTTTATCCATGTTTGATTTAACTCTAAAGTTACAATCAATATGTAAATGATGAGCCATAGTAACTAATATCATAAGTCTCAGCAGTTGTTTTCGTGAAGCTAACAAGCCTATTAATTTTTTTCACACATATTTGTAGTCTTTACGAGAACTAAGCATCAAGTCGAATCTCTTTTTTCCCTCAAATGCGAAGGTTGATATCTTCTGATCCTAACTCTCAATTATGTCAAAAGTGACAAAAGCAAGAATATAGCGTTATCGTGAGGCCAATATATATTGTTGTGAGATTTTTGTATTTGCTTTGTCTCTTTTAGTGCATTAACCTCTAAACTATTTGTATTTTTAACCTTTGGTACTGACTTTTCATTACCGCTAGTGTCCGATATATATATATATATATATATATATATATATATATATATTATATATTGTAAAGTGTCTTTCTCTAAATATATACTTTTACATATATTGTAAGGTTTCTTTCTCTAAATATATACCTTTGGTCACGACAGTGAAAGATGTTTGTCCATTATGCTTTGCGATGCGTGCTGAGAAATGATGGGCGCTTCCGACGGTGGGATGCCCCCTCTGAGTTGTTCCGGTGCGGAGGGGACGTATCTTCCTCCCCAAGCAAAACACAACCAGCTATAAAACCCTCGATCGCGTCCCTTAGAGTTTTGCTCCCCTCCTCCTCCTCCTCTCTCAGAACGAAGTAATCGAAGAAGATGGCGGCTGGCGGCGGGCTCATGTCGTTCCTGAGGAACGTGGCGCGGGCGACGACCTGGCTGGGAGCCGGCACCACGCTGCTGAACTCGTTCCTGTACACGATGGACGGTGGGCAGCGGGCGGTGCTCTTCAACCGGTTCCGGGGCTTGCACCCGGAGACAGTGGGAAAGGGCACCCACTTCCTCGTCCCCTGGCTGTAGAAGCCCTTCATCTTCGACATCCGCACCCGTCCCCACACCTTCGCTTCCAACTCCGGCACCAAGGACCTGCAGATGGTCAACCTCACCCTCCGCCTCCTCTCCAGCCCCGACGTCGCCCACCTCCCCACCATCTTCACCTCCATCGGCACCAAGTACGACGACAAGGTCCTTGCTTCCATCGGCAACGAGGTCCTAGGTCCTCAAGTCCGTCGTCGCCCAGTTCAATGCCGATCAACTGCTCACCAAACGGCCCCAGGTCTCCGCCCTCCTCCGCGACGCCCTCATCCGCCGCGCCCGCGACTTCCACATCGTCGTCGACGACGTCGCCATCACCCACCTCTCCTACGGCTTCGAGTTCTCCAGCGCCGTCGAGAAGAAGCAGGTCGCGCAGCAGGAGGCCGACCGCTCCAAGTTCCTAGTCGCCCGCGCCGAGAAGGAACCACGCGCCGAGGGTGAGAGGATTTTAAAATTCTCTTAGAATATGATTCTAACAAAGATTGCACTAGTTAGTCTATTTTATGATGAATTTAAAATTATTTTATATGAAAGCTAGTATATATTAATAGATTCTATGAAGGAGCATATTTTGATTCATTTTTTAGTCTAACAGAAGTTTTTCTAGGTAAATTGTGAGAAGGAGGTGGAGGAGGAGAAGGGAAGGGAGAGGGAGACAGTAGAAAAAGATAAATGAGGAGGAGGCAAAGATAGAAAAAGAGTGAGAGGGGAGATGAACGAGAAGGAGAAGAGGGAGAGGTTGGGGAGGAAGAAGAAGCTGAGTAGTGGTGCATGTTGACTTTCTGCACAACTGCAGGGAAGAAAGAGTAGTAAATAATAGATATAATTTCTTTGACGAGAAATCACTTATTCATTTAGTAAAGATGTTGATAAGATGATATTTGGTATTGTAATAGTCTATTTGAAATTTTTATTTGTCCATTAATATAGTGATAGAAGTGATGTCGGATATGTTTATTGCACTCGATAATATTTTTTGTTATTATAATAGTAGACTTATTATTGTAAGCCAAATTGTTTGATATACTATATGTTATAATTTTAGTGGCACTAAGAGGAGAGGCTAATTAGTGTAATAATATTTTTAATTGATTTTAAAACTTAATTGATAAATCAACACAAAACTTAATTGATCAAGTTAAAGTTGTAAGTAAAGAGAATAAAATTAAGTTACAAGTAAAGAGAAATTAAATAAAGGTAAACTAATTTATAGTGATTCGGTCTTCTCGATTTACATCTACTCTCGATTTCTCTTCCTTCAAAGTCATCGATTTTAATATCGATCTTTTTTCTAATGGATGTAAATCAACTATCCTTGTTATAATTTTTTTTCTTTTTTAGGCTAAGGAGATAACCTTTATACTCTCTTTTTACATAAGATCTCTCACATCGTATAACTTAAAATTATAATCAAATTCAAGAGAATGAGACTTAAACTATACTCAAAATGAGAACTTAAAATATTTTACTAGTTTAGGAATGGATTCTCAATCAACGAAGCTTGAGCGGGATATTTATAGGCATAAAAGTCTTTGAGAATTAAGCCAAAAATTTAAATCCCTAAAATTTTAGGGTACTAGCGGTACCCTAAACACGTTTATAGTGGTAAACTAAGTCATAAGTAAAAAGAAAATAAAAGTTGTAAAGTGGTTCAGTGTTCCAGACTTATGTCTACTCCCGATTTCTCTTCCTTCAAAGTCATCGATTTTAATATCGATCTTTTTTCTAATGGATGTAAATCAACTATCCTTGTTATAATTTTAGTGGCACTAAGAGGAGAGGCTAATTAGTGTAATAATATTTTTAATTGATTTTAAAACTTAATTGATCAAGTTAAAGTTGTAAGTAAAAAAAATAAAACTACGTCATAAGTAAAAAGAAAATAAAAGTTGTAAGTAAAGAGAATAAAATTAAGTTACAAGTAAAGAGAAATTAAATAAAGGTAAACTAATTTATAGTGGTTCAGTGTTCCAGACTTATGTCTACTCCCGATTTCTCTTCCTTCAAAGTCATCGATTTTAATATCGATCTTTTTTCTAATGGATGTAAATCAACTATCCTTGTTATAATTTTAGTGGCACTAAGAGGAGAGGCTAATTAGTGTAATAATATTTTTAATTGATTTTAAAACTTAATTGATCAAGTAGTAAAAAAAATAAAACTACGATATAAAAGAAATTAAAGAAAGGTAAACTAATTATAGTGGTTCAGTGTTCCAGACTTATGTCTACTCCCGATTTCTCTTCCTTCGAGGCCATCGACTTACTATTGATCTTCTTTCTAACGGATATAGATCAACTATCCTTGTTATAACTTTTTTCCTTTCCAAGCTAAGGAGATAATCTTTATACTCTATTTTTACATAAGATCTCTCACATTGTATAATATAAAATTATAATCAAACTCAAGAGGAGACTCAAACTATACTCAAAATGAGAGCTTAAAATACTTTACTAGCTCAGGAATGGATGCTCAATCAACTAAGCTTGAGTGGGATATTTACAGGTACAAAAGTTTTCAAGAATTAAGCCAAAAGTTAAATCCATAAAATTTTAGGGTACAATCATATTAGGGTACGGGCGGTACTATTGTCAGCACTAGGTTAATACTACCACCATAACTATATAATAAATCTAGATTTTGATAGTACGATCATGGCCCTAGGCAGTAATACTATTGTCATAGGTGGTATTACCATCACCTTAGGTGGTACCACCATTGAAAAGGTTGACAAAGCATAAATAGTACTTATTGATGACTCAAGTAGCATTATTGCTTGGGCCTAGCATTATCCTTTCCTCAAATTTTCACGTTCCAGAGGTGTGAACCTATCTTAAAATCAATTAAGATTATAATTTAACAATAATCCAGGATCAAACACACATTTACGGCCACTGAGAAAACATTCAAGTCAAATTCCTTATATAATATATAATTCATAAAACTTATGTGTGGTTTAAAGTCATATACTATATCACTTGATGAATCATAAAATCTAAATCCAACTCACCAAGATAATAACCACCTCATAAATCCACAAGTATGGTATTCTATACACTCACAAAATAAATATTTACCACAATGTTCATATCATTTCATAAATTACACTAATATTCAAATTCTAAACATAAGAGTCTGTTAAACTTTTACAAAACTCATAAGTTCATATTTACTATCAATATTTCATTAGACACTAAGTGTACTTAGACAATAAAACATATTATCCACGAAAGGTTTGCCCCAAAATCTTCTAGTTTTCTACTATCTCAGCCCAATTTAAACAGTATAGCGAGCAACAAGTTATCCTAAAAAAATTATATAGTATGAAGTGAGCATATAAAGCTCAACAGTGACTAACATATGTATGACGAAAGAGTACAGTTTCAAAAAAATAAGGTACCAAATACAAGGCAAGGATATAAGAGTTCATAGATAGTCACTCAGCAAATGTAGAATTACAATGTTATTTCATTCGAAGCATGTTTTGTTCATAATAAGGGAGTAAAGACTAATTGGAGCATACCAATGACGTAAGGAGCATTTCGGGGCATAGTAATAGCATATGATATATTATGGGGCATATCAATAGCATATAAAATATTTTAGAGCATATCAATAGCGTATGAAATGTTTCGGAATATATCAATGGTATATGAAACATTTTGGAGCATATCAATGGCACATGAAATGTTTTAGAGCATATCAATAACAAATAAAATATTTCGAAGTATATCAATGATGTATGAAATGCTTTGGAGCATATAAATGACATATAGAATATTTCGAAGCGTATTGATGGCGTATGAATATTTCAGAGGTATAAGAAGCATTTTGTAACATATCAAAAAATAAATACGAAATAGAAGCTCAAACATTATTTTTAACATTGCATTCATTTTATTCTTATCCAAAGCACACATAGAAGTATATAACTAAAGCTTTGGATATTATATCAAATACATAGAAGGTGAAGTGGGATCATAACATAATATAGTCTATCCATTTTTGAATGATCACTAAACATAAGTCTCCCACGTTTGGAAGCTCCATCCACCCATGTTTGAGTGAAGTCATAGGGTGCCGATAGAGCATCACGGGCTCTAAGCATAACTCTCTATATTATTTCTAGTAAAGGTTTATATTATCTCACAAATACCAAAGTACAAAAAGGATATTGTGAAATATAAAATTGGCACATATCGGAAGCATATGCGGAATAACAGAATGCATATGCCTATACAAAATATTGCGATACAAACATAAACTTTACATAGTAGAGTAGATTTAGGTATGCAAATAATTAAAGCATAAGAGTATATAGGATTTCAAAGCAATAATATAAAGTTCAATTGAAGTAAAGGTTTTAGCAGAAATCAATTTCCAAAGAGATGAAAGAAGAATAGATGAAATCGACCAAAGCTCGGTTCTGACAGAATTTGAGAGGCACATTCCTCAAATTATGCTCTAATACCATCTCAATCACACCCCGCCCCCCTGCCCCGAATTTTCAAGTTCAAGAGGTGTGAACTTATCTAAAAATCAATAATATTATAATTTAACAATAATCCAGAATCCAAACACACATTTAAGGTCACTAAGAAAACATTCAAGTCAAAATTCCTTCCATAATCCATAATCCATAAAACCTATGTGCGGTTTAAAATCATATATCATATCACTCGATGAATCATCAAATCTGAAGCCAACTCACTAAGATAATAACCACCTAAAAAATCCACAAGTGTGGTATTCTATACAATCACAAAAACCAATATTTACCATATGTTCATATCATTACACAAATTAAACTAAAATCCTAAACATGAGAGGTTCTTTAAACTTTTACAAAACTTATAAGTTCATATTTACCATCAACATTTTATTAGACACCAAGTGTACTTATATAATCAAAACATATCATCCACTAAAGGTTTGCCCCAAAATCTTCTAGCTTTTCACTACCTTAGCCCAATTTAAATATTTTAGCGAGCAATAGGTTATCTTAAAAATTTTATATAGCAATGAAGTGAGCATATAAAGCTCAACAAGCGACTAACATATCTATAGCAAAAGAGGATAATTTCAAACAAATAAGATACTGAATACAAGAGAGAGATAAAAGAGTTCATAGATAGCCACTCAACGAATGCGTAATTACAATGTCATTTTATTCGAAGCATGTTTTGTTTATAACAAGGGAATAAAGACTAATTGGAGCAAATCAATGACGTAAGGAGTATTTCGAGACATATCAATGGCGTATGATATGTTACGGAGCATATCAATAGCATATGAAATATTTTAGAGTATATTAATGGCATATGAAATGTTTCGAAACATATCAATTACATATGAAACATTTCGGAGCATATCAATGGCGTATGGAATGTTTTGGAGTATATCAATAACAAATAAAATATTTTGGAGTATATCAATGACGTATGAAATATTTTGGAGTATATCAATGACATATAGAATATTTCAAAGTGTATTAATGGTGTATGAATATTTCGAAAGTATAAGAAGCATTTGGGAACATATCAAAGAATAAATACGAAATAGAAGCTCAAATGTCATATTTGACATTGCATTCATTTCATTCTTATCCAAACCATACATAGAAGTATATAACCAAAGCTCTGGATATCATATTAAACACATAGAATGTAAAGTGGGATCATAACATAATATGGTTCATCCATTTATGAATGACCACTAAATATAATTCTCCCATGTTTGGGAGCTTCATCCACTCACGTTTGAGTGAAGTTATAAAGGGTCAGTAGAGCATCGCGAGCTCTAAGTATAACTCTCTTTACCATTTCTGGCAAGGTTCATATTATCCCAAAAATACCAAAGTACAAAAAGGATATTGTGAAATATAAAATTGGCACATATTAGAAGCACATGCAGAATAACAGAATGCATGTGCCTATACGAAACATTGCGATACAAACATAAACTTTACATAATAGATTTAAGTATGTAAATAATTGAAGCACAAGAGTATATAGGATTTCAAAGCAATACTGTAAAGCTCAATTGAAGTAAAGATTTTAGCAAAAATCAATTTCCAAAGAGAGGAAAGAAAAATAAGTGAAATCAACCAAAGCTCGATTCTGATAGAATTTGAGAGGCACATTACATAAATTCTTTGGATAACTAATTATACTCTAATTTGCACAAATTTAGCATCATTCGAAAGATGTATCAATTTAGTTTTAGATAAATCAATCTTTATATGAATTAGAGTTTCTAACAAGGAGTTATAAATAGTTTAGT
The DNA here is from genome assembly GCA_004837865.1 of Musa balbisiana. Taxonomy (NCBI): domain Eukaryota; kingdom Viridiplantae; phylum Streptophyta; class Magnoliopsida; order Zingiberales; family Musaceae; genus Musa; species Musa balbisiana. The sequence goes on along the minus strand of CM017195.1, from coordinate 20,841,918 downwards.
AACCAAAGGTTAAAGAACATTATCTCTGTTTTGTATAATTCATAGAGTTGATTAGAATAGATGCTTCAATAGGCACTTATGATCTAAATCTTTCAAATCAGCTATGAACAAAAAGATTTATGAGTCTAGTTTCTAATAAATTATGTTTCACATAAATCAAAGTTTCTAACAAAAAGTTACAAGTAAGAGAGTACTTAAAAATTAGAACAAACAATCTCTATTTTATAGATTTTATAGGGTCAATTGAAATAACAGTTTGGATAGGTAATTAGACTCCAAATTTGTCAATCTTGGTGTCAAAAGAAAGAGATATGAGTCTATTTTTGGATGAATTTAGTTTTTTTAAATAAAAAATTGGTGCAGAATATTATGGCTAGAACAATATAGAAATATTAAATCTTAAAAAATTTTAGATTCACAGTTTTATTCTCAAATGACATAAATATCATATATGAAGCTAAAATCTTTCAAAAATTTTAAAATTAAGATAAAATTAGAGATCAAGATTACTATAGGAAAGGGTTTAGAATACTTGTCTTAAAAAATTTGATTCCGAAATATGGGGAATTGATGCAAAACCTCAAGTCAAAGTAAGCTTCTTCTTCTATTACTTCAATTCCTCTTCCCTCCTCTTCTCAAGCCTATACTGGTTGCAGCTCCTTTGTTAAGTTCTTCTTTAGTTTCTCCTCTAATTGCATTAAGTTTTGCTAATATAAGGATCGTAAGGTGGCAAGCATGCATGAAAGAACCTTATGTGTCATTCATAGAACAAACATAGGTGGCACCATCCTTAGGTAAGCTAGTGACACATGTCCTCTATTTTTTTTTAATATGAATTTTTCACAAATCATATCTAATTGCTAAGATTTATATTTAGGTCCTATATTACAAACAAACCCTTATAAAATTTTTACAAACAAGGGATGTTACACTCTCCTCTCCTTAAAAGAAAATTTTAGTCCTCTAAATTTGTCATACGTCCTTCGACAAAAAGATGAAATCAAGATTGCACCTGAATAGAGGCTATCAATATCATTAAGTCTTTCTCTTTTCTTATAGCATTCAAATCAAAATTTTCTTCTAATAACTTTCATTGTTTCATAACCAGTCTAGCCATAAAACTTGTAGATTTTCTACTAAGTGCATCAGCTACAACATTGGCTTTTCTCGGGTGATAACAGATGGTACAATCATAATCTTTTAGAAGTTTTATCTATCTCCGTTGCCTCATGTTTAACTCTTTCTGAGTGAAAATATATTTTAAACTCTTGTGATCAATAAAGACTTTAAATATCTGCCCATACAAGTAATATCTCCAAATTATTAGTGCAAAAATAATTACTGCCAATTTCAAATCATAAGTTGGATAATTCAATTCATAACTCTTTAGTTATCTAGAAGCATAAGCAATCACTTTCCCCTTCTTGCATCGAAACACATCCAATGCCCTTTTTAGAAGCATCGGTATAAACTACAAATCCCTTATTACCATTTGGTATAGTGAGAATAAGAGTACTATTTAACCAAAAGGTATTACTAAAAATTTATAATAACTATTTCAAGTTCTAAAAGTTGTTTGTGGAATATCCTCCTTCATGATATTTAATTGATAGTAACCTAACCTCAAATCAATCTTGGAGAATATTTGTGCACCTTGTAATTGATCAAATAAATCATAAATTATGGTAGGGGATACTTTTCCTTTTTTTTTTGTCACCTGATTCAATTGTCTGTAATCAATACTAACATGATAGGAAGATAGTGTTGCGAAATCTTGAGGGCGACATCACATGTGCAGTGGAAGAATAAAAAAATAAAATTCTCAAATTCCCAAATATGTGTTCGACATAATGCGAAGATTAGTGCGTAAAAATTCACAAATTTATAGTCCTCTAAATTTGTCATACGTCCTTCGACAAAAAGATGAAATCAAGATTGCACCTGAATAGAGGCTATCAATATCATTAAGTCTTTCTCTTTTCTTATAGCATTCAAATCAAAATTTTCTTCTAATAACTTTCATTGTTTCATAACCAGTCTAGCCATAAAACTTGTAGATTTTCTACTAAGTGCATCAGCTACAACATTGGCTTTTCTCGGGTGATAACAGATGGTACAATCATAATCTTTTAGAAGTTTTATCTATCTCCGTTGCCTCATGTTTAACTCTTTCTGAGTGAAAATATATTTTAAACTCTTGTGATCAATAAAGACTTTAAATATCTGCCCATACAAGTAATATCTCCAAATTATTAGTGCAAAAATAATTACTGCCAATTTCAAATCATAAGTTGGATAATTCAATTCATAACTCTTTAGTTATCTAGAAGCATAAGCAATCACTTTCCCCTTCTTGCATCGAAACACATCCAATGCCCTTTTTAGAAGCATCGGTATAAACTACAAATCCCTTATTACCATTTGGTATAGTGAGAATAAGAGTACTATTTAAACCAAAAGGTATTACTAAAAATTTATAATAACTATTTCAAGTTCTAAAAGTTGTTTGTGGAATATCCTCCTTCATGATATTTAATTGATAGTAACCTAACCTCAAATCAATCTTGGAGAATATTTGTGCACCTTGTAATTGATCAAATAAATCATAAATTATGGTAGGGGATACTTTTCCTTTTTTTTTTGTCACCTGATTCAATTGTCTGTAATCAATACTAACATGATAGGAAGATAGTGTTGCGAAATCTTGAGGGCGACATCACATGTGCAGTGGAAGAATAAAAAAATAAAATTCTCAAATTCCCAAATATGTGTTCGACATAATGCGAAGATTAGTGCGTAAAAATTCACAAAATTTAAAACTATGTATAAGATAGATTATGTTACCTAGGGAGATCGTATATCCCTGAATCCCTACAGATCTCTAGGAGAGGGTGAAGGAGGTCAAGTACTCTCCTCTCTAGCAGTGATCTACACAGCAGGGCTATGATGATGCTCCTTAAAACTCTAGGCCTACTCTGAGGAAGAGAAAGGAAGGACAATAGGAGAGGCAAACCAAAAAGGCTATAGCATATGAACCATTGATTCCCTCTTATTTATAGAGGTCCCCCATCAACTTAACCCTAATGAATCCTGCCTTATTGGGTATTGGATCTCCATCTAATTGCCCAAGCCTCTTAGATTAGTGGATCTCTATCCAATAATCTCTCATGGGCTTTTATTAGATTTCATCCATATGATCTAATAATTCAGGGGTTTATTGGATATCTAATAAGATAGGGGCTCCGACGGATATCTCATATCTGAATCTCTTCTCATCATAATGTCTACCATATGTATGTGATTCTCTAGGCTAAATATTGAGTTGGCCGTGAGTAATACCTATCAGAACTTCTATTGGCTTAGTGAATCATTATCTCCATACTCATCGACTACGAAGGTACTAGGCCACTACGTCGCAGTCCCCAGATGACACAGGGGAATCCAATCCATTAGGCTTATCTATTCTTAGTTACCGTGTACCTATAGTCTCTCATCTATATAATATCCCAAAGATCGTATACCAAACATGGTGTTGTTAGACTCAAACGGTTTCTACTCAACTCTCGCTCTAATTGGATTCTCCTGGAAAACTTTTTCTCTTTCAATTTGAATGATCATAGTTAGGGATTTGTCTAAGCAAGAATACATGTGATATTCCTCTCATGACACCGAGAGTGGATAATCCTCTATTAATACTCAATATTCCTCGTAAGGTTGGCTACCACTCCCGATGACTGGCTATGCTAGATCTAGAACCTCTAGACCTATAAGTCTGGTATTAAAGATTGGAGTACTCATACAAGACATCCTTGGTGTCTCAAGTCTAAGGATTAGATACATCACTAGGACTACGGAATCGTTATCTAACAATAAGGCATCATAAACCATCCAGCATTCCGTAAGCGGATCAATCAGTGAACTCATTCTTCAATGAGCACTTGTATTGTATCCCTAGTGTCCCCACATGAGCAGCTATGAGACTAGCTGTATCCATCATATGGACGGGTATACAATACACCAATCTATCTGGTTATCTCAATGTCCCTCTCGAGTAACCTATGACCGGGATTATTTAAGATCTGTGTTTAAAGGTGAATCGGTCTCATTATTGTGATCTCATCACGATCTGATTCTCATTACATAGATCCATGAACATCATAATATATTCAAGCAATAGGCAATATAAAGTGATAAAATGTTAAAATATAATAATAAACAAAAAAGACTACATGTCAAGTCACACGTGCCATCACTCACGTGATTGGCTTGCAGGGCACCTATGACTAACAATCTCCCACTTGACCTAAAGCTAAATCACCAATGTGTCTGATCCCCATTAGACCCTTTTGATGCTCAAAGATAATTTAAGACAATGACTTTGTTAGTGGATTTGCAATGTTATCTTCGGATGTAACTCTTTCCACTACTATATCTCCTCGGGTCATGATATCTCTAATTAGGTGGAACCTCCTCAGAACATGCTTAGACTTCTGATGAGACCTGGGTTTCTTCACTTGAGCAATCGCCCCGTTATTGTTACAAATATAAGGGAATCAGCTCCTCGTTACTTGGCATGACTCCTAAATTTGTGATGAACTTCTTCATCCAGACTCTCTCCTTTACTGCCTTTGTTGTAACAATGTACTTTGCCTCTATGGATGAGTCAACAATAGTATCTTACTTGGAACTCTTCCAGCACATTGCTCCTTCATTCATGGTGTACATATATCCTAAATTCGACTTGCTATCAAGGACATCAGACTGGAAACTCAAGTCCATGTAGCCTTCAATCCTGAGGCTACTACCTCGATATACCAGTAAAAGATTCTTAGTCCTTCTCCAATACTTAAGGATACACTTTATTGTCTTCTAGTGGTCCAAGCTTAGATCCGCCTAATACCTGCTCGTGACACTTAGAGCATGTATTATATCAGGCCTGGTACATAGCATGTCATACATGATAGGGTATCCTATCTATGTTTGCCCTTTGTTCAGAAGTCTTTGGGGACATACTCCTAGAAAGCGATATCCCATGTCTCATCGGTATGAGACCTCTCTTGAAATTTTTCATGCCCAACCTTTTGACAATGATGTCTATGTACATGGATTGGGATAAGCCAAGCATCCTCTTGAATCTATCTCTATAGATCAAAATCCTTAAGATATAGGATGCTCCCCCTAAGTCCTTCATGAAAAAGTGTCTAGATAACCAAGTCTTTACTGTAGATAGAATTTCTACATCATTCCCAATTATCAGGATGCCATCAACATATAACACCAAGATGGTGATAGCGCTCCCACTTACCTTCTTGTACACACAAGGCTCATCTTCGTTCTAAACGAAATCATAAGATCTGATTGCCTCATCAAATCTTATGTTCCAACTTCGAGAAGCTTCTTTAAGTCTATAAATGGACCTAAGCAACATATACACCTTATTTGGGCAGTCCTTAGACATGAATCCCTCAAGTTGTATCATATACACCTTCTCGGGATTGTCATTGAGGAATGCGGTTTTCATGTCCATCTACTAGATCTCATAATTATAGTGTGCTATAAATAGCTAATAGAATTCAGATGGATTTTAGCAAGGCTAATGGTGAGAATGTTTCATCATATTCGGCACCTTGCCTTTGATGATACTTCTTAGCCACTAGCCTTGCTTTATAGGTCTCTAGCTTTCCATCTATTCCAATCTTCTTCTTGAAGATCAATTTGCAACTAATGGGTACAATACCCTCGGGTGCATCAACTAGGTTCCAAACCTTGTTGGAGTACTTGGAATCCATCTCAGAATTCATAGCTTATTGCCACTTCCCAGAGTCTATGCTCACAATAACATCCTCATAGGTCTGAGGATTAATATCCTTAACATCCTCTCATCTAATATGTCCCACATTTCTCTTGGGAGGATGGGATACTCTACTGGACCTATGTAAAGTCGGAACTTATGCTCTTGGTACCCGAACATATTGAATCTCGAATTTTGATGATGAAATCAATTGGTAAAATGTTCGATCTAATCTATATGTTGAGATAAGTGTGCAGGATTAACTACGATAGCGATAAGGCATAAAATAGAAGTTGGGCCAGCGTTAAAGATCGGACAATACATTGAAGATTCGGTCGATGTACCAGAAGTTTGTCGGAAGCTTGCCAAGAGTTCGTTGGGAGCTCACCGAGAGTTCATCTGAAGTTTGTCGAGAGTTCATTAGGAGTTCGCTGAGAGTTTGTTGGGAGTTTGCTGGAAGCTCACTGAAAGTTTGCCGGAGGTTCACCGAGAGAACAATCAACATACCGGACAGACATTGCTTGTCTTAAATCGTTGTTAGACCATAAATTAAGTTAGGATTGGGAGGTAATCCAACTAACTCAGTTAGGGGCCAACTGAGCCCTTAAAAGGGTAGAACTAGGCTAGTTGAACAGTCCATTCTGTTAGGATCGGATCGACACTAAGAGGGGAGGGGGGGTGAATTAGTGCAACGGATTAAAACTTGTAAGTTTGAAAACGATTTCGTAAATGCGTAGAGATTTTGATTCGAGAATGAATAACTTGGCAAGAATAGCTTGAGTAAAGTTAGAAGATGAAAACTGAAAGCTTGCTACTATGTAAATAACGATTTCAGAAAGGTAAACACTCACACATTCAAGGAACACACCAATTTAAAGTGGTTCGGTCAAATGACCTATATCCACTTGTGAAGCCTTCTTCGATGAGGCTTCCAACTTCCACTAGCAAATCACTTTGAAGGGGAAGGACAAATACTCCTCTTACAACATTTTACAAGTGGTTCACACTCTTACAAATTTTCAAAGAGAAAGAGGGAGGTGAACACTTAAGCTATTGAAAACAAGACTTGCTAAAGACTTTACTAAGGCTTTATCTCAATCTCTTACTTCTAAAAAAAGGTTGTCTTCTCTGCTGAGAAATGAAGGGTATTTATAGGCCCCAAGAGGATTCAAATTTGGGCTCCAAATTTGAATTCTTTTGGGGTTCTCGATGCTGGCGGTGCCACCGCCTATCAGTGTCTGATATTGATAGTGTACTAGCGGTGCCACCGCCCGACCTTTCGAGGGCTGGGCGGTACCACCGCCTGATCCCTCAGGTTCTGGGTGGTGCCACTGCCTGTCCTTACGGGTCACTGGTTGGGCTCTAAATTTGGCCTAAACCAGTTCATATTAGAGCCCAATTGGTCCCTAACCAGGTTATAGGATTAACTCTTAATCCTAACCCTAATTACATGTAAACTATAAAATTAAGACATAGTACTAAGCAGGTTTTTAACCGGCAACATCAAGTTTCCTTCCGGCGAGCTTTCTGGTGATCTTCCAACGGACTTCTGATACACCCTCAGATTTCTTCCGGCGAACTCCCAACAAGCTCCCGATCTTGTGGTGAGTTCAACGAGTCTTTGGCAAGTAGCTGAACCTTCTCAGTGATCTCCGTGAACCTTCAACGATCTCTTTGACGGACTTCTGAAAACTTCGACAAGTCCCCGATTTCTTCTCGGTTGGTTCCAGTAGCACTTCCGACGAATCTTCGGACACTTGGCGGACTCTCGAACACCCATCGAACTTGACTCCGGTAGACTTGCTTTATGTCTTCAAGCTATCATAGTTAATCATGCACACTTAACTCAATAATATGGATTAGATCAATTAACCCATCAATTGATTTCATCATCAAAATCCGAGATTCAACAATCTCCCCCTTTTTGATGATGACAATTAATTGATGACGGAGTTAAACATAACTCCCCTTATATATATGCCATATTATGAGAAGATAAAAATACTTGAATTCAATCTCTTTGAATTTAAGCCTAAACCGATAAATTATATCCGTTGAACTTATCGTTATTCTTAATAAGCATAAGCAATTATGAAACTTCATATTTATCATAATTTCAAGCTATGAAAATTATTTTTAAGTCGAATGATAAAAGACAATTATCATTTCGACAAGAGATGTGGGCTTTCAACATGAATCTTATGATATAAATGTAAGGCATGATTTAATATGATCAACCAATCTAAAAACTTACGATATTCTCAAGGAGTTTTGCAATGCATATAAGACATTTGCATTAAGACAAGCTCTTGCAATTCATATAAGTCATGCTATCGATGCATATGAGACATTTGCATTAACACAAGCTTTTACAATTCAAATAAGTCATGCTATCACATTGGCATACAATTCATCAATCTTTTACTCATTCTTCTCCCCCTTTGTCATCAACAAAAAAAGAGATGAGACTTTTAAGCTAACAATTTGTGATTTAAAGAATTCACCATTAAGATCAATCATTCAGCATTCATAAGATTATACAAAATTCATCCTATTAAACAGAATCCAAAATTCATTAGAAAAATTCAGCATTCATTAAAAGTTGCATCTCATAAAGAAACAGCATGACTTTCATACAAAAGAAAGAAGATGACAAAACCTTAACTTAGCATTAAGAGTAATCATACAAGGATCGCATATCAAGGTAATAGAATAAGAAGGCATATCGATTAATCCTTAGGAGGAAATCCATAGTTCTTATACATGACATTTATTTTTTGATTCATTTGTCGCAGTTCCTTCAAAATTTTAATTTATTGAATTTGAATTTGCTCTTGCTATGATTTGAGTTGTTCTTGTTATGATTTGATCTGATGTAATTATACCATAATGAGATCTTTAGAAGATGAAGCAGGAGCTGAAGGTTCTGGACCAAAGGGACTAGGAGGAGGAGATTCATTTCCCCTAAAGATTGGTGTTTCGGGGTGTTCTACTTGTGGGGGAACTAGTTCAGTCCTTCTAGGTTGCCTAACCCATATACCATTGCTAAAAGTGTACATAAGTCTTTTGAGTATGTTTCTATTGATAGTGGTAAATCTATTAACTTAAATTATTTTTTCATCGGGTGAGACACAAATATTATGGGCAAGTATTAATCGAGTGGCTAACCTCACATATGGTAACATTGTGTCTTTAGCTATTATGTCCTGTATATGTTGTCGGATTAAGTATCCAAAATAATTATGTTGGCTGGTCATAATCCAATATATAGTGCTTAGCTCTATTTGACTAATTTCATCATGATGAAATTGTTTGGGAAGTAGTATACTAGTCATGATGTGATGAAGAAATTTAAAGTTGAAGGGCAATAAGTGCTCGCAACTTTTGGGAATCATGCCTAGATACGGATTTGCAAATATAGTTTCTAAGGCTTCAGAGTAGGTTGCTCCTATTGCATTGATATCCCATTTATTTCTAAAATAAGATCTCTTATCCTTTTCGGTAATTTCAATTAATTCACATATAGTGCTATCAAAGATTTGAATTTGTATTCCTAAGAGGTAGATAGTTAATTTATCATTGTCCACACATAAGTTTGCATAAAATAGCCTAATTAACTTAGGATAAATTGGTTCATTGATTTGTAGGAGAGGTAAGGCATCTAAATATGCAAACCATCTAATGAGTTCTAGGTTTCCAAGTTCATCTAGATCAACATGTTTGCCCTTATGTATAATTCTTGTTTCGAAATTTGAAAACCTAAGAGCTACTTCATTAGATCTAAAAAGGTTTTGGTTAGATGAATCTCCTTCCACCCTCTTCCCTTTTATTCTTGTTGATCTCTTAGGAGCCATTATCTAAACAAGATGATAGATCAAGAATATGAAACTGTGAAGAGTAGGCAAAATAATGAGAAGAGGAAGCAAAGATTTCAGATTTTATCTTATAGAGAATTCCTTGGAAGATAGAGAGCTTGAACCAATAAGAATCCTCTCTTAGGCTTCTAAAGGTTAGAATGAGGGTGAGAGAGGTTCAGAGAGTATTGTGGGTGAGAGAGGTTCTCATGGGTTGGGGGCGGTTCCACCGCTAGCCCTAACTCGTTCTCTTATAAGGGAGTTATCGGGTGGTGCCACCGCCAATCCGAGCGGTGCCACCGTATGGCGACCGAGCACTCAAGCGGTGCTACCGTCGGTTCTGGCAGTGCCACCACTGGTGTGCCAAAGAAAAGAAATTTCTTTCCTCCCTTTTTGTTTTCAGAAGTGTGTGATTCAAGATAGGAGCTTGGATTGTTCTATAAGATGTTATTTGGAATCGAAAAAGAAGGAAGAAATCAAATCCACGTAAACCGAAAAGAGGATGAAAAAACTTTTGAAAAAGATACATAATCAAGCTTATTTTCAAGGACAATTTAATATGCCTAGTTCCCTTCTAATGAAGTCAAATTAGTCTTCATTTAAGGCTTTGTTAAAATGTCTGCTAATTGATGCTTTGTGTCAATAAACTCTAGAATGACATTATTGTTAAGGATATGATCGCGTATGAAATGATGTCTAACGTCGATATGCTTAGTTTTAGAGTGTTGAATTGGATTTTTGGTAAGACATATGACACTTATATTATCAAATTTTATGGGAATGTTCTTCAAGTGAATTTCATAGTCTTCTAATGTATTCTTCATCCCAACAACTTATGCACAGCATGCACTTGCAGTAATGTATTTGGCTTCCACGGTAGATAGTGCAACTGAATTTTATTTTTTGGAAGTCCAAGAAACAAGTGCATGTCCCAGAAATTGACATGTTCTGGAAGTACTTTTTCTATCTATCCTGCATCTGCCAAAGTCAGTATCTGCATAAGCTATTAAATCAAATTTATCGGATTTCGGATACCACAATCCTAAATTGAGAATTCCTTTAAGATATCTAAAAAAAATTTTAATACTCTTAAGATGAGATAATTTAGGATTAGATTGAAACCTAGCGCAAAGTCCTACACTAAACATGATATCCGATCTAGTCGCGGTGAGGTAAAGTAGACTACCTATTATTCCCCTATACGTTTTTTGATCAAACTTTTCACCATTTTCATCCATATCTAACTTAGTCGAAGTACTCATAGGAGTGCTTATCGCTTTTAAACCATCTATGTTAAATCATTTCAACAATTCTAATGTATATTTAGATTGATTAAGAAATATACCATCACTATGTTGTTTAATTTGTAATCCTAAAAAGAAGGTTAATTCTCCCATTAGGCTCATTTCAAATTCATGACTCATATATTTGGCAAATAATTCACATAGTGATTCATCCGAAGAACCAAAAATAATATCGTCAACATAAATTTGCATAATAAGAAAATTGTTTTCAAAGTGTTTGATAAATAATGTAGTATCAACCTTGCCTTTGGTAAAATTATTTAAAATAAGAAAGGAACTAAGCCTTTCACACCAAGCTCTAGGAGCTTATTTCAAGCCATAGAGAGCCTTAGTCAATTTGAATACATGATTAGGAAGAAGAGAATTTTCAAATCCGGGAGGTTGTTCGACATATACTTCTTCGGAAATAAAACCATTCAAGAAGATACTTTTAACATCCATTTAAAATAGTTTAAAATCATTACTACTAGCATAGGCAAGGAGCATCCTAATGGCTTCTAATCTTGCCACAGGAGCGAAGGTTTCTTCGTAGTCGATACATTCTTCTTAGTTGAAACCTTTGGCCACTAGTCTAGCCTTGTTTCTAACTATGATACCGCATTCGTCTTGCTTGTTTCTAAAGACCCATTTAGTACATATGACTAAATGGTCACTAAGTCTAGGAACAAGCTTCCATACCTCATTCCTCTCAAATTGGTTCAATTCCTCTTGCATTGCAATGACCAATGAATAATCTTTCAAGGCCTCGTCAATGCATTTAGGTTCAATTTGAGAAAGAAAGGCAATGTTAGCATAAAAATTCTTGAAGGAAGAACGAGTTTGAACCCCTTTTGATATATCTCCTAGAATTAGCTCCTTTGGATGAGCATCCACATACTTTCATTCCTTCGGTAAGGAAGAAGATGCATCTAAGTTACTATTTTGAGGAGGGGGTTCATTTAAATTCAAATTATCAAAACCAAGATCATCATCAAAATCAGTTTTATTTAACTTAAAATTTTCATTGAAAACTACATGAATAGACTCTTCTATAACTAAGGTTCTTTTGTTAAAAACATGAAAAACCTTAGAAACGGAAGAGTAACCAAGAAAGATGCCTTCATCGGATTTAGCATCAAATTTTCCTAAGGCATCCTTTGCATTCAAAATAAAGCATTTGCAACCAAAAACTACATGAAAACCTTAGAAACGGAAGAGTAACCAAGAAAGATGCCTTCATCGGATTTAGCATCAAATTTTCCTAAGGCATCCTTGCATTCAAAAAAATAAGAAACATTTGGTTTTTTGTTATTCCATAATTCATAGGGAGTTTTTGATAGAGATGGTCTTATTAGAACTCTATTATGACATAACAAGCCATATTAACGGCTTCAGCCCAAAAATACTTTGGTAGACTATGTTCATTTAACATAGTTCTTACTATTTCTTGTAATTTTTTATTTTTTCTTTCAACTACCCTATTTTGTTAAGGATTTCTCGGAGTGGAGAAGTTGTGGTTATATCCATTGGATTCACAAAACCTTTGGAAGTCACATTTTTGAAATTCGCTATCGTGATCACTCCGAATTGATGAAATCATGAAGCCTTTTTCATTTTGAGTAAGTTTACAAAATTTAGAGAAACATTTGAAACAATCACTTTTATGAGCCAAAAAATAGGTCCAAGTGTATCTACTATAGTCATCAACAATTACGAAGGTATATTTGCTTCCTCCTAGACTCGTTGTGTCGATTGGTCCAAATAAGTCCAAATGGATCAATTGTAATGGTCTAGTTGTGCTAATTTGATTTTTTGGTTTGAAACTAGTTTTTATTTGTTTTCCTAGTTGATAAGCATCACACACTTTGTCCTTAACAAACTTCATATTGGGAATTCCTCATACTAACTCTCTAGATAAAATCTTAGGTATTAGTTTCATACTTACATGGCCTAATCTCCTATACCAAAGCCAAGCATCATCATTTAAAGTGGAAAAGCACATTTCATTACTAAGTTCATCAAGGTTGATGGTGTAGACATTATTTTGTTTTAAGGCAATAATTGATATGTTATTGTTTGATTTTTCAATAATGTACACATTAGATTCAAATCTAATAATGTAACCTTTATCGCATAATTGACTAATGCTTAAGAGATTATGTTTTAATCCATCAACTAGCAGCACATCATCAATTGAAAAACTTAATTTGTTATCTATGGTTCCCTTATCAATGATTTTACCTTTGTTGTGTCTCCAAAGGTGACATACCCTTCTTCTTTGCTAGTGAGCATAGAAAAATGAGATGGATCTCCGATCATGTGCCTTGAGCATCCACTATCAAGATACCATCTCTTGCTCTAGCTTGTGAGTTTGTCTACAAAAGAGGATGGTTTTTAGGTACCCATTTGATTTTGGGTGCCTCAAAAATTGATATACTAATTTTGTCATTCATCATTAAATTATTTATAGTTCCTTTAGGAACCCATATCAACATATATGGACTAATTTTCTTAAATGGACATTTGTAAACGACATGTCCAGATTTACAACAAAAGTTACATTTTAAATGAGGTGAAACATGTAATGTGGGTCCTTCAATGAAGGTGATAGGATTTTGGTGAGATCGTCTCACAAAACCAATTCCACTTCTATTTGTGACGTGACCCTTGTTTGCAAGGATCATGTCCAAGCCTTTGCTACCGACCTTAAACTTGTTTAAGGTCTCTTTAAGTAGCAAATTCTCATTTTTTATTACTTTTAAGTGTTCACACTTAGAGCATGGAGGAGTTTGAAGACTATCAAGCTTATTTTGTAGTAAGACATGCTCTTTCTTTAATAGATTGAACTTCTTACTAATAGTTCTACACTCATCAAATAATTCGTGAAAAGCGATAGAAAGTTCATCGAAAGATAAATCTTCATTAATTAAATCACATACCTCTCCTCCTAAAGCCATTAGCACAAAGTTTGCCTTCTCTTTGTTGCTAGCTTCTTCATTCTCGGAATCACTTGAGTCGTCCCAAGTTGCTTTTAAAGCTCTCTTCTTCTTCGGTTGCTATTTCTTGGCCTGGGGGCATTCATTTTTGAAGTGCCCCGGCTTCTTGCATTCGTAGCATATTACTTAGTCCTTTTTATATTCAAGTTTGTTTTTGGTGTTATTCTCAAATTTCTTCTTTCTTATAAATTTTTAAAATTTTTGAGTTAAAATTGCAATGTCATCGTCATTGTCCTCATCACTTGATGTTCCTTTCAAGTGGTCTTCTTGTGTTCTAAGTGTCATATCCTTCCTATTCTTTAGAAGAGAGTTCTCGAGCTCTTCATGAGCATGACACATCATTTCGTAGATCATTAGAGACCCAATAAGTTCTTCAAGAGGAAATGTTTTAAGGTCCTTGGCCTCTTGAATGGCCGTAACGTTTGGATCCCAACTCTTTGGAAGGGATCTTAAAATTTTAGTTATTAGTTCAAAGTTAGAAAAACCTTTACCAAGAGCTTTGAGTCAATTGATAACATCCATGAAACGGGTATATTTGTCTCCGATGGACTCACTTGGTTTCATCTGGAAAAGTTCATAAGAATACATAAGAATATTGATTTTGGACTCTTTTACTCGGCTAGTGCCTTCATAAGTGACCTCAAGAGTTCTCCAAATATCAAAAGTTGAGTCACAAATCAAAACACGATTAAATTTATTTTTGTCAAGTGCACAAAACAAGTCATTCATAGCCTCTGCGTTTAAAGCAAAAACCTTCTTCTTCGATTCATCCCATTTGCTCATCGGAAGAGAAGATTTTTGAAATCCATTTTCGACAATAGTCCAGAGCTCAAAATCCATGGAAATGAGGAAGATCCTCATACGAGTCTTCCAATACGTGTAATCCGACCCATTAAACATAGGCGAACGTGTAATAGAATGACCATCGTGCATGCCGGAGTAAGCCATCTCTCTTGGGTATTAAACCAAATATGAGAGTGAGCCTAGCTCTGATACCAATTGTTAGGATCAGAGAAGCACTAAGAGAGAGGGGTGAATTAGTGTAGCGGATTAAAACTTGTAAGTTTGAAAACGATTTCATAAATGCGTAGAGATTTCAATTCGAGAATGAATAACTTGGCAAGAGTAGCTTGAGTAAAGTTAAAAAATGAAAACCGAAAGCTTGCTGCTATGTAAATAATGATTTCAGAAAGGTAAACACTCACATATTCAAGGAACACACTAATTTAAAGTGGTTCAGTCAAATGACCTATATCCACTTGTGAAGCCTTCTTCGATGAGGCTTCCAACTTCCACTAGCAAATAACTTTGAAGGGAAATGACAAATACCCCTCTTACAACCTTTTACAAGTGGTTCACACTCTTACAAATTTTCAAAGAGAAAGAGGGAGGTGAACACTTAAGCTATTGAAAAAAAGACTTGCTAAAGACTTTGCTAAGGCTTTATCTCAATCTCTTACTTCTAAAAAAAGGTTATCTTCTCTGCTAAGAAATGAGGGGTATTTATAGACCCCAAGAGGATTCAAATTTAGGCTCTAAATTTGAATTCTTTTGGGTTTCCCGATGTTGGCGGTGCCACCACCTGTCAGTGTCTAATACTTGGTAGTGCCACCGCCGAAACTCTCGGGTTCTGAGCGGTGCCACCGCCCGACCTTTCGAGTGCTGGGCGGTGCTATCGCCTAGTCCGGCGGTGCCATTGCCCATCCTTATGGGTCACTGGTTGGGCTCCAAATTTGGCCCAAACCAGTTCATATTAGGGTCCAATTGGCCCCTAACCAGGTTATAGGATTAACTCTTAATCCCAACCCTAATTACATGTAAACTATGAAATTAAGATATAGTCCTAAGAAGGTTTTTAACCAGCAACGTCGAGTTTCCTTCCGACGAGCTTTCCGGTGATCTTCCGGCGGACTTCCGATACACCCTTAGATTTCTTCTGGTGGACTCCCAGCAGGCTCCTGATCTTGTGGTAAGTTCAACGAGTCTTTGGCAAGTAGCTGAACCTTCTCGGTGATCTCCGCGAACCTCTGACGATCTCTTTGACGGACTTCCAAAAACTTCGACGAGTCACCGGTTTCTTCTCGGTTGGTTCTGGCAACACTTCCAACGAATCTTCGGACTCTTGGCGGACTCTCGAACACCCATCGAACTTGACTCCGGTAGACTTGCTTTGTGTCTTCAAGCTATCGTAGTTATTCTTGCACACTTAACTCAATAATATGGATTAGATCAATTAACCTATCAATTGATTTCATCATCAAAATCCGAGATTCAACACATTCAGCACCTGAAGTCACGGTCGGTGGTGGCATCACTTGGGACTCAGTCTTCCAAGTGCTCTAGGCGATGGTACCGCCTGCAGTTAATGTTGTCAAGTAGTGGTACCGCCAGAGCTAGATCTCTGAAGCTCTGTTAGGCTATCGTACCGCCTAGACTGAGTGGTGGTACCACCCATTGTCAGTCTAAAGGCGGTAGTACCACTCAATAATGGCGGTGGTACCGATAATACCCCGAAATCTAAGGATGTGACACTTTTTGGCTCCAATTCTGAAGCCATTAGGGCTTATAAATACCCCACATTTTTTTGCATGAAAGGGCATGAATGTGTGAACAAAATCTTGAAATCTTGGGTTGTTAAAAGTGCTAGTCATATGTGTCTTGCAAGCCAATCATGTGAGTGATGGTATGTATGACTTGATATGCAGTTATTTTTTCTTATTAAAATTTGGCATTTATTACTTTATATTGCTTGTTGTATATATGTATATAGTGATATCCTTGGATTTGTGCAATGGGAAAAGGATCGTGATGAGATCATGATAATGAGACCGATTCACCTTTAAATATAGATCCTACATAATCCTGGTCATAGGTTACTTGAGAGGGACATCAAGATAATCGGATAGACTAGTGTGCTATATACCCGTCCATATGATGGATGCAATTGGTTTCATAGCTACTCGTGTGGGGACACTAGGGATACAATACAGGTGCTCATTGGAGAATGAGTTCACTAATTGATCCGCTTACGGAATGCTGAATGGTTGATGATGCCTTATTGTCAAACAGTGATTCCATAATCCTAGTGGTGTATCTGGTCCTTAGACTTGAGATACCAAGGATGTCCTGTATGAGTGCTCTACTCTTTGATACCAGACTTATAGGTTTCGATGTCCTAGATCTAGCACAACCGGTCATTAGGAGTGGTAGTCAACCTTACGATGGTTATTGAGAGAAATGTCTCATATGTTCTTGCTCAGACAAATCCCTAGCTAGGGTCATTCGGATTGAGAGAGAAGGAGTTCTCGGGGAGAATCCGTATGGGTCTGACAGCACCATGCCCAGTATATAGTCTCTGGGATATTAGATGGATAAGGGACTATATGTACATGGTAACTAAGGACAAACAGGTCCAATGGATTGGATTCTCCTATATCGTTTGGGGACTACAATGTAGTGGCTTAGTACGTCTGTAGTCGATGAGTCGAGTGAATTATTATGGAGATAATAATTCATAATAATTCACTAAGCCAGAAGGAGTTCTGATAGGTATAATTTATGGCCAGCTCAATATTGGGTCTAGAGAGTCACATATATATGATAGGTATTGTGATGAGTAGAGGTTCGAATATGAGATATTCGTCGAAGCCTTTATCTTATTGGATCTCCAATAAGCTCCTGAATTATTGGATCCTATAAATGAGATCCAATAAGAGCCTATGATAGATTATTGGATAGAGATCCACTAATTTAAAAGGTTTGGATAGTTGGATGTTGATCCAGTACCCAATAGGGGAGGATCCATTAGGGTTTGATAGGGGACCTCTATAAATGAGAGGGATTCAATAGTTCATAGGCTAGAGCCTTTACTTACCTTTCCTATTCTCCTCCCCCTCTCTACCTCAGAGTAGGCTTGAAGTTTTGAGGAGCGTCATCACAGCCTTACTGTGTGGATCACCGCTAGAAAAAATGGTGTTTAACTTCCTTCACCCTCTCCTAGAGATCTGTAGGAATTTAGGGATATACGATCTCCCTATGTAACACAATCTTTACTATATATAGCCTTTTGTTTTACATATTTTTCGCACCAATCTTCATATGATGATGAACAAATCTTTAAAAAATTAGGGATTTTATTTTTTGTTCTTCCGCTATGCATGTGATATCACCCCTTAGATTTCCCAATAGTGGTATCAAAGCCAAGTTGTTCGTGCGAAAGATTGGTTTTAAACTGCATGTGTTGTGTTTTGGAGAACAATTTTAGCATTAAATTGTTCGTCCAATATTTTGACATGTTCCACCGGCCCAATATGATTCTTCCTGCTTTAATTATCTCTCCCTGATCAAAACATCCTGCGTCACTCAAAACGTAGATCAAATCATAAACACTTATTGTCACATCCTAGATTTATAAAGAATAATAAATCAGTATTTTATTATCCATAATTTACATAATAAACTTCCTCATTTTCTTTTCATTCATCTTTGAATTCAAATTCTTATCTTTACAATAGTAAAAATTCTATTAACTAGAAAAATGACAACATCTTCTTGGTAGGGTCACAAGTCTCTTCCACCCTAGCTTCAAATCTATTACACAGTAATAAATTACTCTGAAAATAAATATAAAATAAAAATATATCAGCAACCACACATGCTGGTAGAAACCTTAGAAAATCATAAAAATAATCTTTAATATTCATGAAATATAAATAAATATCAATAATTCAATAAAAAAATATATCTATTCATCATAAAACTTATGCATCATAAAAATGATGATAATTTCTTACATAATAAATAAAATCCTGCATCAGTCACATGCAACACACACATAATAACAAAGGCGTACATCACCCGATGATACATTCTCTCAACAGCGGATGGAGAGGCATATTCCACGGAATGGATTCCTCCCAATAGTAGATGGAGATAATCCATATCACACACCCAATAGCGGATGGAGTGGTATCCCTCACATGCCCAAGTGGGAACACATTCGAAGGGAATCACCATACCTGCCCTCAGTAGGGATACATAAACATCTATGATCATTCATTCACACTCATCCAATCACTCATGCATACATCAAGAAATCAATACGATTAAATATTATAAGAGATCATACTTGATGTAAATCTGCTAGATTATGTTCATTGTGGCTCCGCACTATGATGGGCCCTAGCTCCTTTCACATGTTGTACTCCCAATGTAAACTACTAATCTAGTCACATCTACTACATGATACCTTTAATTTCATAAATATAAGAAAATAGAAAACCAATAATCATTTTCAAATGACATCTTTAGATAAAACCTTTAATTTCATCAAATCATCAAAGCATGAAACATCAATATCTCAATAGTCCTTAATCAACCAAAACCCTAATTGAAATAGCTCAATTGATTTAAACCAAACTCAATTCGATTATGATCTAACGGAACCAACATCAAATCCTTATAGAACCGGTCTGGAATCACCCTAAACTGGTCTAATTTAGATTTGAGTGATCTCGATTAGGTCAAATAGGTTTGAACTAGTCAAGTTAGTTTGGAATCACCCTAAACCAACTTTAAGTGATCAAACTTATCTGATTTAGTCAATTAATGAGCTTAAACCAATAGAGAGAGAAGAAATTGGACTATGTCGTACAATGCTAATCCAAACCGAACCAACCCACCTGAGTCTTGGATGGGTCACATACACTGCATATACCTATTCCACATATACTGCATATACCTGTTCCAAGTACCAGGTTGAGTTGAGGTATGATGGGCTATATAGAAGGAGCGACGATATGTCTAATGCCAATCGCGTAGTTAGGCAGACTTAACTTCATGAACTAGACTAAGCCTCACTTATAAGTTGGGCTAAGCCTTGCCATTGAACTAGTCCTTGCTTGGCTAGCGAGTTGGTCCTAGACACATGAGTTGAGGTCGTATCTAACCACATGGATTGGGTTGTACCTAGTCGCATGAGCTGACCAATGCCTGGCCACATGGTTGGGTCGTACCTTACCATATGAGTTGGGTCATACATGGCCACATGTATTGGATCGTACCTAGCCACATGAGTTGGATCATATATGGCCATATAGGCTAGATCTTACCTAGTCACATGGGTTGGGTTATGCCTAGTCACATGAGTTTGGTCATATCTTGCCATATGGGCTAGCTCCTACCCGGCCACATAGGTTGGGTCATGCTGAGTCACATGGGCTAGGTTGTACTTGATCACATGAGTTAGGTCGTACATGACCACATGAGTTGAGTCGATTTGATCTGATCGATCAACTTGACTCAAATTAGACCCCAATTAAACTAGTCTTATCAAATTAAATTTCAACATTTAAAATTATTAAATAATAACACAAATCCATTAATTAAAACTTTAAATTCATGATCTTAAATTTAAAACTAATTACATTATAAAAATTTACACATAATTCTTGAAACATAGATATATCTAATTAAAAAGAAAGAATCCTACCTCAAATCAAGATTTCAAAACATAGATCAAAGCTAGTTAAAAAGAAATGATCCTACCTCAAATCAAGATTTCAAAATATAAATTAAATATAATTAAAAAGAAATGATCCTACCTCAAATCAAGATTTCAAAACATAGATCAAAGCTAGTTAAAAAGAAAGGATTGTACATCAACATCAAGATTTCAAAACATAGATCAAAGCTAGTTAAAAAGAAAGGATTGTACATCAACATCAAGATTTCAAAACATAGATCAAAGCTAGTTAAAAAGAAATGATCCTACCTCAAATCAAGATTTCAAAACATAGATCAAGCTAGTTAAAAAGAAAGGATTGTACATCAACATCAAGATTTCAAAACATAGATCAAAGCTAGTTAAAAAGAAAGGATTGTACATCAACATCAAGATTTCAAAACACAGATCAAAGCTAGTTAAAAAGAAAGGATTGTACATCAACATCAAGATTTCAAAACATAGATCAAAGCTAGTTAAAAAGAAATGATTGTACATCAACATCAAGATTTCAAACTATAGATCAAAACTAGTTAAAAAGAAAGGATTGTACATCAACATCAAGATTTCAAAACATAGATCAAGCTAGTTAAAAAGAAATGATTGTACATCAACATCAAGATTTCAAAACATAGATCAAAGCTAGTTAAAAAGAAAGGATTGTACATCAACATCAAGATTTCAAAACATAGATCAAAGCTAGTTAAAAAGAAAGGATTGTACATCAACATCAAGATTTCAAACTATAGATCAAAACTAGTTAAAAAGAAATGATCCTACCTCAAATCAAGATTTCAAAACATAGATCAAAGCTAGTTAAAAAGAAAGGATTGTACATCAACATCAAGATTTCAAAACATAGATCAAAGCTAGTTAAAAAGAAAGGATTGTACATCAACATCAAGATTTCAAAACATAGATCAAAGCTAGTTAAAAAGAAATGATCCTACCTCAAATCAAGATTTCAAAATATAAATTAAATATAATTAAAAAGAAAGGATTGTACATCAACATCAAGATTTCAAAACATAGATCAAAGCTAGTTAAAAAGAAATGATTGTACATCAACATCAAGATT
This sequence comes from Musa balbisiana, assembly GCA_004837865.1. Taxonomy (NCBI): domain Eukaryota; kingdom Viridiplantae; phylum Streptophyta; class Magnoliopsida; order Zingiberales; family Musaceae; genus Musa; species Musa balbisiana. The sequence goes on along the minus strand of CM017195.1, from coordinate 20,820,414 downwards.
TCAAAATATAATTAAAAAGAAAGGATTGTACATCAACATCAAGATTTCAAAATATAAATTAAATATAATTAAAAAGAAATGATTGTACATCAACATCAAGATTTCAAAATATAAATTAAATATAATTAAAAAGAAAGGATTGTACATCAACATCAAGATTTCAAAATATAAATTAAATATAATTAAAAAGAAATGATCCTACCTCAAATCAAGATTTCAAAATATAAATTAAATTAATATTAAAATTTACTTAAGCTTAAAAGATCAAGATAAATAAAATAATCATTCTAATATCACAAAATAATTATTATTATTTATTAATCATAAATTTTCAAAATTAAAACATCATTATGTATCAAAAATTATAACAATCTCAACATCAAGATTTCAAACTATAGATCAAAACTAGTTAAAAAGAAAGAATCCTACCTCAAATCAAGATTTCAAAACATAGATCAAAGCTAGTTAAAAAAAAAATTGTACATCAACATCAAAATTTCAAAATATAAATTAAATATAATTAAAAAGAAATGATCCTACCTCAAATCAAGATTTCAAAACACAGATCAAAGCTAGTTAAAAAGAAAGGATTGTACATCAACATCAAGATTTCAAAATATAAATTAAATATAATTAAAAAGAAAGGATCCTACCTTAAATCAAGATTTCAAAACATAGATCAAAGCTAGTTAAAAAGAAATGATTGTACATCAACATCAAGATTTCAAAATATAAATTAAATATAATTAAAAAGAAATGATCCTACTTCAAATCAAGATTTCAAAACATAGATCAAAGCTAGCTAAAAAGAAAGGATTGTACATCAACATTAAGATTTTAAAGATTTAAAATATAAATTAAATATAATTAAAAAGAAATGATCATACCTCAAATCAAGATTTCAAAACATAGATCAAAGCTAGTTAAAAAGAAAGGATTACACATCAACATCAAGATTTCAAAATATAAATTAAATATAATTTAAGAAAAAGATCCTACCTTTCTTCGATTATCCGTTCCTCAATATCATCTCCCTAGGAAGTCCTCTCCTCAATCCTCCCATTGTTAGGCTTAGTGGGGAATAAGGGAGGAGTAGCCTCTTTATATAGGAGAAGATGAGATCTCCCCGAAAGGTAAGTAATAATTTAGTTTTTTATTTATTTATTTTTCTTTTACTTTCACACACAAAGAAAGTAATATAATATTCATTTCTTATAGTTCACACACAAAAATAGAATATAAACTATTTACTTCCTAAATATCACATCACTCATTAGGAAATAAATCAATTAATAATTTAATTGATTAGTAGAATTCCTAACTTATCCATGCGATTAAAGAAACTAAATTTAATTATTTCCTTAACTATAGTACAAGTTAATAATAAAGCAATAAATCATTTATAGCAATTAATTTATGTTAAGGGAGAAATTATCAATGATTAAACTTATCAATTGATTTCATCATCAAAATCCAAGATTCAACAATCTCTCCCTTTTTGATGATGACAACCAATTGATGACAGAGTTAATCTTAACTCCTAGAGTTTAAAAAAACTCCCCCTATCAATATGTTATATTTAAGAGAACTCTTGAATTCAAATTGAATTCAAGTTAAGGCAAATTTAATCATGGATATTTGCAACATATTATCATAAAATTATGCATAATCAAATCATTCAATACATCATTCCATGCATGATCGTCATCATAACTTCTCCCCCTTTGTCATCAACAAAAAGGAGAAGTGCAACTATCAAATTTTTAGACATACTATAGTTCAAATCATTGTATTATAAATATAATCTTCAGTTTTATCATCATGCAAGCTAGCAAAAATTTTGAGCATTACAAGTTGGTAAATTTTGCTATATGTGCAAGTTTAGCACATTTTGCTTCTTGAGATAGGCAAGATAATACTATTGCTTCTATTGAGATTGCAATCTAGCAAGTCTTGGTGATGTTCAAGATAGCAAGTTCTACATCATGCAAGCTAGTAAATTTTTACATCAAAATGTAAGCTAGCAATATTTGAGATGTTCAAGAAAGCAATTTTTGCTTCTTGAAATATGCAAACTTCGCTTCTCCTTTGAGATGTGCAATATTGCTTCTCCTTTACTATATGTGCAGAGGTCTATCAATTCTTTCTCCCCCTTTGTCATTAGCAAAAAGAAGGAAAGAATACAATTTTGTATCTCTTTTTTCCTTTTCAATAAATTTTGAATTATGACAAAAACAAAGTGTCATTCTTATTTCAATATGTCATAATTGAGATAAACCTTGAATTCAAATTGAATTCAAGTCAAAGTCATTTTAATCATGAGTCACATCATATGCAATACATCATAATAAAATTATAGGTATTGCATGCATCATTCTAAATCATAAATATTTCACATCATGATGGTATCAATTTATCAAATTACATTATATCCTGCCATGCATGATCATAACTTCTCATTTGTATGCATCAACATAAATTCATGGGTATTTCATGCATAATTTCATATCATCAAATGAAAAATATCAACAGAATTTTGGTGATGAGATATACTTCATGAATACAAGAAATTATAAAAATCATATCATAAAAGATAAGATCATGTGAATACCAAAAGACATGATTCATATAGTAAATCTCATCTTTAAATAAAATATCAAGAAAAATTGTAGAGGTAAAAAAAAGAGATCTTGATTAAGCAAAAAAATCTCAAGTAATTCTAAGAAATCAAGACTATGATTTGAATAAAACTCATTCAAATTCAAATTATCAAGTCATCAAAATCATTTTCAAGAGATTCAAAATGATATTAATTAATTTATCAATCTCTTGATATGCTAGCGATTTTCTTTTTCCCTTTTGTCATTGTAAACAAGAATGAAGAAGGGAAGAAATGCATAATAAAACTCAAGTCATAAATTTTTAAGATATCAAGTAGTATATCATGATTTGTTAGGATAAGTCTCCTTTTTATTTGATGAATAGCAAAAAGAAACAAGGAGAAAATGATCTTAATTCATAAAAAGATTTCAAGTATCACAAATCGAGAAATCAAGATCATGAATTGGATTATTTTCTTCTTTAGTAAATGGCAAAGAGAAACATAAGAGATCAAATAAAAAATCTTTATTCATAAAAAAAAAATCCCAAGTTATAATTTTAAAAAATCAAGATCATAATATAGACAAAATTCATTCAATTTCAAAACATGAAATCATCAAAGTTACTTTTAAGAGATTCAAAATGGCATAAATGACTTTATCAATCTCTTAGTGAAAAATCGATAAGATAGAGAAAAAAAATTTTCAAGAAAAAATGTTTTCCTCTTTTTAGTTATTTCATACGAGCATGCTTTTGCTAAATAAAAACATTCATCATCGTTTAAAGTATTCATGATACCAAACATTAAATCAATATTTTTAAGCATTTATTTTCTCTTTAGCAATTGGCAAAAAGAAACAAGGGAGAAAAAAATGATATAATATCTTGATTGATGCATAAGAAATTTCTAGTTATAAATCTCAAAAAATCAAAATAAAGCTCATTCAAATTCAAATTATCAAATCAAATCATTTTCAAGAGATTCGGACATAAATAGATTCATTAATTTCACCTTTTTAGAAAAATGGTAAGAAGAAACATATGAGTTCAAAAACAAGACCTTGATTCATAGAGAAATTTTATGTATCAAATATCGAGAAATCAAGATGATGATTCATATAAAAAAAATCACTAGTTATAATCAAGATAAAAAATCATCATTTATCTTTAAATCATTCAACTTGTTAAATCAACAAAATCACTTTTAAGATATTCATAAAAATGATACAAATAGATTCATTAAAATCAATAAGATAAAGAAAAAGAAATTTTTTTTAAAAAAAAATATTTTTCTCGTTTTAGTTGTTTCAATTTAAGTAATTGATCTCATATAGGCATGCTCAAGTTTCTCGTATGAAAACCATACATCTGTTAGGATCGGAGCGGCACTAACGGGGGGGGGGTGAATTAGTGCAGTGGATTAAAACGTCGATTTTGGAAACTTTTTCGTACGATAAAAACCGAACTCGGAAGTGCTTAACTTGAAAGCGTATTCGTAAATGTGTGCAGCAAAAGTAACGAGGAAGTAAAGCACTTGTAAATATTTGCAGTAAGGTAAAGCGTAATAAATAAATGCAAACCAGTGAACGCGCCAATTTTAAAGTGGTTCGATCAAAATGACCTACATCCACTTGTGAAACCTTCTTCAATGAGGCTCCCAACTTCCACTAGCAAATCACTTTGAAGGGGAAGGACAAATACCCCTCTTACAACTTTTTACAAGTGGTTCACACTCTTACAAAGTTTCAATGAGAAAGAAGGAGGTGAACACTCAAGCAATTGAAAACAAGACTTTGCTAAGGCTTTTATCTCAATCTATTGCTTCTCAAAAGTTGTTATCTCTGCTGAGAATTAATGGGTATTTATAGGCCTCAAGAGAATTCAATTTGGGCTCCAAAATTTGAATTCTCTTCGGTTCCCGAAGCTAGCGGTGCCACCGCCTGTAAGTGGTGGTGCCACCGCCTGTCAGTTCTGACACTAACAGTGTACTGGGCGATGCCACCGCCCAGTCCAGCGGTGCCACCACCTAGCTCTTCGGGTGCTGGGCGGTGCCACCGCTTGGCTCTCGGGTGCTGGACAGTGCCACCGCCCAGTATGGTGGTTCCACTGCTTGGCTCTCGGGTGCTGGGCGGTGCCACCGCCCAGTTTGGCGGTTCCACCGCCCGACCTTATTGGTTACTGGTTAGGCTTTAAGTCCGGCCCAAACCAGGTTTCATTTTGGGCTCAATTGGCCCCTAATTAAGATATAGGATTATTTCTTAATCCTAACCTTAATTACATGCAAACTACGTAACTAAAAAACATAATCCTAAGCAAGTTTTTAATCGCCTAAGCAAGTCTTGTTATGGCGAGCTTTTCGACGATCTTCCGGTGAACTTCCGATACGCCATTGGATTTCCTCCGACGGACTCCCAGCTAGCTCCTGATCTTGTGGCGAAATTAATGAGTAGCCGAGCCTTCTCGGTGATCTCTGCGAATCTCTGATGATCTCTTCGGCGGACTTCCAAAAACTCCGACAAGTCCCCGATTTCTTCTTGATTGATTCAGGCAGCATCTCCGACGAATCTTCGGACTCTCAAACACCCATCGAACTTGATTCCGGTAGACTCACTTTATGTCTTCAAGCTTTCGTAGTTAATCCTGCATACTTATCTCAATATATGGATTAGACAAAATATGACAATTGACTTCATCATCAAAATCTGAGACTCAACAATCCCCCCCTTTCTGATGATGACAATCAATTGATAACGGAGTTATCCTTAACTCCTCCTATCTATATGCCATGCTTGAGATAAGTCATTCTTGAATTCAAGGCCTTTGAATTCAAGAGACATATTGATAAGTTAAACCTTGTCAATACTCCCATCATGATTCCTATCATGATGTATCTTTCTGAAAATGATGTCAAGACTTGACAACCATTTTCAAGTTTTATATTTCAAATGTGAATGATAGTGATCATAGCAAGATATCAACATATAAAATTATGATTTAAGCTTTTGATATCTTAACATAATGCAAACATTTCATAGTGAAAATATGGCAATCATAGCTTAGCAATTATCAATTTACCATATTTCTCCCCCTTGTCATCAACAAAAAGGAGAGTGACTTTAAGCATATAATTTGTGATTATTAAAGCAAAGGAATTCAACATTACTATAGAATTTAGTTAAAAAATTAATCCAGAATTAAAACTTTATCTTTCATTCAAAATACATCGCAAAAGAAGGTTCAACATCATTCAAAATACATTGTAAAAGAAGGTTCAACATCATTCAAGGAAAGAAGATGACAAAGATCGCATGTCAAGATAAAAGATACACGGATTAATCTTTAGGAGGAAATGCATAGTGCTGATACAGGACGTCTAGTTTGTGATTCATTTGCCGTAGTTCCTGTAAAATTTCAAATTGCTGAGTTTGAATCTGCTCTTGCTGTGTTTTGAGTTGGTCTTGTTGTTATTTGATCTGATACAATTCTGCCAAAATGAGTTCTTCAGAGGATGAAGTAGGAGCTGAAGGTGCTGCACCAAAGGGACTAGGAGGAGGAGATTCATTTCCCCTAAGAATTGGTGTTTCAGGGTGTTCTACTAGTGGGGGAATTGGATCAGTTCTTCTAGGTTGCCTCACTCATATACCATTGCTAAAAGTGCACCTAAGTCTTTTCAATAGATTCTTGTTGATGGTATTAAAACAATCAACTTGAATAATTTCTTCATTAGGCGAGACACTAATATTATAGGCAAGTATTAATCGAGTAATTAACCCCCCATATGGTAACATAGTGTCTTTAGCTATTATATCCTGCATATGTTGCCGGATTAAGTATCCAAAACAATTATTTTGTCCGGTTATAATCCAGTACATGGTGCTTAGCTCTATTTGACTCATTTCATCAAGATGAAATTGCTTGGGAAGTAGTATGCTAGTCATGATGTGATGAAGAATTTTAGAGTTAAAGGGTAGTAGGTGCTCGCAACTCTTGAGTATCATGCCTGGGTTCGAATTTTCAAAGATAGTTTCTAAGGCTTCGGAGTAAGTTGCTCCGATCACATTGACATCCCATTTGTTTCTAAAGTAACAACCATTATCCTTTTCAGTAATTCCAATTAGTTCACAAATAGTACTATCAAAGATTCTAATCTGTGTTCCTAAAAGGTAAGTACTTAGGCTTTCGTTGTCCACACACAAGTTTGCATAAAATAGCCTAACTAACCTAGGATAAATTGGTTCATTGATTTGTAGGAGAGGTAAGGCATCTAAATGTGCAAACCACCTAATGGGTTCTAGGTTTCCTAGTTCATTTAGATCAACGTGTTTACCCTTATGTATAGCTCTTATTTCGAAATTTGAAAATCTAAGTGCTACTTCTTTAGATTTAAAAAGATTTTGGTCATATGAATCTCCTATAATCCTTTTCCCTTTTGATCTCTTAGGAGCCATTATCTAGATAAGATGATGGATCAAAAATATGAAACTGTAAAGGGTAGGGAAAATAATGAAAAGAGAAAGAAGAAAATTTCAGGTTTTACCTTATGGAGAATTTCTTGAAAGATGGAGAGCTTGGACCAACAAGAATCCCTTTCCAAGGCTTCTAAATGTTGGAATGAGGCTTTAGAGAGGTTGGGGGAGGGTTGAGGCAGGTTCTCACGGGTTGGGGGCAGTGTCACCGCCGACCCTAACCCTTAGATTTATATAGGGGCTCTCGGGTGGGTGCCACCGCCAAACCGAGCAGTGCCACCGCCTAGCGACAGAACGCTCAGGCGGTGCTACCGTTGGTTCTGGCAGTGCCTGTTAGGATCGGAGTGGCACTAAGAGGGGGGGGTGAATTAGTGCAGTGGATTAAAACGTCGATTTTGGAAACTTTTTCGTACGATAAAAACCGAACTCGGAAGTGCTTAACTTAAAAGCGTGTTCGTAAATGTGTGCAGCAAAAGTAATGAGGAAGTAAAGCGCTTATAAATATTTGCAGTAAGGTAAAGTGCAATAAGTAAATGCAAACCAGAGAACATGCCAAATTTAAAGTAGTTCGGTCAAAATGACCTACATCCACTTGCGAAGCCTTCTTCGATGAGGCTCCCAACTTCCACTAGCAAATCACTTTGAAGGGGAAGGACAAATACCCCTCTTACAACCTTTTACAAGTGGTTCACACTCTTACAAAGTTTCAATGAGAAAGAAGGAGGTGAACACTCAAGCAATTTGAAAGTAAGACTTGCTAAGGCTTTGCTAAGACTTTTTTTCACTCTATTGCTTCTCTAAAAGTTGTTATCTCTACTGAGAATTGAGGGGTATTTATAGGCCTCAAGAGGATTCAAATTTGGGCTCCAATATTTGAATTCTCTTTGGTTCCCGAAGCTAGCGGTGCCACCGCCTGTCAGTTCTGTCACTGACAGTGTACTGGGCGGTGCCACCGCCTAGCTCTTCGAGTGCTGGGCGGTGCCACCGCCCAAACCGACGGTGCCACTGCCTGGCTCTCGGGTGCTGGGCGGTGCCACCGCCTACACTATTTCAGCTCACTAGTTGGGCTCCAAACTTGGCCCAAACTAGTCTGAACTTGGGCTCAATTGGCCCCTACTTGGGTTATAAGATTAATACATAATCCTAACCCTAATTAACATGCTAACTACGAATTTAAAGACATTTCCTAAGCTATTACAAAGTCCGTAAGTCAAGATTTCTTCCGACGAGCTTCCGGCGAACTTCCGACGAACCTTCAGACTTCCGTCGAACTCTCGAACTCCCAATGAATCCTTCGTGCTTGACTCCGGCACTTTGTTTCGCTTTATGTCTTCATCGTTATCGTAGTTAATCCTGCACACACAAGCCAAAACTCTACTCCGATCTAGACAATTATTACAACACGAATTGACATTCTGTTGCCCGGCATGTCATTGGTTGGCGCTTCGTCCGATTCTTCAGTGCATGGTTCTCTCTTGTGGCTTGTTGCCCAATCGGCGGTTGACCTCGGCAACCCCGATATCCTTGGTGCAATTCCGCTCTCCTTGGCCCGATGCCCAACATCCGAAGCATTGTACCGTCCAATATCCTGACGTGATCTCCTCCGGCGCAACGTCAATTCCTTTTGCGTCAACTGTCTAATCCTGATCGAGTAGACCTACATCACTCAAAATGCAGTTAAACATCTAAACACAATCAATTAGTTTCATCATCAAAATTCGAGATTCAACAGTGCCAGACCTACATCACCAAATGCAGTTAAACATCTAAACACAATCAATTAGTTTCATCACAAAATTCGAGATTCAACAGTGCCACCGCTGGCATGCCACGACAAAAAAAAATTTCATTCCTTCCCTTTTTTTTTTTAAATTTTTCAGAGATGTTAGGATAAACATTTCTTTTGGAATTGAAAGAGAAGGATCAAATCCACCAAGGAACGGAAAGAGGATGAAAAACTTTTCGGAAAGTACATTCTTAGGGACAATTTAACATGCCTAGTTCCCTTCTAATAAATTCAAATTGGTCTTCATTTAAGGCTTTTGTAAAGATGTCTGCCAATTGATGCTTTGTGTCAATGAATTCTAGAACAACATTATTGTTAAGGACATGATCGCGTATGAAATGATGCCTAACGTCGATATGCTTAGTTCTAGAGTGATGAATTGGATTTTTGGTAAGACATATGGCACTTCTATTATCACATTTTATGGGAATATTTTTCAAGTGAATTCCATAGTCTTCTAATGTATTTTTCATCCAAACAATTTGTGCACAACATGCACTTGCAGCGATGTATTCGGCTTCCGCCGTAGATAGTGCAACTGAATTTTATTTCTTGGAAGTCCAAGAAACAAGTGCATGTCCTAAAAATTGGCATGTTCTGGATGTACTTTTTCTATCTATCCTGCATCCGCCAAAATCGGCATCTGCATAAGCTATTAAATCGAATTTTTCTGATTTCGGATACCAAAGTCCTAAATTTGGAGTTCCTTTAAGATATCTAAATATTCTTTTAACACTCTTGAGATGAGATAACTTAGGATTAGATTGAAACCTAGTGCAAAGTCCCACACTAAACATAATATCCGGTCTAGTCGCGGTGAGGTAGAGTAGACTACCTATCATTCCCCTATACGTTTTTTGATCAAAATTTTCATTGTTTTCATCCATATCTAACTTAGTCGAAGTACTCATAGGGGTGTTTATTGCTTTTGAATTATCCATGTTAAATCGTTTTAACAATTCTAATGTATATTTAAATTGATTAAGAAATATACCGTCACTAAGTTGTTTGATTTGCAATCATAAAAAGAATGTTAATTCACCCATTAAACTCATTTCAAATTCATGACTCATATTTTTGGCAAATAATTCACATAGTGATTCATCCGAAGAACCAAAAATAATATCATCAACATAAATTTGCACAATAAGAAAATTATTTTCAAAATGTTTGATAAACAATGTAGTATCAACCTTGCCTTTGGTAAAATTATTTAAAATAAGAAAGGAACTAAGCCTTTCGTACCAAGCTCTAGGAGCTTGTTTCAAACCATAGAGAGCCTTAGTCAATTTGAATACATGATTAGGAAGAAGAGAATTTTCAAATCCAGGAGGTTGTTCGACATATACTTCTTCAAAAATAAAATCATTCAAGAAGGCACTTTTGACGTCCATTTGAAATAATTTAAAATTATTACTACTAGTATAGACAAGGAGCATCCTAATGGCTTCTAATCTTGTCACAGGAGTGAAGGTTTCTTCGTAGTTGATACCTTCTTCTTGGTTGAAACCTTTGGCCACTAATCTAGCCTTGTTTCTAACCATGAAACCATATTCGTCTTGCTTGTTTCTAAAGACCCATTTAGTACCAATGACTAAATGGTCACTAGGTCTAGGAACAAGTTTCCATACCTCATTCCTCTCAAATTGATTTAATTCCTCTTACATTGCAATGACCCAAGAATCATCTTTCAAGGCCTCGTCAATACATTTAGGTTCGATTTGAGAGAGAAAGGCAGCATTAGCACAAAAATTCTTAAAAGAAGAACGAGTTTGAACCTCTTGTGATGTATCTCTTATAATTTGCTCGTTTGGATGAGCATCTACATACTTCCATTCCTTGGGTAAGGAGATTTTGGAAGAAGATGCATCCAAGTTGCTATTTTGAGGAGGGGGTTCCTTTAAATCCAAATTTTCAAAACCAATATCATCATCAAAATCATTTTTCTTTAACTCAAAATTTTCATTAAAAATTATATGAATAGACTCTTCTATAACTAAGGTTCTTTTGTTAAAAACACGAAAAGCCTTAGAAACGGAAGAGTAACCAAGAAAGATGCCTTCATCGGATTTAGCATCAAATTTTCCTAAGGCATCCTTTTCATTTAAAATAAAGCATTTGCAATCGAAAACTTTAAAATAAGAAACATTTGGTGTTTTGTTATTCCATAATTCATAGGGAGTTTTTGATAGAGATGGTCTTATTAGAACCCTATTCATAATGTAGTAAGCCGTATTCATGGCTTCGGCCCAAAAATACTTGGGTAGACTATGTTCATTCAACATAGTTCTTGCCATTTCTTGTAGATTTCTATTTTTTCTTTCTACTACTCCATTTTGTTGAGGATTTCTTGGAGTAGAGAAGTTGTGGTTATATCCGTTAACTTCACAAAAATTTTGGAAATCACGGTTTTGAAATTCGCCACCGTGATCACTCCGAATTGATGAAATCATGAAACCTTTTTCATTTTGAGTGAGTTTACAAATTTTAGAGAAACATTTGAAACAATCACTTTTGTGAGCCAAGAAATAGGTCCAAGTGTATCTAGTATAATCATCTATAATTACAAAAGCGTATTTGCTTCCTCCTAGACTTGTCGTGTCAATTGGTCCAAATAAGTCCAAATGGATCAATTGTAATGGTCTAGTGGTGCTAATTTGATTTTTTGGTTTGAAACTAGTTTTTATTTGTTTACCTAGTTGACACGCATCGCATACTTTGTCCTTAACAAACTTCATATTTGGAATTCCTCATACTAATTCTCTAGATGAGATCTTAGATATTAGTTTCATGCTTGCATAGCCTAATCTCCTATGCCAAAGCCAAGCACCATCTTTTAAAGCGGAGAGACACATTTCATTACCTAGTTCATCAAGATTGATGGTGTAGACATTATTTTGTTTTAATGCAATCATAGTCATGTTATTGTTTGGTTTTTCAATAATACACACATTTGATTCAAATCTAACGACATAACCTTTATCGCATAATTGACTAATACTCAAGAGATTATGTTTCAATCCATCAACTAGTAATACATTATCAATAGAAAAGTTTAATTTGTTACCTATGGTTCCCTTGCCAATGATTTTGCCTTTGTTGTTGTCTCCGAAGGTGACATAGCCTTCGTCTATGCTAGTGAGCTTGGAGAATTGGGATGGATCTCCGGTTATATGCCTTGAGCATCCACTATCAAGGTACCATCTCTTGCTCCTAGCTTGTGATGGTGTATGTTTCTACAAGAAGGGATTATTTTTAGGTACCCATTTACTTTTGGGTGTCTCAAAAACTGATCTAACTTGTTTATCATGTTGCATAGACTTGATCATGGTTCCTTTAGGAACCCAATTCAATTTGTTCGGACTAATTTTCTTGAATGGACATTGATAAGTTTTATGTCCATATTTGCAACAAAAGTTGCAATTGCTTTGGTGTTGAACATGTAAGATAGGACCTTTAATGAAGATGGTTGGATTTTGGTGAGAACTTCTCACAAATCCGATTCCACTTCTTTTAGGAACGTGACCCTTATTTGTAAGGATCATGTTCAAATACTTGCTACCGACCTCGAATTTCTTCAAGGTGTCCTTAAGTAGCAAGTTCTCCTTTTGGAGAGTTTCTAGATCATGGCATTTTATGCATGGAGCTAAACTATCATGATATTTAGTTTTTAATTTATCAAAATTACAAGTAAGACTATCATGCTCCTTTTTTAACAATTTGTATTTTCTACTAATTGTTTTGTATTCATCAAATAACTCATAGAAGGCATTTAATAATTCATGATAAGATAAATCTGTATCAATTAAATTCGTTACCTCCTCTCCGATGGCCATTAGAGCGTAATGAGCAACTTGCTCGGTGTTGGACTCCTCTTCTTCGGATGCGCTTGAATCATCCCACGTTGCTTTGAGCGCCTTCTTCTTTAATGTTCTCTTTTTGGCTTGGGCACATTCATTTTTGAAATGTTCCGGCTTCTTGCATTCATAGCATATCACTTGGTCCTTTTTATGTTCAAGTTTGTTTTTGGTGTTATTTTTAAATTTGTTCTTTCTTATAAATTTTTTAAATTTTTGAGTCAAAAGTGCAATATCATTGTCACTGTCCTCATCACTTGATGTTCCTTTCAAGTGGTATTCTTATGATTTGAGTGTCATATCCTTCTTATTCTTTGGAAGGGGGTTCTCGAGCTCGTCATGAGCTTGACATGACATTTTGTAGGTCATTAAAGACCCAATAAGTTCTTCAAGAGGGAATGTTTTAAGGCCTTGGCCTCTTGAATGGCAGTAACTTTTGGATCTCAACTTTTATGAAGGGATCTTAAGATTTTAGTTACTAGTTCAAAGTTAGAAAAATCTTTACCAAAAGCTTTGAGTCCATTGATGACATCCATGAAATGGGTATACATGTCTCCGATGGACTCACTTGGTTTCATTCGGAAAAGTTCGTAAGAGTGCACAAGAATGTTGATTTTGGACTCTTTCACTCGGCTAGTGCCTTCATGAGTGACCTCAAGAGTTCTCCAAATATCAAAAGCAGAATCACAAATTGAAATGTGATTAAATTCATTTTTGTCTAGTGCACAAAACAAGGCATTCATAGCCTTTGCGTTTAAAGCAAAAACTTTCTTCTCCGATTCATTCCATTCGCTCATCGGAAGAGAAGATTTTTAAAATCCATTTTCAACAATAGTCCAAAGCTCGAAATCCATAGAAATGAGGAAGATTCTCATACGTGTCTTCCAATACGTATAATCCGACCCATTAAACATAGGTAGACGTGTAATAGAATATCCCTCATGTATGCCGGAGTAAGCCATCTCTCTTGGGTATAAAACCAAATATGAGAGTGAGCCTTGCTCTGATACCAATTGTTAGGATCGGAGCGGCACTAAGAGGGGGGGTGAATTAGTGCAGCGGATTAAAATGTCGGTTTTGGAAACTTTTTCATACGATAAAAACCGAACTCGGAAGTGCTTAACTTGAAAGCATATTCGTAAATGTGTGCAGCAAAAGTAATGAGGAAGTAAAGCACTTGTAAATATTTGCAGTAAGGTAAAGCACAATAAATAAATGCAAACCAGTGAACACGCCAATTTTAAAGTGGTTCGGTCAAAATGACCTACATCCACTTGCGAAGCCTTCTTCAATGAGGCTCCCAACTTCCACTAGCAAATCACTTTGAAGGGGAAGGACAAATACCCCTCTTACAACTTTTTACAAGTGATTCACACTCTTACAAAGTTTCAACGAGAAAGGAGGTGAACACTCAAGCAATTGAAAACAAGACTTGGCTAAGGCTTTTATCTCAATCTATTGCTTCTCAAAAGTTGTTATCTCTGCTGAGAATTGAGGGGTATTTATAGGCCTCAAGAGGATTCAAATTTGGGCTCCAAAATTTGAATTCTCTTCGGTTCCCGAAGCTAGCGGTGCCACCGCCTGTCAGTTCTAACACTGATAGTGTACTGGGCGGTGCCACCGCCTAGCTCTTCGGGTGCTGGGCGATGCCACTGCCCAGACCGGCGATGCCACCGCCTGGCTCTCTGGTGCTGGGCGGTGCCACCGCCCAGTATGGCGGTTCCACCGCCTGGCTCTCGGGTGCTGGGCAGTGCCACCGCCCAGTTTGGCGGTTCCACCGCCCGACCTTATTGGTTACTGGTTGGGCTTTAAGTCCGGCCCAAACCAGGTTTCATTTTGGGCCCAGTTGGCCCCTAATCAAGATATAGGATTATTTCTTAATCCTAACCTTAATTACATGCAAACTACGTAACTAAAAAACATAATCCTAAGCAAGTTTTTAACCGGCGAACTTCAAGTCTTGTTCCGACGAGCTTTCCAGCAATCTTCCGGCGAACTTCCGATACGCCCTTGGATTTCCTCCGACGGACTCCTAGCTAGCTCCCGATCTTGTGGCGAAATTAATGAGTAGCCGAGCCTTCTCGGTGATCTCTGCGAACCTTCGATGATCTCTTCGGCGGACTTCCGAAAACTCCGACAAGTCCCCGATTTCTTCTCGATTGGTTCCGGCAGCATCTCCGACGAATCTTCGGACTCTCAAACACCCATCGAACTTGATTCCGGTAGACTCGCTTTATGTCTTCAAGCTTTCGTAGTTAATCCTGCATACTTATCTCAACATATGGATTAGACAAAACATGACAATTGACTTCATCATCAAAATCCGAAATTCAACAACATCATGGTTTAAAATCGAAATAGTAAATCTCATCATGGAATTCATCAAGATCAATACCATAAATTACCCAAAAATCATCATGCATAATATCAAAATATAAAATCTTCATTACATGTATGATCATCATACATAATTTCAAATCATCATTTTATTATTACATCATTAAATCATCAATATGTTTCATTGAACATAAAGCATCTTAAATTAAAATTAAAAGGTAATACAGAAATCATCAAGATACACATTATTTCTTCTTAAACACATACATAAGATTAATCATTAAGTGTAATATTTTGTTCCTTTATCAAAAAGCATACAATTTTCATGATCATTTTTAAAATAAAAGACAAATAAGCATGATCCTATTTTATTTATTTTCATTACGTTATTAAACATGCAATTTTCAAGAAAAATAATTTTTCTAAACTAAATTAAAAATAACTCATGAAATAAATTATGTAATTCTGAAATAAAGTAAAAGAGTTTTGTTTGAGTTGTTTACCTCTTTATCAAAAGTCATCAACGCGAAGTTTATCGTTTCGTCTTCATCGGTTTGCTTCTCATCATCGAATGAGCTTGATTCATCTTTTGGCAACTTCTTTTTGCATTCATAGCAAGTAGTTCCACTCTTTTTAAGTTTATTTTTGTTCTTTAATCATTGTTTCATGAACTTTTTAAATTTCAAAGTAAGGAGTTCAAGTTCACCATCACTTGAGCTTATAATCAAGTAGTCTTCGATTGTTCTAAGTCCAAAATCCTTCCTGTTCTTTAAAATGTTATTCTCAAGTTCGTTTTGTGTATTGTGTCATTTCATAGGTCATCAAAGACCAAATTAGTTCTTCGATTGGAAAATGGTTCAAATCTTTTGATTCTTGTATTACCGTTACTTTCGAATCCCAATTTTTAGAAAGTGATCGTAAAATTTTATTAACAATTTCAAATTTCAAAAAACATTTGCTAAGTGCTTTTAAACCATTGACAACATCCGTCAAACAGGTGTACATGTCAACAATGGTTTTACTCAGCTTCATTCAAAATAGTTTAAAATCGTGCATTAAAAGATTGACTTTAGAATCTTTAACTCTAGTAGTGGCTTCGTGTGTGATTTCAAGAGTATGCCAAATATCGAAAATCGTTTCGCACATAGAAATTCGATTAAACTCAGTTTTATCTAAGGTGCAAAATAGAGCATTCATAACTCTAGCATTTAAAGAAAAAGTTTTTTTCTCCAAATCATTCCATTGATTCATTGGAGTAGAAGACTTCTGAAAACCGCTTTCGATAATATTCCATAAATTTAAATCCAAATAAAGTAAGAATCTCATTCGAGTTTTCCAATATGTGTAGTCCGTCCCATTGAACAAGGGAAGACGAATGAGAGAAAGTCCCTCTTGAAAGCCGAAAAGAGCCATTTTTCTTGGGTGTTAAACCAAATAAGAAAAACAAGGCTTTGATACCAATTGTTAGGAAAGTAGTCGGCACTAAGAGGGGGGGCTGAATTAGTGCAGTGGTAAAATTATGTCGATTCTGAAAAATTCTTTCATACGTTGGAAACCGAACTCGGAAGATAACTTGAAATCTCATTCGTATATATAGTGAAAGGCAGTAAGTAAGTAAAGTAGTTTACAATAAGGTAATTTGCACAAAGGAAACGCAAACTAGATTTTTGTAGTGGTTCGGTCGTTGTGACCTACATCCACTCTATTGATTCCTCTTTCGTCGAGGCCACCGGCATCCACTATCGGTCTTCCTTCAATAAGAGAAGACTAACCACCTTTTACAGCTCGATTCTCCTTTTACCAGGTTTAGGAGATAACCCTTACACCCCCACTTACTTCTCTCTTAAACTATTCTAACACTTAGAAGAGGGAGAGGAGTTCACATAAGATTACAGCAATGTTTTCTCACTTTTAAATACTCTGTGTTTGTGTATGTTAACCAGGGATGAGAGGGGTATTTATAGGCCTCAAGTTGATTCAAACTTGGAGCCTAAAAATATCTCATCCCGGGTTTCCTAGGTACGAGCGGTGCCACCGCCTATGCTAGGCGGTACCATCACTTGACATAGTCTCAGAAACTGTGTCATGACGGTGCCACCTGTTAGGTCACTATTTAGGCCTTTCATTGGGCCCAACACAGTCCTTATATGGGCCCAACTGGCCCCAAATTGGGTTGGCCCAAATCCAATCCCAATTATGTGCTAACTATGATTTCTAAGACATTTAGTTAGATAAGTCTATAAGTCTAGTTTTCTTCCAGCAATCTTCCAACGATCTCTCGGTAATGTTCCAGCGAACTCCCGGCAAGCTCTTGGACTTCATGACGATCTTCTTGGTGAGTTTTTATGAGCTTCTTTAGCAAGCTCCAGGACTTCTCGATTGGTTCCGACAGAACTTCCAACGAACGTTCGGACTTTCGACGAACTCTCAAACTCCTACAAAATCACGTTCTTGACTCCGGGACTTTATTTTACTTTATGCCTTGCTATCGTAGTTAATCATGCACATGTAAAACATACTTCGATCTAGACAATTATTACTAAACATGAATCATATTGTTTGGTATGTCATTAGTCCATCGACGCTTTGTCCGATTCTTCGGCGTATCATCCTTTCTTGCGATCTATTGCCCAATCGGCTAGTTGACCTCCGTAACTCTGATATTCTTGGTGCAATATCCGCTCTTCTTGGCCCGATGCCTTCTGTGGATACGTCGACCGATCCTTCGGTGTGACGTCCAATATTCTGACATGTTCCACCAACCCAACATGATTCTTCCTGCTTTAATTGTCTCTCCCTAATCGAAGTATCCTGCGTCACTCAAAATGTAGATCAAATCATAAACACTTATCAATTGGTTTCATCATCAAAATCCGAGATTCAACATATAGTCCATCTATTTCTGAATGACCACTAAACATAAGTCTCCCACGTTTGGGAGCTCCATCCAAAGTATAAAAAGGATATTGTGAAATATAAAATTAGCACATATCGAAAGCACATGTGGAACAACAAAATACATGTGCCTATAAGAAACATTGTGATACAAACATAAACTTTACATAATAGATTTAGGTATGCAAATAATTGAAGCCCAAAAGTATATAAGATTTCAAAGCAATAATGTAAAGTTCAATTGAAGTAAAGATTTTAGCATAATCAATTTCCAAAGAGATGAAAGAAGAATAGGTGAAATCGACCAAAGCTCGATTTTGATAGAATTTAAGAGACACATTGCATAAATTATTTGGATAACTAATTATACTCCAATTTACAGAAATTTGGCATTATTCGAAAGATGTATCAATTTAGTTTGAATAGGTAAAATCGACCAAAGCTCAATTCTGACAGAATTTGAGAGACATATTACATAAATTATTTGGATAACCAATTATACTCCAATTTACACAAATTTGGTATTATTCGAAAGATGTATCAATTTAGTTTTAGATAAATCAATCTTTATATGAATTGGAGTTTCTAACAATGAGTTATAAATAATTTAGCAACCAAAGGTCATAGAACATTATTTTTGTTTTGCAGAATTCATAGAGTTAGATTAGAACATATGCTTTAATAGTCATTTATGCTCTAAATCTTTCAAATTAACATGCAAGAAAGATTTATGAGTTTGATTTCTAATAAATTATATTTCACATAAATTATAGTTTTCAACAGAGAGTTACCAGCAAGAGAATACTGAAGGGTCAGAACCAACTGTCTCTATTTTACATATTTCATAGGGCCAATTGAAATAATAATTTAGATAAGCAATTAGACGCATTTGTCAATCTTAGTATCAAAAGAAAGAGCTATGAGTCTATTTTTGGATAAATTTAGTTTTTACTAAATCAAAAATCAGTGTAAAAAGTTATGGCTAAAAAAATACAAAAAGGTCAAATCTCAAAAAATTTTAAATTCTTAAGGATTACAATGTGGCAAGCATATACGAAAGAACCTTATGTGTCATTCATAGAACAAATATAAGTGGTACCATCCTTAGGTTAGCTAGTGACACATGTCCTTTTTTTTTTTTAATATGAATCTTTCACAAATCATATCCAATTGCTAAGATTTATATGTAAGTCCCTATATTACAAATAAGCCCTTACAAAATTTTTAAAAATGAGGGATGTTATAACTTAGGCCTAGTTTAAGCCATTCGTCTAGCCTTCTAGTAGTCTAAATTTGATCCCATTTCAATCCCAATAGTTTTTTTAACAAGTGGGTTTTGTTTTGACCCAATACTAGCTTAAATTGATCTAAAATAACTTTGATTAATACCTTAACAAATCAACCATACATCTAATATATTTCGGTACATGCTCTTGTAACATTCAATCTTCTAACATAATATATGATCTTTCTAATATAATATCTAAATCTTTAGCATAAAGTTCAAATTTCAATAAGTTGATCAATTTCTTAGCTCAATGTCTAATTTTCTATATGATAATTTTTTAATACAATGTTCGACTTTATTACTAAATAATTAGTTTTTAATGATCCAAGTTGATGATCAAAATATTTTTTACATCATTTATCTTAAAAATATATTAGTTTAATAAGTATATATATATAATAACATAATTAAAAAGCACTTTTCATGCAACTCGCAGAATGCTACTATCAATTGGGTGACCAAAACGTGATCTCTAGATCAGAGATATACAAGAAAAGAATCATGTTCACCATTCGCAACACTCGCATCGTTTATGCATTCCCATACCGAACAAGAAGGACGTTGCTGCTGTTGATAGACAAATGATGGTAATGTTAATGCAATCAATCGGTCATGGCCATCAATCACTAACCAACCCGATACTGTTCCTCAATAGGATAGAAATGCTGGTCTCTCATCATTAAACATGAATGAGAGGGTTCATCAGATATCCCCGCAAGTACGGGTTCTCAAGGGGCACCCGTTCTTACCAAAAAGACATTAGATGGATTGTTGTTGAGAACGACACAAATGTGCTGAATAGTTTGGACAAGAGCCATTGTGTATCGGAAATGAGGTCAAATCTATGCTACCTCTCTCGAACATATATGAGGAGTTAAAAATGATTTATATTGGTAGAGAAGGAAATAGGGACACGCATTGATTGACTCGGTTTTGAATGAGCAATCATGTTTCGAGTTTTTGAAAGGATGAGTGGCATCAAAAGTTAAAAGACTCATTTTGTACTCCGAGGAGTTTGATGTAAGCTGAATCCACTAATATTATGAAAAGGATGATGGAGACTTGCAGCTATGAATGGGACAAAGATCAATGTCATCCTCTACCTGCTGTAACATCCTTGAGCTATTTTCATTCGCATATGATTGATAAGAACTTTTACTCACCAAAGCTGTCATACAAAGGAAAACTCATGAAAGCCCTCAGTTTACAGTCACAAATCGGAACAAACTCAAGAGCAAACATACAAGAAATGACAACTTCATCTTTGAAATAACTGCAATAACATCATTGCATTCAAGCATACTTTATTTTTTTTATTTTGTACTTCAAGCAGACTTTGACTTCAAACATTACTTTTGTACTTCAAGCAGACTTTGACTTCAAACATTACAGAAACGACCGTAGAAGGAGCTTTAAGTATATAATTGGCATTGATGCACAGGCAGTTCGTATAAGAAAAGGATTGATGATGCTGAAGTCATGCACACAAGCAGCCTCATTAACACAAGGAGATTGGATAATGCTTCATAATATCACTCTGTTCACTATTGTTGAATTATTGCCAATGCAGTAAGTTTAAGTGGCAGGGGGAAGCTAAATCAGATGAACAATACCCAACTGTCCAATGAAGGATTCAAACATGGCATGGAGTTCCCTAGAACATATAGAATGAGAGTTCCCAATGGAAATTGACAACCAGAAGAACATGAAATGATGAGTAAACAGAGTCCCAGAACAAAGAGAAAGCGTAAGTTCTGCATTATTTCACTGTTCATGGTTTCCAGAGGATGGTGGTCTCGGCAATCATGGAGGTCACAACATAGGGATCCATGTTTGACGCTGGCCTCCGGTCCTCGAAATAACCTGCACATATGGTACACAGCCATCACAACAAAGTTTGACTATGCAATTGCATGCCAAGTTGATGCAGTAAACACTGTCAAGAAATGTACAAAAGAAAGAAAATGCAGGGAAGGAATCTGACCTTTGCCATTTTGCTCTGTCTCACGACCAACTCGAATGGATGCACCGCGATTAGCAACTCCCTGGAGATCGTAAAGTGTGATTGTGAGAAGAATAGTTTCCTCTAAATCAGTATGTTTTTTATCAGACAAGCATCGCATACCCATATGAAGGTGTTGATGTCAGCAGTCTCATGTCGTCCAGTGAGGCGGCGTTCATTGCCTTCTCCATATGCAGCAATGTGCTCCTTGTGCCTCTTGCCAAGCTTTTCAATAGCACTCTTGATGATTTCATATCCTCCATCATTTCTCATGGATTTGGTACTGAAAACATTATTGTGAAAATATAAATATTGATTGTTTTCTTGATTGCATGACAAGAATTAGGGGCATAACGATGTTTCCCTTTACCTATAATTTGTGTGCGCACCAGCACCATTCCAATCTCCCTAGTATATTAACACAAGAAAATAATAATTTCATATATCAAGCAGCACAAGTTTCATTGCATGGTCTTATATTACAGAATGACAAATTATTAGACATGTTGGAATATATTGAGAAGACAAGTTCTGACCTGGATTGGCTTTGGGTCTAAAGAGAGAACTACTCCTGCAATCTCAGTGATTCTCTGTTTGAACAGTTAAGTTTGATTGGATTAGCAAGGTTAATTTTACATGAAATCTATAAGATGAAATTTCCAATATGTGGAAATTACCTCGAGAATGTAGCGGGCAACCCATATTTGATCACCAGAAGAAATGCCAACAGCAGGTCCAACCTGAAACTCCCACTGCAATTCAACAAAGCAATTGTTACAAGGTGCTGCACCATGTAAGACAAGGAGCAGGACTCCAATTTAATGAAAGAAACAAAAGATATTACCTGGCCTGGCATGACTTCTCCATTGATGCCGCTAACATTGATGCCAGCATAAAGACAGGCCTTGTAGTGGGCATCAACTATGTCACGGCCGAAAGATTTATCTGCACCAGCAGAGCAATAGTATGGACCCTGAACAGAAATTTTTATTTATTAGATATAATTGAAAGTGTCAAAGTTGAGGTATGTGATTGGAGTTTCAAGACAAATTCAAAGTAACAGAAAATAATCATATCAATGGACCAATCAAATGGACATGTATCATTCCCTACTTCATGATCTTAATTCATGAGTCATTGCACAAAAGAGTTGTATTGCACCTTCTACTCAAATTTGAGAGGAGCAGCTGATGATCCAAATTAATAGAAAACATAACAGAACATGTCGTCTTATTTATGTTTCTACATGTCCTCAATCTCAGAGATATTAGATAATAGACATAAAAGTTTAAAGATAAGAAATTGATGAGCAAAAAACAGTTAATAGTTGTATACTATTTTTAAGTCTCACAGAACCAGAAAACCAAGAAATAAAATAAACAGGAGGGCCAGAAGTTGACTTTGGGCAAACAAAAGACATTATAAACAAGCAATAAAGCAACAGAAAGCAAAATGAAACCCATCATGTCAACACCAATAAGTCTAATTTGAGATTATTACCTGAGGACCAGGAAAGCCACCAACAGGCCACCCAAGAGGCCATTTGACATCTTTTTGCAAGAGGGTGTACTCCTGCTCAATTCCATACCTGAATGAGAAACAAGATGAACCAAAAAAGATTCATTAACTCAGAAGAACAAAAGGTTGAAATGTGGCAAATAAATGATATATAGAAACATACCAAGGCTCTTCTGCAACAACATCAGGATGGCTAAAAACCTTAGCAGCATTGTATCTTTTGTTAGTGGGGATTGGCTCTCCAGCCGGGGTATAACAGTCACACATAACCTATAAACCATCAAACAAATGTGAAATTATATTTACCAATGCACATTCAACTGCAACTTGGACACTTATCTCCTAAATTATAAGATACAAAGAAGGGATCAAATGCATAATCAATGGGATGTTGGTCAAAATATTATATTCCTCATGAACATTGTAATATAGTTACACAAATAATATTATTTAACAATATCAGACAGACACATAAATGCTGATAGCGGATCATATGCATCAAGTTGTCATGCTGGCTTGAAGTAATTACTTCAGTCTACAGACTACTATCCAAAAGGTGACTGTATAGTGTTACCAAACAACAAGAACTAACTATAACCTGTATTAGTCAATTTGCTTGCTCTACCACCATTTAAACAGACTAAATCTTTTCTAGTAATAATATAAAATATATACTATTTGGTTTCAATTTACTAAGCAGTACTGAAATAAGCAATCTTGAAGGCTTTGTAGAACCCATGTATGCCTTTCAGAAATTCTGTAGAATTAGATCCATGCCTTTCAAATCATCAAAGTGATATGTCATTTGTGTTGTTAATGGCATCTAAGATAGGAATCAGATGTGAATATACATGACTCTCCAAGTGAAGAAAAATACAGTAGTGAGTCTTCAGGGCAAGACAATGGAAAAATAGTTTGGTAATCAGACATAAACTCAAGTTTGATTTTGTAGAAATATAAGTGCACAATAATCAAACATACCCTGAGAAAAAGCCTTAGAAACCAAAAAGATCAACTTTCAAACAATTCATAAAATTTATTATCCAAAATCTTCAACTAAAAAGCTGGCTAAGTGCTTAAATTATGGATTAATATCCGACACACGGATATGGATGCAATGGATGTGATGAATGCTACAGTGCAGTATATGCTGGTTGATAGACAGAGATTATACTTACAAGGATGTTGTTTCCCCTCCTGAATGGATCCTTGAAAATTGCTTGAGGACTACAAGATACATGATACACATACACGTTATTAACATGAAAACAAACTAAGAGCTAATATCCAAAACTAACTAAAATTAACAAAAAAGCAAATGCAAAGGAGATAAAATACTTACTATAAGATTACTTCGCTGTCCTCACCAGGAGCTTGACCGGTGCTAGAACCATCGTAGTTCCACTTAGGAAGCTGGGAGGGATCAGTGACAGGACCTGGGAGAGTCTGCCAAGAGAAAGAAAGAAATTGTAAGTGCTTTAATCATTACAGATGGGATGATATTTTTAGCTATATATAACTGAGACATCAAAAATGCAGGCTTAAATGAAAGAAAAAACAAATTTGTTCAAATCTCACCCTAGCCTTGCTTCTTAAGTCCAGACCAGATCCTCCAATCCTGAAGCATGTAGTAGGCATGTTAAGTATCACATAATAAAAGAGTTCAGTGACAGAATGATTTGCTAGAGTAAAAAAGCACCTCTCAGTGGATCCAATCAATCTCAAGAGCAAAGAGATCAACACCAATCGATCAAACAACCGAACAAGAAAAAGATAACATAATTCGAAACAGAGTTGAAATAGTCATTATGACCCATCAGATATTCACTAAAGTGAGTAGCACAAAAAATCCTTACAAGTGGGGAAAAAACGATTTTTGCATCATTGTAAACCATGGAATTTCTTGCTTAAAAGCCAGAATGCCAGCACAAAGTCCGAAAATAACCAAAGAAAATCGCTACTACATGGAAGAAGTTGTGATACATGGAAGAACCAAAGACAGAAAAATTTCTAACAAAGGCGGATCTTTTCTTTGCCAGAACAAATCAATGATAGGGCAGCCAAACATGTCTGCTACAAAAGACGAACAGAGATCTAAGAAGCAAGTGCAAAGCTACGCACATAAAAGTCCCAAATAACCAAAAGCGTTTCCCAACAGATCTCAACCACGGCCAAACATGGACCAATGTTGAAAACCACAAAGAATCCCGAAAGGTGGCTTCGAGAACCAAAAGCAAGCCAAAAAGGAGCAATATTTCCACCGGAACTCCCAACAAAACCCAAAAAAGTAGTAGAAAAACCCAGGAAAGCAGAAGAAGAGAAAGAACGCACCATATGTATTCAGCTATGATCTTGTCGGTCGTCTCTGAAAGGTCGAGGTTGATGAGATCCGTAAGCAGAGCCATGGTGGCGATCCAACTCTTACCAACACAAAGTGGCGCGAGGGTGGGGTGGGGGGGGGGGGGGAGGGAAGACCCGGGGATGGAATAGCTTTTATAGACAAGCGCGGAAGTGATAGTGCGGAATTATTTTTTTTTGTTTTTAATTATTATTATTATTATTATTATTATTATTATTATTATTAAATTATTTCCCTTTTAGGAAAATAATGATATGCGAAGTAAACACGATTATTCAAGAGGAATTTTTCGAAAAAATAAAATAATAAATAATTATGATTAGTGAAAAAGTAATAATTATACTATTACACAAAAAATATATAGTTTTCTAAACATATTAAACTTCTTAAATCAGAAACGTATCATAAAGAAATATAATGTAATATAATCCCAGTATCAGATCCCAAGAGGCTCCATGTACATAAATTTGTTGGTCAAATGATAAAAATAATATTAGAATTTATGTTAAACTGGATTTGATTGGATTAAGTTTTTGCTTTTGATGAATAGATAGATAATGTTCCTTTTTTGTGGGAGCATAAGTAAGGAAATCTATACGAGGAGAACATGAGAAATACCATTATTATATAAGTTGCAAATTATAGGAAGTTAAAAAGAAATCCAAAACCGATATAACTAAATATTTGAACAATCCAATCCCAAATTGATGTCACCTAATTATTATTTGTAATTATATGGAAAGAGATATTGAGAAGGGAAGGGTAGGTGTGGTCGTATTGCCAAAAAGATTTATTGGAATTTAGGGACATGGATCTGTGGCTTCACCTAACACCAAACTTGTGGAATTGATTCATGATTAGCTCAATTTGCATTTAAATGATCAGAATATTCTCGGCCTCTGGAGGTGGAGTCGGAGTCCGAGTTGGAGGTGGAGGTGGTGGTGGTGGTCATCATTCTCCATTAGATGAGATAGGATCATAATTGTGGAATACAATAATGACTGGATTTCATTCATCACTAGGTTGAAGGTTCAGCTCCTTGTTTTAGTGTGAATCTAATATAGACTCAAATTTGTCGTTAATTTGATTTAGTAAAATTAATTATATATATCATTTAATCCTTTAAAATTTGAACTCTTAATCTTCTTACTCAGGTGTGAAGCTTTCTTATCATCACATATTAATATCATTTATGTTAATATTATTAACACAGCTATACAAAGGATTTATTTGTGCATGTCTCTACTATTTATTTGACCTTTAGTATGTTTAAAAGAGGACTTACCTTCAACCCTTAACACATGACACCCATCACCTCCTTTTGAAATCTTTATTTTTATCATTTTACTAAACTATTTGTGTTCAATATTCATACACAATCATAAAATAGAATAGAATTTTCATGTACTCAAGTTAAGTCGGGCAGAGTCAGAATAAGTTCATGCCTTATTTGTTTTGAACTTTTATCATCATATAGCTTTATTATTATATTTAAAAATATCATATAAAAGTACATAAGTTCTACTCGTTACATCACACATATCTTAAAATATCTCTTTTATGCATGATGAGTTCACCTAGGATAATAAAATAATTTAAAGCACTTAGATGTCGTACGACATCATGCATGATGTATTCGCATAGAACCAAATAGATCTTTAGTATTTGATATATCTTATAATATCTCTTATATGAGTGATGAGTCCATCCATAATAAAAAAGTATATGAAATATTTAACGTATCTCATAACCTCTTCTTTAACACTTAAAAAGGTCAAAATGAGAGTCCCGAAATCACTCTTGTGTATTAATATTTTATATTTAAAGGTCAAAATGAGAGTCCCGAAATCACTCTTGTGTATTAATATTTTATATTTTAAAAGTAAATGAAGCCTCAAAGACATAGTATGGTAGATACATAATTGTTATCATAAGGATAATTGAAAGATGATACCAAATTAAAGATGTTCTAAAGTTGTAAGCCAAAACGAATATCTTGATGAGGTGGTGATCTTAATGATATAATCGGAATAATTATTTTTAGGGAATGACTATGTTAAAAGATATGATAGACTGAATGAGTGATCGTTTTGATAATATAAACAAGGAGCAAACATTTTGAAATTTGACCAACTTGAGGCAGCGATCAATGCAAAGAGATTAAATTATTGCTGACTTAAGAGAGCAGAGGTGTAAATATATTTTGATTTCAGAATGTGTCATATAGATTGTCCATCTCTATGTGACTTCTTGATGCTCTTCTTTTTCTTTATTATAAACTTTGATTACTATATATGGATTCACATTTTAGAATAGTTCAAGAAATGTCATTAGAGATTTCTTAGCCATCAACTAGAAAAATCACGATGACCTTAAACCATTGATGAATGTGCAAATTATCATATGGGTCAATATTTTTATGAGAGATATCTATAGATTTAGAAGCCAAAAAATTGGAGAGAATAAATTTCTCCTGAACATGAATGAGTAAAACCTATTGGTTTTGGAGCCACACTTGGTCGAATAATAACTTAGATTCCCAGTTGGAAAAGAAAAATTGTGATCATTCAAGATTCCTTGTCAATATTGTGGGTGTATTAAATTGGATATTCATCTAAATTGTGATCATCTAGAGGCTAACTATTACAAGGAAAATTAGAGAAGGGTCTGTTTGTTGGCATGTTGTTATAGAATTTTTTATGTTCGATTTTATTACAATATTATATCGAGATTCTTCTTTTAAAAAATAGTATAATAATTTCTTTTTATGTCATGATAGTCATTGAGTTTGGTCGAGCCAATTTTCTCGAACCAAATTGACGATCAAATTTGACTTTATAAAAAAATGTCAAGATGAATAATTCTTCTTAAAAGAATAATAATTAAAAGATAATTAATCCTTATGACTACAGGACAAAAATTTTACCCAATGGTCTACCAACAAACTCTTTTTTCTTTTATTTCATCTTGTAAACTTAGATCATTGGGGCACCAAACACCTACACCTAACACCCACCTACTTGAGGAGTTATTCATTCATTTGATTAACAATTTATGTAATTATTGATATAATAGTTTAATATTTTTCCAAATCAACAAATATTTGAAATTAGAGACTACATGAGGTAAAATAATAAGATTCTCATAAATATTCAGAAACTTAGGTGACAACAAGAAGATGGATAATTAGAGGAAAAAAATATGGAATTGTAGTGTTAATGAATATAATTAATTGAATCTCTCTAAATCCAGATAGATTTATTTACAGAATACTTTGGATTTCCATTTATTGTCTCCATTCATTAGTCATATGGATTTATCATCTAAGGGGAAAAGGTAAGTTCTTACAGCTTAAAAGCCCACAACTCTCCTTAATGTGTCTTTAGAAGCACTCATCTATAGTACAGTTCTAGCGAAAAGGAGAAAAGTAAATAAGAACATGTCAAATAGAAATAACTGAATCAAACCAAGAATTTAAGGACTTAACTAAGCCCCTCATCAATCACCTTATGAATCTATTAAGAAAATCATTAAAAAACCTCTAAAGTCTTGACTATCTTGAAAAAACTTTCTCTTCACCCAAAAAACTCAAAGGTTTTTTATATATTTATATTATATATAATTTGAGATAATAATAATTTTTTACAAGATGTTCTAGTGGATAAGACATACTGTATATAGTATTGAGATCAGAAGTTCAGTTCTCTGTTTGAAAAGATAAGATTGAAAAAAATTATTTTATATATATACATATATATACGACAAAGGATTTTATTTATTCATGCTCGAAATAATATTAATAATTAGTATCAGTCAACTCGTCTTGATAGGAATTAGTAGAATACGAGGAGGGTATAGTTGTCAAGTAAAGAGAGGTATCTGATTTGGACTCGCGTATTCCTAGAGAAGACCGTCCACCGGCCTCGGCCAGTTGGCGCGTGCGCGTGACGTTGTCGTCACGTTGGTCGCCGCTCGCATCGAGTCCACGGGTCGGCATGGAGTGAGTGGCAACGGGTCAACCTCCGTGACGACCAATGTTGCTCGTCGTGCGGGGCCCACCTTCAGGATGCGGTTGATTTGAGGTGAGGTAAGGCGGGACCCACCCGGCCGGACCTTTTTGACATTGACCCGAGGAAGTCTCCGCCCGCAAGATAATAAACCATTTATTAATTTCCCTCTCACTATATAAATATATATATTAGTTTAATATAATAATTCAGAGAATTTGGTGGCATTAATACCTGCGTTGGCTTTTCAAGGCAGAGAGAAGAGAAAGAGACGTGTGTCGCTTCTTCGGTCGTTGTTCTTGCAACTCTTGCCTTTGGAATCAGATCACAAACATTAAAAAAATTATTGATAATATATTTCGGTTGTAGAATTTTTCATGTTTGTGACAGGTTGGGTGCTGACAACTGATCGGGTGGCAAAAAGTGATGTTTTGGCAACCAACCAATTATGGCCCATCTCGATTCGACTCATCCATCTGAATTATTTTTTTTCCTCTCCAAAAAAAAAAAAAAAGTAAGGGTTGGAAGATCGAACATTTATTTATCATAATATTTTTTTTCTTTTTAATAAATATTTGATCTATCATGAATATTTTTTAAAGAAAAAGGAAATTGAGACTCTTGCCAAGTTTGTGAGCAGCTCATTACTTTTAAATATATTTTTTCTTAGAAAAAAAAAAGTTTGACTCAATCTTGATTTTTTATTTATTAAAAAATAAATAAAGATTGAATCCCTGCTAATCTGAAATGAACTCATTGATCTTAATATATGTTTTCTATAGGAAAAACACAAAAGGTTTGGTCTAATTTGAAGTTTTCTGATAAGAAGGATAACCAAGAATGGATTCTGCTGCTGATATGAGAGGAACTCGTTAATCTCAGACTTTTTTTTTTTTTTTTGGTTAAAAAAACAATGTTTGACCTGCCTGAAGTTCTTTTTTCTTGATTTTACAATCTTTTTTCTTGATTTTACAAATGAAAAAAAAAGGTGCCACTCTCTCCGTTGCATACGAATACTTCATTGTCTAGTTCAACGTAGATAGATAGATATACGTAAATATGTGTTGAGAAGTTTCAGATGTATGTTTCTATACTGGGTCTGAGAATATTCGATGCCTAAGTTTTCCCAATGTTCATCTAGCTTTTCTACAGGCCCACAGGAGTTCTTGAAGTGCCCCCTCACCATCCTTGTCTGCAGTCATCGGCCAACGTTATAAACCAAGGTTCGAGTAAAAATGGTAGTGGCATGTCAACTGCATATGCAGTCGACCAATGAGAAAAGCTCACAGTTTGATGTAAAACCTCATCATCTGATCCTTCATGCTTCGCCACAAGCAATCGTGTCTCTCCTCTCACAACCAATCATTTGCTCTCAGATATTTCCTTCCTGGACAGGACATGGGAAGCACATTGTGTTGTTTAACATTACGCGTTTCTATCACCATCATCATTGTTTTTGGATATTTCTCTCCAAGATTCAAGGTGTTGAATCATTGAACACCAACCATGTGAAGCATTTTTCTTTTACAACTCATATAGTATATTTAAATTAATATGCTTAATATTATGTCGAGTGAAAAGAAATACAAACATCACAATCTTAAACTCTCTCACATCCACATCATAATATCACAATCACAATCTCAAACTCTTACATCAAAGCTTCCCAGTTCATTCACTTATGGAAAATGATAAAGGGGTCTAGCATGTTAACCATACGATGATAAGTCGCATCCTACTTGACATTTCATTAGTCCAACACAATGAGAAGCACATTATTTTATTTTTAGATATCCCTCTCGATAATATGATTCAGGGCGTTGAATCATTGAACACCAACCACATATTTGTGGAGCATTTTCTTTTGCAACTCATATGGTAATTTTAAATTAATATACTAAATATTATGTTAAATAAAAGGGAAATCACAGCCTCAAACTCTTCCACCAACATTATAACATCACAACCTCATACTCTCACATCAAAGCTTTCGGTTCATTAACTTATGCAAAGTGATAAAGAGTCTCACATGTTGACAATATGATCATACATTATCAAGTATATCAACAATTGAACTATATTAACACTAACTCAATACTACCCTTGATATCAACTGATCCTGACATTTTAGTCGGGACCCTCTGATCTCATCAACATAAGCCTTCATATTGTAACCATAATGTTTGGTAATTCAACGAACATCTCCGTGACTAAATAATAGATAATTATTTTTATATAATTATCCTATGGATTAACTCTACATTTAACTCATATGATTACTCGAGCTCACTCTAAAAGGGATTCAGATATATTGCTTAGATTTTCCTCGAGCAACTTAAGTTCATAACATATTCCTACTTTCTAGATCTTTTGACTCCATTAACGTAAGTATCAAAGAAATATTTATCAAATACACTCTAAATATAATTTTTATAAGATCTTTATCTAAAGACTCCTATCTCTTGATACTAGACTAATGACAAGCTCAGATGTCAAATTCTGATAGATTTTGAACACATAGCATGCTAGACAATCAAATTTATAGTAGTAATAGATTTGTGAACCTTGACCTGACCGGGGAGATGTAGGTGAGGGTGCATATAAAAAATTTAAACTACAGGCACGTTATGACAAAATGTAATATTAAAAAACTCCAACACTATCTATCAAAGCCCAAAGACTTAGTATTGAGAAAGGTTGATATAAGTGACTCAACCCATTCTTAGGAAAACTTGTTTTTAATTGAGAATCTTATTGGGTCTTGGAGGACGTTAAAAAAGGATATACAAAAAAACTCCATAGAGGTCTAGACATTACTCAAACTAGAAATATCAAACATCTCAAAAAGTATTTTTCTTAAGGGAAGATTTAATTTGAAAACTAGTCATAACAAAAATGTACATAAAATTTTGTAAAAGTAGTATTCCAATGCAAAGCAAAATTTTGTACAATTATAGTTGGGAGCCTTTTAAATTGCAAGCATATGATAGAAGAAGACTCCTATCTAAAAAAAAAAAAAAACAAAATTAGAGAAGACAATGCTTAGAGCTCAAGCTGCAGGGGAGATGATAAAATTAGGCACTTCTACTGCCTTGATGTCATCAAGTACTGGATGTCATTTGCGTGGAACCATATAGCCAAGGTGTTTGTTACATGTTCTTGATATTATTATTATTTATTTTAGTGTTTTTTTAAGGTAACTTGTATGAGGTAAGAACTAGTCTTGTCAGCTCCATTTTGATTTATTGTTAGTATTTTTTTATTTTTATTTTTCTTATAAAACTTAGAAATGTTTAAACTTTATGTAAAGAAAAAAAAGTTAAAATAACTTTATTCTCATATGCCAAAGGTTGATTTTTGACTGTTAGTCTCATTGGAACACCTTAGTATTGGACGAAACCTTAGTTATATATTCGAGGGGTAGTGCAACATTTTTAGTTTGCCCACTTTAATTATATGATGGGTGGCACTGAATTGTTTTTAATAATAGAAGGTTCAAAAAAAAAAAAAGATAATAACTAAGATAATATAAAAAAATATTGAATAATTATTAAACTCACTTTGGCTTAGGGAGCGCAAGTCTTAGAATGAAAGCCTCACACCTTTGAACATCTCATATCTAGACAATGAAATTATTTTATTAGAAAAAATAATTGTGATCTAACACCACTCATACACAATGTGGGAACAAAATTTGATTCATTGATCCTTTTTATGATCTCCATTACAATATTCTAGCCCCTTTTGTAGATCAAAGCATAAGGATAAAAGAAGAAAATAAAAATAAAAGTAAAAAATTACAATTGTATCAAAATTGATTTAAAAAATAATATTTCTCTCTTCATAATATTCTTGATTATTAAACTTTCCTTTTTATATAGATGGATCTAAAGTAAAAAAATTAATATTTAATCAAGAATGGATTTTATTTGTTTTATTTTTTTACATTTACTTTCTTTTTCTAGTTGTTGTCTTGTGATAACTTATTACATATGCAAAATATCTCTAAACTAATCAAATTTATTTTTTTGATAAATCGATTAAGTTGCTAATGTATCATATGCTTTCACCTTATAAGAACTTGCCCTTTGGCTAGATCAAAAATATTGATAGCAAATCTGATGCAGGATGAGTGGTAGTGATTTTTTTTTTTTATATAATAGAGGAATAGAAAGTGATGAAAAAATATAATAACTGAGAGATAATATTAAAAAAATTGGATAATTATCTGAATCACTTTGGCTAAAGGAGCAAACTCTTTGGATGAATGTCTCACACCAATGTCTTACACCTCTACACATCTCACACGTAGAAGATGAAATCATTTCATCGATAAAAATAATTATGGCCTCACAATAATTTGGGAACATAAGTAAATTCATGGATCCATTTCTAATGATCTCTATTATAATGTTCTAGCCTTTTTTTTATATTCCTAAGTACAAGGATAAATGAGGAAAAAATATAAATAAATAAAATTATAATTGTATCAAACTTGATTTAAAAAATAATATTCTTCTCTTGATGATATTCTTGATTGTTATACTGCCATTTTTTGTAGAGATAGATCTTTAGTCAAGATTTGTAATATTCAATAAAGAACAAATTTAATTTCTTTTTTTATTTGTTTTCTTTTTCTTATTATTAAGTAGATGTTGTCATGTGATAACTAATAACATATACAAAATACCTTTAAACTAATCAATTTTATTTTATTAACAACTCAAGTATTTTTTTCTTACATCATGTTTTTTGTTTGATAAAAAATATTAATAAACATTGGGCCTATACCTACGTTTGGAACCCCTCTTTATGTACGATTGTTTAGCAAATTTGTAAGAGACTTTTATGCATAATAAAAGCTAATTACTTTGTTTTACTTGTGATCTCTATTATATTACCCTTTTTGTATTAAAGGGTAGCATTTTGCTTGTGTGTTTACCTTTTGAATATTTTTTTCTCTATAGACTCTTTATGGACTCTACGATATTAAGGTTTAAGTTGATTTTTATATATGAATATCACTTAGGTATTATATGTATAAGGTAATCTCAACTATGATAAGACAATATCCAAGCGAGTCAAATAAATATTAAATTTATCATGATAAATAATAGTACTATTATACAAGAGAGCAATAGTATTGCATGATCGTTCTTGAGAAATAAATTAAAACTCTTATAGAAACTGGTAAAGTTACTTAATAGGAATATGATATTTGTAATGATAGTCCCATAGAGTACGAGTTTTTTTTACTAGGAAGAGATACAATTTGAAAGGTAGCCTAAACAACATAGAAAGTTGTTTTGAGACTCAACATTGTCAACCGAAAGTTGGTAAAGCTTAGAGAAGAATGGTTAGAATCCTAACTGATTAGCTAGAGATCTAAGTCGAAAGATTAATGGATGACATGAGAGAATTGATGCAATACTTATAAAGAGAAAGTAAGGGAATTTATAGTTCATATGTCGATACTCATGCAAGTAATACATGAGCATAGAGGATAGTCTCATGGCATTGAGAGCAAGGGCTTACAAATTGAAGAGTTACTAGAAATCTTTCTTTTCAATATAGACTCGTTATTTGACGTTATCCAAAATCATGTTGGGAGGAAATGTTGAAAGGTCATTGTACAATATCGGCACTTGGGATGCTTTGAAGAGGGAATTGTGAATTTAATACAT
Organism: Musa balbisiana; assembly: GCA_004837865.1. Lineage (NCBI taxonomy): Eukaryota > Viridiplantae > Streptophyta > Magnoliopsida > Zingiberales > Musaceae > Musa > Musa balbisiana. The sequence goes on along the minus strand of CM017195.1, from coordinate 20,785,614 downwards.
TCAAGAGAATACATAGTTTGTCTCGTGATGAAAGTTGTAGCAACTTTGATAGACCTCTACGACCTAAGATTATGTAAAGTAATTTTTTGTATTAATATTAGACATCCAAAAACTAACTAAGAAAGATAAATCTTTTGGCTTCTTTGATGGTATAAAACCATAGGTTCAACAGGAGTTGCATCATTGAAATGTTCATAAGCTAGTCAAAAGTAAAATTACTCAAATTTCTCTTCAAAGATGATAATAAAAAAGTACTCAACGGCTCAAGTTTGTCCATTCTTTAAATGAGTAATAATTGTAGCTCACATAATTTGTTTATATATCTTGTTTGATATTTTGTTACAATACTATCTCACTATCTATTTTACATAGAGAATGTGAAATTGAGGTAAAAAAAAGACTAGAGTAAGAATGTGAATGCAAAGGTCAACAAGATCTTTGTCGAGTGATTTGACAAATAATTTTTATTTATAAAATTAATAGTTATTAATATTTTTTGCCCATAACATAAATGCAAGAAGTTGATAATCGATTTGTGTCATTAGCATATAGTTCAATGCAAGAAGTCAAATGGATTATCCATTGTAAATGGTTTTTGGTGTCCAATATCATGTCCATACCAAGGATCATGAAAATAAGAAGCAATCATAAAATAGTAAAGTGGTAGTAAAGTTGTGTTGTTTAAGTATCATTGATTTGATATTGATTCTCCCGAAAGAAGAATTATTATTGATGATTATGGTTTTATCATGATAAATTTGCTTCGGACTTTTAAGAGAGGGAAGAACTAATCCCTTTGTTCTCACAAGCCATGTTGAACCAGTCTATTACAATATACTGTTGTACAGAGTGAGCGTCGAGATTTTTATAATGTGTCAACCAGAGATGAATTCTAATGTGAAAAAGAAATCAACAAACAACAAGACAATGAACCAATTCATCAAAGGAAATCTTCAAACACTAATGGCCATGCCTACAATGAAAGGAAGTCATATTAGTGATTCGATCTGGGAAAGAAACGATCTTCAAGCGTCAACTATTGATATGAGTAGACTATAAGGCGATTGATGACAATGATAAAAAAGTATGATACTGAAGATTCCATAGATAATGATGGTGGAGATAGTGATGATAGTGAAGATGTGCTTGTTAATTAATGAAGAAGATTAAGACATTATTAGTTCCAGACAATTAATCTTTGCATTATTGTTCTTCAGAAGTCACAGATTTTGAACATTACTATCCTTATCTTTCTTTTGATTTCTCTAAGGCTGGTTGTAATGATTTTGAACAATGTAGTTTGTAATTGCATGTTTCCAGCATCACATTCTGTTTTGATATTTTAGAATTAAATACTCATTTAGTTCCAATGCAGGACAGAGTGGCCTTTATGGTTATTATAGTTTCTCCATTCAGTCTGAAGTATTTTCTTTAATTTCAGTTCTGATCAACATTTACTTCGTGACTATTTATTGCAAACACAACACACTGCCTAGAGAGAGAAGTTTAAAGATAGAAGTTCCAAGAGAAGAAACAGTGGTTTTGACTTGGGCAGATATATTATATTTGTAGTTATTAGTGGATACGATTGTTTTTAGTTGCTCTTGAAACCTAAGCCATGGCTTTAATTATATACATAATTGCCTAATGTTTCAAGAGACTGTAGCAACTTACCAAACATGGCTAATAGAGATAGGCATCAACGCAAAGGTATTGAAGTTTCTGCTGCATGGTCACAAGAGGAAGAGGAAGTATCGGTGCCAAGTGCGAAGATAACTACTTATCAAGCAAGCACTCACCGAGTCAAGTGAAAATGTTAGTCTAGTGTTATTGGTAAGAAGATGTCTTCCTCTTTTTGACATTCTATCATTTCATGTTGTTCGATGTTATAAATTTTTATTAGAATTTTATTCAAGTGAAAACATACTGATTGATTTTCCTAAGATTAGGATTCTGATTAAATTTTACAATGGTAAAATATGAGTTATCTTGAAATAAAAATTTTAATGCTCCTTTGAATGTCAAGAATTGGGATAACATCCGCTTGAATATTTAATGTTATCTTTTTATAATTTCTGCTGTTTATATTTAAGTGCTAATTGTCACATTTTAAATTTAGAAAAATAAATCATAAACTTCATTTCCATATTTTTTTTATTTTTGAATTTAAATTCATATCTTTACTATGCCAAAAATATTTTTTACTAAAAGAAACATTTTTTTGGTAGGGCTAAGTGATGAAAAGTTTCCAACTATTACAAAGTAATAAATTACTTTAAAAATAAATATAGGATCAAAATATATCACCAATCATACATGCGAGTGGAAAACTTTAAAAAATTATAAAAATAATCTTTAATCATCATGAAACATATAAAATATCAATAATTTAATATAAAAATATATCATTTCATTATAAAATTTATATATTAAAAAATACAATAATTCCTATACAGTAAATAAAATCATGCATCTATAACACATATATAATAGTCGAATAACAAAGATGTATATTACACCCAGTAGTATACTATCCCAATAGTGGATTGAGATTCATACTCCATTCCTCCCAATAATAAATAAAGAGAATCCATATCGCAGCAGATAGAGTGGTATCCTCACCCACCTAAGTGGGGAAATGTTCCTCCCAATAGTAAATTGAGGAACTATCTAACTATCACATCTAATGGCCTATTAATCCTCGAAGGCAATCACCCTACTTACCCTCGGTAAGAGTACATAAACAATCATGATCATTCATATATTCATACATACTAGAAAATAGTATGATAAAATATTACAAGGGACCATGCTTGATGTATGATCTACTAGAGTATGTCTATTGGTGGCTCCATACTATAATAGGCTCGAAGCTCCTTTCGTAGGTTGCACTTCCAATTTAGACCACTAGCATAATCACATATACTACATCACAATAATTACATCAATATTATAAACTTAATTAAAAAATAAAATATAATAATTATTTCTAAATAATACTTTTAGATAAAATTATTATGTTCATCAAATGATAAAAACATAAAACATCAATCTCTTAATAATCCTTAATCAACTAGAACCCTAATTGGAATAGCTCAATTAACTTAAATCAAATTCAATTCAATTAGGACATAGCGGAACTAATATCAAATTATCTTAAACTAGTTTAATTTAGATTTAATTAATTTTAATTAAGTCAAGTAGATTTGAACTAGTCAAGTTGGTTTAGAATTACTCTAAACCGTCTTGAATCGGTTAAACTTGTTTGATTCAATCAATTAACAAGCTCAAAGGGAGAGAAAATTAAAGTATATTGTATTATGCTAACCTAAATTGACTCATCTAAGTCTTGGATGGGTCACATGTCTTATATATGACTATCCCAAGTAATAGGTTGAGTTTAGGTACAATGGGCTCGATAGAGTAGCGACAATATATCTAACGTTAGTCGTATAGTTGGACGGCCTAGCTTCACAAGTTAAGTTGAGCCTCACTTATGAGTTGGGCTAAGCTTTACTATTGAACTGGACCACGCTTGACTCATAAGTTGGATCGTGCCTAACCACATTGATTAGGCCATATTTGACCATATGAGTTAGGTCATACTTGGTCACATGAGTTAAATCATACCAAGCTATATGGGTTAAGTCGTACTTAATCACATAAGTTACACTATACTTAGTCTCATGGATTGATTGTGTTGTACCTTGCCATATGGGCTGGGTTGTACCTAGTCATATGTGTTGAGTTATACTTGACCATATGGGTGGAATGATCATATAGGCGGGGTCATGTTTAGTCACACAATTTAAATTATACATAGTCATATAAGCTAGGTCATGCTTGGCTACATAAGCTAGATCGTATCTAACCATATAGACTAAGTCATGCCTAACCACATGGATTGAATAATACTTAGCCACATAAGTTGAGTCATGTATAACCATATGAGGGATATTACATGGGCTAGATTATGCTTGACCATATGTGATAGGTCATACCTAACCATATGGGCTGATTTGATCAATTAACTTAACTCATGTTAGACCCCTAATTTGACCTTACTTATTAAATTAAATTTTAATATTTTAATTATTAAAAAGTAACTCAAATTTATGAATTAAATAATTTAGATTCATGGTCTTAAATTTAAAACTAATTAATTTATAAAAATTCATACATAATTCTTAAAAATAGATATATATAATTCATACATTATTAATTAATTTAATTAATAAAAAATAAGAATTTAATAATTAAGTTAATCTATAAATTCATTTAAACTTAAGAGACTATTATAAATTAAATAATCATTTTGACATAATAAATTAATTATGATTATTTATTAATCATAAAATTTTAAATTAAAAATATTATTATGTATTATAAAATTTTAACAATCTTAATATCAAATATTTCAAAGTATGAATCAAAGTCGGTAAAAAAAAATAAAGGTAGAAAAATAAAGGATTCTACTTCTCCTTAAGAAATTATTTCTTTAATTCTTCTGTTTGTAAGCTCAACGAGGAAGAAAGAGGAGGAACCCTTTTATATAAGAGAAAATAAACTCTCTCTTAAAGATAAATAATGATTTAATTTTTATTATTATTTTATTTTTATATACAAAGATAGAATTATAATATTTATTTCTTATGGTTTATCGACAAAAATAAAATTTGAACTATTTATTTTCTAAAAATCATATCACTCACTAGAAAATAAATTAATTAAAAATTTAATTAATAAATAAAAAATTTAATTTATATATGTAATTAAAAAAAATAATTTTAATTATTTTATTAACTATACTAAAAAATAATAAGTTAATAATTCATATAAAATAATATATTATATATGATAATTAATTTACATTAAGGGAGAACAATTATCAGTGAATACACTAATGTTTATGTTTGAAGTGTAGAAAAAATTTTATCTTAATGAAGAATCATAAAGAATATGTGTCAGACATATTACTTGATCACAAATAAAATATAAAATTAGAACAAAGTACTTGAATGCGAATGCCACTTGAACAAAGTACTTTGTTTGTCCAGAAACAAAGTACTTGAATGCGAACTCATTTCCACACGATCATTGGAAATGGTTGGTTGATTATTTGAATCCTAAAAATTTTCAGACAACTTCTTTCTATTCATGTCATAATTTCAGCTTATATTTAAAATATTTATTAGCTAATTATTGAATTATTCGTAGGAAATGAGTTCAAGGAACTCCACTAATAGATCATATAAACGAGCCACACTTCAAATTTTCAACGATTGATAGATGAAGAGATATGTTTTTAAAGTATCTCATTTATTTTTTGTTATTATATTTGATACTAATATATATATATATATATAATGTTAAACAAAACGCATAGGTAAGAAACCATCCAAAGAAAGAGTTTTTTGAGTTAACACACAAGAACAAAAAGAGTAAGAAATGAGTTGATGATCGTACAAAAGAAGTCATTGCATGAATAATTTATTATTGTTTCTGTTTATATATCATCAAATGATACTTATTTAAAAATATTATGTTGTTAATGTAGGAAAATTACAACGAGATGATTGTTAATCTACATACGGAATATTCATTCTCATTTATAAATAAAGATAGATAGATATTTGAAAGAGTTTCGGGACAAAAAAAAAAAAAAAAGCATGGCCAAATAAAAGAAAATCGCATCGTGCACAAGATAGTCAAAAGCTATGTTGCATAAAATTAAGGCAAAGATGAATGCAAAGTGGGAGAGCAAAATGAAAAGAGTTAGTCGACAAACAAACAACAAATTACGGAAAAGATGTTGAAAGATGCAGTGAATCAGTTAAGTGGTACTTCATCTACTCAACAATGACATGGTGGTACTTCATTTGTTCAACAACGTGGTGATGCTACATCAACTCAAAAGGAATGTAACTACAATACTGAATTTTTCATGATATGTTAATTATTAATTATTAGATATAAATACCAAGCATTTTTATATTTCTATTCATGATTGGTTGGATTCTATTTGCTTTAAATATGCTTAAATGATTAGTTGTTGTGTTTGTGTCAGCATAAAATATGTAATCATGTTGTCTGTTTATGTCAAAAAAAAATTTCATGTTGGAATCTAAAATCAAATAATAATAGATCTAAAAAATATTATGATATGTACTTTTTGTTTATATGATCTAAAAGCATATTATCGTTGCATCTAAGATGTCAATACATATTATAATAAGGTGTTTTTATTTTTATTTTTAAGATGATGTGGACTTTGTGGTCGTATCAAATCTAATATTGATTTTTGGATAAAATGATATTTGACATTGTGATTGTATTATCTTTAATATTGATGTGAACTTTTTTTATTATTAAAAATTGATAGGTTGTCAAAAATTAAAAATTGATTCTCATTGTGTTATTTCTAATTAAATAAAATTAAAACTAACATGTCACTAAAATTTTATTTTAATTAGAAATTAACGACGTATGTAAGTTATTACTACAATGTTTTCACCAAGATATCAGGTGACAAAATCGTCCATCACCAAATATTGTCACAAAAATATCATTTCAACAATTTATTTATTCTTAGTGATATAATTTAAATTCATTAATCATAAATAAAAATAAACTGTCACTAAAAATCATAATTTATTCTTGTTTCATCGTTAAAATTTTTAATTACGGGACCCAAGTTGGTGACAACTCTCATTCCATCACTAAATCTCTTAGTGATTTTTTTTTTTTTAATGTCAACTTTTATCCATTACCAATGATTATTTTTGTTATAGTGGAATTGCCACATTGGAGGAATAAAGGAACAGTGGAATAGCATTATGCATCAATATTTACCAATCCTCCCAAATATGGGCCTCCAATAGAAAGAAAGGATACTTTGTGCTTTAAAAGACAATTGTTGTGGACTCTGAGCCCAAACATGAGGTCGGGCTTGTTTGTGTTCTCGGGTTATCGGGTTCGGTTTCATGAGATGCTGAGCCGTCCAGCCGAAGCGGTTCGCTAACAGAAAGCACCGGGTCGTGTGGAGAGGAGGCGGAAGAACCGGGCGTCGTGCGCCACTATTGGCCGCGCGCTAAACCGGCTTCCTACCGTCCCCCCCTCTTTTAACTCCAAACCCCATCCCTCCCTTAAAACAAACGAGATCAAGCCATCGGTCGTAGGAGATAACCCCAGAGACAGATCCCAAGAACAAGTTGCAGACCGATCCATCGTCTGGTCCGCCTGTCCATTTCTCGTGTGGTAAAGAACGAACAGACTCGTCTAATTCTGTGCTGCTTTCTCTTGCAGCACATGTGTTTGTGCAAATAGCTGTGGTTTCGTACCAGTGTCTATCTATCCATTTCTCGTATCTTGTTTTGTTCATCTGCTTTTTCTTATTCTTCTCTTCTTTAATTTAATTGCTGATCAAGTTACATTACAGTGATATTGATACTTCTTTGCTTCATTTAAGGATTTCAATTATCATGATTTTGTACAAGTCTGGTCACATGCTAAACCTGCACTTTTGGTTGCCGATCCACCTGACTTTTTCTCTTGCAAACTAACATACGAACACCTAAATTTTGTGTTTATCTGTTCCTGGTTACCTTTAGGAATTTGGGGATCATGACTGCTTTGTTCATCTGATGGTCGTGCTATATATTATTTCAGTTTATTATATCAGTATATTTAGCTTCTCTCAATCATCTTGGAAGATGGCGATGGGGTTGGCCTCTTTGGCGATTGCTACATTAACTATGTTCTTTATTTTCTGGATCTTAGTTGTCGGTAGAAATTTACCCTCAAAAGATTGTAGATTCAAATAAGGGTGTCTATATTGGTGATCATTTTAAGGTTTTGTTTATTTCCAACTTGCAATATCTGGATTCCCTCATATCGTATGTTGACATGCCCATGGTTGTTGATTGCTACGTTTGCCAAAGTATGTAGCAGTCCAATATGAGCCTTTTTAAAAGCCCGAAGAGACTTTTAACTCCATATAAATTGCTTCATTTTTTACCTATAATTGGATGGGAGACTAGTGTTATTTGCCAAGCTGTGTTGTGTTAATGCTTTTGAATGTGATTGTGTCATTGTTTAACTTTGAAATGTATTTTAATTAACTTTTTTCTTACTTAAAAAGATATTTTGTTGTAGCTGATGAAATCATCCTGAAAGTAATTAGTATTGGGCACTGGACCTTACAATGTACCAGAATCTTGATTACTTTTGAACATGTACCAGGACATAGGAAGCATCAGCACATAGGAAATAAATCAATGACTTGTTAATCTAACAAACTCTAATCTTGTCTCCATTATTGACCATATATATTGCAAACGTAATTCTGTTCTTTTTCATTTGGTGCCTGTCAGATATAAGATGGCAGATGCTTGATTGTATATTTTAGGTTGTCCTTCATCTTTAAAGGAAATGATGGAGTTGACTGCATCGGCGATTGTACATTTGCTGTGTTCTGTAATTTCTGGATCTAAGTTGTAGTTAGAAATTTACCCTAAAAACTAAAGATGCATATATTGGTGATTGCCACAGAGTTTTGTCTATTGCGTTATCAATACTTGGTTTGCCTCAAATCATGTATTTACATGCCAGCTTAAATCATGTCGATGTTTGACCTTATATGCTGGGGTAATCTGTCCTGAAGAGACTTTTGGCTCCATATAATTCATTGCATTCTACTTACAATTGGATTGGAAATCAAGGTTATTTGCCAAGTTATGTTAAGTTTATTGCTTAAAATGTGCTTATGCTTTGTTTTTTAACCTTGAAATGTATTTTAAATAAATTGTCTTTCGTACCTGTGCTGTGGCTAGTACAGTTGTTCTCAAAGTAATTAGTATTGAGCAGGAGAATTGTTACTACCACTGTACCAGTCTTGATTGCTTTCAAAGTTATACCAGGAAATATGAAGTGTCAGTCAATAGGAAATGAGTCAATGACTAATTAATCTAACAATTCTTTGAACTTATATCCAATACTAGTTATATACATTGCACATGTAATTCTCTTCTGTTTGTTCCTTTTCGTCTGATGGATAGTTCTTCATCTCAAGCTGGTATTCATCTTTCCTGTCAGAGATAGAAGATGGCAGATGGTGAAGATATTCAGCCTCTCGTATGTGACAATGGAACTGGAATGGTTAAGGTACAACCTGAAGTTTGCTTTTTATGACATGTTTCCATAAATCCCAGGTTGTTTGCTGTTCATACATTGTTCACGAAGATGATAATGATATAGTTCTGTTCCAAAGCTCTAGAATGCTTAAACCTAATGCTATTAACTTCATCTTTTGTCATCTAACCATTTCCCAATTTTGAATTTCTCAGAGAGCTTCTCCTCATAGTTCACTGTTGACTTAGCCTTTAAACATTGTGTGCTGTCATTCTTTAGGCTGGTTTTGCTGGAGATGATGCCCCAAGGGCTGTTTTCCCAAGCATTGTGGGACGACCACGTCATACTGGAGTGATGGTAGGCATGGGCCAGAAGGATGCATATGTAGGAGATGAGGCTCAATCTAAACGAGGCATTCTAACACTGAAATATCCGATTGAGCATGGCATTGTGAGCAATTGGGATGACATGGAGAAAATTTGGCACCATACTTTCTACAATGAGCTTCGTGTGGCACCAGAAGAACATCCTATTCTTCTTACTGAAGCACCTCTTAACCCCAAGGCCAATCGGGAGAAGATGACTCAAATCATGTTTGAGACCTTCAATGCTCCAGCTATGTATGTTGCAATCCAAGCTGTTCTGTCTCTTTATGCCAGTGGTCGAACAACAGGTAATCCAGTCATTCACCTTGATGAATCACTCTCTCGACCATCTCTTTCCATGAATCCCATGTATTTTCACAGATATGTAGTCCATGAAGATGCACAAGTAATTTGCTCTATGAAGTAAACAGAGTTCCTTTCATTTGAACCATTTCATCTTTAATTTGCTCTAGTAGACATGTAAACATGTCTTTTTTTTTTTTTGAGGGAATTGGAATACCTGTGCATGTCTGTAAACCATGAACCCTGTTAACTTAGTGAACTTTTTTTGGTTGAAATAGTATCTCTTTTCAGTAAGTGCTTAGATTTGCTACTTATATTGAGCTATTCATGTATATGTCTACAAGCTGGATGATCTTTGTGATGCCTGAATATTAATTTAGGATTACATGATTTCTGCAGCATATATATATGGAAGGAATTTTTTGTTTCTTTTGCATTATTGAAGCACTAACGAAGAAGGAAAATTAAACTCGACTGATCACTGATATGCACAGGTATTGTGCTCGACTCTGGTGATGGTGTCAGCCATACAGTTCCAATATATGAAGGCTATGCACTTCCACATGCCATCCTTCGCCTCGACCTAGCAGGCCGTGACCTGACTGACGCTCTCATGAAGATCTTGACAGAGCGTGGCTACTCCTTCACCACCACAGCAGAGCGTGAAATTGTTCGTGACATCAAGGAAAAGCTGGCATACATTGCTCTTGACTATGAGCAGGAGCTGGAGATGGCGAAGACCAGCTCATCTGTGGAGAAGAACTATGAGTTGCCCGATGGGCAGGTCATCACCATCGGTGCCGAGCGGTTCCGCTGCCCTGAAGTGCTCTTCCAGCCATCCATGATCGGGATGGAAGCTGCAGGCATACACGAGACCACATACAACTCCATCATGAAGTGTGATGTGGACATCAGAAAGGATTTGTATGGCAACATTGTGCTGAGTGGAGGATCCACCATGTTCCCAGGCATTGCTGATAGGATGAGCAAGGAGATCACTGCACTGGCTCCAAGCAGCATGAAGATTAAGGTGGTTGCTCCCCCGGAAAGGAAGTACAGTGTTTGGATTGGAGGATCCATTTTGGCTTCTCTTAGCACATTCCAACAGGTGTATACCCTACTACTTGAAACCACATAATAGATGCTCATATCTGGTTATCTTGACAAAATCTTGCATTCTTGGAATCACTCTTGATGACAAGCTACTGTCCGTTGCAGATGTGGATTGCAAAGGCAGAGTATGATGAGTCTGGCCCTTCCATTGTGCACAGGAAATGCTTCTAAATCTTCTTCTACATGGGGAGTAGCAGAACAATAAGATGATGAAACAACACAGCTGACATGAGAGAGTAGTTCAGTTTTCTCAGTTTGGAATTTTACCTGGATGCTGTTCTTCCTCAACCAAATATTTGTTGGTCTCTCTCTCTCCTCAATCCTTGGATGGATGTTATGACTTGCTTTGCTTGATTTTATTTTGATTCTGTACTCGAAGGATGGTCAATAATTCTGAACCAGATATCATTTTGAGTATGTTACCTTATTATTTTTGTTTAATAATTGCAATTGCCGGTGTTGTCTTGCACTTTGTTTATGATTCTAATTCAAATGTTGTTCATGCAAAAGGCTAGCCAGGAGGTCTGTTTATTATGATTATGATTATGATTATTATTATTATTATTATTATTATTATTGTTGTTGTTATTACTATTATTGCCAATTTAGATCTGAACTTCTCAAGTAAATAAATGAATGATTTATCTAAATCTGTTAAAGAATCATAACAAAACATGCTATATATGACTTTTTTGACACTTGAAGAACATAAGAAGGTCATCGATAATAAAATAATTTTTGTGATTCAACATTTTTATAGGGTTAACTTTTCGAAGAATCATGTACGAGGTGTCACAACTTGTAACAAATGTGAATTATCTGTAAGCTTCACCACCTCGGCCATGAACTGAGTCCACTTTTCAATAGCTAATGCCGACGAGGCAGGTAGGCATGCACAAGCACGGGGGATTCTGCTGCTTTGATCACTATCCAAGCCGAAAGGAAAAGAGAAGCAGATACCATTCCCTTCTTTTCATAGTTTACACAATCCAACCTACATCAACGTATAATATAAACATAGAGAGAGAGAGAGAGAGAGAGAGAGAGAGTGAAAAGTAAAGATTGCATCGGTTGACAACTTTTCTCTGCTTTCTTTTTGGGTGCAATCATTGACATGTGTAAGTCTCTTTGGCATGTAATGTGTGGAATGAGGAATCAGTCACTTGAAAGCATTTCTCAACCCAAGTAAAGAAGGCCATATTGCGTAAGCCTTGTCAACTGATGATGACAGAAAGAAGTGCGTTTTCCAGTGAAGAGAAAATTTAAACGAGATTAAAGTTCAAACATCTACTGGTAGCTATAATTGAACAACTTCTTATTTCTATGATTCCTCTAGAGATAGATATTTGTTCCTTATTTGGAAGAACACGATTGTCTAATCTATGATTTTCTCTAACATTGGTTGCACTTCAGTCATAGCACATATCTCTCTCTCTCTCTCTCTCTCTCTTTCTCTTGTTTAGCTTGTCCATGAACAACTGCATGATACAATATGACTTGATACCTAGCCATGTATTAAGCTCCATTCTTTACAGTGCAAACAATTAAGCTCCATTCTTTACAGTGCAAACAATATGACTTTACAGTGCAAACAAGGGGCAAAACACGGTATTAAGCTCCATTCTTTGATCGTTTCTCTCCTCTTTGATTACTATATTTTCTTAAGACTTGGGAACTAAAGTCATGGTTGAATACTGAGTTCATATATTTAGAACTTTGAAATCTGTAACTAAACAAGGAAAAGAAAGACTGTTTCAGAATAAGAAAAAAAAGCAGGGAGTTCCTAGTTGTTTGTGATCACATCACGTGATTCTGTCCCGGAGGAATCAGAGATGGAACTTTAGATTAGAGACAGTACACCTTTTGGCTCAGGAAAAAGTTACACTCAGGGGTGCAAGGCCTTCAATGTGTCCGGACACCCAAGCAAAAGTCATCCTCTGCTCTCTTCATGATCTGCCTGGTAATGAATCAATTTGATCAGCTCCTTCAGGCTCCCATTGTGCGTTGATTCTTTTGTATCCACTATGGATGACAAGTAATCTTCTCTTGGCCAGAAACTGTAGCTTCACAGAGAGATTGAGATCAAACTCTGCTTTCTTAACCTTTTGTTTTCATGCTCAAGTTACAAGGCAATGATCAGTGAGTATTTTGTGCCTGTATCAATGATCCAGAACTAAGATACAAAACCAAGAGCAAAATGTTATTGACAACAGACGCTTCGCAAGTTCGTCTTATCGATAACTGCATGGATAGCTAATTAGCTAAGTACATCACTAACTTCTTCTTCTTCTTCTTCTTCTTCTTCTTCTTCCAGCTACGGAATCTGGGATACATGCATCCTGGTTCATCAGCGTCAACGGCTTAGTAGCGGGAACCAGCAGTCGTGAAAGTAGGACTGGTAGGAGATCATGAACATGAGGAGCACCAAGACAAGCGCGACGCCCCAAGGGGAACCGCCGGCCCGGTGGAAGGAGTCCCTCTCCGGCAAGGGAATAAAGAAGGGCACCCTTAGCCGCTCATCGCTCGACAGCCAGTGGACGACCAGCAGCACACCATGCGACTCCTGAGCAGAACTACTGGTCGAACACTCCCCCCCCCCCCCCCCCCCCCCCCCCCCCCCCCCCCCCCCCCCCCCCCCCCCCCCCCCCCCCCCCCCCCCCCCCCCCCCCCCCCCCCCCCCCCCCCCCCCCCCCCCCCCCCCCCCCCCCCCCCCCCCCCCCCCCCCCCCCCCCCCCCCCCCCCCCCCCCCCCCCCCCCCCCCCCCCCCCCCCCCCCCCCCCCCCCCCCCCCCCCCCCCCCCCCCCCCCCCCCCCCCCCCCCCCCCCCCCCCCCCCCCCCCCCCCCCCCCCCCCCCCCCCCCCCCCCCCCCCCCCCCCCCCCCCCCCCCCCCCCCCCCCCCCCCCCCCCCCCCCCCCCCCCCCCCCCCCCCCCCCCCCCCCCCCCCCCCCCCCCCCCCCCCCCCCCCCCCCCCCCCCCCCCCCCCCCCCCCCCCCCCCCCCCCCCCCCCCCCCCCCCCCCCCCCCCCCCCCCCCCCCCCCCCCCCCCCCCCCCCCCCCCCCCCCCCCCCCCCCCCCCCCCCCCCCCCCCCCCACCAGCGGCGACATCATGAGCAGGAACTTGAGCTGGTCGAACAAGCTCTCGAACACCGATTCGTAGGTCATGTACCACGAGAGGCCTATGAACATGAAGAGCGTGAGGAGGAAGAGGCACAGGTGGAGCGGCAAGGGAGGAGACTGGGAGTGAGAGGAGTTGTAGTAGTAAGGACTATTCTGATAGTAGTAACCATTAGCCATACTCTCTCTCTCTCTCTCTTCTCCTCTGCAAAATGCTATTACTTCCTCGTTATCTTCTATTCCAGATCGTTCTACAATGGAGGAGAGGAGAAGAGGACGGGTTCTTATAGAGCTAAGGCACAAGTAAGCCACAATGACTCGAGAGAGAAGAGAGAGAGAAAGAGAAACAGACCAATCCACCATTGACACGTACGACCGACCATAGCGCTCGGTGGGGAATCGAACGAAGCAAAGCTACAGGGAATGATGGCCGGTTGGCGGTCCAATACATTACCTCCTGCTTTTGAAGCGACGACACATCTTGAAACAAAGGCCTTATTGTGGAACAGACTTGAATCTTCTGCCACAAAACACAGCCATTGAATTGATCTGGCAATATTCGATTGTTGGCACGGACTTGAATCTTCTGCCACAAACACAGCCATTGAATTGATCAGGCAATATTCGGATTTTATTGTTGGCACGGACTTGAATCTTCTGCCACAAACACAGCCATTGAATTGATCAGGCAATATTCGATTGTTGGCAAACACAAGTATCGATCACTTTTTCGATGAAACTGATGCTGATGCGATTAACAAAAATAAATCTGAAAACATTGAAACTGTAAACTAGATTTGGAACCAAAATCAAACATGAAGAACTTCATGCAGGAAGAGGCAAAAGGGAGAGGAAGGAACATGTGGTAGATGCAGGAGAGGAGGTTGGCCTACCATTACTCAATGTGAAGGAAGGTTTGGGGCTGACAGTATCAGGGGGTTGAAAGACCTTACCTCACATAACAGGAGGTGAGACTTGTCCCTCAAGTGAAGTCTAGACTTCACTTTGACACTGTGAATCCACCTAAATTATTTACTTGTCATCTGCAGTAACACTTTTAAAGGATCTTTGTCCCTCTAAATTACTCTCAACAGTCATTCCAAATCTAATTTCAAACATGCGTGTGGTTTAAATTATAAAAAAAATTTAAATCAAATTGTGAACAGTATCGATATCATTTGAAAATAATTAGTTTAGATAGAATTGAATTTTCAATTGATCCCGGAACTTAAAAGATATGATAATTTATAAACATCATTAATTTTCATTCAAAAGAGGAACATTATAAAGATAGATCGTATCGATTTTTATCCCAGAAGAACAAGGTGTTCAACAGATACTCCAGTAACTCCTACATATCAATCTCAACAATTACAAATCTCTAATCTATGTTCTAAGCGAAAAAAATATTCATCTCAATTTCTATCAAAAATGATGTTTTCACCTTTGATTTAGACCTTCTCATCACCTGTACTTTGAAATAGATAATCTTGTAATTTATTCTGGACGTAATTTTCTGTGTATAACATATATGCTCGTATCAGCTTCATTATACGCACTCACGGTGAGGGCTTGACGGTGTCCTGCACTTTTGGTCTAAATGAAACTATTATTAACACCCAAAAGATTCCACTTTATCCTTTAATCCCAATTTAATCAAGGGAAACCAATAATTACAATCATCTATGAATGGAAATCCTAAACTTACCCGGTAACATCTCATTTACCTTACCAGCGGTGGGGCCCTTCCGGTCCCATATCATTCTTCGAATCATTAAACGGGTTAGGCATCGTTCAACCCACGCCTGGAGGTCAGAATCTTAATTTAAAAAAATAAAAAATATCTCTTTTAAGGTTTTTTTTTCTGGGAAGTGTCTCCTATTCTCAAAATTCTGTAACACTATTTTTTTTTTCATTTTTATATACCTAGAACACCCTCAGCCATCTACCCTTCTTTCCTTCCTTTTCCTATGTATAGATTTATCTGATTAGTCTAGTTATAATATTTTTAAATTATATTACAGTATTTTAATAATATTAAAAAATTATAATATATTTTTTAACTAATAACTTTCTTATAATTATTAAAAAATAATATAAAAATTATAAACATAGTGTTTTCGATAAATTTTTGAAAAAACTCATAATTTTATGTTTTTCTTGTAGAATACCCCAAATTTAAAAAATTCTTATAGAGTATCATTTTTTTTAGAAATAATCATTTTATCTATACTGATCATTGCTCTTCGTTGTACCTCCACCCACACCTGGTTGTGCCTTTGTTCGCACTTGGCCACACCTTCGCCCTATTGACCACTCCCCTTTGTCTTGGGCCTGACCACCTTGCACTTAGCAATCTCGATTGCCAATTGTTGCTCACCCACCATGATTGATCGTGCGATGTTGCCCCTCCCCTCCCTTGGTTACTTGTGCTTCTATACACGAGGTGGCAAGTAATGTCAATCACTCTCCTAGGCATATACTATTGAATTTCGGATTTTAATGATGAAATCAATTGATAAAATTATGATCTAATTAACATTTGAGTGACGTAGGACTAACTTCGATTATGGAAAGACAAATCGATTGAAACAAGAAAAATCAGACATTGGGCCGGAGTGGATCATATCAGAAGATTGGACGTTAGGCTTAAAGACTAGTTGACGTGCCAGAAGGACCTCATGCCATGAGTTCAGGCATCAGATTAAAAGATCGAATATTACGCCAAGGAGATCGGAAGGTTAACATGCCGATTGGGCAATATACCGAAGGAGAAGACGATGCATTGAAGGATCAGACAAAACACTGGATGAACCAATGATATGTCGGACAATATAAGATTCGTGTTTGTAATTGGTCATGTCTTGATCGAAGTAGGTTAGGTCGTAATTGAGTTAGTTTTGGGTGTAACCATGCCAACTTGATTAGGAGCTAATTGAACCTAAATCAGGGTTGAATGGGGCCTATTGAAAGCCTAATTCAAGGTTTTGAAGTTGGCCCAAGTGGTGGAACCACCTGTGAAATAGTGTACGTCTCCGGGAAACCCGAGCAGTGGTATTGCCCAAACTAGGTGGTGGTACTGCCTAGTGTCAGTTTGGTAGGCGATGGTACCACCTAGATTGGGCGGTGGTACCTATTAAATCTTATATTTTGATGATGAAACCAATTGATAATGTTATGATCTAATCTATGTTTTGAGTAACGTAAGACTAGCTTCGATTAGGAAAGACAAATTGATTAAAGTAGGAAGAATAAGAAGTTGGGCTGGAATTGAACATGTTAGAAGATTGGACATTAGACCGAAAGAATGGTCAATGTGTCGGTAGAAGACTTCGTGCCATGAGTTAGGGCATCAGGCTAAGAAGATCGGACATTATGCTAAGGAGATCGGATGTTGCGAGAAGGCAACATACCGATTAGGTAATACGTTGAAGGAGAGGACGATGCACCGAAGGGTCGAATGAAGCGTCGGATGCACTAATGACATGTCGGACAACTTAGTATTCTTTCTTGTAATAATTTATCTAGATTAAAGTAGTTTTTAGTTGTAATTGGGTTAGTTTAGAATGTAATTAGGCCAACTCAATTAGGAGACAATTGGGACTGTTTTGGGCCAAGAGAAAAGGTATATTTAGTGACCCAAAAATTGGGTTAAGTGGTGGCACCACTAGTGGCTCAGTCTCCGAGACACAATCTTTAAGACTGTCAGGTGGTAGTACCACCACGTGTCAGGCGGTGGTACCACGTGTCTAGGCGGTGGTACTGCCTAGACAGTCTCTTAGATTATGTTAGGCGGTGGTACCGCCCAGTATCAATGCTGCAAGCGGTAGTATCGCCCAACACAGGTGGTGGTACCACTAGTACCCCGAAAACTAGTGATGAGACACTTTTAGGCTCCAAGTTTTAATCCATTTGGGCCTATAAATACCCCTCTCATTCTTGCTCAAATTATACAAGAACTGAGAATAAAAACAAGGGAAACTTCTATTGTAATCTTATGAGAATTTTTCTCCTTTAGTCTAAGTGTGATTTTTGTTTAGAGAGAAGTGAGTGGGGGTGTAAAGGTTCTATCCTAAGCCTATCAAAAGGAGAATAGAGTTGTAAGGATAGTTGGTCTTCGCCCATTGAAGGAAGACCGTTAGTGGATATTAGTGGCCTCGACAAAAGAGGAATCGAGAGTGGACATAGATCACGATGACCGAACCACTATAAACTTAGTTTGCATTTCTATTGTTACCATTTACTTACTTTGTAATTGCTTGATTTCCTCATTACTTTAGCTACACACTCTTACAAATATTTTCAAAGTTAAACATTATCGAAATAATTTTTATCATATGAAGATTTTTGACTCAACGTGATTTTTATGTACGCACTAATTCAACCCCCCCTCTTAGTGCCAACTTGATCCTAGCAGTTGGTATCAAAGCCACATTTTTTTTTCTTGTTTGGTTCAACATCCAAGAGAAATGACTCTTTTTGGTTTTGAAGAGGGTCATTGTATCATTCGTTCTCCTATGTTCAATGGGATGGACTATATTTATTGAAAAATTCGGATGAGAGTTTTCTTGCTTTCGTTGAATCTCTATTTATGGAATATTATTGAAAACAGATTTCAAAAGTCTTCTCTTCCAATGAATGATTGGAATGATTTGGATAAAAAGACTTTCTCTTTAAACGTCAAAGCTATGAATGCTTTATTTTGTACTTTGGATAAAACTGAATTCAATTAAGTTTCTATTTATGAAACAACTTATAAGATTTGGCACATACTTAAAATCACACACGAAGGCACTAGTAGAATTAAAGATTTGAAGATTAGTCTTTTGATGCATGATTTTGAAATATTTTATATGAAGCTAAGTGAAACTATTATTGACATATACACCCGTTTTACATATATCATTAATAGTTTAAAAACACTTGGTAAAAGTTTTTCAAATCTTAAACTTGTCAATAAAATTTTATGTTCTTTTCCTAAAAATTGGGATCCTAAAGTAATTGCAATACAAGAGGCAAAAGACTTAAATAAGTTTCCACTTGAAGAACTTATCAGGTCATTAATGACCTATGAAATGACGTGTAAGATATATGATGAACTTGATGAACATGAGAACAACCTTTCAAAGAATAGAAATGATTTGACACTTTGAACAATAGAATACCACTTGAGTGATAACTCAAGTCATGATGATGATGATCTTGAACTTCTCATAATAAAGCTTAAAAAGTTCTCAAAATAAGAATCAAAGAATAAAAATAAACTTAAAAAGAAGAAGCAGCCAAAGAAAAAGAAAGTATTCAAGGTGGCTTAGGACGAATCGAGCTCATCTAAAGATAAGAAGTAAATCAATAAAGACAAGGTGGTGAACTACACCTTAATGACTTTCGACGACGAGATAAATGACTCACCTGAAACTTTTTTACTTTACTATGAAATTACTTGATGCTTTTCATGAGTTATTTTTAAAATAGTTAGTAAAAAATAAAAATATAAAAAATTATCATACTTCTTTTTCTAGTGATTTAAAAAAAAATAAAAATTTGAGCATGATAATTGCATGTTAACTCCTAGCACTAAGCATGAAGAATTAGATTCACTTAAAAAGAAAAATGTATTACTATAATAAATAAAATGATTTTGATTGAAAATGATTTATATTTTATGAAATGATTTAATGTTGCATGATGATGTAATGAAAATGTTAAAAGTTTTGGTATCATGCGTGATGATTTTATACTATGCATGAGAATTTGAAGTAATGATGGTTTAAAATCTTATATTTTGGAATTAGGTGTTACACTTTTGATCTTAATGATTTTTATGATAAATCTTATTTTTTGGTTTTAAAGATGATGATTTTAGATTTGATAATTTATTTTTATATTTATCAAAACACTTGATTTATTCATGTTTATGACATGAGATGTATTTTATATGAATCATTTTGTTCTCGTATGATTTTATCATCTAAGAGAAGATTTATCCAAATGAATCTTGATTTTTGACATTAATGATTTGAGATTTATTTTATGTGAATCAAGATCTCTTATTTGATCTCCTATGATTCTATTTGTTATTTATTAAAAAGGAGATTTGTCAAGATCAATCATTCACGAATTGATCTTTCATGTCATGATTTTTATATGACTCTTTTGTAATTATGATTTGTATATCTCATGATATAATTGAATCATTGATAAAAAAAAGGAGAGATTAATAAATCTATTTATATTTTTTTATGAATATCTTGAAAGTGATTTTAATGATTTATCGATTTAAATTTGAATGAATTTAATCTAAATCTTTCACTTGATACTTGAGAATTTTTTTCTTATGGTTCTATTTGCTATGTATCAAAAGAAACTTTATTGAAATCATGATCTTGAATTCTTAGAATTATAACTTAAAATTTTTTAATATATAAATCATGATCTTGACAACTTGAGATTTTTATACATGAATCAAGATCTTCTACTTTTTATTCTCATACGACTCTTGCATTTTATTAAAGAGAATACTTATCCAAATGAATCATGATTTTTATCTTGATTTTTCGATATCTTGTAATTCTCTATGATATTTCTATTTAAGAGGAGATTTATACAAATTATAATCTTAATTTCTCAACTTGAGATTCATTATGACTCATTTGTATTGATCATCAAATTGATCTCTTATGTTTTGAAGATTAAAATATTGACGTATATTCTTCATGGTATTGATTATTAATTTTCATGTTATGATATGAAAACTGATGTAAAAAGAAAAACTCTATACCATTATATTCCTCTTTTTGACAATGACAAAATGGAAGAAAGAATTACTAGCTCAAGATGCTAAATTTGCTAGTTTGCACATTGCAAAAAAAGTAAAAAATGCTAGTTTGCTCAAGCAAAGTTTGCTAGCTTGCATATTTCAAAAAGATGCAAAAACATGTTATCTTGCACATCTAAAAATATGTAAAAATTTTGCTAACTTTCATATTTGAAAAACTTGTTAGCTTGCATGATGATATATGAAAGACTTGAAATTATATAATGATTTGAAATTATGTCTCAAAAATTATTAATTGCACTTCTCCTTTTTGTTGATGACAAAGGGGGAGAAGATATGATGATGATGTATAAGTTATGATGATAATCATGCATGGGATGATGTACTTGGATACTTTGATTATGCATGATTTAATATTGTATGCAATGATATGATTAATTGGTTCTTTCAATATTCATGATGTATGCAATGGTGAAATACTTATAATTCTATGAATTCAAAAATTCTATCAATATGGTATATTGATAGGGAGAGTTTAGTTTAAACTTCGTCATCAATCAGTTGCCATAATAAAAAAGAGGGAGATTATTGAATCTCGGATTTTGATGATGAAACTAATTGATAATATTATGATCTAATCTGCGTTTTGAGTGATGTAGGACTAGTTTCGATCACGAGAGGCAAATTGATTAAAGCAGGAAGAATAAGAAGTTGGGTCAGAATTGAATATGTCAGAAGATTGGATGTTAGACCGGAAGAATGGTCAACATGTCGGAAGAAGGCTTCGTGCCATGAGTTCGGATATCGGGCCAAGAATATCGAACATTGCGCCAAGGAGATTGAACATTGCGCCAAGGAGATCGGATTGCGAGAAGGCAACATGTCGATTGAGTAATATGTCGAAGGAGAGGATAATGCACCGAAGGATCGAACGAAACATCGGATGAACCAATGATATGCCGAACAACTTAGTATTCTTACTTGTAATAATTTGTCTAGATCGAATTAGTTTTTAGTTATAATTAGGTTGGTTTAGAACATAATTAGGCCAACTCAATTAGAGGCTAACTAGGCTTGAATTGAAGCTATTTTGGGCCAAGAGAAAAGTTTATTCAGTGACCTAAAAATTAGGTTAGGTGGTGGCACCGTTAGTGGCTCAGTCTTTGAGACACAATCTCCAAGATTGTCAAGTGGTGGTACCACTAGACTAGGTGGTGGTACCGTCCAAACATAGTCTCTCAAATCATGTCAAGTGGTGGTACCACTAGACTAGGTGGTGGTACCGTCCAAACATAGTCTCTCAAATCATGTCAAGTGGTGGTACCACTAGACTAGGTGGTGGTACCGTCCAAACATAGTCTCTCAAATCATGTCAAGTGGTGGTACCACTAGACTAGGTGGTGGTACCGTCCAAACATAGTCTCTCAAATCATGTCAAGTGGTGGTACCACTAGACTAGGTGGTGGTACCGTCCAAACATAGTCTCTCAAATCATGTCAAGTGGTGGTACCACTAGACTAGGTGGTGGTACCGTCCAAACATAGTCTCTCAAATCATGTCAAGTGGTGGTACCACTAGACTAGGTGGTGGTACCGTCCAAACATAGTCTCTCAAATCATGTCAAGTGGTGGTACCACTAGACTAGGTGGTGGTACCGTCCAAACATAGTCTCTCAAATCATGTCAACATAGTCTCTCAAATCATGTCAAGTGGTGGTACCACTAGACTAGGTGGTGGTACCGCCCAATGTCAATGCTATAGGCTATAATACCGCCCAACATTGACGGTGGTACTGTTAGTACCTTGAAAACCAGGGACGAGGCACTTTTAACTTCAAGTTTGAATTTATTTAAGGCCTATAAATATCCCTCTCATCCTTGCTCAGATTACACAAGAACTGATAACAAAAATAAGGAAAAATTCTGTTGTAATCTTGTGAGAATTCTCCTTCTCTACTCTAAGTGTAATTTCTGTTTAGAGAAGAGTGAGTGGGGGTATAAAGGTATTCTCCTGAGCCTATCAAAAGGAGAATAGAGTTGTACGGGTAGTTAGTCTTTACCCATTGAAGGAAGACCATTAGTAGATATCAGTGGCCTCGATGGAAGAGGAATCGAGAGTAGACGTAGGTTACGATGATCGAACCACTATAAACTCAGTTTGCATTTCTATTGTTATCATTTATTTACTTTGCAATTGTTTTACTTCCTCATTACTTTAGTTGCACACTCTTACGAACATTTCAAAGTTGAATATTATCAAAATGATTTTATCATATGAAGATTTCCGAGCCTATCAAAAGGAGAATAGAGTTGTACGGGGTAGTTAGTCTCTTACCCATTGAAGGAAGACCATTAGTAGATATCAGGGCTCGATGGAAGGAGGAATCGAGAGTAGACGTAGGTTACGATGATCGAACCACTATAAACTCAGTTGCATTTCTATTGTTATCATTATTTACTTTGCATTGTTTTACTTCCTCATTACTTTAGTTGCACACTCTTACGAACATTTTCAAAGTTGAATATTATCAAAATGATTTTAGTCCATATGAAGATTTCCGAATTCAACGTGATTTTTATGTACGCACTAATTCACCCCCCCACTCCCCTCTCTTAGTGCCAACTTGATCCTAATAGTATTACTAGTTATCAGCCGGACAAGCGATGGTACTGCCTAGTAATGTAGTGGTACCGTTAGTACCTCGGAAATGTAGGATAAGACTTTTTTTAGCTCCATTTTTGAAGTCATTTGGGGTCTATAAATATCCCACTCTTTCTTACTTGGGAAAGCAAGAAATAAAATAGAAAGGGGCTATAATTATGAGTTGAAAAGTTATGAAAAAGTACTAAATGTTCTCCTACTTTTTCTTAATTTTTGTGATCATTCTAAAAGAGAAGTAAGACTTGTAAATATTATCTCCTAAACCTGTGAAAAGGAAAAAGAGTTGTAAAAGGATAATTGATCTTCGCCCACTGAAATAAGACCATTAGCAAATGACAATGGCCTCAACGAAATAGAAATTGTGAGTGAATGTAGGTCGTAATAACCGAACCACTATAAACTCGGTTTGCACTTTTTTCTTACTTTTCATTGTCATTACTTATTGATTCAATTGTCTACTACTCTCACTTGTTTTCTAAGCTTAAATGCTTTATGATACAGGTTTTATAAAATAAAATTTTTAAATTATAATTTTTTCGAAAGCACTAATTCACCCCCCTTCTCTCTCACTATCGAAATGGTTCTAATAGTTGATCTCAAAGCCAAGTTCTTCATGATTGGTTCAACACCCAAGAGAATGACTTTTACCGATAATCTAGAGGGTTACTCTATCACTCATCCTCCTATATTCAATGAGATAGACTACACGTATTAGAAAACATGAATGAGAGCTTTCTTACTTTCTGTGAGCTTTGATTTATGAAATATTATTGAACTTAGTTTTCAAATACCCTCTGAACGAATGGAATGATTTTAAGAAAAAAATATTTTCGTTAAATGCTAAAACTATAAATGCTTTATTTTGTGCCTTAGACAAAAATGAGTTCAATTATATTTCAACTTATGAAATTACATAATATATTTGCCACATACTTGAAATTATTCATGAAGGCATAAGAAGAGTAAAAGAATATAAAATCAGTCTTTTGATGCATAGTTTTGAATTATTTTGGATGAAACCAAACGAAACCATTAGAGACATGTACACCTGTTTTATAGATATAGTCAATAGTCTGAAAGCACTTGATAAAAGTTTTTCTAATCTTAAATTTGTTAATAAAATTTTACAATCTCTTTTTAAAAATTAGGATCCGAAAATAATTGCTATTCAAGAAGTAAAGGACTTGAAATGTTTTTCCCTTGAAGAATTCATAGGGTCATTAATGACCTATGCAATGACTTGTATGACACATAACAAATATGAGAATAACCTTTTAAAGAATAAGAAGGATTTGATACTTAGAATAAAAGAAAGTCGAGCGAAAGCTCAAGTGATGATGACTTTAAACTCATAATAATAAAATTTAAAAAAAATATAAAATAAGAAAATAAGTACAAAAAAACTAAAAAAGGGAACAATAACTTGCTATGAATGTAAAAGGCCGAAGCATCTCAAAAGCGAATATCTATAACTGAAAAAGAAGATGCTCGCACATCAAAAGAAGAGAAAAGCACTTACGATGACTTGGGACAAATCGAGTGTATCTGAAAATGAGGAGCAAACCGATGAAGACGAAGTGGCGAACTACACTTTGATAACTCTCGATGATAAGGTAAATGACTCAACCAAAACCCCTTTACCTTACAATGAATTACTTAATATTTTTCATGATTTATTTGATAAATTTAAATTAGTTAGTAAGAGATATAAAATACTAAAAAAGAATCATGTTTTTCTTTCTAGTAAATTTAAAAAATTAAAAAATGAGCATGATAATTACATGTAACCTCTTGTACTCAATGTGAAGAATTAAATTCATACAAAAATAAAAATTTAGTATTATAATAAATATTAAAAAAATTAAAATTGGTGAAAAATTATTAGACATAATTCTTGCTAACAAAGGTTATATACATAGAAAAATAGGAATCAATTTTGTATATAGCAACATTCAACAAAAACTGACTTTATTTGTTAAAGGACCAACATTACATATTTCCCCTAAGGTTAAATATAATTTTTGTAGTAGATATGGTCATTTTCTTTATAAATATCCATTCAAAATGTATGGCTCACATAAATTAGTTTAAGTTCCTAAAGGAATTATAAATGATTTTATGCTAAAAAATAAGATAGGTAGATCTAATCATGAGGAACCCAAAATCAAATAGATACATAAAGCAAACCCATTTTTCTTATAGAAATGACTACAATCGAAGGCTAGGAGCAAAATAATATCTTGATAATGGATGCTCAAGGCATATGATCGGAGATCCAACACACTTCATAAAACTCACTAACCGAAACAACAATAACATTGACATTGGAATTATTTAATTGAAGATGTTTTTTAAATATGTAATACTATTGATCTTTGTCATGACGAAACTTGTTTTTTGATTTTAATTAATGATGCATGAATTTAGCATAAAAGATAAAGGCATGCTTATATGAAATTAGTCACATAAATTGAAACAAAAAAGGTAATACATTTTTGTTGAAAATTTCTCTATCTTTAAAGCCTATCGAGTTTTTAAATAAGAGATTAATGAATACATTAATGTTATTCTTTTTAAAATCTCTTGAATTATGATTTGAATTTGAATGAGTTTTATCCAAATCATGATATTGAATTCTCGGAATTATAACTTGAGATTTATTCTATATGAATCAAGATCTTTTATTCTCTTATGTTTTTTTGTTATTTACTAAAAATAATTTTTTTTATTTCTTAGAATTCATGAATTAATATTTCCTTTGAGGATCATTTACTATTCAATCTCCTTAGATTTCTTGTCATTATTTAGTAAAAAGGAGATCAAAATAAATCATGATTTGGTATTCACGTCTTGATCTTTCCATATTCACAAATTTGTTTTATGACTCATTTACATTCATGAATTGTATATCTAATTATCAAATTAATTTTTATGATATTTTTTATGTGATGATTAGAATATTGATGTAAAAGATTTTACACTATTATATCATTCCCTTCTTTTTGATAATGATAAAGAGGGAGAAAATATTGTTAGTTTACACATTTCAAAGAAAGACAAAACTTGCCAGCTTGTGCATCTCAAAAGAGAAGCAAAGATTGTTAGCTTGTACATTTCAAAGAGAGAAAGACTTGCTAGTTTACACATCTCAAAAGAAAAGTAAATTTGTTAGCTTACAGAAAAAGCAAAAAGTGCTATTTTGCACATCTTAAGAAAAACAAGATTGTTAGCTTGTTCCTCTCAAGAAACAAAAGTGCTATCTCATCTTAAGAGAAGCAAAATTTTTGCCAACTTTCATATCTCAAAAACTTGCTAGCTTACATATTCTTAAATGATATAAAACTTACTAGTTACACTTTTCTCCATTTTGTTAATGACAAAGGAGAAGTTATGATCATGATTTAAAATTTGAATCATGCATGATATACCTAAAGTATTGATAATTTTATATCTTGAAATTATACATGATGATTTGGAATTATGCATGCAATACTTCAACCTATGATAATGTATGCAATGATATACATATGATGTAAGTATAGATTACTTTGATATAATGTGTTGCATGTGATCACTATAATTCATGATTAAAAATGCTTCGACTTGAATTTAATTTTATGACTAGAAGGTTATTATTTTTGAATTTAAGGTTCATTTTGATATGATATGTTGATAGGGGGAGTTTAGGTTAAACTCCATCATCAATTGGTTGTCATTATCAAAAAAGGGGAGATTGTTGAATCTTGAATTTTGATGATGAAATCAATTGATGAAGTTATAATCTAATTAGCATTTGAGTGACGCAGGATTAACTTCGATCATGGAAAGATAAATCGATTAAAGTAGGAAGAATCAGACGTTGGGCTAGAGTGGATCATGTTAGAAGATTGGACGTCGGGCCAAAGGACTAGTCGACGTGTTGAAAGGACTTAATGCCATAAGTTTGGGTATCAGGCTGAAGGATCGAACATTATGCCAAGGAGATTGGAAGTTACGAAAGGTCAACATGCCGATTAGGCAATACATTGAAGGAGAGGATGATGCACCGAACGATCAGACAAAGTACCGGATGAACCAATGACATGTAAGACAACATAGAATTCGTATTTGTAATTGATCGTGTGTTGATTGAAGTAGATTAGGTCATAATTGAATTAATTCTAGATGTAACCATGCTAACTTGATTAGGGGTTAGTTGGGCCTAAATCAGGGTTGGATTAGGCCTATTAAAGCCCAATTCAATATTCTGAAACTGGCCCAAGCGGTGGTACCGCTAGTTTAGGTAGTGGAACTGCCTATGAGATAGTGTACATCTTCGAGAAACCCAAGCGATGGTACCATCTATGTCAAGTGGTGGTACCACCAAAATTGGGCGGTGGTACCGTCAGTTGTCAGCCTAACAAGCGTTAGTTCCGTCAGTTCCCCGGAAACTCAAGATGAGACTTTTTTTTGCTTCATTTTTAAAGCTATTTAGGGTCTATAAATACGTCACTCTATCTTGCTTAGGAAAGCAAGAAATAGAGTAGAAAGGGGCTATGATTCCAAGTTGAAAAGTTATAAAAATGTGTTAAGTGTCCTCCTCCTTAAGTTTTATGATTATTCTGAGAGAGATATGAGACTTATAAAGGTAGTCTCCCAAATTCATGAAAAGGAAAAAGAGTTATAAGATGATAGTTGGTCTACGCCCATTAAAAGAAGACTGTTAATAAATGTCGATGGCCTTGACGGAAGAGGAATCAAGAGTGGATATAGGTTACAATGACCGAATCATTATAAACTCAATTTGTACTTTCTTCCTACTTTTCATTATAATTTCTTATTGATTTAATTGTCTACTACTCTCACTTGCTCTCTAAGCTTAAATGATTTACGATATGGGCTTTATCGAATGAAAATTTCAAATCATAATTTTTTTTAAAGTACTAATTTACCCCCCTCTTAGTGCCGAAATGATCCTAACATCCACGCTTTCACATATGAGCTATAGGCAACACCAAAAACCACCTATGGCACCCTCCATTCAGCACCTATACCTTTATGCTAGGGCCACAACGAGAGGGCTGATGGGTTGATAATCCACGGATTGGGCAGCCAAGCATGACTAGGGTTGGGGTGCGATAAAAGTTTTTCAAAATTACAAGGGTAAAATGATTTTTTCATGTAACTAGGGGGTGTTTTATGAGAATTTTTAAAATATGGGATGCTCTACAAGAAAAACATAAGGTTAGAGGTTTTTTTAAAGGAGTTCATCGTAGTAATTTTATAAATTTTTTATAAAATCATTATGTTATAATATTTTCTTAGTATTACCAAAAACAATGTAGCATATTATAAAAATTTGTTACTAGACTGGTTCATCCTATAAACCAGTTCATAGGAAACGGGAAAAGAAATTGAATAGGTAAGTGGCTATCAAATCAGGAATATTCTTAGATTAAAAAGTATAAAATTCAAAAAATAAGAGGTAATTTCCGGAAAAAACCCAAACAGAGGTTATTTTCGGGCAATTTGTCCGAGTTAAACTCCCAATTTAAATGGGACTCGGGAATACAAAACCACACGCCCTCCCACACCAGGGCTGTGGGGCCCGCTCATGACATGTGATGAGAGCAAATGGGTGTTCTCCTTCTTTATATTAGAAGTAATTAGTATCCAAGTCGAAGTACAAATCATATTTTATATGAGGAAAATGAATCCGGATACTAAGTTTTTTACCAAGGACAAATCACACCGAGAAGTTGTGGGGCTTTCCCGAACTCTGTCAAATCATCGGACAGGTAGATCGATGGAGGAAGTGGCTAGACAAAGGCGTCGCCAAGCACTTCCTCTCCTATTTATACATGTGTGTCTCTCCCCCTCGTCGTTGTTCTTCTCCCTTCTCTCACGAGCCCCGCCCGCGCCCTTGTCGCCCAATTCCTTCGTCAATCCGATCACCCGATGGTCTATTAACGCTGCGGAATGGACCGTCGATTGACCGCCTGCGAAGAGGACTTGGTGGAATACGTCTTCCACGACATCAAGGCCCGGCGAGCCGGCATCCTCAAGGCCCTCACCGCCGGTAATTCCACCTTCTTCGTCCTTATCTTCTCTCGCGGTGATGCGATCTTTACTGACTTTTGGTTCTTTTCCTGTGTCTTTCCGCTGCAGATTTTGAGGTTTTCCACCAGCAATGCGATCCTGGTAAGTGATTACACTGCCTCCTGCAAGTCGAGTTCTTTTACATTGCTTCGTTCTAATAGAAAGTTCGAATTTTGGAAGCTCTTGCTGTTCCCTATATTTAGGCCCTTGGAGATTCTTCTATATCATGTGACCGCTGCAGGGGCATTTCACTTGCTCTTGTATTCCAGTCTTATGACGTTGGTAACGCTGTTACATGTGCGGTCGATGGTAGTGGCGTTATGAAATCATTAGTTAGTAGCAATGTCGAAGGGGTTAATTGCAGGTGCAACTTAAGGGGTGATTTTTACTCGATATTAGTTGGCCCAGTGTTTAGGGTTTGATTTTGTTCGTAGCACGAATTAGCAGCAACCAATTGACCGAAGGGTCTTTCATGGCAATTCTTGATAAAATGATAAGTGGTTGATTAAGTGTGACTGGACCATCTATTGGCCAAGTAAGCTACTAAATCATCTACACCTGTAGGTTGGGTAGTACAAAATGATTGGCACTTTTTTATGATGAAGCAAGAATTCGCATGTGAAAATGCTTATGGGTCCACATGGATTTTACCATGTACAACTTAGAGGTTGTCATCTTTGATGGTTGTGTAAGCAAGGTTGGCAATACCATCCAATACGATTTGGATGGTATTTACTGGTCCGACAACTTACCAATACATGGACCAGTGCAAAGTAGATGGTATGCCTGGTATAGGGCCTGTATATGGCAATTTCTTCCTTTTGTTTTTTCAACCCTTTTGGCGTTTTGAGGCTTTTTTTAAAACTCAGTTTGCACCAGCATATCGACATGGTATGGTAACAGTCCAAGCCCTGACCGGTACATGAAATTTGAGCCTTATCTATATGTGGGACAGAGGGCCTAACATATGTAGGGAAGGGGAATGCCCATAAAAAGAATGGATGTTATAACTAAGGAGGCTTGTGTTTAAAATCAGATGGGTGGGAGAATGTGTGCATAATTGATGAGGGTATTTTTGTTAAACATCAGAATATAATGCCTATATTTCTAGGCTCTGATTTAGGAAGTGATTCCATCCACTTCACAGTACATCGTCTGTATGTAAACTTTGTACAGTTCTTCTGTCATAGCATTTTTACAAATATATTGGATTTGTTGAGCATTTGAACGGAAGAAATTCCCAATATTGACCAAAAATTAGGTAAAAAATAGAGTGGCATGTTGAAGGAAAAATAATAGAGCAGCACATCGATGTTTATCATAGCTATTATTGCTTCTAATCATCAGCATCACACCTTGTAGTTACCTCAACTATCAACACTTCATTTATATTTATACTTTACTATTCCATTATTTTAATTCTAGTCAGGCAATTTGCTCTACGTCAATACCAACCAACAATGGTTGGTATATATCAACAATTAAGAGCACAGTAAATGGTGCTTCAGTTTTCAGCCTGATAACTACATGCAACTATTTTATGTATGCCACGAGAGTACATTAATTATTGTCATGTAAAGATAAACTTCGTGATTCGTAACATGCCAATGATCTATTTGGTAGTTTATTGGGTTCTGTCAATCATAGACATGAAATCTTCACTTCTTCGAGTGTTATATGCCAACAGTATGCTTCCCTTTTTATTTTGTATTTTCTGCTTATTTGTAATTCGTACGTGTTTTATAACAGAAATTTGAATTATAAGTATTTGTTATTGTTCTATCATGTCATTTCTCCTCACTTGCATCATTCATTATTTCCATGAACATAGGCTTTGTAAATATAAGCAATTGAGTGATCGGCTTGCAAACTTATAAGATCTATCTTCTGCATCAGTAACAATCATAGTGAATTATCATTTAAACAGGAATATAAAAATAGGAAATCATAACTTTCTTTCCATTGATGCATAATTTCATAGGAGACTTATGATATTCTTATTAATAGTTTCAAATATCATGGTATGCAGTCTGTACTGTAATATCAATTTAACACTATACAGATCAGGGCCAACATGTTGGTCAAATTTGTATTTTTTCTTTGTTCGAATACTGGTTATTTTAGACTTGGACTTATTTGCTTCAGTATTAGTTTTTTGTTTTAATTCCTTTATCTGTTTAGCATCTAGCAATCAATCACATTCAATGTTTTTACCAAATTGAGATTCATATTTTCAGTGTTAATATATGGTAATTGGAACATATATTTGAAGTATGGGCTCCATGGTTCTGCTTGTGATACAATTTCAAGAATATCTATTATTTAGCTACATTTTTATGTGACTGAGAACTATCGTATGCATATCTAGCAGACTGATGCATCTTTGCTGTGTATTGAGTCTTTGTTGACCTGACTTTCAAAATGCAGATCCAAAGTTTGCTGGAGAATTTGGTTTTTCTGCTTTATTATTGATTGCTGTCATTAATCAGCTTATGTTACTTCCTATGGCTGTAGCTCTTAATCAAATTTACTTCTTGCAGCAAAGGAAAATCTGTGTCTTTATGGATTTCCTGACGAGCACTGGGAGTTTAATTTACCTGCAGATGAAGTTCCTCCAGAGATTCCAGAGCCTGTATTGGGTATTAACTTTGCAAGAGATGGAACGAACAAGAAGGACTGGTTATCTTTGGTTGCTATACACAGTGATGCATGGTTAAATGCCTTAGCATCTTATTTCGGTGGGAGGTTTCAGTTTGATAGAACACAAAGGTGAGCAAATACCACTTGACTTTCATCTACTAGTCTGATTTCTCTTTTGTTGTTATTATTGTCTATTCATTAATCTAGTCCGATTTCTCTTTTGTTGTTATTATTGTCTATTCATTAATCTCTAATGAAGCATTTCCAAGTCTTTTATTTTTAGTTACCTTTTAAGCATAGCTCCATGGGCCTGAGAATTCATTATTCTTTTCATTGTGAATTATGGGAAATACTGTACTTTATGTGATATCTCATTCAGACTGTCCGGCATTTTTGTTGTTTAATCAGCATACTGCAAAACATGGACTGTGTAAAAAGAACTAACTGTCAGAATGAGTTTGTCTGTAGATATAACAAACCACTTGGAGATCTCTAAAATAGTCTTCCAGGAATTTAGGTTACTAACATTTCATCTTATCAAGCTATTTTCTTCCCATTCTAAAAGAATTAGAATGCAACTATAACACTTTGAAGAAGACGTTTGCTGCAACTACTGAAAAAATTACAAAAGTAACACTGTATTTTTGGCATTAGTAAATACTTGAATGAAAATTTTGAGATACATCTTTCAAAAGGAGGATTTTGCATACATGTCTGTAGAACAAGTACCAATGTTTAGTCTTTGATAATAGAATAATAGAAAGAGAAAGGGGAATGATAATGCTCGAAAATAATAGGAAAATTAGGGATAACTATCGAACTCGCTCTCAAGACGAAGACATTACACCTCTGCACATCTCGGCTGATGGAATTATTCCATCGGAAAAAACTACTGTGGTCTTGCGTCACTTGCACATAATATGAGAATATAACTCGATTCATTTTTCTAATGATACATTACAGTGTTCTAGCCTTTTTATAGACTCAAGTATAAGAGAAAACAAGAAAAAATATAAAATATAAAAATATAAAAATATAAAAATATAAAAATATAAAAATATAAAAATATAAAAATATAAAAATATAAAAATATAAAAATATAAAAATATAAAAATATAAAAATATAAAAATATAAAAATATAAAAATATA
The DNA here is from genome assembly GCA_004837865.1 of Musa balbisiana. Lineage (NCBI taxonomy): Eukaryota > Viridiplantae > Streptophyta > Magnoliopsida > Zingiberales > Musaceae > Musa > Musa balbisiana. The sequence goes on along the minus strand of CM017195.1, from coordinate 20,752,284 downwards.
AAAATATAAAAATATAAAAATATAAAAATATAAAAATATAAAAATATAAAAATATAAAAATATAAAAATATAAAAATATAAAAATATAAAAATATAAAAATATAAAAATATAAAAATATAAAAATATAAAAATATAAAAATATAAAAATATAAAAATATAAAAATATAAAAATATAAAAATATAAAAATATAAAAATATAAAAATATAAAAATATAAAAATATAAAAATATAAAAATATAAAAATATAAAAATATAAAAATATAAAAATATAAAAATATAAAAATATAAAAATATAAAAATATAAAAATATAAAAATATAAAAATATAAAAATATAAAAATATAAAAATATAAAAATATAAAAATATCATAATTAAATCACATCAAATACATATTAGGAAAGATAATATTCTTAAATTGATTTGAAGAATAATGACTTTAATTTTTGTATAGATAAATCTCTAACATCTTTGGTCAAGATTTGTATTCTTTAATCAACAATTTTTATGTTTTTATATTTGGTTTTTTTCTTTGTCTCGAGTAGATGTTGTCATGTAGCAACTTATGGCATATGCAAAATATCCCTAAACTAATAAAATTTATTCAAATAAAATATAAATTAAATTGCTCCTACACAGTGATTTTAAAAGGTGCTTGGGTGAGGCGAGGCGAGGCCCGAGCGCCTCGCTAATCTCCCAGGCGGCGCGCTTCAAACAGTCGTCGCCTGGGCGCTCGCTCGAGCCCAGGCATTGGGTGCTTCGGGCGAGCGCCTGGGTTAACCAAGGTGACCGAACTAGGATTTTAGGTCTGGTTCAGTCCTGGTTCGGTTTATGATGGTTAGTTGGTTCAATCGAACCAATTAAAACTGATATAAGTGACAACCGAACCCTAACCCTCGTCGCTGCCGATCCCGATCCCGATCTTGCTGCTCGCCGTTGTCGCTGCTTGCAAACGCTGCTGCTGTTGTCGCTCGCACCTCCTGTTGCTCGCCGCTCCAGCTCCTGCTCCCGCTGCTCGCCATTGTCGTTGCTCGCAAACGCTGCCGCTGTCGTCGCTTGCGCCTCCCGCTACTCGCTGTTGTCGCCGCTCGCCACTGCCTCTGTCACTGCTCGCCGCTGCCGTTTCCTCTTTTCTCAATCAGCAGGCTCAGCACCCTTTTACACTTCCTTTTAACAGTATACGTATACTGTATACTGTTAATATTATTAAGTTTATTTAAAATGATTAATTTTCAATACTGTTAATAGATTAATAATATATTATTTTGATTTTAATACTTTTAATTTTTATTTATTTGAAATTATTGCTAGGTTTCAACATAAATGGCAAGTGTATAGAGCAACTCAATAGAGTTTCCAATAGCATTAAAAAAAGATCCTGCATGGAAGTATAATTATTTGAAGGATCTGAAAGATCCTAATACAGTGATTTGCATATTCTGCGATAAGACTACTAGAGGTGGTATTTTTCGTGCAAAACAACATCTAGTAAAAAATTTCAAGAATGCAACAGCTTGCAAAAAGTGTCCACCTTAGGCAAAAGAAGAGTTGCTGAGTTATATGAATGAAAAGAAGACACAAAAGAATGAATCTTATGGGAATTTATCAGAAGACAATGTTGAATATCTCAGGGATGAAGAAGAAGATTATTTTATGAGTATTAACCCAAGTGGAAAAAGAGTATACGACAAAAAAGGAAAAGAAGTTATGAGTATTAAGAAGGGTAAAAAAGGATCGATGGATCTATATATGTTTCAAGGATCCCAGAAACAACAAGGGCAAGTAGGAGGCTCAAAATTTAGACAAACAAATATAAGTGATACTTGTGATAAAGAAATAAGAGGAAGAACAATTCAGCACATTGCTCGCTTCTTCTATCAGGCTGGTCTTCCCCTTAATACAACTCGTTTAGATAGTTTTAAGGATATGATTGAAGCTATTGGAAGATATGGTGCAGGATTAAAACCTCCAAGTTATTATGAGATGCGAGTTCCATTGCTGCAAAAAGAGTTGAATTATACAAATGACTTACTAAAGGGTCATAAAGAATCATGGGCAACACATGGTTGTTCTATTATGTCAGATGTTTGGACTGACAGGAGGCGCAGGAGTATAATTAATTTTATGGTTAATTATTCTTTAGGAACTATGTTTGTGAAGTCAATAGATGCTTCATCTTTTCTAAAATCCGGAGACAAGATATATAATTTACTTGACAACTTCGTGGAAGAAATTGGAGAACAAAATATCGTTCAAATCATAACCGACAATGGAAGCAACTATGTTTTAGCTGGTAATACAATGTGTTAATTATTCTATCTTCAATTAAGTGTGTTAAACTCTTAAGTCTTATCATTTTTGTTATCCTTTGTCTCAGGTAAATTGTTTGAATAAAAAAGACAACACTTGTATTAGACTCTATGTGCAGCACATTGTATTGATTTAATGTTGGAGGATATTGGAAAGATCTTAGAAATCAAGAAAACCTTAGAAAGGGCAATTTTTGTTGTTGGATTTCTTTATAATCATATTGGAGCTTTGAATATGATGAGAGAATTTACAGGGAATAAAGAATTAATGAGACATGGTATCACCCGATTTGCTACTTCATTCTTGACATTACAGAGCGTGAATCGTCAAAAACATACTCTGAGAAACATGTTTACCTCTGAGAAATAGGTGACAAGCAAATGGGCAAAAGAAGCAAAAGGCAAGAGGGCTGCTAATATCATCTTAATGCCATCCTTTTGGAATCATGTAGTTTATATATTAAAGGTAATGGACCCTTTTGTTCGAGTCCTTCAGTTGGTGGATAGTGAAAATAAGCCTGTAATGGAATATAGTTATAAGGTTATGGATAGAGCAAAAGAGACAATTAAAAGATATTTTAATGAAAATGAAGAAAAATATGAGAAAATTTTTACAATCATTGATGAAAGATGGAATTGTCAACTTTATCGTCCCTTACATGCAGTAGGATATTATTTGAACCCTGAATTCTTTTATAAGATTAAATCTGTTGGATTTGATACAGAAGTTTTGGGTGGGTTATATCAGTTTGTTGCAAGATTAGTTCCGAGCCTTGAGGTTCAAGATAAGATTATTCATAAATTATCTTTATATAAAAATGCCGAAGGTCTTTTTGGAATTCCAATTGCCATTCGATCCAGGACAACTACGTCTCCAGGTATTAATAATTTGATATAATTAATTATATATATTATATTACTATGTTATTGCTAATAATAACATAAATTTTGTAGCTGAATGATGGAGTCTATTTGGAAATTCCACCCCGAACTTACAGTAATTTGCTATCAAAGTACTTAGTTTGACATGTAGTGCTTCGGGTTGTGAGCGAAACTGGAGTGTCTTTGAGCATGTAAGGATCACTAAATATTTTTGTTTTAATTAATTAATTTATTTAGATAGATATATTAATATATTTTTAAATTATATGACATGACAGATTTACTCGAAGAGAAGAAATCGGTTGGAACATCAACGATTGCACGATCTTGTTTACATAAAGTATAATCAAGCTTTGAAGGCTCGTCATGATTTGTAAAATAGATTTGATTCAATCTCATTACAAGATATTGATAATTCAAATGAGTGGTTAGTAGGAGAAATGGGTGCTAACTTGCAAGATACTGAAGACGAGCTTGTATTTGAAGATGATAGATTGACATGGGAAGATGTGGCAAGAGCTTCAGGTGTTGGAGAATTACAAACATATACAAGACAGATGTCAAAGAGAAAAATGAGTACAAAAGCATCAAGCTCGGCTCCTGCTATTGTTGAAGACATAGAGAATGAAACATATCTTGATGAAGAGAAAGGAGTCGAAGGACAAGAGGAAGAAAATGAATTCAATGAAAATGATTTGTGTGAAAATGACGATAATATTGATTATGATGAATGACTTTGATGTAAAATTTTATTGTTTTGAATTTTGAAACTTTTTGTTAATGTGACATTGTGATTTTGTATCTTAGATTTTCTAAATTTAATAGCATATTTTTATTTAAAATTTTAAATAATTATATTTATACGAAGAGAAGAAATCGGTTGGAACATCAACGATTGCACGATCTTGTTTACATAAAGTATAATCAAGCTTTGAAGGCTCGTCATGATTTGTAAAATAGATTTGATTCAATCTCATTACAAGATATTGATAATTCAAATGAGTGGTTAGTAGGAGAAATGGGTGCTAACTTGCAAGATACTGAAGACGAGCTTGTATTTGAAGATGATAGATTGACATGGGAAGATGTGGCAAGAGCTTCAGGTGTTGGAGAATTACAAACATATACAAGACAGATGTCAAAGAGAAAAATGAGTACAAAAGCATCAAGCTCGGCTCCTGCTATTGTTGAAGACATAGAGAATGAAACATATCTTGATGAAGAGAAAGGAGTCGAAGCAGAGAAGAAATGAATTCAATGAAAATGATTTGTGTGAAAATGACGATAATATTGATTATGATGAATGACTTTGATGTAAAATTTTATTGTTTTGAATTTTGAAACTTTTTGTTAATGTGACATTGTGATTTTGTATCTTAGATTTTCTAAATTTAATAGCATATTTTTATTTAAAATTTTAAATAATTATATTTATTAATTATATTATATATTTTTATATTTTAGCGTCTCGCTTTGCTCAGGCGAGCGCCTAGCGCCTCGGGCGTTTTTGGACCTTGGCGTCTTTTGGCGCCTAGCGCTTTTTAAATCATTGCTCCTACATCATATGCTTTCATTGCATAGGAACTCGTCCCAAATTTAAATGATCAAAGTTTGGATTGGGCATGATGATGGAACACTCCTAGGATAAAATCTCACACCTCCACACGTCTTACACATGGATGATGAAATCATTTAATCATAAAAACAACTGTAAGTGTAAATATCAATTCAGTCATCCATTTTTTTGATGATACATTATAATTTTCTAGCCTCTTTTTATAGATTAAAGTAAAAGAGGAAAAAATATAAAAGTAAGAAAAATATAATTTTATCAAATCAAATACATGAATTGTTACTCCCTCCAAAGAAGATAATATTCTTGAATTGATTTGAAGAATAATCTTTCTTTTTTATGATATTTCCTTCTTTACTTATAGAGATGAATCTTTAATCAAGATTTCTAATCTTCAATCAATATTTCTTTCATTTTTTGTATTTATTTCTTTTTCTTTCCATTTGGTAGATGCTGTTGTGTGGCAACTTATGATGTATGCAAAATATCCTTAAAATAATCAAATTTATTCAATCAAAATATAAACTAAATTACTCTTGAATCATGCCCCTTCATGCTATTGTGGACTTGGCGTTGTCAAACTTATCTATGTAGCATTCCTTCATGGCAGACTAGTTAGACTATTTGAATGATCACAACAGCAGAGTCTTTGGTGGCTCACAAATGACATAATTTGGTGGATAAAAAAAAATACACAAAACCAAGGTCGATCATCTTGTGCGGACTGACGATGCTAGTCTTGGCTTAGATTAGTACATTTTGGTTTTCGAAAAATTGGCCAGAAAATGGCTGAAAAATCAAAATTCCTTTTTAAACCCCTTTTTATCCTAATTTAATGTAATTTTAATTTAATTTTAATAAGAATAAAGTGCAAATGAGTCATAAATGGTCAGTAATTATATATTTTTTACCCTAATTACCCCAAATTGACCCAAAAAATTAACATGATGGATTTAATTGAGCCTAGATTTTAGAGAGAGACACTAATCACCCTAGTTAGACCTAACTATCCCAAATTAGCCCTAAAGGAAAGATAATGACCCTAATTATACTAAACTAGGTGTATTTAGGAAAAAATAGCTCTAATTTGTGCTAAAAATATGATAATGGACCTATTTAAGCCTAATATTAAGAGAAATACAATAATCAACTATAGTTATTCATAATAAGGCACTAATAAAGGTTTTTAATCTTATATCATATGGGTGTACCGAGCTTTGCTCAGTATGGTACAATACCGGCATACCATATCGTACAGGTCAAAATCGACCTGTACAGGTACCAATTCTTTCATTAAAGCTTGAGCTCGGTCAATCTTGCAAACCAAATAACATGATTTGTTTCATCATCTAAACTTGGACCGGCTCTCGCTCGGATATTTCACTGGTTCCACTCATGAACCAGTTCGTCTCACATGTGAGTACGAACTACCATGTGTAGGAACTAAGGTTGGCAATGGCTATATATCATCTCAAATCTGCCCTCCTCGTGTCAGCGCTGCTCCCCTTGGTCGCATATGTTGCCTCCTGTACGCCTCGTAGATACAAAACCACTCTTCGATTCTTTTTGGTTTAGTGATTTATCATGGTTTGTGGTATCTTCATGTGGTTAGCACTGTTTCTTTTGCCTCAACATTTTTGTTTATTGGCTCGTGGAAAGATTTCATGCTATGATTTGATTACTTTGACGTTTTGCAGCTGTTCCTGTTGTTTTTTTCGAAGTGGAAATTCTAAAAGTTGTATCTTTTGATTTACTTGTGTTGCAATTTTCGTTCATTTTACCCTGTCGGCGTTGCTCCCCCTTGGTCACATCTGTTGCTTTCGGTACAGGTCGGTAACGATCGAAATCGATCAGTACTGCCCAGTATAGGTGGGTAATGATTGAAATTTTGATCGTTACCACTCGATACGAGGCCAAAAACTTGATACGGCCTAGTAGCGGGTGGTCCGAATGTCGGCCTACTAGCGGATTGGTACAAATTGCTCGTACTGAGCAGTACGGTACGAAATTAAAAATATTAGTAATAAGGATGTAATTATATCAAAAGATAACTAAAATGTAGGAAAAACATAAATACCTTTAATTTAATTGAAGAGATCTTCCACCAAATGATGCATTTGAATCCCTCCAATTGAAGCTTTTGAAGTTTTTGACGAGCTCAAATCACTGATTAGGATGTTTAATTGAGAAAGAGAGTGAGAGAGAGTGAGCAATTAGAATATTTTATTGATAAAGAGAGCGAGAAAGAGTGTGAGTGACCGAGGGGAAGGAAGGGCTTATAAAAGAAGGGTACCAGCCTAAACTAAAAAAGATTGACCGTTTGACCACAATTGAATTGACACTTGAACTAGTACGGTTATAGGTCGGTGATGATCGAGTATTGGCCATACCAGACGATTAAGGGCTGTACTGAGCAGTCTACCCTCCTCTTCCTGCATACTGCCTAAAATGAGCTGGTCCGCATACCAGTCATCAGGCGGATCAGTATCGTGTGTACCATCCGTTTCATACTACATTGTATCTGGTGATACAACAGTCATTGCACAAAACTGCACTAAAAATAAAGGAACTTTATTAACAAATGAAAATTTTGCATCTTGATATAGTATTGCAAGGATCTCGAGAATAGAAAATGAAACAATTTCATTCATAAAATCCACACATTCTAACTTGCTGGCTTGATCATCAACCCATACTGCTTAGGTACATTTGAGAGGAGTATTCCTCATGTACTCTTTGGGGTTTTCCAAAGGCTAAGATGGCTAACAAATTATTACTCATAATTGTAGTTATGCCATCAGTCAAATCCTATCTTCTGACATGTGAAAACTCTATCACAGCATGGTAAAACCTTTTTATTACAACGCTACCCAGTAAACACTATACAGAACTGTTTATAAAATTATCAACCATTAGTGACTATGACAAACAAAAGCCATTATATTTGACAGCCCAATAGTACATAACAAGGTCTTCAATTTCGAATAATACTACTCGGTACGGGTGGTATATATATATATTATATATATATAATATAACATTGCCTTTTCCGATGATGTCGCCGAATTTTTATTTTATATATATATATATATATATATACCGAACGATATATTGCTTGGGATGCAGTATCGTATCATACCGAGTGAATGTTGAAACTCTGGTATGGTACAATATTTCAATCCTTGGTACATAATATTCTTCCCACTTGATCACCTTTTGTCATCATCATTGAAGCCTTACCATGTGCTGCAACTTGTTCTTCCTTTCTGTTTAACTCATATATCAACTGCTCCAATTCTGTAACTCTGCTGGTAAGGATGCAAATTTGATCTGCTGAAATTGATTTAATTGTTCAGCATAAGTTGTGAGATTTGGCTGAATTGGTATCCTTTGGTAAGGATCTTATGGATCAGCATGATAGGGTTAGAGACAACTTTTATGAAACACTGGATGGATCTTTAGGCAATTAGGAGTTGCACTCTTATCCTTTCACATGCAGCTTGAGTGATGTTGGGTTGGAGTCTCATCAGCGCCAAGTCATCTATCACAAAGTTTTTGAGGCCACTCTAAATCAATTTATTTCTTTATCTTCTTAGTCACTTTCTCCAAGTATGCCTGGAGAAGAAAAGTGTCAGTTTTGAGATGAGTGTAATCTATAGGGATTCAGTTGATCAGTTTTGAGAGAACAAGGTGGTCTTGCTTCCTTATACTATTTGGTTCCAGTTGTGATTTTTACTTGCTTACGCTAGTGTTGCTTATAAATACTGTTGGATAATAGATAATTTCTGAACTTCATGTAGCTGTATTTGAATTGTTCTGTATCTTTTATACTGGATTAATTTGTAATTTGTTGTAAAAAACATAATATCGTCACACAAAGAAGGCTAGACATATTTATTTCTGAAATTAGCTATGTCTTCATGATAATCTGCTTTTTATATTTCGTTAATAGATTGACTTCACTACAACTGTTTCTGCTATAGTTTCTTGATAACTTGTTATGTCTCTATATTATACTCGTTCCAAGTGATGTGGTTCATGTTGATGGTGTTTTTATTCTTTATTCATATCAAAATCAAGTACTTTCTGATTCTTGTATAATTTAGTTCAAAATTTTTCTTCCGAAAACCTATGAAGCACCGACATGTGGATTTTGGGGACATACCTGTGTCGGAGACGGATATGTCGCCAACACAGTTGGACATGTGTCCTTGGGCTCTCGGCAACGTCGCTGTCGTCCGACAAACCCTTCTTCTTCACCTTCTGCTGCTGTTTCGCAAGGTACCAGGCTGACCTGTTGTTCACAGTTCGCCCACTTATATTGTACTAAACCCTATGTGGTCCTCTCTTTCTGCTTCCCAGGACCTGGATTTCTGGTTTCTGGTTCGATCTTTGGATTTGGTCTCAGATTTCCCACCCTTCTCCTTTCCGAGTCTTGATTTGTCACTGGGTTTTCTCTCAAGTGCTCTTGGTCATCCTGGAATTTGAAGCAGGAAAGTAACACCACCTGGTTTGAGACTGGGTGTTGCTTTGGCTTTCCCTGTGTGAATTCATGTGCATGGAAGAACGAAGATAGTCTCGATTTCTTTCATAAGAAAAAGTCTTCCAGTTCAACTGTCAAAAATCATAGGTATGGCTCACACAGGATGGTTCTAGATTTGAAAAGCAAGTTGATTAGGGTCTGTTCCTCTCGTAAGTAAGAAGTTAGAGGACACACACAAATTCTTTGCTTTCTTGATTGTGGTTTAACTATTGTCCAAGCTCTCTCTGCTTTCTGCAGATTCTTTGATTGTGGTTTAACTATTGCCAAGCTCTTTGCTTTCTGCAGATTCTTAACTAAGACAAGATTCTGGTTTATTTTTCACACACAGATGAATGCCTAAAAGTTACATATGTTATAGATCATTTCCTTGTCCAATTTTCCTGAGCTCATATTATATGATTTGGTTTCTGAACCTTTCTGTCATGTTCTTTTATTATTTTGTTTTTGTGTTCTGAAAAGGTAAGTCTTGAACTTTAGATTTACAAAATCCAGTTTGGTTCATAATGAGGATTACTATTTGTTAGTACTATAAAACTCATGTTAATCCTAATTTTTTAAAAATTGGTGTGTCGTCATATCCGTGTCGTATTGTGTCATGTCTCATGTTCGAGTGTATGCTTTTTAATCGAAAACTATGGGCACCTTAAGAATGGTTTTTAATCAACATATTAGTTATTTTTATACCCTTACTCTCTTTGATCTAGTTGGGATAGCTTTCTCTCCTCTCTCTTCTCACCATTTAATTTCAACAGTACAATTGTCTTGATTTTATAATCAAGTGAACATTTCTCTTAGTTATATGTGGTTATCAGCTACAAAAGAAACTTGATTGATTTTCTGCATTGCAGGAAACGCCTCTCAGTTCTGATCTTCCTACCATATGTGAAGTCGTAAGTGAAATGAATCTAGAGAGGGTCTCTGGTTCTAAACACAGCAGTAATAAATCGAAGTCAAATTCCAAATTGGTAAGTAGAATCTTTGATGCTTTCTACTTGAAAAGTACCATTTTACTTGTTCAGTTGTGATTCAAATAGGAAATTATGCTCTCACACAGAAATGGCAGGGGATGCATGATATCTTTTACTGCTTTTTATTCAAGATAATGGCCTGCATTTCCCATTGAATTTAACTTAATAGTTGTAGAATATAATGGGGCTTTTTCTTTACTTTTCAGAAATTAGCAACTATTTTTGGCAATATTCACTGTGCCGATCCATATTGGTATACCAACCATGTACTGGTATGGTACATATCGAGATGTATTAACGTATTATGTGTCAGTATGTCTAGGCGCATTGACGGTATTTCAAAAATCATCGAAAATGGCTCCAAAAAATCTAAAAAATGAAAAAAAGTTAGATTATGATTTTAAAGTTAAAAATAAACATAAATTTAATATAATTTTAACAAAATTAATCTAAATTAGGAAAGAATAGTGGTATATCTTTTTTCAAACTTTGAGGAGTAGCTTTTTTGTATGTTTTGGACTATTCTTTCGTTAATATTGAATTATGTACAAAGAAATGATTTTATCGATCGACTCGATACTTTCCAACTGTATAGTTGATGCTATTATCTTTCTCTTTGCCTTTGCCTTTGTACGCTGGATGGACAACTATGACAGTTGGGTGTTTTTAGTTATTTGAGTAGTTTGACTTGATGTTTTTCGTCTCCTTCCATCATATTTTGAGGGGAATCTTCCTCCTGCTGGGGATGTGTTTCCTCTTCTTCTATTGCCTCGGTAATAAAACATGAAGGACATCGAGGATATCCCACCTCATCAAGTAGAGGATCCTCTTGGTTCTTTGTTGCTTCGACCTGCTCTAACATTGACTTTGAATCTTCATTGTAGAATTGGAGGTCGATGGGATCAATCTCTATTTCCTTTGGCTCCTTGTCCAACTCGGCACATTGTAACCTTAGCCATATGTTATAATGGATATATACCAGTTTCTCCAATCGTCTATACGATAGTTTATTACGGACCTTTGTGTGAATCAATGCGAACGTTGACCAATTACGTTCGCAACCACTAGATGTCATCTGCGAAAGTATATAGATGACAACCTTCCTTAAATTTGTTGCGTCCCCTTCAAATTGTAGCCACCAATCGATTGTAAAAAGATATAAATAGGGCTTTATTAGCATAACAAATAGTTAATATCAAATATAGTTTATAATCAACATGTGTGTAACTTTTCGTCACTAGGATCTATATTGTAATGACACGATATAGCTACAATGTCAGAGAATGAACCAATTATTTCCTGAAATAATCAGCCCTCCATAATAGCATCAGTTGCATCGGTAGTGTTTGACAAAAGTCGATATATTATATTTCATAGTGTCGATAATAAATTTGATCTCGTTCCAAGACTATATCGAAATTGAATGGCTGGATTTAGATAATACGCTGCAAGACAAATAATTTTGTCAGTAGAAATTTTTAAATATTAAAAAATAATAAATTTCTTTACATTGAATATGAATTTACTTACATTATGGATATCTTGGTCCATATGAACTTCAATCCTACGATTGATGATTTGTAAGTATTGCTCGACCTTAAAATCATCTTTGAATGCTTTCTTGACCTCCTTTTTTACTGTAGTTAGTATATATCTAAGATAAGGCACTTAGAGATCGTTGTCTATATCGACTTTACGGAAGACAACGTAAGGTGGTTTTACTCCTGTTATGATTTTTTTCACGATTTCCTAAAACCTAGAAGAAAGAATAGTCTTTTTTATTTTTTCCATCGGTCGATCTTGAATATATGGAATTAGACCATTTCTTTGAGGTGACCAGTACCTTGAAGCCCTGCCTCTTTTATTGTATTGACTTTAAGACAATAAAATTTATAGCAAACTAAGTGACTCTAAGTTTGAGTATCTCACTATATATATATATACTTTTGCATTAAAGTGTAGACTCAATGATGATTATATATAAACTTTGTGATCGGTTATGCTTAAGCTACATTCTCGCCGACTGATGGTAACTCACCAATATCCTTCAGCATTAAATCCATATAATAAGCTGCACATAGAGTCCAAAACAACGTTTTCCTTGTTTCCATCAATTGTAAACCATCATTCTTGAAATTGGCTCCATTGTCCGTGACTATCTGAATAATGTATTATGGTCTGATTTCCTCTACTACAGTGTTCATTAGGTTTTTAATATAGTTTGCATCTTGAATCGTGTTGGAAGCATTAACTGACTTATGAAAAACCACCTGTTTGTTGCAATAAATAAGAAAATTGATGATACTCATTCTTGTCGGCCCTATCTAACTATCAACATCAGTGTCATCTCATATTTATCCCATTGCCTCTTGAAGGATTTGATCCAATCATTTAGTTCTATCATCTCATCTAAATATGCGTTGTGGTTCTCCTTTGGTGTTGGAAGTTGGATCTTTATGCCAAACTTTTGAATAAAGGAGATCGTGCTCTGACCTTGGGTTGTGTTTCTTGGAATCATATGGAAGTTGAACCATTTTACAATTGCCTTTCCAATATCTCGTTTCTTTTCTTTTTTATATACATCGTCGGTTCGTGTCTGCTTCACTATTTGTGAAGGACAGGTTTGCGGATCAATATCAATAATATCTGGTGCTAACCTTCTGCCAAGTCATCTCACAAAACTATGAATTCCACCCTGCCTCATGCTCCCAATTCGGCTTAATTGAGGGGCAGTTGGTTTCCTATGTTGGCTGACCTTTGGATTCCTTGTGGCACAAGCCCATTGCCACCGCCATGCTCTCATTGTGAGTCAAGTTAATGATGCCTCATTGCTTCCTCATACATGTATAGGTGCTCCAATGATGCACGAATACCAACTCTAAGATCCGGGGCACCGATTGGTAATGATCGGATTTCTACTGTTACCGACTAATATAGACCTCGTATCGGGTGATATGGGATCGTGTAACAGTACTGTCTGGTATAGGGCGATCTGCATACGGGTCCCTTGTCGGATTGATATATACCGCCTATATCGGGTAGTACATTTCGGTGAAGCAAACCATGATTTCAAGCAACTGTGTTTGATAGCTTCCATCTAATTTTAGCAATAATTTCAGGCAACTGTGCTTGATTGCTTCCATCTAATTTTAATGTTGCAAATTTGTAGAATTGCTCTTATTTTTCCAGTAAAGTAGAATGGAAAGTAATGTTTAATATCAGTTGAGTAAAGAAAAAAGAAGTTTACATGACTAAGGAGACATTAGGTTTTTTTTTGTCCAACACCTAGATGGTTTTGTTATTAAAAAAAAAAAGAAAAAAAGAGAATTGATCTGCTGATAGGAAAGACACCACCTCTTGTTTAAGCTTGTTATTATTGGTTTCCTGTATGCTTTCTTTTCTATCATTCCTTAAACCCCTAAAAAAAGACTTTTTATTGAATCTGTCTCATTGTGGTTCAATCTTCCTTGCCCACAACTGTTTCATTATATTAAGCAGCAGCAACATCCCCCTGTGCTCCTGAAATAAAATTGGTGCTCAACAAAACCCTTTTTACTTGAATGGCAAGTCTCTTAATGCAAGCAAATTTCATGTTTCTGTTAGGATTAGAGACATTTTGTTACTTGGATTGTGCTGTTTGATACCAAGAAGTGGATATTTGAATGTAAATTAGCAACACAGTCGGTTTACCTGTTTAAGATCTCACAATATATTAAAATCAGCCATTTATTCGTTGGGGGTGATGACAGAGGGCATCAGAGCGTCAGGCCGAGAAATCAAAATCAAAGCATATCAAGGAAGAGGTTGAAGACCACCTAAATGGCAACGACAACAATGATGACGAGGACAAACATCTTTGTGCCTCATGTGGAGGGAACGACTCTGTAGGAGATTACTTCTGGATCTGCTGCGATGCTTGTGAGAAGTGGTACCATGGGAAGTGTGTGCGGGTCACCCCTGCAAAGGCTAAGCACATCAAGAACTATTGTTGTCCGAGGTGCAGCCACAGCAAGAGGAGGCGCATCTCATAAGGCCACATCTGCCAAAAGCCTCTTTGAGGTATTTGTCTCTCTTGGTTGGCATCATGGTAACCATGCCAGAGTTAGTTTACGACGTACTGCAGGCACCAGGCGTTTCCCTTTTGCAACGGGTTCACTCTGGAAACTTGTAGCACAGTTGGTTCTTAGTTTTAGTGAAGGTGACTCTTAATTATAGGGCAAAATTTTCTTTGATGGTGTACAGGTGTTCTAATTCTTTATGTCTAACATGATTATATGGTTATTTGGAATCCTTTGCTCTTGAGATTTGAAATCGGTATGTTTGACGTATATGAGATATGGAAGGAAACAAGTATATTGAATCTAAAGGGAATATGGTGAGTTAGATTCGTGAATTAGACCTTGTTTCTACCATGCGTATTTGTATTGTAATATGTTGTTTATTGAATTTTATAGCATTTTTGACGTATATTTGCATATATAAATTTAAGATGATACATATTTTATTGCATATGACTTTTAATTATAATTTTTATAATTTTGACGGCATAGAATCAAATGCTAATAACATTATTCTTTCGGAACAATGAATGCAGTATAATTTCTTGACCGGAGTGAGAAAACAGGAATATGCAATCCAAGTGCGAAAAGCAACAAACCACTGTGAAAGAACAATTTGCAGCAGCCACACTATTTCTATTTCTAAGAAAGCATGACATGCTGATTCATCTTAGCACCACCGTCCTCTCCCCGTTCAAATATCCAATACTGAAGAAACCATGCAAGCAGATCACACCACTGCCATCCTTGGCGTCAACGTTATTGGTTGCTTGACATCGATGGATGTACGGTGACCAGAAAAAAAATATAGTCGAACGATGAAAGTTAGACAAAGGAAAACAAAACTTCCGTCTTATAGAATATGATGAAATTATTAACATCACTCAACATTATAAATGTAAACTTTTATCCAAACTAAATAATATGTGATAATATTTAAGGAGTTAAAAAACATGAATAAGTAATTCAATTGCTGAAGTAAGAATTTTGACAGCGTCAAACAAAATTGAACGGTTCAAAATCAGAATTCTATTATTATATGATAATTTGAGAGGGAACAATAAACCATCGGCATGCATTCGACATGATAACGCATTGTTATATGTGTGAAAATATCGCATTCGACAATGAAAATTATAGATAATATATAAAATAAAACATAGCGGAATTCTATTATATTTTATATAATTTTTAGTATGAAGTAGACGGCCAACTTGATCATATATTAATGGCCAGCCCGATATATTATTAATGGAATTTATCAGCTTATTCTAGAAATTGGACGTTATTTAGATATATCTCAAACTCTTTTTGTATCTATTGTTTGCCGTAATATAGTTTCATTATCAAAACTTGATAAAATGAGATTTTTTTCAGGTTTGATTATAAACTTTTTAATTAATTCAAATATCCAATTCTAGAATCCTATATGATTTATATATATATATATATATATATATATTAAATTTTGATGGAGATATTATTGACTCTGTATCATATTATTGATATTAAATATAGTTTAGTAAATGAGTAGTTCTACTTTCTTGTAATATAAATGTTTAGATCATATATATATACAAGTAAAGAATAGAGAACAATATCCTTTCTAATTTGGATTTTACTAATCTAAGAGTGTTTTTTTGTCTTTTGAAAGAAAAAGAGACTATATTCATTTAAGATTTAGATATATCGGATTAACTTACATGTCATTTGCAGCAAACAAAAACAAACAAGAGTGAGATCTACCTAAAAGAGCCTTACATTGTTAGAGGATTTAGGGATGTGAGTGATCTTAACAACTTTGAACTTTGCTAGAGGATCTAGGGAATAGGAGAAATTTTTGTAGCAAAATTTATAATTTCTTTAAAAATCAGATTTAATAAAAAAGGATGAGAGTTGTTTTGAACACCAGTGGAATGGAGTGTAAGGACTTCAAGAGGATAAAAAAAAAAAATAGAGATGTAGTGTTAGATTATGTGATCCTATTTAATTAGATAATATGTATTATAAATTTAATTAGATTCTGATGATAGTTATCAACCAATAGAAAGGAATATAATTATAGTAGGATTCCTTAGGATAAGACCTTAATGGGAGGGACTCTCATAATTATTTATCTTAGACCATCTGATCTCACCTATAAATAGAATAGACCTCTTAGGGACTCAATGTAAAGGTATGAAAAATATGAATATGTGGTATTATTAGAAGAATATAAATTTATTCTCTCATCTCTCTTTAGACACGTGAGCTAGTCATTGAAAGATTACAGATCTCCTCTCATCTTCCCTTGTCCTTAATTCATCGATCATAATGGTCATGTAAAGAATAAAAGAGAGGAGAAGACGAGTTCAGTTTTCCTTATAGATCGACATTACTGTGGTTTTCAGATTTAAAGATGATGCTCCTATAGATTAGATAAACATTTTTTTTAGATGACATCTAAATGTACGCATCATAAATTTGATCTATTGTTATTTGATTTTAATGATTTTAGCATTAAGGTTTTTTACATAACAATATCATATTATAGGTTTTTATGCTTACAATTAATATCAGAGCTAAGTTTTTTGAAATCAAATATCTTAGATCTATTGATTTTGATTTACGATGCCTAAATGATCTATGTATATTGTCGATCTACCTTTCAATGTAATTTGTCTTGTCACTTGCTTGTGAGTAATATGAGGTTCCTTGTATTTGATCAATAAACTAATGTCGACAACTTGCTATCAACGATAGTATTATTGAGGGTCACGGTCTTTGATGATCGCTAGCCTAGTCGTGGGTAGCAACTTCATACATAACGAAAGCATCATGGAGTGTGATAGCCCTATGATGATTGCACTAGCTGCGTAGCATCGCTTTGTACAACAATTGTAGCAACACCGTTGTATATGGCCGTTGTGGTGGTTGCACAACGCCATTGTCGATGGCTATTATGATGACTGCAATTGTATCGTTATGACAATTGCAACAATGCCACTATGGTGGCATCGACTAGCCGTGGGTGGTGTCATTGAACTTAAAGCCCAACGGTTGTGCCAGCTGACGCGTGTGCATAGTGGCACAGCACTGCACTAGCAATAAGTATCACCGCCACTATATGCAGATGGTGCACAAGTGATGACCACATTAAAAAATTATGATTTTACACTTAAATCTTATTAATTCTAGTATACATCTTTCGATTGTTCTGCCCTAAAATTATAGTTTTACCCCTAAACTATAATTCTATAATTCTACTTATATCCTATCAAAATTATAGTTTTACCCCTAAAAAATTAAGAATTTTTTATTTATATCTTTAATTATAAAATTAACTAATATGATTTATTTTTAATTAAATAATTTGATTGAATACATCAGGGAACTCTTTGACCATTGAAATTTCATCTAGATGAGTTTCTTCATTTGGATGCTCCTTTACACACACCATATAACAAAAACAACCCTTCTGCATAAGACGATAAGCTTGAAGTGCTGATATCAAGCAAGGAGGCAAATCATGCCTAATGCCCTCAAAGTAAAATATAGGCTGATCTGGTATGCAGAAGGTAAGTATTTTTGTGTAGCAATCAATACTAGCGTGATGAGAAGATAACCAATCCATGCCAAGTATAATATCAAAACCCTGGATCTCTAGGAGAATCAAATCAGTAAGGAGTTCGTGTTCTCTAATAGAGATCAAACAAGATGGGTAAACCAAATTTGTTGCCAAAGAATCCCCAATAGCAGTTGTTACATATATCATATAATCTAGGGGTCTAGGTAGAACATCCAAGTGACAAGCAAAGTATTTTGAAACAAAAGATAAGTTGGAACCGGGATCAAACAAAACTTTTGCATTTCTTTTAGAAACATGAAGAATACCTTCAACCACTAATTTAGAAGCTTTAGAATCTTGTTCAGTGATATCATACACTCTAGCATGGGCTGAGGGACTAGGAGACAATGACTCTTTCTTCTTCCTTAGAGGGCAATCTTTTATTTGATGATCCAGCTTTCCACAAGCAAAACAGGCTCCAGTCACCCGAAAACACTGACTTGTTTCATGATTTAATCCACATTTTGCACATGATTAAGTCCTCCGCAGTGGTTTCCCTTTCTCAAATCTAGATGTCTTGATCCTCTTGTTACTAGCTTCATATTCATTTTCCCTCTTGCTTTTACTAGTAAATCTGTCCTTTTTGTTCTTGCCCATGATTTCTTGAATTTCCTCCATGTCTATCTCAATTTTTAAAGCTCTTTCTACCGTATCCGCATATGTTTGTAGTTTTAAAGCAGACATTCGACTTCTTATTGCTGGCCGTAATCCCCTTTCAAACCATTTTGCTTTTCGAGATTCATCATCAGTCATATGTGTAGCAAACCTAGAGAGCTCAGTGAATTTAGATTCATACCTTGTAACCGTCATATTTCCTTGAATAAGATTCAAGAACCTCAATTCTTTTTTATCTCTTATACAGTTTGGAAAATATTTATCATTAAACTTTTCTTTGAATACCTTCCATGTTATTGGCTTATGTTTGGCTTCAAAAATCCTCTTAGTCATTCTCCACCAGTGTTCAGCCTCTCCTTCCAGCATAAAGGTAGCAAGAGAAACTTTCTTATCATCAGGGTAATTTAAGACATCAAATATTTTCTCTATCTGCATCATCCATCATTCTGCCGCCATTAGATCAGACTCACCACTAAAACTGGGAGGACTAAGCTTCTTAAACTATTCAATTCCCAACCCCATCTGGTTTGATGTCCCTATTCCATTATTTCTTCCTTGTTGGACTTGTTGTTGTTGTTGTTGTTGTATCACTTGTGCCATAGTCTCCAAAGTCCGCATGATACCACTCAATTGATCAGTAGTAGATGCAACAGGAGAACTAGATGATCTCGTCATCCTTGCTTCCTAAAACATCAAAAGAAAGATTTTCTTTGATCAATCTCTAAATGAAAATCAATAAACCTCCTTTTTTTTTTCATCAAGTATATCAAAAAAAATTCTTAGTGATTCTCAAATCATGCTCTGATACCACCTCTGTTACGCCCATCAAAAATATCGATAATATTAAAATTTCATCACAAATCAATTCAGGATCCAAACTAACATTTGAGAATACTAAAAACATCGAAACATCTAATAATTCTGAAAAACCTGTGCAGTTTATAACTATACAACACATCACTCGATGATTCATAAAATCTGAACCCAACTCATCAAAATAATAATCACACATAAATTTACAAGCGTGGGAGCTTATACAATCATAAAACCAACATTTACCACAAGTTCATATCATTACACGAATTAAACTTAACATTCCAGAATCCTATACATGAGAGGTTCTTTAAACTTATACAAAATCCACAAGCTTAGATTCACCGTCAACATTTCATTAGTCGTAGAGTATGCTTATACGACAAAAACATATATACTAATAAAGATCTGCCCAAAGTCTTCTAGCTTTCCACTACCTCGGCCCAATTTTAACATTTAAGCAAGCGACAAGCTATCCTGAAAAATTTATATAGCAATGGAGTGAGCATATAAAGCTCAGCAGGTGACTAACATATCCATAGTAAAAGAGGACAACTTCCAAACAAATAAGGTTTTCAAAATACAAGGCAGAACATAAAGAATTCATAGACGTAATCTCACTAGGTGCAGAATCACAAATGTTATTTCAATCACACATATTTGGTTTATAACAGATGGAGCATAGAGTAATTGGAGCATATTAATAACCAATGAAATGTTTTGGAGCTTATCAATGACGTATGAAAGATTTTTGAATATATCAATGGCAAATAGGATATTCCAGAACATATCAATAGCATATGAAATATTTCAAAGCGTATCAATGGTGTACGAACATTTCGGAACATATCAAAGATTGATATGAAACAGAAGCTGAAACGTCGTATTTGACGTTGCATTCATATCTTTCCTATCCAAAGCGCATATAGAAATACATAACCAAAGCTTTGGATATCATATCAAATATACAGAAGGTGTAGTGGGACCACAGACAGAATGTGATTCATCCATTTCTGAATGACCACCAGACAGAAGTCTCCCACGTCTGGGAGCTCCATCCACCCACGTCTAGGTGAAGTCAGAGGGGGCCGACAGAGCATCGTAGGCTCTATGCATAACTCCCTTTACCATTTCTGGCAAAGGTTCACATTATCCCACAACCACCAGAGTACAAAAGGTAGTATGAACAATAAATAACACATATCGGAAGCACATGCGGAACAACAAAACGTACATATGCCTTTACGAGTCATTACGATGCAAACGAATAATCTCTCACAAGTGTATATAGATTTAAAAGAAAATGAAGGCAAGAGTACACACGGATCCCAAGCAATCATATTTAGGTCAATTCAAATAAGAAGGTTAGATGAATTCAATATCCAAAGGGATGAAACAGGATTAGGCACATATCAAAAGCAAATGCGGAACAAGGGAATATACATGTGCCTATATGAGTCAATATGTTATAGCATAAACGTGACATGATATGATTCAAGAATATAAATACTTATAGACAAGCACAAACCAGAATTCAAGCATTAATTTAAAACTTAATTGAGTGAAGGCAACTGAATGCAAATCTATTTCCAATGAATGAAAACAGAATATGAGAAATCGATCCAAGCTCGATTTCTGATAGAGTTCGAGAGGCACATTGAACAAATACTTTAAATTATCGATTATGCTCAAATACCCTAAAAAAAATTTCGGTTGAATGATATATCAATCTATTTTCTAATGAAATAAGTTTTGTATGAAACAAGGTTTCCATCAAGGAGTTACCATTGATTTAGTAATCACAGGTCAAAAACAAAATTCACTGTTTTGCAAAAAACATAGAGTCAGCTTCAATAGATAATAGGATAGGCAATTGAATTCTAAAATTTTCAAACTATATATCAAAAGAAAGATCTAGAAGTCTAGTTTCAAATAAAGTTAGTTTGGTACAAATCAGAATTTCCAACAGGGATTTATAGGTATTTTAGTGTCAAAAGGTCAGAAATTTCGATCCCTGTTTTGCAGCATCCATAGGCTCATTTGAAACAGAATTTTGTGCAAGTATTCAGTGTCCAAAATTTTCAAAATTAGTATCAAAAGAAAGGTATATGAGTCTAATTTCAAATAAAAAAGGCCCTGCTTAAATCTACATTTGATGCTAAAAATTATGGCTGAAACAATCTATAGGGGTCAGTTTACCGAAAAATTCCAGATCCATAGTTTTGGGGTCTAACAAGAGAAATATCAGGTTCTCAGCCGAAATTGTTCAGATTATTCAGAATTAATATGAGTATAGAGACTAATATTTCTGTAGGATGGGGTTAGAATACTTGCCTTTGAGAATTATGACCCTAAATGAGAAGATTTGAGCAAGAAACATCAAAGCCCGGGATTTGTAATTTTATGCATTTTGTAGTTTAGTCCTTGCATTATTATATTTACGATTAGGTCCTTAGGGTTTATATATAGGTCCTTTTTTTTTTAATAGATCCCCAAATTTTATAAATAAGTTCTCAGATTTATACTTTGGCTCTTTTATCAAATTAAAATGAGTTCTTACACTACAACTAGAAATTTATACAAAAATTTAAAAATGAGGGATGTTACAACCGGTTGTACTAGATCTGGAACCTCTAGATCTATAAGTCTGATATTAATGAATATAGTACTTATATAGCATATCCTTGGTGTCTAAAGTCTAAGGACCAGATACACCATTAGGACTATGGAATCGCTATCTAATAATAAGGCATCATCAATCATTCAGCATTCCATAAGTGAATCAATCAGTGAACTCATTCTTCAATGAGCACCTGTATTGTATCCCTAGTATCCCCACATGAGCAGCTATGAGACCAACTGCATCCATCATATGGACGGGTATACAGCACACTAGTCTATCCGATTATCTCGATGTCCCTCTGAGTAACCTATAACCAGGATTATTTAGGATTTGTGTTTAAAGGCCAATCGATCTCATTATCATGATCTCATCATGATCTGGTTCCCATTGCATAGATCCATGGACATCACAATATATTCAAACAACAGGCAATATAAGGTGATAAAATGCCAAATAATAATAATAATAATAATAATAATAATAATAATAATAATAATAATAATAATAATAATAATAATAATAATAAGCAAAAGGATTGTGTGTCAAGCCACACGTGCCATCACTCACTTGATTGGCTTATAGGGCACCTATGACTAGCAATCTCCCACTTGACCTAAAGCTAATCACCTATGTGTCTGATCCTCATTAGACCCTTGTGATGCTTAAAGATAATCTAAGATAATGGCTTTGTTAGTGGATCAACTAAGACACATAGGTGATGATCTAAGACAATCTAAGACAATCTAAGACAATCTAAGTTGTTATCTTTGGGTAGAACTCTTTCTATTGCTATATCTCCTTAGGTCATGATCTCTCTAATAAACTAGAACCTCCTTAAATCACTTTCGATGAGACCCGAGTTCTCTTATTTGAGTAATTGCCCCATTGTTGTCACAATATAAGGGAATCAACTCGTCGCTGCCCGGCATGACTCTCAGATCTATGATAAACTTCTTCATCTAGACTCCCTCCTTTGCTGTCTCTGCTGCAGTAATGTACTCCACCTATGTGGTCGAGTTTGCAGTAGTATCTTGCTTGGAACTCTTCTAGTATACTGCTCCTCCATTCAGGGTGTACATATACCCCGAATTTGACTTGCTATCATCGATATTAGAATGGAAACTCGAGTCTGTGTAGCCATCAACCCTGAGGCTACTATCTCTATATACTAGTAAAAGATCCTTAGTTATTCTCAAGTATTTAAGGATATGCTTTACTGTTTCCAATGCTCTAAGCTTGGATCTGTTTGATACTTGCTCATGACACTCAAAGCATGTACTATATCAGGCATGGTATATAGTATGGTATATATGATAGACCCTATCGCTAAGGCATAGGGTATCATATGCATGTTCACCCTTTCTTCTAGAGTCTTTGGGGACATACTCCTAAAAAGCGATATCCCATGTCTCATCGGTATGAAACCTCTCTTGGAATATTTCATGCTAAACATTTTGATAATGGTGTCTATGTACTTGGATTGGGAGAAACCAAGCATCCTCTTGAATCTATCTCTATAGATCCGAATCCCCAAGATATATGATGCTTCTCATAAGTTCTTCATGGAGAAGTGTCTAGATAACCAAGCCTTTACTGTGGATAGCTTTCCTACATCATTCTCAATTATCAGGATGTCATCCACATATAACACCAAGAATGTGATAGCGCTTCCACTTACCTTCCTATACATACAAGGCTCATCTTTATTCTTAACGAAGTCATAAGAACTGATTACCTCATTAAATCTTATGTTCCAACTTTGGAAAGCTTTCTTTAATCCATAAATAGATCTAAGCAACCTACACACCTTATTTGGGTAGTCCTTGGACATGAATCCCTCAGGTTGCATCATATACATCTCCTCCTCGTTGTTGCCATTGAGGAACGAGGTTTTTACGTCCATCTGCCAGATCTCGTAATCATAGTGTGCCGCAATAACCAATATAATTCAGATGGATTTTAGTATGGCTACGAGTGAAAAGGTTTCGTCATAGTCAACACCTTGCCTATGACGATACCCCTTAGCCACTTGCGATCGATGGGTACAATACACTCTAGTGCATCAACTAAGTTCCAAACCTTGTTAGAGTTAATTGAATTCATCATAGAATTCATGCCTTTTAGCCACTTCCCGGAGTCTATACTCGTAATAGTCTTCTCGTAGGTCTGAGAATCAGTATCCTCAACATCCTCTCCTCTAATATGTCTCATATATCTCTTAGGAGGATGAGATACTCTACTAGACCTATGTAAAGTCGGAACTTGTGTGCTAGGTACCTAAACAGACTCGAGCTGTAGAGTAGTACTTGAGCTAGGTTCTCCAACCTCGCTCAACTCTATTATGCTTCTACTGTCTCAGCCAAGAATTTGTTCCTTCTCAAGGAACACCGTTCTCTTGGCTACAAAGATCTTTTGGTCCTCGGGATGATAGAAATAATATCCATAAGTTTCTTTAGGGTATCCTGTAATATCCTTCATTTATGAAATTTATGTAAGGACTTATTTGTAAATCGAATGACCTATATGTAAATCTAGACATTTCAAGGACTAAATTGTTAAGTTACAAAAAAAATAAAAATTTTGGTTTTATCCCACCACCTCCCACACTCTTTGTTTCCCATGAAACAGAGAGAGGAGTTGTGGGGCGTGGGGAGAAGAAGAAGAGAAGTAGAGGGAAAAGAAGAGAGGAGGAAGAAGAGGTAGAAGAGAAGAAAAGAAGAAGAAGAAGAGAGGGAAGAGGGAGAGCAGAGAGAGGCAGCTGCAGCAGCTAGGGCTGTAGCTCCTCTGTTTCCCATAGGTGGAAACAGAGGAGAGGATGTGTGGGGCATCGGGAAGAAGAAGAAGAAGAAGAAGAAGAAGAGAGGAGGGTGGCTATGGCAAGGGCTGTAGCGAGGAGGTGTGTGGCATCGAGGAGGAGAAGGGAAGAAGAGGAGAAGAAGAGAAGGAGAAGAAGAGGGAAAAGAGAGGGAAGAGGGAGAGGAGCGAGAGGTGGCAGCAGCTAGGGCTGCAGCACCTCTGTTTCTTGCAAGTGGAAACAGAGGAGAGGAGGTGTGGGGCATCGGGGAGGAGAAGAAGAAGAAGAGAAGAAGAAAAGAAGAAGGATGGCTATGGCATGGGCTATAGTGAGAAGGTGTGGGGTGTCGAGTAGGAGAAGGGAAGAAGAGGAGAAGAAGAGAAGGAGAAGAAGAAGGAGAAGAAGAAGAAGATGAAGAGAAGAAGTAAAAGCGAGTGAAGAGGCTACGACACCTCTGTTTCCCACAGGCAAAAACAGAGGAGAGGAGGTGCTGTACGTCAGGGAGGAAAAGGGAAGAAGAGAGGAAGAGGAGAAAGGGTGGCAGCTGCGGCAGTGGCAGCTATAGCTGGAAGAGAAGAAGGAGAGGAAACAAAGCAGGGAAGGAAGAAGAGGCTACGGCTGTGGTGGCTGCGGCCGTGGCTGTGACTGCAACTGTGACAGTTGCAGTTGGGAAAGAAGAGAAGGAAGGGAAAGAAGGGGTTGGGCTATGGTTGCTGCTGCAGCAGCTGCAGTGGTAACTGCAGCAGCTGCATGGCAAAAGAGGAAGAGGAAGGAAAAATAGAAAGAAAGGAAAGGGGAAAAAGGAGCTGTGGCCGTGATTTGCAACTACGACGGTGGCGGCTGCATATGTAGCAGCTGTGTCTATGAAAGAAGAGGAGAAAGAAGGTAGTATAGTGAAAGGGGCTGCAACTATGGCAGCAGCAGCGACGGTGGCTACGGCAACTGCGTTTGGGAAAGAAAAAGAAGGAATGAGAGTAAGAAAGAGCAGATGACTGTGCCCCTATGTTCTACACGAGCTGCAGTTATGGAGGAAGAAAGAAGATAGATATAGAAAATAAAACAGGGTGAGGAGACAGAGGAAAAAATAGAAGAATGATTCGGGTGTATACCTTCTTTGGATCTTCAGATCGAAATCTTCGAAAGGCAAGTGTTCCGATCCTTCCTATTGCAAGCTTTCTAGTATTTCCTATTGCAAGTGTCCTGATCTTTTCTTACTACAATTTATCTCTGCATTTGCCTCGAATATGAAAACTTTGAATTGTTCTAGCTTTGCATTTGATATGTCTCTTGTTTAGACGTAACGATTTGAATATGTGAAACTTTCGAGATATGACCTTTCTATCTTGTTATGGTCATAACTTCATGCACTAACCTTTGATTTATTCAAAGTATATTTCATTGGAAACTAGACTCATATATCTTTCTTTTGATACCTAGATTGAAATATTTGGAGTCTAAATGCCTACCCAGTTATCTACTGAAAGTGACCCTATGAATTATGTGAAATAGTGATTTTATTTTCTGACCTTTGATTACTAAATCAATTGTAACTCTTTGTTGGAAACTTCGATTCACACAAAACTTATTTTATCTAAAACTATATTAAAATATATTTCCAATGATATATTTTTTGAGTAAATTAGAGTACGATTGATAGTTTGAATCATTTATTCAATGTGCCTCTCAAATTTTGTCAAAAATCGAGCTTTAGTTGATTTCGCCTTATCATGTTCCATTCCTTTTGGAAATTTATTTTATTTAACTTTCTTTGTTCAATTGAGCTTTATATTACTACTTTGAATTCTTATATACTCTTGTCCTTAAATTATTTACATTCTTAAAACTTATTATGTAAAATTTATGTTGTATTATATTGACTCGTATAGGCACATGTATATCCCATTGTTTCGCAATTGCTTTCGATATGTTCCTATTCCAATTTCATTTCTTTGGACATTGAATTCATCTAACATTCTTATTTCAATTGAGCTATATGTGATTGCTTGGAATCCTTGTATGCTTTTGCTTTCATTTCCTTTCAAATCTGAATACATTTGTGAAAGATTATGCTTGCATCGTATTGACTCGTAAAGGCACATGTACATTTTGTTGTTCTGCGTGTGTTTCTGATATGTGCTATTTATTGTTCATACTGTCCTTTTGTACTCTGGTGTTTGTGGGATATTGTGAACCTTTGTCAAAAATGGTAAAGGGAGTTATGCATAGAGCTTGTGATACTCTGCCAGCCCCCTATGACTTCACTCAGACATGGGTGGATGGAGCTCCTAAACGTGGGAGAGCTCCTAGACATGGGAGACTTATGTTTGGTGGTCATTCGGAAATGGATATACCATATTATGTTATGGTCCCACTTCACCTTCTATGTGTTTGATATGATATCCAGAGCTTTGTTTATGTATTTGTATATGTGTTCTGGATAAAAATGATATGAATGCAATGTTAAATTTTTGTTTCGTATTTATTCTTCTATATGCTCTGAAATTGTTCATATGCCATTGATTTACTTTGAAATATTTCACATACCATTGATATGTTCCGAAATGTTTTATTTGTTATTGATATGCTCCGAAATATTACATATGCTATTGTTATGCTCTGAAATGTTTCATATGTCGTTGATATGCTTCGGAACATTTCATACGCTATTGATATGCTCCAATTACTCTGTGCTCCATTTGTTATGAACCAAATATATTATAAATGATATGACATTTGCGATTATGTATCTAATAATATGGTACCCTGAGAGTTCTTTATATTCTACCTTGCATTGTGATACCTTATTTGTTTGAAACTGTCCCTTTTCATTCTAGATATATTTTGTCACTTGCTGAGCTATTTTTAGCTCACTCCGTTGTTAAATAAATCTTTTAGGTCAGCTTGTCACTCTTTGAGATGTTTGTATTGGGCTGAGGCAATGGAGAGCTATTCAGAATCATGGGCAAGTCTTGTTGGTTGTTAGGTTACTGTTGTATAAGTGCATTTTGTATGTAATGAAATGTTGTCGATTTGAATTATTATATCATGTAAAAGTGTTAAAGGACCAATCTCGTTTGGAATTTTGGGATGTTAAGTTTAATTTATGATGATATGAATTTGTAGAAGAAATGGTTGGAGTTCTGATTATATAAACTGTTTAGCTTATGGATTTATAACTGCTGTTCATGTTTATTAAGTTGGTTTGGATTTCCATAAAGGTGAATTTTTGAGTGATATGATATATGATTATAACTTGTACAAGTTTTAAAGATGTGAATTTGACCGAATGTTTCTCAGTGTCAAATATTAGATTGGATCTTGGATTGATTTGTGATGAAAATTTTTAATATTATTGATATTTTGAGGGGCGTGATATATCCCACGAACTTGCACCGCTCTGTCCTTAATTTCAACTTATCGGGGTTGTGTCTTTTAATATGGGCAAGGCAGCCCCAAATCTTAACAACCTTAAGATCAAACTTTTTCCCTTTCCATATCTCATATGGTGTAGACACTACCGACTTAGTTGGAACTCTATTCAGAAGGTAAGCTGCGGTCTTTAGGGCGTATCCCTAAAATGAGATAGGTAGGTCAGCGAAACTCATTATGGATCACACCATGCTAATAGTGTATGATCCTTTTAGATACACCATTGAGTTGAGGAGTATAAAGAGTTGTCCATTGGGATAGAATCCCATACTTCTTGAGGAATTGGGTGAACTCTGAACTCAAGTACTCACTTCCTTGATCTAATCGAAGAGTTTTGATACTCTTTCCAGTTTGATTCTCCACTTTATTCTTATACTCTCTGAATTTCTCAAAGGCCTCGCACTTGTACTTAATCAAGTACACATATTCATACATTGAGAAATCATCAGTAAAAATAATAAAGTAGGAGTAACTACCTATGGCATGAGTTGACATGGCTCCACATACATCACTATGTATGAGTTCTAACAGCTCAATGGCTCTCTCTTCAATTCCACAAAAAGGAGAGTTGGTCAGTTTTCCACAAAGGCAAGACTTACAAGTTGCATATGACTCATAATCGAATGGATCTAGATATCCATCATTTAGCAGCTTTTGGATCATTCCCTCATGGATGTGACCTAGCCTACAATGTCATAAGGATGCACTATTCACCTCATCACGATTCCTCTTGGACATGCTTACATCCGTGATAGCATCTAAAGCTTCTCCAAGCTTCTGCTTCGCCCTCTATCACGCCCACCCCTGAATTGATAATATTAAAATTTTAATCAACAATCCATTCCAGGATCCAAACATATATTTGAGGACATTGAGAAAACATTTAAGTCATTCACATTCATAATTCTATAATTTATAAGACTTGTACAATTTAAAATCATATACCATATTACTCGATAAATTATAAAATCTAAAATCAATTCACCAAGACAATAACCACCTCATAAATCCACAAATGTGGTATTCTATACAATCACAAAAACCAATGTTTACCACATGTTCATATCATTATACAAATTAAACTTAATACACCAAAATCCTAAACAAGAGAGGTTATTTAAACTTTTACAAAACTCATAAGTTTAGATTTACCGTCAAACATTCCATTTGACACCAAGTGTACTTATACAATAAAAACATATTATCCACAAAAGGTTTACCCAAAGTTTTCTAATTCTCCACTACCTCAACCCAATTTAAACATTTTAGCAAGTGATAAGATATCTTGAAAATTTTATATAGCAATAGGGTAAGCACATAGAGCTCAGCAAGTGACTAATATATCCATGACGAAAGAGGATAGTTTTAAATAAATAAGATACCAAATACAAGATAAGAATACAAGAGTTCATAAATAGCCACACAACAAATGTAGAATTATAATGTCATTTAATTTGAAGCATGTTTTATTCATAACAAGGGAGTAAAGACTAATTAGAGCAAATCATTGATGTAAGGAGCATTTCAAGGCATATCAATGGCGTATGAAATGATTCGAAACATATCAATGGCATAAGAAACATTTTGGATCATATCAATGGTGGATGAAATAAGCATATCAATGGCGTATGAAATGTTTCGGAATATATCAATGGCATATGATACATTTTGGTGCATATCAATAGCGTATAAAATATTTTGGAACATATCAATGGCATATGAAGTATTTCGGAGTATATCAATTACATAAAAAGCATTTTGAAACATTTCAATGGTGTATGAAATGTTTCAAAATATATCAATGGTATATGAAATATTTCGAAGCATATCATTGATGGATGAAATATTTCAAAATATATCAATAGCAGATGAAACATTACGGAATATATTAATGGCATATGAAATGTTTCAGAATATATCAATGGTATAAGAAGCATTTGGAGCATATCAATGGTAGATGAAACATTTCGGAACATATCAATGGTGGATGAAATATTTCGGAACATATCAATGGCATATAAAGCATTTCAGAGTATGTCAATGGCATAGGTAGCATTTCGGAGTATATCAATGGCATATGAAGCATTTTGGAGGATATCAATGGCACATGAAACATTTCGGAACATATCAATGGCAGATAAAACATTTCGCAACATATCAATGAGATATGAAGCATTTTGGAGTATATCAATGGCATATGAAATTAGAATATATCAATTACATATAAAATATTTTGAAGCATATCAAGGGCGTATGAAATGTTTCAAAGCATATCAATAACAAATGAAACATTTCGGAACATATCAAAGAATAAATACGAAATAGAAGCTCAAATGTCACATTTGATGTTGCACACATTTCATTCTTATCCAAAATACATATAGAAGCACATAACCAAAACTCTGGATATCATGTTAAATACATAGATGGTGAAGTGGGATCATAACATAATATTATCTATCCATTTCTAAATGACCACCAAAAATAATCTAGAGCATCGCGGGCTCTAAGTACATACCCTTTATCATTTCTGGCAAAGGTCTAAATAATCCCTTTACTATTTCTAACAAAGGTTCACATTATCTCACAAACACTAGAGTACAAAAGGGTATTATGAATAATAAAATTGGGACATATCGGAAACACATGCGGAACAACGGAATGCATATATATATACGAAACATTACGATACAAACATAAACTTTACATAATATATTTAGGTATGTAAATATTTGTAGGACAAGAGTATATAGGAATTTAAAGCAAAAATGTAAAGCTCAACCAAAGTAAGAATTTTAATTGAAATCAATTTCTAAAGAGACGAAACAAGAATAGGCAAAATCAAGCAAAGTTTGATTATGACAGAATTTGAGAGGCACATTACATGAATTGTTTTGATAACCAATTATGGTCCAAATAGCACAAAATTAAGGTTGTTCAAAAGATGTATCAATCTTATTTTAGATAACATAAACTTTGTATGAATAGGAGTTTACAATAAAGAGTTATAAATAATTTAGTAACCAAAGGCCAGAAAATATTATCTCTATTTTACAGAATTTATAGAATTGATTAGAATAGATTATTCAATTAGAATTTATGCTCTAAATCATTCAAATCAGATATGCACAGGAAGATTTATGAGTCTAATTTCTGATAAATTATATTTTGCATAAATTAAGTTTTTAACATAAAGTTATAAGTAAGAAAGTACTAAAAGGTTAAAATCAACGGTCTATATTTTACAAATTTTTTAGGGTCAGTTGAAATAATAGTTTGGGTAGGTAAATAGACTCCAAATTTATTAATCTTTATATCAAAAGAAAGAGCTATGAGTCTATTTTGGATGAATCTAGTTTTTCTAAAATCAAGAATCTATGGAGAAAGTTATGGCTAGAAAAATATAGAAAGGTCAAATCTTAAAAAATTCTAGATTCACAGTTTTATTCCCAAATGATAGAAATATCAAGTATGAAGCCAAAATCTTCCAAAGTTTTTAGAATTAAGATGAAATCAAAGATCAAGATTTTTGTAGAAAGGGGTTAGAATACTTGCCTTAGAAAAATTTGAGTCCCAAATGTGTGGAATTGATGCAAAATCTCAAGCCAAAGCAAAGCTTTTTCTTCCTCTACTTCAATTCCTCTTCCCTTCCCTTCTCAAACTCACGTTGGTGGTAGCTCTTAAGTTTTTCTCCTTTAATTTCTCCTCTAATACATTAGGTTTGGCTAATATAAGGATAGCAATGTGGCAAGCATGCATGAAAGATGTCTATGTGTCATCCTTAGAACAAATATAGGTGGCACTAACCTTAGGTTTGCTAGTGACACATGTCTATCATTTTTTTTTTTAAATTTAATATGAATCTTTCACAAATCATATCATATTTCTAATATTTATATTTAGGTCCCTACATTACAAATAGGCCCTTATAAAATTTTCAAAAATGAGAGATGTTACACTCTCCCCTCCGTGAATAAAAAATTTAGTCAGTTAAATTTGTCATACCTACTTCGACGAAAAGTTGAGATCAAGATTGCATTTGGATTGAGGCCTTCAACATCATTGAGTTTTGCCCTTTCTTCATAACATTCAAATCAAAATTTTCTTCTAATAACTTCCATTGTTTCACAATAAATCTAACCATAAAACTTGTAGATTTTCTACTAAGCGCATCAACTACAACATTGGCTTTACCCGAGTGATAACAAATGGTACAACTATAATCCTCTAGAAGTTCTATCTATCTCTATTGCCTCATGTTTAACTCTTTCTGAGTAAAAATATACTTAAAACTCTTGTGATCAATAAATACTTCAAATGTCCGCCCATACAAGTAATGCCTCCAAATCTTTAGAAATAAAATAATTGCTACTAATTCCAAATCATGAGCTGGATAATTCAGTTCATAACTTTTTAGTTGTCTAGAAGCATAAGTAATCATTTTCCCTTCTTGCATCAAAATACATCCAAGGCTCTTTCTTGAGGCATCGATATAAACTACAAATCCCTCGTAACCACTTAAAATAGTGATAATATGGGCATTAGTCAATCTTTTTTTTTTTTGAACTTTTGAAAACTTCACTCACAATCATCACCACATATAAATTTCGCATTCTATTGAGTAAGTTTTCCTTTTTCCAAATCTAGATGTCTTGACCCTCTTATAACTTGTTTCAGATTCTTTCCCTCTCTTACTTTTGTTGATAAACTTATTCTTATCTTTCTTACCCCTAATTTTCTGAATTTCCTCCAAGTCTCGTTTAATTATCAAAGCCCTTTTCTATCATATCACCATGTGCTTGGAGTTTTAAGACCAATATCCGACTTCTTATTGCTAGCCTTAGGCCCTTTTTCAAATTTCTTTGCTTTTCTAGTTTCATCATCAATTATATGAGTGGCAAATCTAAAGATTCATACTTTGCTACCATCAAGTTTCCCTAGAATAGATTCAAGAACTTTAATTCTTTCTGCTCTCTAATGCAATCTAGGAAATATTTATCATTGAACTTTATCTTCCATGTGATTGGCTCATGTTTGACTTCAGAAATCCTTTTTATCATTCTCCACTAGTGCTCAGGCTCTCCATCCAACATAGAATTGGCAAGAGAAACCTTTTGATCATCAGAATAATTTAAGATGTTAAATATTTTCTCTATCTGCATCATCCATCATTTTGCTACCATTGGATCAAGCTCCCCACTAAAACAGGGAGGACTAAGCTCCTTAAATTATCTCATTCCTAGTCCAATCTTATTTGATGTCCTTGATCAACACTTTCATCTTACTTAATTACTCAAAAGAAGATGAAGCAAGAGGACCAAATGTCCTCGACATCATAGATTCCTTAAAAGATATCAAAGTAATTTTCACTTATCACTATATTTTGCGTATCAAACATATCAAATATCTCAATGATCCTTAGATCATGCTATGATACCATCTCAGTCATCCCCCCCCCCCCCCCCCCCCCCCCCAATTAAAATTTTAATCAACAATCCATTCTAGATTCAAACACACATTTGAGGACGCTGAGAAAACATTCAAGTCATTCACATTCATAATTCTATAATTCATAAGACTTGTATAGTTTAAAATCATATACCACATTACTCGATAAATCGTAAAATCTAAAACCAACTCACCAAGACAATGACCACCTCATAAATCCACAAGTGTGGTATTCTATACAATCACAAAAACTAATGTTTACCATATGTTCATATCATTACACAAATTAAACTTAACACTCCAAAATCCTAAATAAGAGAGGTTCTTTAAACTTTTACAAAACTCATAAGTTCATATTTACCATCAAACATTTCATTTGACACTAAGTGTACTTATACAACAAAAACATATCATCCATAAAAGGTTTACCCTGTTGAATCTCGGATTTTGATGATGAAACTAATTGATTGTGTTTAGATATTTAACTGCATTTTGAGTGATGCAGGTCTACTCGATTAGGATTAGACAGTTGACGCAGGAGGAATTGACGTTGCGCCGGAGGATATCACATCAGGATATTGGACGGCAGAATGCTTCGGACGTTGGGCATCGGGCCAAGGAGAGCGGAATTGCACCAAGGATATCGGGGTTGCGGAGGTCAACCGCCGATTGGGCAATAAGCCGCAAGAGAGAACGATGCGCTGAAGAATCAGACGAAGCGCCAACCAATGACGTGCCGGGCAACAGAATGTCAATTCGCGTTGTAATAATTGTCTAGATCAGAGTAGAGTTTTGGCTTGTGTGTGCAGGATTAACTACGATAACGATGAAGACATAAAGCGAAACAAAGTGCCGGAGTCAAGCGCGAAGGATTCGTTGGGAGTTTGAGAGTTCGACGGAAGTCCGAAGGTTCGTCGGGAATGCTGTCGGAACTAGCCGAGAATGAGTAGGGAGCTTGCCGAAGGGTTTTCGGAAGCTCGCCGAAAGGTTCGTCGGAAGTTCGCGGAGCTCACCGAGAAAGATCGTAGCTTGCCGAAGAAGCTCGTCGAAACTCGCCAAGATCAAATCGTGAAGTCTCGGAGCTTGTCGGGAGTCCGCAGAATGGTTTCCGAGAGTTTTTCGGAAGACTGTCGGAAGTTCGTCGGAAGAAGTCTTGACTTGCGGACTTTGTAATAGCTTAGGAAATGTCTTTAAACTCATAGTTAGCATGTTAATTAGGGTTAGGATTAGGTATTAATCTTATAACCCAAGTAGGGGCCAATTGGGCCCAAGTTCGGACTAGTTTGGGCTAAGTTTGGAGCCCAACTAGTGAGCTAAAAGAGCCAGGCGGTGGCACCGTCGGTCTGGGCGGTGGCACCGCCCAACACCCGAGAGCCAGGCGGTGGCACCGCCGGTCTGGGCTGTGGCACTGCTAGACTGGGCGGTGTCACCGCCCAGTACACTGTCAGTGTCAAAACTGACAGGCGGTGGCACCGCCACTGACAGGCGGTGGCACCGCTAGCTTCGGGAACCGAAGAGAATTCAAATTTTGGAGCCCAAATTTGAATCCTCTTGAGGCCTATAAATACCCCTCTATTCTCAGCTGAGATCACAACTTTTAGAGAAGCAATAGAGTGAAAAAAAGTCTTAGCAAAGCCTTAGCAAGTCTTACTTTCAAATTGCTTGAGTGTTCACCTCCTTCTTTCTCATTGAAACTTTGTAAGAGTGTGAACCACTTGTAAAGGTTGTAAGAGGGGTATTTGTCCTTCCCCTTCAAAGTGATTTGCTAGTGGAAGTTGGGAGCCTCATCGAAGAAGGCTTCGCAAGTGGATGTAGGTCGCATGACCGAACCACTATAAATCGGTTTGCGTTTTTCTATTGTCATTTACATTACTGCAAACCATCTTCACTTTGATGCTCTACTTCTTTGTCTCCTTCATACGTATGCCTTCAAGTTAAAACGCAATCGAAACGGTTTCAAACGAAACGTTGCTTTTATCGTACGAAGTTTCCGAAAGTGTTTAAATCATCGAAAGTTTATCGTTCTTTACCGCTGCACTAATTCACCCCCCCCTCTTAGTGCCGCTCCGGTCCTAACAATTGGTATCAGAGCCCGGTATTTCTCATTTCGGATTTACACCCGAGAGAAATGGCTCTTCATGGCTTTCAAGAGGGCTTTTCGGTTTTTCGTCCACCGTTGTTTAACGGATTGGACTACACTTATTGGAAAACTCGAATGAGAGTTTTCTTGATTTCTATGAATTTGGATTTATGGAATATTGTTGAAAACGGTTTTCAACTTCCCTCTAAACCGATGAACGAATGGTCGGATTTGGAGAAGAAGTATTTTTCTTTAAACGCAAAGGCTATGAATGCCTTATTTTGCGCTTTGGACAAAAATGAGTTCAATCGGATTTCTATGTGCGAAACGGCTTTTGATATTTGGCGAACACTTGAAATCACGCACGAGGGAACTAGTAGAGTCAAAGACTCGAAAGTTAACATTTTATTGCATGATTTTGAGCTTTTTCGAATGCAACCAAGCGAGACTATAGGCGACATGTACACCCGTTTCACGGATGTCGTCAATAATCTAAGAGTTCTTGGTAAATCTTTTTCGAATTTTGATCTCGTAAGTAAGATCTTAAGATCCCTTCCAAAAAGGTGGGATCCTAAAATAACCGCAATACAAGAGACAAAAAATTTAAATGATTTTCCATTAGAAGAATTAATCGGGTCATTAATGACCTATGAAATGACACTCTTGGAACATTTTGAACCCGATGAGCACTTGAACCACCTTCCAAAGAATAGGAAGGATTTGGAACTCCGGACAAATGAATACCACTTGAGCGATGACTCAAGTGATGAGGACAATGATGAACTTGAACTTCGAACACTAAATCTTAATAAGTTCATTAAACAAAAATCTAAAATAAACAATGAACTTGAACGGAGGAAGAGGCCAAAGAAGAGGAAGGCAACCAAGGATGAATCAAGAACTTCCAAAGGTGAAACGGCGAATTGGGCTTTGACGGGCTTCGACTACAAGGTAAGTAACTCAACTCTCTTAATTATTTTGAAATTACTTGAAGTTTTTCATGAGTGCTTAATTTAGATAGTAGGAATAGGAAATAAAAAATTATTTTTTAAAAAAATTATATCATGTTTTTCTTTTTAGCATCTTTGAAAAATTAAAAATTTTGATCATGAAAAGTATATTGCTAAGGTTTCATGCATGTTATGTTATGAAATGTTGAATGATGTATGCAACATTAGGGATGATAATTATGTGATATGTGATAATGCTTAGGATTAATCCATGCATGTGTATCTTGATGATTTTATGTCATGCATGAGATTTTGAAGTAAATGTTGATTTGAAACTCTCATTTTAGATTAACATGTTTTTGGTCTAATCGTTTTTATGACGAATTAAGATGACATTCTCATGACATATTAAGATGACATAGTGCATGTACATCTATGTATGAATTTCTTGATAGTCTTTTGATGATAGATGTGATATCATGATGTGTTTGGTCTTGACGGCTTCATGATGAAACTTATGTTTCGATTTTAAATGATGATACATGTTTTCACAAAAGACTTGAATACCCTCACATGAAATCAATTGTATGAAATGGAAATGAATTTTCTATCCTATTGAGATTTATAAATTTATTTTACCAATCTTGTGAATCTCATGAAAATAAACATGATGAATATTTTGAAAATAAATGAGTGCATCATGCATTTGGTCTTAATGATTTCTCTTGAACATACTTTTTGAAATCATACTTGATGATGAATATCAAGATATTAAAAGGATGTTATCATGGAATCATGCTTGATGATTTGTTTTACAAAATTTACCTTTCCGTCTTAAATGTTGACACTTGTTTTATTAAAGGTAAATGCATGCTTATAAGAAGCAAATCACATGAATAGAAATTTATAAAAACGAAATGCGATCCTCTATCTTATTGGCTTTTCAATAAATCTATGCTTGTTATGTATGAATTTATTGAATGTGACTTTGAGGATGATTTCGGATTTCACAAATGCTTGATTCATACTTATGACATGAGACACATTTTAAATATGAATCATGTTCAATGCTTCAATCATGTTATATCTCCCTTAATTCATGTTGTTCTCCTAGATTTATTCCGAATGAATGAAATAATACAAATGAATCACTTATCGATATATCTTTTTGAAATATCTTTTTAATGTGATATTGATAATTTGGGATGCCTGTTGGAATTCATGACATGAGATAATTGAATCCTTGACTTACTCTTTATATGACTTGAGAATAGATGTTTAAAATCTTGCTTGATGAGTTGTTTTATAAGATTTTGTCTTTATGTCTTGAACTTTCATGCTTATCTTGATTTGACATATAAAGACTAAGGCATGCTTAGATGAAAAAGAATCACTTAAAAAATATTTTTCTCATCTAATCGAGATTAATGATTTCATGATATTTTGTGAATCTCGAAATTGATTTTGATGACTTGATTATGAGTTTCAAGTTAACGATTTGATTTGAATAAGTTTTATCTAAATCATCATCTTGATCTTGCAAAATTGGAATCACAAATAATATCTTTTGGTATTCATGAATTGATACTCACAATATGAAAGTATTGGTATTCATGACTTGAATTTGATTGAAACATTGCATGCTCAAATTAATCATTCTCCTATGTTTCAAAAATTCTTTAAATGCCTTATGTGATGATTGAAAATTAATTTGCTTTATGATAAATCTTTGTATACCATTTTGAATATCTTGAAAGTAATGTTGAGATGAATTTGATGATTTGGTATTATGCATGCAATACTTTAACGTATGATAATGATGCATGCAATGATGAAATATTCTTGATAAAATTATTATTTTGATATTCATGACTTGAATCTTCCTTTCTTTTTGCCAATGACAAAGGGGGAGAAAGGGTTGCTAATGTGCTATCTTGAATTAATATAAAGGGTCATCTCAAAGAGAAATTAGCTAACTTGCACAAGACAAGAAAATGCAAAAACTTGCTTACTTTCTTGCACATCTAAAGAGAAGATGCAAATGTAGCTCTTGCCAAATTGTTTGCTTACCTCATGTCAAACATGGTCCCTTGCTAGTTTGGCATTTTGCGAAGGAAGCAAAAATGATACTTCTCGAAAGAGAAGAAAGAGCTTGCTTTCTTGAACATCTTTAATTTGCTAGCTAGAATGATGTACAATTTGCTATCTTGAACATTACAAAGAATTGCTATCATGCACATCGCAAAGAAAAGCAAATATACAAACTTGCACATCTTTAAATTTGCTAGCTTGTATGTAGTAAAACTTCATATCGTAAAAGTTGCTAGAGAAGCAAAGAATTACTATCTCGAAAGAAGCAAAAAATGCAAAACTTAGAAAACTTGCAATATAATTGCTCTTGCCATGCTTTGTATCAAAAATAGATTAATATCCTTAAAAGCATCGCATTAAATTTTTTTAGTATCGCAATATATCACATGTATTGCAAATTGAAATTTATGAGACTATTATCATATCATGTTTAACAATTGATGTCTTTCATGACATGATTTCTTTGCATTTTTGTCTTGTATGTATCATGTGATGATTGAAATATTGATTGATGCAAATTCATAATTTATGTAAAAGTCTAAATCATTGGTTCCTCTCCTTCTTTTCGGCAATGACATAGGGGGAGAAAGATTGCTAGCTCAAGGCAAATGCTGGCTAGCTTATACTCTTCCCTACTTTTCGATAAAAACAAAGGAGAGAAAGCTTTTGCTAGTTAGAACAATGCAAAGAAAAGCAAAGTGCAATCTTGCACAAGAAGCAAGTGTTGAATTGCCACTGATTGAACTTAAGAATCTTACTATGCTTTTGTGCTTATATGTTGTGATGAAAATCTAGCTTCACGTTACAAAAACTTGAATATCTTTTAAAATAGCTAGAGCTACTTCTCCTTTTTGTTGATGACATAGGGGGAGAAGTATATTGATGACTTCATGCATTGAATTGAATATTTTATATATTTGCATGATGGTTTAAATGTTTTTCATAACATATGATGAATGTTGCTTGGATTTGGGATAATCCAAGTGTTCTATCAATGGCATATTGATAGGGGGAGTTTGGTTAAACTCCGGGAGTTAAGGTTAACTCGGGAGTAGGTAACTCCGGTAGTCATCAATTAGTTGTCATCATCAAAAAGGGGGAGATTGTTGAATCTCGGATTTTGATGATGAAACTAATTGATTGTGTTTAGATGTTTAACTGCATTTTGAGTGATGCAGGTCTACTCGATCAGGATTAGACAGTTGACGCAGGAGGAATTGACGTTGCACCGGAGGAGATCACGTTAGGATATTGGACGGCAGAATGCTTCGGACGTTGGGCATCGGGCCAAGGAGAGCGGAATTGCACCAAGGATATCGGGGTTGCGGAGGTCAACCGCCGATTGGGCTATAAGCCGCAAGAGAGAACTGATGCGCTGAAGAATCAGACGAAGCGCCAACCAATGACGTGCCGGGCAACAGAATGTCAATTCGCGTTGTAATAATTGTCTAGATCGGAGTAGAGTTTTGGCTTGTGTGTGCAGGATTAACTACGATAACTATGAAGACATAAAGCGAAACAAAGTGTCGGAGTCAAGCGCGAAGGATTCGTTGGGAGTTTGAGAGTTCGACAGAAGTCCGAAGGTTCGTCGGGAATGCTGTCGGAACTAGCCGAGAATGAGTAGGGAGCTTGCCAAAGGGTTTTCGGAAGCTCGCCGAAAGGTTCATCGGAAGTTCGCGGAGCTCACCGAGAAAGATCGTAGCTT
Source organism: Musa balbisiana (assembly GCA_004837865.1). Lineage (NCBI taxonomy): Eukaryota > Viridiplantae > Streptophyta > Magnoliopsida > Zingiberales > Musaceae > Musa > Musa balbisiana. The sequence goes on along the minus strand of CM017195.1, from coordinate 20,711,798 downwards.
GCCGAAGAAGCTCGTCGAAACTCGCTAAGATCAAATCGTGAAGTCTCGGAGCTTGTCGGGAGTCCGCAGAATGGTTTCCGAGAGTTTTTCGGAAGACTGTCGAAAGTTCGCCGAAAGAAGTCTTGACTTGCAGACTTTGTAATAGCTTAGGAAATGTCTTTAAACTCGTAGTTAGCATGTTAATTAGGGTTAGGATTAGGTATTAATCTTATAACCCAAGTAGGGGCCAATTGAGCCCAAGTTCGGACTAGTTTGGGCTAAGTTTGGAGCCCAACTAGTGAGCTAAAAGAGCCAGGCGGTGGCACCGCCCAGCACCCGAGAGCTAGGCGGTGGCACCGCTGGACTGGGCGGTGGCACCGCCCAGTACACTGTCAGTGTCAAAACTGACAGGTGGTGGCACCGCTAGCTTCGGGAACCGAAGAGAATTCAAATTTTGGAGCCCAAATTTGAATCCTCTTGAGGCCTATAAATACCCCTCTATTCTCAACTGAGATTACAACTTTTAGAGAAGCAATAGAGTGAAAAAAAGTCTTAGCAAAGCCTTAGCAAGTCTTACTTTCAAATTGCTTGAGTATTCACCTCCCTTTCTTTCTTGCTGAAATTTTGTAAGAGTGTGAACCACTTGTAAAGGTTGTAAGAGGGGTATTTGTCCTTCCCCTTCAAAGTGATTTGCTAGTGGAAGTTGGGAGCCTCATCGAAGAAGGCTTCGCAAGTGGATGTAGGTCGCATGACCGAACCACTATAAATCGGTTTGCGTTTTTCTCATTGTCATTTACATTACTGCAAACCATCTTCACTTTGATGCTCTACTTCTTTGTCTCCTTCATACGTATGCCTTCAAGTTAAAACGCAATCGAAACGGTTTCAAACGAAATGTTGCTTTTATAGTACGAAGTTTCCGAAAGTGTTTAAATCATCGAAAGTTTATCGTTCTTTACCGCTGCACTAATTCACCCCCCCCTCTTAGTGCCGCTCCGGTCCTAACATACCCAAAGTCTTCTAGTTCTCCACTACCTCAATCCAATTTAAATATTTTAACGAGTGATAAGCTATCTTGAAAATTTTATATAACAACGGGGTGAGCACATAGAAGAAAGGATTAGGTGTATGCTTTCCCACGCCAAGTTATCTAAGTCATTTTGGGGGGAGGCTATGAGAACTACAATTAACCTTGTAAATCTTTCTGTATCAGTTCCTCTAAAAGATAATGTTCCAAAGAGAGTATTGAAAGGAAAAGATATATCTTATAATCACTTGAGAGTCTTTGGATATAAAGCATTTGTTCATATTCCTAAAGATGAGAGATCCAAGTTTGATAATAAGGCAAAAGCATGTATCTTCTTGGGATATAGTCATGAAGAGTTTGGATACAGATTATGGGATCTAGTGAATAAGAAGATTATTAGAAGTAAAGATATTATGTTTCTTGAAAACCAATTGTTTGATGATAGTGATAATGTTGAGAAGCCAAAAACCTCTGTTTATATTCCTTGGAGTTTGGGTCCAATTTCTTCACTTGTAGTTCATGATGATCATGAGAGAGATGAACAAGAATATTATGCTAATGATGATATTTCTATAGTTGATGATATTGAACCAATTGAACAAGCATCTCCACCACCAGTTGAGATTCCTTTGAGAAGATTCACAAGAGAGAGACAACTATCTACCAAATATCCTCCACATGAGTATGTTATGCTTATTGACGGGGGAGAGCTAGAAACTTACTAAAAAGCTATTCTACATAAGTATAAGAATGAGTGAGTTAAAGCCATGCAAGAAAAAATGAGATCCTTGCTTGAGAGCCACACCTATGACTTAGTAAAGTTGCCTAAAGAGAAGAAAGCTCTCAAGAATAAATGGGTTTATAAATTGAAGTTTGAAAATAATAACTCATAACAAAGATACAAGGCATGACTAGTTGTGAAAGGATTCAGTTAGAAGAAATATATTGATTTTGAAGAAATATTTTCTCCTACAGTGAAAATATCCTCTATCCGAGTTGTTCTTGGTTTTGCTACCCACTTGAATTTAAAAGTTGAGCAACTTGATGTGAAAACAACATTTCTTCATGGTGACTTAAAAGAAGAAATTTATATGGAGCAACTAGAAGGTTTCAAAGTCAATGGAAAAGAAAATCTAGTATGCAAGCTTAGAAAAAGCTTTTATGGACTCAAACAAGCACCTAAACAGTGGTACCAGAAGTTTGATTCCTTTATGATGAATCAAGGGTATAATAGAATAACATATGATCATTGTGTGTTTACAAAGAAATTTTCAGATGATAATTTTATTATTCTCCTACTATATATTGATAATATGCTAATTGTTGGCTATGATATTGGTAAAATTGAAAAGCTTAAAAAAGAGCTAAGTAAATCTTTTGTCATAAAAGACTTAGGATCGATAAAATAAATACTTGGCATTAAGATTTTTCGTGATAGGAAGAAAAGAAAGATTTGACTATCTCAAGAGACCTACATTAAAAAGGTTCTTGAAAGATTTAACATGAGTAAAACCAAAGCAGTTTGTTCTCCACTTATAGGTCATTTCAAACTTAGTTCGAAATAATATCCTACAAGTGAGAAAGAAAAAGAAGAAATGTCCAGAGTGCCTTACTCATCTGCAGTAGATAGTTTGATATATGTTATGGTTTGTACTAGGCCAAATATGGCTCATGCAGTTAGAGTTATCAGTCGATTTCTCTCTAATCCAAGTAAGGAATATTGGGCAATAGTGAAATGGATATTAAGATATCTAAGAGGTACTTCCAGGTTGTGTTTATATTTTAGCAATGATAAACTTGTGCTAGAGGGGTACACAAATGCAGATATGATAAGTGATACTGATTCTAGGATATCCACTTCGGGATTCTTGATGACATTTGTAGGAAGAGCAATATCTTGGTAGTCTAAATTATAGAATTATGTTGCTCTATCAACTAAAGAAGTATAATATATAGTAATTACTGAAGCCTGTAAAGAAATTGTATCGATAAAAAAGTTTTTATAGGAATTGAGCTTGAAACAGAAAGGATATATTGTTTAATGTGATAGTCAGAGTATCATTCACCTCTCCAAGAATTCAATATATCATTCTAGATCCAAGCATATTGATATTAGATATCATTGGATTCATGATATGCTTGAGATGAAAGAATTGCACTTAGAAAATATGCATACCAATAAGAATGTATTAGATATGTTGATAAAGTCTTTATGTAAGGAGAAGCTTGAAGCATGTAAGCAAAGAGCGAGATTAGTACAACCTACCATATGCATTGGAGGGAGAGAATTATTGGGTCTAGCCTATATGTGAGCTTGGACTAGATGATTTGGACAATAAGCCTAAATCTAATTTATTAGAAAAAAAAAGAAGTGATGTGCATAGTGAGGGTAGCGAACATTGAAGGCATGGGTGTAGCGAACAGTGGTGGTGTGAGAAAGAAACAAAGAGAGAAAAGAAGAGAAAAAGTTAAGGTTTTTAGGACTTTTGCTAGATGATCGAGTGGCTAAACTTCATTGGTTTTGACTTAAATTTTATGTAAAGAATCCTTACAACAAGCTCTACAATCTTAGCAGTACCGATTTACAGTTTGTCCTCTCTAAGGTGCTTTTCTGGTATATCCACTTTGTGAGATCTAAAATTTCTTTTCATGAAATCCATCTTTGATGATGATGATATATTAATGTTGAGCCAAGATCTGTGTTCTTGATATTGATATGATCTTTGGTTATTCTAAATAAGACTTATTGTAAACCTATTATCATTATTGGTAATAGTGAAAGTTTCAGATAGACTACGGTCCTGTGATTTTTCTTGCATTGGGTTTTCTACATAAAAATTCGATGTCTCATTTTATGTATCAAAATAGATTCCTCATCAAAATATTAACATATTATTATCTTCGGTACTTATCTGAAGCGGAGCAGACTGATATGTGCAAGCTTGGATGCTATCGTCTGAAGTCAGTGAACCTGCAGAATAATAAGAAATGTCAGAAGGTAGTCAATTAGTTAGATCAAATTTTTTTATTCCTCGAACAGATAGCTCTACGGAATCATCACACTTACCTGTTGGTTTCATAAACTGTTCTTGATGGAGCCTCGAGCACTTCACCTGCGATTTTTTGATGGAGGTAAAGCTTCTGTCTTCTGGTCTCAGCGGTCCATTAGCGTTGTGTTCTACTGTGATATAGCGAGGCCCATATATTTACACAGCTACTATGGTTTCAATTTATTATGGGCCTCCTATTGGCCCATTATGACATGGATTCCTACCCGTGGCAAAGGGTCGTGCTTGGGTCCCACAGGGATCCGTCGTCTCCTCCAATCAGAGTACCCTACGAGATCGACTGGTGGATAAAATACAGCCCTCATTAGTTGAGCGTTTTGGATTTAAAACGAGGGTAGTGTAATCTTTCACCAGCCCTACAAAACCAAGCCGGAACGATCCGTTTCTTTTGGGTTGGTTCATTGACAAGATCGGTCGGATGAAGTGAGTGATCAAGGAGACACCGGTCCTCGTGTCGACTGTAAACTGCCATGGCAGACTGTGTGTCTTAATTGAAGTGCAAGCTCGTAGTGTACCTGCAAAGGTGTCTGTGATCCAATCCTAACCAATTCACCAATAAATGCAAATCATTAGTGTGTTGGTAAAGAAGCTTCCCTACACGAACCAACATGCCAAAAGGAACGTCTCACGTATACTGATCCATCTGCTTCGACTTGTCAAGTCAAAACGCTCCTCAACGCATTTGTTTTCCAATCTAATTAACTATATATGTTTTCGGTTCAATTTGAACGATTGTCATCTCTAAGTACGTCTCACATGTTATATTTTAAAGTTTTAATGCATGACTTTACTAATCTAAACTTAAGTTGATATATATTGATAGATATCAATATGATTCAATAAGGATTTATATATACAAAAAATTTGACGTGAGTGAATGAGAGGATCTCACGCAAACTCGAGAGATTACTTATAAGAAAGCTAAGATGAAATGAGATATTCGACGAGATTCTTTGGCTAAATAGTTATAAGATGAAAACTAAAATTTTGAATAAACAATAATTGACCTTTATTATAATGGCCCGAAAGATTTTTTTATGATGAGATTAATCACAAGAATATTTTGTAATATGAGAAAAATATTTTTTTTTAATATTTTATATTAAACTGATATTATGTCCCGTGTGAGGCTATTATGCTGATTGCCTATTATACTGTCACATGTTGAGTTAAACGAATATTTCCTTATCATGCTCATCTATTTTCCCATTCATCTCCACCTCACATCAATTTCTTTTGGTATAGAAGTGATTCATCGACGTAGAAAGACTCTATAATCATCGTAAACGAGATTTACCTCCATTCCTCCTCCATGATTAACTTAAAAGTGGCAGGGAGATAGCAGTATTTAATTGACTACGTAGCATTCATGAAAACGAACGTGGTAAGATTATTACACGCATTTATCGTTTCTTATTTCTCTCGATTCACATAGTTTTAAATATGAGATGTTAATATAACATTTTAATTTGCATTATCTTTTGGTCAGGAATTTGATCCCCCATTTGCATTTCTTATCCATGTATTTATAGAGAAGGTGTGCAGATAAAAAATATAACTTCTTTTTTATCCTTAACATTTTAGTTTTAGTAGGATTAAATGAAGTTTGTTTATCCTGCCTGTATTAACTACTTGTGATTTTTTTGTTATTTGGTTTCTTAGTCAGTTGAATAACTAAATATTTATTAGTAAAATATATGAGACAGAAAAAATGTATTCCACTCCTCCAAGTATATTATTTTAACCTTGGCTTTTGAATCAAATTATCTCAATTATGTCAACTTATAAACACTGTTGTGAGACAGATGAATCTATATAAATTTATTTCTGTAAATATAAGAAATTATAAGTTAGATTTTTTTAAAAAACAACATGCAATACTCATCTATATAAAATAACTTTGGCCAACTCCAAAGCATTTTCCATATAGAAACAGAAATAAGAAATATAAGACAAAGGAACAATTGATATAATATACATGCGGGTGCTTGAGTGATATTTGAGATGCAACACATGTATGGTAGCATCGGTGGATTTTAGAATAAAAAAAATTAATTGTTGAGAGTAGCCATTCATGAGTCGAAACAGATGGAGAATCATTACAGCCTGAACATCCCAGAGGATCAGAGGCGACAGAGGTCATCATCACTGAGCCTCGGCAGCCAGGGTCCCCCCGATTGCAACCATCATGGGATTGCTCATCCACTGTGAGCTCCATTATGGCAAAAGCTGAGAACCTCTGTAAAGTGCCCATTGGCAACAGTGATGCCACTGCCCGGATGATCTGCAATTCTTCTGTGGATGGAGCCTTTTGGCTTCTTGTTGCTGGAAGCTTTGTTCTGGTCTCGATGCCCATGCCTAACAATGTCAAATGTTCTCTCTCATTGATAATAATAATATTTCTTTCACTTGATTTTTTCTCATATGATCTAATCTCATTCTTAAAATAATATCTTAAAAATATTCTTTTGATCTTATTGCAATGATATATCTGATAAAATATAAAATATAATTACAAAGTACGTTTGAGATAATAAATTTAATAACTATTTATATATACTAGTAGAGAGGAGGATTTTTTTCAACTGCTCAACGAGATTTTCTCATGCAGTTGAGAAAATTTTATCTGTTATCATGCCCCCGTAAGATTGAGCTTCTATCAAAGATGTCAATATTGGACTAATGCAATGAAAATAGTTTATGAGTGAGAAGCTTTGTGAGTGAGTCTACTAGTTGATCTATCAAAGATGTCAATATTGGACAACTTGATTTCGCAAAAGTGAAAGTTAATGGTAATATATTTCATGCGAAAGTATAACACTAGATTGACACATAAGTAGATAGCTCTAATATTATCATAATATATTGTAGGAGTAACGGTGGAGTTGACGTTGAATTCTTTGAGCAGATTTGTGACTCAATTGAGTTCAGTAGCGATGGTGGCAATGACACAGTATTCAGCTTCAATTGTAGACCGTACGATTTTATTTTATTTTTTAGAACTCCAACTGATTGGATTAGCTCCAAGGAAGATAATATACATTGACATGGATGTTCTATCATCAAAGTTTTATACTCAATCAATATCAATAAAGGCATGGAGATGGAGTGGAGTGTTTTTGCAAAGAAAAAAGCCATGATTAAGGATCCCTTAAGATACCACAAAATTTGTTTGACGGAAGACCAATGCGTAGTAGATGACAAATACATGAATTATATTAATTTATTAATTACAAGTGAGATGTTTGGACAAGTGAGAGTCAAGTACTATAAGGAACCAAATACTTATTGGTATTGAGTAGACTCCGTAATATGGCTTTTGTCATATAATTTGAGTGATTCACTAGTAGAGAGGGGAGTTATAATCTATTTTGCATCTTGTATATGTCTTTGATAATAAATCTTGAATATACTTTTTTTTGTAATAGGAAGATACCTGAAGATGTAAATATTGCTTCCACTCCTAAAAAATAGCTCAAGGTTCCTAGATTTTTGTAGGAGAATCGATCGACCAATTACTTTAGGAATGCTTGAGTCTTCAAGAGATCCTTGCTCGTGATAATAATATCATCCACATAATCCAAAAGATATATTGTGCCTTTATTTTGTTATCATAGGAATAACAAGATATCATAGTTAGAATTGATGAAGTCAATTGATGTAAAAAATGAGCCAAGTTCAGTATACTAAGCTCTTAGAGTTTGATGAAGTCCATAAATAGCTTTTTGTAGTTTACAAATATGTTTCAAATATTGATGATGAACGAAATCAGGAGATTGTTGTATAAAAACATCTTTAGTCAGAGACCCTTAGAAAAAGGTATTGTTAACATCAAGTTATCGTAGGTGTCAGCCTTTTAAGATTGCCAAACTCAGGATAAGTTAGATTATTGTGAGTATAACAATGAGATTGAATATCTTTGTGAAATTGACACTAGGTCGTTGATGAAACCCTTTGGCAACTAGACATACTTTATATCTAGCAACAGATTCATTTGGGTTTCGCTTAATTCAAAAGATTCATTTACACCCGATGACATTTTGCGTGTGATGAAAGGATACTAGGATCCATGTAAAGTTATAGGGGAGAACATCAAATTCTTAACACATGGCTTTACGCTAGTGAGGAGATTTTTTAGCTTGAATAATTGTAGTGGGTTCACTAGCCTCAACAGAGGAGTTTTTTATAGCCAGTAAGTCTAGGAGAAGGTAAAGCCAGTAGCGATATTATCGAGGGTATTGCTTCAGCAATAGGAAAATTTTGAAAGGAAGGGAGTGGAGAAATAATGGAGGGAGTGAGAATCTGTTGAACTAAAGTAACAGTAGTGTGCGGATCCTGAGGGTAAGGACTGGATAGTATCGTAGGAGGTTCCTATGACGGGATTAGAGGGATACTCCAGTGATATATGTTTGTCGGAGTAGCCTGCACAATAGGATAGTTTTGAAAAGGAAAGATAAACTCCATAAAAATAACGTGACATGATATAAAGACTTTTTAAGTTTGAGATTCATAGCATCAGAAAGCGTTATGTTTAAGACAGTATCCTATAAAAATATAAGGCTTAGATCGTTGTGTCAACTTATGTGAGGTATAATGACGTAGCTATAGATAACATAAACAACCAAAGACTTTGAGTTTTTGGAGATTTCAAAGCTTATGGAATAGTTTTTCAAATAGTGACTAGTATTGTAGGATTGGAGTGAGAATACTATTAATGAGATAGATTGCGGTTTGAAAAGCTATTGACCAAAAGGTTGAAGGCATGGATGCTTGATACAGAAGTGAGAGACTAGTTTCAACTATATGTTGACATTTGCGTTTGGTAGAGCCAACTAATTGGGGAGTATGTGTAGGTGACTTGAGGTGTTGTATATTACAAGTTGAGAAGCAGAATGTGAGGACTTGATATTCGCCTCTGCTATTAGAGTAAACTATTTTAATAAAAGATTGAAAAAAATTTTTGATCGATTTTCTAAAGTTGGTAAAGATTATTGAAACATCAGATTTATAGTGGAGAGGATAGAACTATGTGTACTTAGTGAAATAGTCTACAAAAATGACAAAATTTGAACTTGTCAAAAGAAGGGGTTGGGGCAGAGCCTTTAACATCTATATAAATAATTTCAAATAGTTTAGAGCAAGATATGAAGGATATTTCAAAATGTAGTTTATAACTTTTATTAATAAGAAGAGAATAATAAGAAAGTAATTTTTGCTAGATAAATGATGAGGGGTGACCAAGATGATAATGCCACATATCAACTAGAGTTACAACTTAAGAGTGAATAGTAGGTTGGGTAATTTGTGAAGCTAATGGCTACTCATAAATATTATCTTCTTTCGAGCCTTGGACTAAGGATGCTTCTGTGCTCAAATCTTTAACAAAAACAGAGTCAGGAAAGAATTCAATTGAGACATTATTTTGTTTACAGAATTGAGAAATAGAAATGAGATTTCATTTAATGTGAGATGTATACAAAACATCATCGAGTGTAAAAGTTGTGATAAGTGAATTAAGCGTTGTAGAACTAGTATAAGTAATGAAAATTCTTTTACCGTCACTGATGATGATATCTTCATTTCCGCCATAGTTATTATGGATGGATAAGTTCTGAAGATTAGAGATAATGTGATGATGAGAGACGCTAGAGTGTACAATCCAATTAGGTTGGCTAGTAGTTGGAGTAGTCATGAGATTCACTTGAGGTCACCGTGATGGAGCAAAGAGTCTGGATTGAGTCCAACAGGCTTTCATAGAGTGTCCAACTTTATCACATAGTTGGTAGATGACTCTTTATTGGCTAGTGAGGTTAGGACACCAAGGTTGATGATTATGGAAGTTGCCACCTTGATAGTGATGATTAAAGTGTTGATGATGTGGTTGTGAGAGGTATGGTTTGGGACTTATAGCTTCAGGAGGTAGCGTAGCCAAACCTTTGTTGATGTGCTTATTATATCGGTTGCTCTTTCTCTTAGATTTTTTACTGACCTGAGCTGTGATAGTTGGTCCGGGCAACCTGTCATCACATTTCAAATGTGTCTCATAGTTAGTTAACTTATCATAGAGTTCTTCAAATGATATTGGTGAGTCACGTACTTGAATTACTACTGCTAGTTCTTTGTACTTGCTTCCTAGGCCATTAAGGGAGTGGATTAAGATTTTTTTATTACTAAGGGAATGACCTATCAAAATCAAGTCATCAATGATAACTTTGATATTTTATAGATAATCAGCAATAGTACTTTCCTCTTGTTTTATTTTCATCAGATTGGATAGAAGTCCGAGCATACAAGTACGAGAGCGATTTGCCAAGGTGGTTTGCAACTTGTACCATGCTTCTATAGTAGTCATGCATGAAGATATCGGTAGGGTGGCGGACCCAACATCTGAGGCTTGAATAGCTTGGAGGATAAGATGATTTTGACGTAACCATAGTCGGTGGGCTGGATTTGGTATTGGACTTGGTTCTCTTGAAATGTTGACCATTGTAGGTGGACAATGGAGAGAGCCATTAATGTAGCCTAGTAGATCATATCCGAGATTAGAAAGTTATGCATGCCAAGATATATAATTGCCGCCTTTAGATAATTTGAAAAGAATGAGTGCTACAACTTTGATGGTGATAAGACTTGTAGGTTGAGAAGTGTTATGGTTCTCTACAAGGATAATAACTAGGGTGTTAGAGGTAAACGATAAAGATATTTAAAGATACGTATATGAGGGAGTAAGTTGGGAGTCGTCAGTTATAAAAGGGAGGTGGAAGATATTGGGAAATCTTGGGGGCGACATCACATGCGCAGTAGAAGAACAAGAAAAACAAAATCCCTAATTTCCCAAAAAGATGTTCATCGTCGTGCGAAGATTGATGCGTAAAATCCGCGAAACAAACTACGTATAGAATAGATTGTGTTACCTAGGGAGATTGTATATCCTTGTTTCCTTGCAGATCTCTAGGAGAGGGTGAAGGAGGTCATGTGTCCTCCTCTCTAGCGGTGATCCACACAGTAGGGCTGCGACGATGCTCCTCAAAACTCCAGGCCTACTTTGAGGTGGAGAGGGGGAGGAGAATAGGTGAGGCAAACAAAGGCTCTAGCCTGTGAGGTTCTGAATCCCTCCTATTTATAGAGGCCCCCTGTCAAACCCTAATGGATCCTCCCCTAGTGGGTATTAGATCTGCATCCAATTACCCAAGCCTTTTAGATTAGTGGATCTCTATCCAATAATCTCTCATGGGCTCTTATTGGATCTCGTCCATGGGATCCAATAATTCAGGGGCTTATTGGATATCCAATAAGATATGGGCTCCAATGGATATCTCATATCCGAACCTCTACTCATCGCAATGCCTACCATATGTGTGTGACCCTCTAGGCCCAATATCGAGCTGGCCATGAATCATAGCTGTCAAAACTCCTTCTGGCTCAGTGAATTATTATCTCTGTAATAATTCACTTGATTCATTGACTACGGACGCACTAGGCCACTACGCTATAGTCCCCAAACGATATAGGGGAATCCAATCCATTGGACTTGTTTGTCCTCAGTTACCGTGTACCTATAGTCTCTCATCCATCTAATATCCCAGAGACCATATATTGGGCATGGTGCTGTCAGACCCATATGATTTCTACTCGAGTCTCGCTCTAATCAGATTCTCTTAGAGAACTCTTTCTCTCTAAACCCGAATGACCCTAGCTAGGGATTTGTTTGAGCAAGAACACATGGGATATTCCTCTCATGACGCCGAGAGTGGATGATCCTCTATTGACACTCAATAGCCCTTATAAGATCGACTGCCACTCCCAATGACCAGCTGTACTAGATCTGGGACATCCAAATCTATAAGTCAGGTATCAAAGAGTGGAGCACTCATATAGGACATCCTTGGTGTCTCAAGTCTAAGGACCATATAGACCACTAGGACTACAGAATCGTTGTCTGACAATAAGGCATCATCAACCATCCAATATTTCGTAAGCGGATCAATCAGTGAACTCATTCTCCAATGAGCACCTGTACTGTATCCCTAGTGTCCCCACATGAGCAACTATGAGACCGACTGCATCCATCATATGGACTGGTATATAGCACACAAGTCTGTCCAGTTATTACGATGCCCCTCTCGAGTAACCTATGATCGGGATTATTTAGGATCTGTGTTTAAAGGTGAATCAATCTCATTATTGTGATCTCATCACGATCCGATTCCCATTGCACGGATCTAAGGACATCACAATATATATGTGCATATATGTAATAAACAATATAAAGTGATAAATGTCAAAATATAATAAGCAAAAAGATTCCATGTCAAGTCACACGTGCTATCACTCATGTGATTGGCTTGTTGGGCACCTATGACTAGCAGAAGAAAGCTACGACAAGAAGTAGTGTTTCTTCTAAAGGCACAGTTGTTGTAGTGGGCAAGGCAAAGTTGATATAGTTCTACAAATCTACTAGAGGGCTACAACACTGTTGCAGTGCTAGAGAGAGTTACAACAGTGTTTGCAGTGCTGGAGAGAGCTACAACAATGCTAGAGAGAGCTACAGTAGTGTTTGCAGGTTTACAGTGTTGGAGAGAGCTACAGCAATGCTAGAGAGAGCTGCAACATTGTTTGTAGTGCTAGAGAAAGCTGTAGTAGTGTTTGTAGTCCTGGAGAGAGTTGCAACACTGTTTATAGTGCTAGAGAGAGCTGTAGTAGTGTTTGTAATCCTCGAAGAGTTGTAGCAATGCTGGAGAGAGCCGTAGCACTATTTGTAGTGCTGGAGAGAGTTATAGTAGTTCGGTGCTTTTTGCAATGATCAGGTCTCCTCCTAAGAAGAAGTTGTTTGCAATGATATATAGCAGCTCTCTACGTTGAGAAAGACCACCAGAGAACCAAGGGTGGCGACTGCTTGGCGAGAATGGTCTCTTGGAGAGCAGTAGTGTTGTCCTCACGGTGAAGAGTAGAATATAAGTGATCATTAGGTTGGTCGAGAGTACAAGCCAAGCGGAAGGAAAGGGTCGAGGGTCGTAAGAGTTGGTGATGCTCCAATGATGAGAGAGGAGACGATGGGTGCTCAGTCTATAAACTTGAGGCTAGCCTACGACCGGTGGATGATAGTCATAACAGGAGGATGACAACAACAGTAATAGGTCGGCCCACAAGAGGAAGCCATCGAAGGAGCAACAGGAGGCTGGCAGCAAGCGACTTATGAGAAGATAGTTGAACCGTCGGCTGATAGGGAGAAGTCATCACACACCACATTCTTGACCTTCTTCAAAGAAGATCATTGGCTTGCAGTAATTTGAAACAGGAGAAGTCTACGCAATGAAGAATTGAGAAGAGGCATAGCATGGAACTCTATCGGATAGATCATGTCAGTATCGTTAGAGGTAGCAGATCAACATCATCGGATTGACCAGATTAGTTACGTCGCTAGAGGAGGAGAAGTAGCAGTGAGGATGAAGAGCGGTACCGATGAGGGCAACGTTAGAGGCACCGACACAAAGTGGCAGTGGGAGAAGATAGACACTATTTGCCAAGGAAATGCTGCAGTTGCCATAGAGAGAAAAGCGATGGTAGTAGGACAGCCATTAGCATCTCAGATCAATATTGCTAGAGGTGTATCGAGGTAGAGGAAAGAGGGTTCTCGGTGTTAGCTTGGTGAAACAGGAGATCTTACTCTAAGAAGAAGGTGGTAGAGCTCGATGAGGAGCCAGACAACGAGATGAGAGCTTGCACTAGGCAGCAGCTCTAATACGATGATAGAATATAAAATGTACTTACAAAATATACTTGAGATAGTGAACTTAATGACTATTTATACATATTAGCATAAAAAATATTTCTTAACTGCTTAACGAGATTTTCTCGTACGGTTAAAAATTTCTTACCAACTATCAATATCAATATCAATAGTTAACTGATGTCATTGGTTGCAGTGAAACAAAAGTTCCCCTAACAGAAGACAAATATTTTTAACTATAATTTTAACCTTAATAATCTATAAAGGAGGAACCCAGATAACAATAATGTAAAATCCAATTTATAAAATCCAATTTATAACGGAAGTCTATGGACAACCATTATTGAATCACTGGCCACTGTTCCATCTGTCCGGCACAATAGCTCTTCTGTTACCTGTACCATTTGCCCTGGAAATCCAACCCACAACTTTAGGCTCTCAGTTACATAACCACACAGATAACTTATTTTAATGCCAACTGATAAGAAAATCTAGCATGCCTGGCTGGACTCGCCACCAGATAAACTACGCCTGCACTGCAACACACGCTCTCCAATGGCATCTCTCTTTCGTCTTTTCTCTGCTTTGCTTTGACGATGGAGACCACTCATTCCAAACTATGAGACAAAACAACTGAATCCCAAATGATCCCCCGTCTTCCCACGGCTTCCTCAGCATCCAATGTTGTTTAACTGCGTCGTCTATCAAATCACATGGATTTTGATCAAGTTCTACGCAACGTCAAAGGGAATGTCAATAACAATGCTAGTTAGACAACTTGGAACCTAAGCCTTCTATTTTACATGTACAGCAACCCAAAGGAAATGAGACCGCAGCGATGGTTCGATCCGACGGCTATTACGCGACGTCAGAACCGGAGGGCGAGTCCGAAACCGAGTCGAAAGAGTCGTGGGAAGGCGAGAGGTCTCCGCCTGCGCCGCCGCCGTGGATGTTCTCGATCATCTTCACCACGTTGCTCATCGTGGGCCGCTGGTCCGGTACGACAGCGGTGCAGCTCATTGCGATCTGGAGCATCGCCACTATCTCCTCCTCGATCCCCTTGTACCGCATCAGCTCGAGGTCGAACACCTCCGCCGTCCACTCCTCCCGCACCACCGACTGCACCCACCGCGGGAGGTCAACCGCCGACGCCCCGCCGTCTGCAGCCGGTTTTCCTGTCAGCAGCTCTAGCAGCACTACCCCGAACGCGTACACGTCCGCCCGCTGCGACGCCCACGGCCGCCGCCCGTCGCTCGGCGCCTCGGGTGCACGGTAGCCCCCGGCCCTACCGACGCCCGCGGCCCCGGGGCCCAGAAGGGCTAGCCCGGCGTCGGCGAGCCGCGCGTTGCCCTCCTTGTCGTGGAGGATGTTGGTGGACTTGATGTTCCCGTGCGTCAGCTTCGGCGAACGGCTCGCCTGGTGGATGAACGCCAAGCCCCTCGCTGCACCAACTGCCATTCGCATCCTCGTCGTCCAATCTAGCGGCGTCCTCCCGGGTCCTCGATTCCCTAAGAAGATTGAATTTTGAACGGTTTATCAAAGAAAATAAGAGATTTTTAAGAGAACATAGCACTCGGAGAGGTGACACCGATCCCATAGGGTGAAGTTACAGACCGTGGAGGAGGAAGAAGAGGCTGCCGTTGGGCATGTAATCGTAGACGAGAAGTTTCTCGTCGCGGGCGTAGTAGTAGGCTTTGAGGGGGACGAGATTGGGGTGCCGCAATCGCCCCAGGGTTTCCATCTGGTTCTCGAACTCGCGCTTGCCCGCGACGTGCACTTCGCGGAGGCGCTTGACAGCGACGACAGTGCCGTCGTCGAGCACGGCCCTGTACGCCGTCCCATAGCCACCCTTTCCCAACATCTCTGCCGAGGCCCGGAGGAGGTCCTCCAGTTCGAACCGCTTCGTTTCTTCGAAGAAGATCATCTTTCCCCTTTCGAATCCGCTTCCGGCAGCGGAGCCCGCCTCGTTTCCCTGTAAAGCGTAGGGGCTGGAGGAATAGACTATCTTTTCCCCCTCGTGCAGGCGGGACGGGCTCCTCCCGGCGAATTTGCGCCAGAAATAGCAGAAGAGGAGGCCGGAGACGAGGACGAGCACGGCGAAGTCGCCCACGACGATGGCCACCACCGCCACCTTGTTCATTCCCCCGCGGCCGTCACCAGCGGCAGCATGGTGGGGAGGGGCAATCTCGGGCCTGGCAGACGGGGAAGAGGCCACTACCACGGCGGCGGGAGAAACGGGGGCTGCTGCACTGGCCGAGGGGCGGCTGGGGTCGCTGACGACGTCGCGGCAGGTGGGGAGAGGCCCGCCGCAAAGGGCCGGGTTCCCGGTGAATGCGGCTGCGGGGAAGGCGGCGAGCGAGGGCGGCACAGCGCCGGAGAGTAGGTTCGACGACAGGTTGAGGTCTTGGAGGCGAGGGAGGACGAGTCCGGAGATAGCGCCGGACAGCCGGTTTGAATCGAGCCGGAGCGTGAGCAGGCGGGACAGCCGGTTCAGCGAAGCCGGTACCGGGCCAGTGAGGTTGTTCGAGCCGAAGTCGAGACGGTAGAGGCGGGAGAGCGAGGCGACGGACGGCGGTATCTGCCCGGAGAGTTCGTTGTGGGCGAGGAAGAGGAGCTTCAAGGTGGAGAACGGAGAGAGATCGGGGATCGGCCCGGAGAGGCGGTTCGACTTGAGGCTGAGAACCCGGAGCTGGTCGAGCCGCATCACGGCCGGGAGGCAGGCCGGGCCTGCCAATTCGAGGCCTTCGAGGACCAACCGGGTGACACGACCCCCAGCACAGGTGACGCCGTGCCAGGACGCGCACGGCGACGGGTCAGACCGGTTCCAACTCGCCAGTCTCCCGCCCGAGTCACAAGCGGCCTTGAACTCCTGCAAAGCACTCAAGTCCCCTTCCAAAGTGCCCAAAGAAGAAGAAGACACCACCATAGAAGAGAAGTTGACGAGCACAAGGAAGAGCAGCAGCATCAGAGTAGCTTGAGCTGAATGTGGGGAAGAAAACATCTTATTCCCCCCCATTTCCTACTTCTTAGATGAGGATGGGGAAGGAGAGACACAGACACCAAGAGCTGGGAGAGAAGACAAAGGGAGGTTTTGGAAGCAGCACAAGCAATGCTTCTTTTTGTGCTGAGGGTTTGGAGTGTCTCCTTCAGCTTTTGTTTTTTGTTTTTCCTTTGCTTTCTTTTCTTTCCTTTCTTCGATTGAATAAGGCGAGGGAAAGGGACCTACGGACACTTCGGGAGCTGTGTTACAGTCTTAGCAGAGGCACAGCCTGCAGAGGTGAAGCCGTTGCCTCGGTCATGTTTATTTATTTCGCCCTCTAGCTGTCATTGTGGTCAAAGAAATGTGGATAACGAAGAAATGGGTAGATAGATTTTTGTTTTCGTAGCGTGCAGTAAAAAAAAAATTGTCTTCGTTGCAAACTTTAGGATCTTTGTGCACCTCAAAGGCCATTGAGTTGAAGAACAACAGTGAGGGGCCATCAAATTGTTTCTTTTGCTGAACGTAAATAGACTGCACATAAAGAGTAACAGTAAGATTCTTAGAATGAGTGCTCGTGAGGGAGAGATCACATACCTACAAAACAGATTCGAGGAGTGGCCTGTTGGAAAGCCTAAGCTGTCATCGTAGGTGAACTCGTATGCTTTCATTTCCACCAACAATAAGCATCCCATAATGTGACGATCCATCATCCATCTCGGCGATTATGACGCCCGTGACCCCAAGCGACGACTATGTACGCATGCCACGAGCGCCATGGTGTCTCCACAGAATCCAAGCTGGTCCAATTACGTACACCCCACTAATTTACGTCGTCGAGATCAAAATGGAGGAACGGTAATGCATCTTTAACACAAAGACGCATGACTACTGTTGGTGTCATCATTTAATCAATATCCTTTTTGTACATTATCCAGTACCAAAAGAATCCCCTACTTGCACAATAACGTTCTTCTGGGCATTTAATGGATCAACCCGTTCTTCTTCCTTCATATCTCTGCTTGAAATCCATGAGTTTTGGAGCAAATCTCATCAACCGAACCAAAGAATTTGGCAAGAACTTCCTGGCGAATAAGAAGCAAATCCTGGTGCTCCGGCCATTGTAGCTGCAGGAACTCCCATTCCTTATCCTCTCCAATAATTCGACCGTGACATCCGTTCTCAAAAATCTAGCTGGGTGTGGCCCACCCTTCGACCAGTCAACCCATGTCAAGCTCCTGTTTGCAGTCCTCCCCGGAAATCTCACACTCACGTGAGTTGCCAAGTAGTGTTCATCAGCAAAGCATGAAGATGTACAGTGTCTCTGGAAGAGTGGGAAGTACTCGTCATCGGAGATAACCTCGATGGCTAGGCTGCGGTCCACCTCGAACCACTGAGATCCCTTGCGCCATTGCTCCAGCTTCAGCAGTGGTTTCATCTTCTTCATGTACCTACCGCGGCCGGTAGGACCTGGTAAATCGTATGCCTGAACGTAGATCTTGGTGGAGTTGATTAGGTAGGAGTAAATGGTGGGGAAGTTGAAGAGAGGAATGCAGGCTTCAGAAAGAAGAACGAAACGCTGGTTTGAGACGTCAAGCAGTGCATTGGCTAAGAGACGACGCTCAGCTTCCATCATGTTCATCCCTCCCCATTGTACGGCCTGCGTTAGCCAATCAAACGAACAAGCTAAATGGCACAATTAATAGCAAGTATATTCAGCATATTTTCTGACATGAAAACAGTGTATCTACCTTAATTATGTCATCTCTTGTTCTCTAAAATCTTCATTCTTGATTAAAATCGTGTACCCCAACCTGTATTTCCACCTTTATTGATCTATTTGTTTAGATTGTTTTCCTGAGGTTGGATGCAAATTCTCTCCTAATCAAATGGGGTGGAGTTATGAAAGAAAAAAAATTGGAGGAAGATGAAAAAAACGCTAATTTTGTTGGATTCAAATATTCAAGCTTATATTTACAATAACATCCTCTCATATATTTATACAAGATGAGAGTACAAAACTATATTTACAAAAGATAAAAACTAAAGATTCTCTCAATTTTGTAGATAATATCTGGATAATTTTCTAGACATTAACTTATGAGGGATCATAAAATCTTCTAAAAATATTTTGCTTTTTTCAAAATATCAAAGATATTCTTTATCCTTCCAAAGGATCTTTGCACTTTTCAAGATGCTCCAAATCTTTCTTCATCCAAACTAGTTATGTAGGTCAATCTTTGATTAAATTAAACTTAATTTCAACACTCCCTCTTAAATTTAATATTCCTTCCATCCATCATACTAAGAAATAACTTGAACTTGGTAAATAGATTAACTGTGGATGGTTTAGTGAACGTATCGTCTACTTAGTCTTGATATGAATGAGTTCAATTTCATTTGCCTTCATGCTCCTGAATAAAGTAAAATTTTAAGTTAATATGTTACCTCCTTTTATGATGCACTAGGTTTTTTGCTAGTGTAATAACTGAATTGTTTGTCTATGTAAATTTGTGTTATTTTTTGTTTGATATGTATCTTCTTTAGTAAGCTTCTTAATTATATAGCATGACACAATATGAGGATGTCTTAGTATATTTGACTTCACAAGTTGAGAATGCCATAATTGGTTGCTTTTTGGATATCTAAATGACTATAGTATCTCTCAAATAAAATATAAATCCAGATAATCTCCTTCTATCATCAATATCTTCTCCTCAATTACTATCAGAATATCTAAAAACTTTAAAATTGTTAGAAGTTGAATAGACTAAACCATTAAAGAGAGTGCATTTAATATAATACAAAATCCTTTTAGTAGCCTTCTAATGAGTTGATTTAGGCTCCTTCATGGATTGGTTCATCAATTGAGTACCATATAGAGTATCTGATCTTATAGGTATCAAATATCTTAAGCTTTTAACTATGCTCTTATAAAGAATTGCATCTATTGCTTTATTTTCATAATTCTTTAATAGTTCATACTATAATTTATCGGTGTGCTAATTGGATTGTAAAGATTAGATCATCTTGGATATATCTCTTGTGAAATAAAGATATGATCTTTGTTTGGTTTCATTTCTATGCTAAGAAAATAGGACATCAATCCCATATCACTTATATCAAACTTCTTTATGATAGCTTGCTTGAAGTCTTAGAATATATGAGGATTATTCTCGGTAAAGATTAGATCATCTATATACAAACAAATATGTAGCATACCTCCATCATTTACTTTAATGTACAAGGAGTATTCATACGGACATTACATGAAATCATTAGCTTTAAAGTAAATCAATTCTAGTGTTGCAAACCCTTAGAACTTGTTTGAAGCCATATAAAATTATCTTTTCTCTATATATTTCATTGGTTGTTTAATATAAACTTATTTTCAAGAAAATCATTTTGAAATACAGACTTCACATCTAATTGATAAATTTATCATTTATTTTGAGTGACCAAAATGATAATTAATCTAATAATTTTTATTCAAGAAATAGGAGCAAATATTTTATCAATACCCATTTTTTGCTTATATTATTTTGCCACTAATCTTGTTTTATATCTTTTAATTTCTCCTGAGTATTATATCATTTTTGCTTGTATCATTTTGCCACTTTGAAAACCCATCTGACTCCTATGGGTTCATGATCTTTATGTAACGTTATGATATCTCATGTTTATCACTTTGTCTTAGTTTTTATCTTACACCTCCTCTATATTTATGTTCTAATTTCATACTCCATCTTGAAACTCTACATCTCTACTCATATGAATTTTGTGTTCTTTTGAATTAAAGAACTTATAAGCCTTAAATCGGGTATTATAGCTAGTAAAATTATATTTAAAATTTTTGTCATCCAATTTTATTCTTCAAATGAAATATGAGCATAAATAATATATATCCAAAAATTCATAAGTGAGAAATATTAGGCTTCTTATTACTGCAAGCCTTTTACGGTGTTATGTCGTCCATACTAATTGTTTGATATCTATTGAGGTAGACTTTACTTTAAAACTTTTTGGTATATTCTTGCTAGTACTCTTTTGGCATATTCTTGCTAGCATGCTACTAACTATATTAAGGATATTGAATCTCGAATTTTGATGATGAAATCAATTGGTAAAATATTTGATCTAATCCTTTGCTGAGATATGCATGTAGGATTAACTACGATATCAGTAAGATGTAAAGCAGGTGTTGTGCCGGAGTCAAGATCGAGATTTCGTTGGAAGTTCGAGAGTTCGCTGAAAGTTCTACCGGAACCAACCAAGAAGTCCAGGAGCTTGCCAAAGAAACTTGTTGAAGCTCACCAAGAAGATCATCGTAAAGTCTAGAAGCTTACTGGAAGTCCACCGGAGCATTGCCGAGAGTTCATCGGATGTTTGTCGGAAGTACATCGGAAGCTCACCGAAAGAACAATTGACGCACTGGAACATAAAGTGCCTTAATCATGTCTTAATTATCATAGTTATAGGGTAAATTTGCTAGTCATAGGTGCCCAGCAAGCCAATCACGTGAGTGATGACATGTGTGACTTGACATGAAATCTTTTTGCTTATTATATTTTGGCTTTTATCACTTTATATTGTCTATTACATATATGCATGTATATATTGTGATATCCTTGGATCTGTGCAATGGGAATCAGATCATGATGAGATCACAATAATGAGACCGATTCACTTTTAAACACGGATCCTAAATAATCCCGGTCATAGGTTACTCGAGAGGGACATCGTGATAACCGAACATACTAGTGTGTTGTATACCCGTCCATATGATGGATGTAGTTGGTCTCATAGCTGCTCGTCTAGGAGACACTAGGGATATAGTACAGGTGCTCATTGGAGAATGAGTTCACTGATTGATCCGCTTACGGAATACTGGATGGTTGATGATGCCTTATTGTCAAACAATGATTCCGTAGTCCTAGTGGTGTATTTGGTCCTTAGACTTGAGACACCAAGGATGTCCTGTATGAGTGCTCCACTCTTTGATACCAGACTTATAGGTTTGGATGTCCCAAATATAGTACAACTGATTATTGGGAGTGGCAATCGACCTTACGAGGGCTATTGAGTGTTGATAGAGGATCATCCACTCTCAGCGTCATGAGAGGAATATCCCATGTGTTCTTGCTCAGACAAATCCCTAGCTAGGGTCATTCGGATTGAGAGAGAAAGAGTTCTCCGGGAGAATTCGATTATAGCAAGACTCAAGTAGAAATCGTATGGGTTTGACAATATCATGCCCGATATACGATATTTGGGATATTAGATTGATGAGAGACTATAGGTACACGGTAACTGAAGATAGACAGGTCTAATGGATTAGATTCCCCTGTATCATTTGAGGACTACGGCGTAGTGGCCTAGTACGTCCGTAGTCACATCCGTAGTCGATGAGTCGAGTGAATTATTATAGAGATAATAATTCACTAAGCCAGAAGGAGTTCTGACAACTATGACTCACGGCCAGCTCGATATTGGGCCTAGAGTCACACACATATGGTAGGCATTGCAATGAGTAGAGGTTCGGATATAAGATATCCGCTAGAGCCCCTATCTTATTGGATATCCAATAAGCCCTTGAATTATTGAATCCCATGGACGAGATCCAATAAGAGCCCATGAGAGATTATTGGATAGAGATCCACTAATCTAAAAGGCTTGGGTAACTAGATGCAGATCCAATACCCACTAGGGGAGGATCCATTATGGTTTGACAATATCATGCCCGATATACGATATTTGGGATATTAGATTGATGAGAGACTATAGGTACACGGTAACTGAAGATAGACAGGTCTAATGGATTAGATTCCCCTGTATCATTTGAGGACTACGGCGTAGTGGCCTAGTACGTCCGTAGTCACATCCGTAGTCGATGAGTCGAGTGAATTATTATAGAGATAATAATTCACTAAGCCAGAAGGAGTTCTGACAACTATGACTCACGGCCAGCTCGATATTGGGCCTAGAGTCACACACATATGGTAGGCATTGCAATGAGTAGAGGTTCGGATATAAGATATCCGCTAGAGCCCCTATCTTATTGGATATCCAATAAGCCCTTGAATTATTGAATCCCATGGACGAGATCCAATAAGAGCCCATGAGAGATTATTGGATAGAGATCCACTAATCTAAAAGGCTTGGGTAACTAGATGCAGATCCAATACCCACTAGGGGAGGATCCATTATGGTTTGACAAGGTGCCTATATAAATAGGAGGGATTTAGAGTCTCATAGGCTAGAGCCTTTGCTTACCTCTCCTATTCTCCCCCGCCTCTTCACCTTAGAGTAGGCCTGAAGTTTTGAGGAGCGTTGTCGCAGCTCTATTGTGTGGATCACCGCTAGGGAGGAGGACGCTTGACCTCCTTCACCCTCTCCTAGAGATCTGCAAGGAAATAGGGATATACTATCTCCCTAGGTAACGCAATCTATTCTATATGCAGTTTGTTTCACGGATTTTTTGTGCACCAATCTTCACACGACGACAAACATCTCTTTGGGAATAGGGGATTTTGTTTTCTTGTTCTTCCGCTGCGCATGTGATGTTACCCCTGTGATTTCCCAATAGTGGTATCAGAGCCAGATTGTTCATGCGATAGATTATTTTTGAACTGCGTATATTGTGTTTTGGAAAAACTTTTGACGTCAAAATCATTGACGCAAAAGCGAGAAAGGGCATCAACTATTACTGCCCTCGATCTGTGTGCGTGCAACCGCAGGCAGCGCAGCGCCGATGCATGCGCAGGTGCTGTGCCTGCAGTAGCCGGCCGGCGACTTGCATGCAGCAGGCTTGCGGCCAATGGGGTTGGCAACCCATGGGCGCTGCCTGTGGCCATAGCGCCCATAAGGGCAGGCGGCGCCGACAAGCAGGCCGCCTGCACGCGACAACTGTTGCTGCGTGCAGTCGCAGCTGTAGGCGGTCGACCGCCCGCAGGAAGAGCCACCTACGGCGCGCAGGCGGTGGCATCAGCGGGCGTTGCCTGCGTGCACATCACCAACAACGGCGCTTGCCCGCGGGTGAGCGGCCAGCAGGGGCGGCGGCTGCGAGTGCAGCCCCCGCAGGCAGAACCGCCCGTGGCGGCACCCAATCACAAGGGAGGCGCCGCCCGTAAGCAGGGGCAACGCCCCCGACCCCTGCCGGTAGGGTGGCGGTGATGGTAGAAGCAAGGGAGAGGGAGAAGGGCATTAGGGTTTTCTAGGTGAAAGATAGTTTTGCCCTTGAGAATTTGAGAAATTCTAGTTTCTATCCTTTGACCAAATTATGAAAATGTCCCTCAGAATTTAGAAAATTCTCTACATGTCCTTGATTTCAAAAAAATATTAATTAATTAAAAGGTTTAGTTGATTATTATTTTTTATTATTATCTAGTAGTCTTACATGATAATGACTTATACATGTGATGTTTTACGTGTGGACGGATGATCATGGACTATATGATTGTGCACTTGTGATTATTATTATTAGGGCCTGCGAGCCTCTATTATATTTCTCGTTTATTGTCGGGCCTACATGCCTATGATTAAATTGTAATCACATAAGGAGGCGCAACGGGAGCGTGGATGTGATAGCGGGACTCACGAGATGGACGATTGCGATACATGGAGATGCATCGAGATGTCGACGGAACCAACGAGGACGAGATGAACGATCACAGGGCATGGAGATGCATCGTTGCATACATAGATTTTGATGTGAGTGATTAGGCCTATTGGCTCGGGCCTGATTACATTAAGTTGTGGTTCATGATCATCTGGTGTGATTGCTTATACACATACTAGATATGTATATATATTTGCATGCGATGTAGATATATATTAAATATGTATATGTGTGACATGTCATATTAGGAGACCAAATCATAGAAACATCTCTCTCGATAATATTAAGTCGGTAAACGTAAGACAATTAGATTGACCCACGTGGCCTTCCATCGTTACGGGTAGGAACCGATTCCCGATGTAGGTTGAGTTGGTCAAGTCCCTTGAGGCTCACCTATATTGCGATTCACTATCTTGCTTACGACATAGAGATGTCATCGGTGACCTGAGGACATGGTATGCTTGGTCGAGTCCCTTGAGGGTATATCATCAAATCAGACTCATCTTGTAACGAAGGTGTTGACTTAACCGAACATCATGGTTGGTCAAGTCCCTCGGACTCCACTCTTGCAAAGTGCTATATGTTGGGCTCTATGGCTCTTGAGTTACAAAAACAACATGAAAAGATGGATGCTAGATCCATTCTCCTATATGTCCGCAAATTATTTGTGGAACAGGGAAGGACTTAGCGATATGAGATATCCAAGAGCCTCTTCTGCACTAGAATGACTGAGGGGACACCGGTTCAGAAGCATGTCCTAAAGATGATTGAGTGGATGGAGAAACTCATAGGTCTAGGAATGGTCCTAGAGGATAACTTGTGTGTGGACTTTATGCTTCAGTCCTACCAGATTCCTTTTCACAGTTCATAATGAATTTTAATATGAATAAGCTTGAGGTGACTCTCCCAAAGCTCCTTAATATGTTGAGGGAGGCAGAGAGTATTATTAGGAAAGAGAAGCCAGTTCTCTACACTGGTGAGACCAGAAAGAAAAGAAAAGCAGAAAAGTCCCTTAAGAAGGGAAAGGGCAAGGGCAGACTTCCACTGTGGCAAAGAAGGGGATTGGAAGAGGAACTGCAAAGAGTACATTGTAGAAAAGGCGAAACAAAAGCTTGGTGAAACTTCAGGTACATTCATGATCAGTCTCCATTTTTCAGACTCTTATGATAAGACATGAGTATTGGATACCGATAGAGCTTATCATATATGCAATTTGTTTTAGGTTTTGGCAGGGCCTAGGAGATTAGAGAGAGGCGAGATGGACCTCAAGATGGGTAATAGAGCAAAAGTTGTTGTAGTAGCCGTTGGCGAGGTCGCCCTACATCTGCCTGGTGGAGCTTTTATTGCATTAGATGCATGTTATTTTATTCCTTCTATTATCAAAAACATTATCTCCATTTAATGTTTAATAGTTAACGGATATAAATTAGTTTTTGAGAACAATGGTTGTTCGATATTATTAGATGATGAGATCATCACGAAAAGAACATTGCATAATGGTTTATTTATGCTAGACACTACTCCACATATCATGAATGTAAGTGTGTCCAAGAGGAAACGAGATGAGATGAATAGTACATACCAGTGGCATTATAGGCTAGGTCACATCTATGAAGAAATTATTCAAAAGTTGTTAAATGATGGATATCTAGATCCATTCGACTATGAGTCATATGCAACTTGCGAGCCTTGCTTTCGTGGAAAACTGACCAACTCTCCATTTAGTGGAATTGGAGAGAGAGCCACTGAGCTGTTGGAACTCATATATAGTGATGTATATGGACCTATGTCAACTCATGCCATTGGTGGTTACTTCTACTTCATTACCTTTACTGATGATTTCTCAAGGTATGGATAAGTGTATTTAATGAAGTATAAATCCGAGGCCTTTGAGAAATTCAAAGAGTATAAGAATGAGGTGGAGAACCAGACTGGAAAGAGTATCAAAACTCTTTGATCAGATCGAGGAGGTGAGTACTTAAGTACAGAGTTTACTCAATTCCTCAAGGACCATGGGATATTATCTCAATGGACACCTCCTTATACACCTCAACTCAATGGTGTGTCTGAAAGGAGAAATCGTATATTGTTAGATATAGTATGGTCTATGATAAGTTTCGCTGACCTACCCATCTCATTCTAGGGATATGCCCTAGAGACCGTAGCTTACCTTCTGAACAGAGTTCCAACTAAGTCGGTAGTGTCTACACCATATGAGATATGCAAAGGGAAGAAGCCCGATTTTAAAGTTGTTAAGATTTGGGGCTGCCCTACCCACGTTAAAAGACACAATGCCAATAAGTTAGAATCGAGGACAAAGCGATGAAAATTTGTGGGATACCCCAAGGAAACTTGTGGGTATTATTTCTATCATCTCGAGGACCAAAAGGTCTTTGTAGCCAAAAGAGCAGTGTTCCTTGAGAAAGAACACATTCTTGGCAAAGATAGTAGGAGCATGATAGAGTTGACCGAGGTTGGAGAACCAAGCTCAAGCACCACTCTAGAGCTTGAGTCTGTTCAGGTACCTAATACATAAGTTTCAACTTTACGTAGGTCTGGACATATTAGAGGAGAGGATGTTGAGGATATTGATCCTCAAACCTACGAGGAGGCTATTATGAGTATAGACTCCGGGAAGTGGCAAGAAGTAATGAATTTTGAGATGGATTCTATGTACTCCAACAAGGTTTGGTACCTAGTTGATGCGCCCGAAGGTATTGTACCCATCAGTTGCAAGTGGATATTTAAGAAAAAGATCAGAGTAGATGAAAATGTAGAGACCTATAAAGCAAGGCTAGTGGCTTAGGGGTATCGTTAAAGGCAATATGTTGACTATGACGAAACATTATCACCAATAGCAATGCTAAAATCCATCCGAATTCTATTGGCTATTGTAGCACATTATGATTATGAGATCTGGCAGATGGATGTGAAAACTGCATTTCTCAATGGGAACCTCGATGAGGAGGTGTATATGATACAACATGAAGGATTTGTATCCAAGGACTGCCCACATAAGGTGTGCAGGTTACTTAGATCCATTTATGGACTAAAGCAAGCTTCTCGAAGTTGGAACATAAGATTTGATGAGGCAATCAGAGCTTATGACTTCGTTAAGAATGAAGATGAGCCTTGTGTGTACTGGAAGGTAAGTGGGAGTGCTATTGTTGAATCTCGTATTTTGATGATGAAACCACTTGATATATGTTTATGATTTCATCTGCTTTTTGAGTGACGCAAGATACTTCAATCAGGATGAGACAATTAAAGCAGGAAGAATCATGTTAGGCCGGAGGAACATGTCAAAAGATTGGACGTCGGGCCGGTGGATCGGTCGACGTATCGACAGAAGGCTTTGGGCCAAGAAGAGTGGAGATCGTGCTAAGGATATCAGAGTTGCGGAGTCAATTGGCTGATTGGGCAATAGGCCGCAAGAGAGGACGATGCGCCGAAGAATCGGACAAAGCATCGAGGGACCAATGACATGCCGGACAACTTGATTAATTGCTTAGGATTAATTGTCTCGATCAAAGTTTTGTTTTACATGTGAAAGATTAACTATGATAGCTTGAAGGCATAAAGCAAGTCTACTGGAGTCAAGTTCGATGGGTGTTCGAGAGTCCGCTGAGAGTCCGAAGATTCGTCGGAAGTGCTGCCAGAACCAACCGAGAAAAAATCGGGGACTTGCCAAAGTTTTTGAAAGTCGCTGGAGAAATGGTCGGAGGTTCACGGAGATTACCGAGAAGGTTCGACTACTTGCCAAAGACTCGCTGAACTCGCCACAAGACCCGGAGCCTGCTGGGAGTCTGCTGGAAGAAATCCGAGGGTGTATCGGAAGTCCACCGGAAGTTCGCCAAAAAGCTCGCCGGAAGGAAACTCGACATTGCCAGTTAAAAACCTACTTAGGACTATGTCTTAACTTCGTAGTTTGCATGTAATTAGGGTTAGGATTAAGAAATAATCCTATATCCTGGTTAGGGGCCAATTGGGCCCAAATATGACCTAGTTTGAGCCAGATTTGAAGCCTAACCAGTGACCCATAAGGTCAGACAATGGTATCGCTAGACTGGGCGATGGCACCGCCCAACACCCGAAAGGTCAAGTGGTGGCACCGCCAGTACACGGTCAATGTGACATTGACAGGCAGTAGCACCGCCACCGACAGGCGGTGGCACCGCCAACTCCGAGAACCTAAAGGAATTCAAAATTTGGAGCCCAAATTTGAATCCTCTTGGGGTCTATAAATACCCCTCATTTCTCAGCAGAGAAGAAAACCTTTTGATAAGTTAGAGATCGAGATAAAGCCTTAGCAAAGTCTTTAGTAAGTCTTGTTTTCAATAGCTTAAGTGTTCACCTCCCACTTTCTCTTTGAAAATATATAAAGAGTGTGAACCACTTGTAAAAGGTTATAAGATGGGTATTTGGTCCTTCCCCTTCAAAGTGATTTGCTAGTGGAAGTTGGGAGCCTCATCGAAGAAGGCTTTGTAAGTGGATGTAGGTCATTTGACCAAACCACTTTAAATTGGTGTGTTCCTTGAATGTGTGAGTATTTATTTTTCTGAAATCGTTATTTACACAGCAGCAAGCTTTCGGTTTTCATCTTCTCACTTTACTCGAGCTACTCTTATCAAGTCATTCATTGTCGAATCGAAATCTCTACGCATTTACGAAATCGTTTTCAAACTTATAAGTTTTAATCCGCTGCACTAATTCACCCCCCCTCTTAGCGCCGCTCCGATCCTAACATCTATTACCTTTTTGGTGTTATATGTGGATGATATCTTGATCATTGGGAATGACGTAAGAATGCTATCCACAGTAAAGGCTTGGTTATCTAGACACTTCTCCATGAAGGACTTAGGGGAAGCATCATATATCTTGGGGATTTAGATCTATAGAGATAGATATAAGAGGATGCTTGGTTTGTCCCAGTCCATGTACATAGAAACCATTGTCAAAAGGTTTGGCATGGAAAATTCCAAGAGAGGTCTCATACTGATAAGACATGGGATATCGCTTTCTAGGAGTATGTCCTGAAAGACTCAAGAAGAAAGGGCGAACATGGATATGATACGTTATGCCTCGGCGATATGGTCTATCATGTATGTCATGCTATGTACTAGGCCTGATATAGCGCATGCTCTGAGTGTCATGAGCAGGTATCAGGTGGATCCAGGCTTGGAGCAATGGAAAGTAGTAAAGTGTATCCTTAAGTACTTGAGAAGGACTACGAATCTTTTACTAGTATATGGAGGTAGTAGCCTCAAGGTTGAAGGCTACACAGACTCAAGTTTTTAGTCTGATGTCGATGAGAACAAGTCGAATTTGGGGTATGCGTACATCTTGAATGGGGGAGCAGTGTGCTGGAAGAGTTCCAAGCAAGATACTACTACTGACTTGTCCATAGAGGCAGAGTACATTACTGCAGCAAATGCAGCAAAGGAAAGAGTCTGGATGAAGAAGTTCATTACAGATTTAGGAGTCAGGCTAAATAGCGAGGAGAAGATTTTTTATATTGCGACAACAACAGGGCAATTACTCAAATAAGGGAAACCGAGTCTCATCAGAAGTGTTCTAAGGAGGTTCCAACTTATTAGAGAGATCATCACCTAAGGAGATGTAGTAGTGAAAAGAGTTCCATCCGAAGATAACATTGTAGATCCACTAACAAAGCCGTTGTCTTAGATTGTCTTTGAGCGTTATAGGAGTCTGATGGGGATTAGACATATAGGTGATTGACTTTAGGTCAAGTGGGAGATTGCTAGTCATAGGTGCCCAACAAGCCAATCACGTGAGTGATGGCAGGTGTGACTTGACACAGAATCTTTTTGCTTATTATATTTTGGCATTTATCACTTTATATTGTCTATTGCATATATATATGTATACATATACATATATATGTATACATATACATATATATGTATACATATACATATATATGTATACATATACATATATATGTATACATATACATATATATGTATACATATACATATATATGTATACATATACATATATATGTATATACATATATATATGTATACATTTATATATGTCCTTGGATCCGTGCAATGGGAATCAGATCGTGATGAGATTACGATAATGAGACCGATTCACCTTTAAACATAAATCCTAAATAATCCCGATCGTAGGTTACTCGAGAGGGACATCGTGATAACCAGACAGACTGGTATGCTATATACCCATCCATATGATGGATGCAGCTGGTCTCATAGTTGCTCATCCGGGGACACTAGGGATACAATACAGGTGCTTATTGGAGAATGAGTTCATAGATTGATCCGTTTACAGAATACTGGATGGTTGATGATGCCTTATTGTCAGACAGCAATTCTGTAGTCCTAGTGGTGTATCTGGTCCTTAGACTTGAGACACCAATGATGTCCTATATGAGTGGTCCACTCTTTGATACCAGACTTATAGGTTTGGATGTCCCAGATCTAGTACAACTGGTCATTGGGAGTGACAGTCAACCTTATGAGGGCTATTGAGTGTCGATAGATGATCATTCACTCTCAGCGTCATGAGAGGAATATCCCATGTATTCTTGCTCAGACAAATATGTAGCCAGGGTCATTCGGATTGAGAGAGAAAGAGTTTTCCGGGAGAATCCGATTAGATCGAGACTCGAGTAGAAACCGTATGGGTCTGATAGCATTATGCCCGATATATGATCTCTCGGATATTAGATGGATGAAAGACTATAGGTACATGGTAACTGAGGACAGACAAGTCCAATGGATTGGATTCTCCTATATCATCTGGGGACTACGACGTAGTGGCCTAGTACGTTCGTAGTCGATGAGTCGAGTGAATTATTACAGAGATAATAATTCACTGAACCAGAAAGAGTTCTGACAGCTATGACTCACGACCAGCTCGATATTGGGCCTAGAGGGTCACACACATATGGTAGGCATTGCGATGAGTAGAGGTTCAGATATGAGATATCCACTAAAGCCCATATCTTATTGGATATCCAATAAGCCCCTGAATTATTGGATCCTATGGATGAGATCTAATAAGAGCCCATAAGAGATTATTGGATAGAGATCCACTAATCTAAAAGGGTAATTAGATGCAGATCCAATACCCACCAGGGGAGGATCCATTAGGGTTTGACAAGGGGCCTCTATAAATAGGAGAGATTCAGAGCCTCGTAGGCTAGAGCCTTTGCTTGCCTCTCCTATTCTCCCCCCCTCTCTCCACCTCAGAGCAAGCTTGCAGTTTTGAGGAGCGTCATCGCAGCCCTGCTGTGTGGATCATCGCTAGAAAGGAGGACGCTTGACCTCCTTCACCCTCTACTAGAGATCTACAAGGAAACAGGGATATACGATCTCCTTAGGTAACACAATCTATTCTATATGCAGTTTATTTCATGGATTTTTTACGCACCAATCTTTGCACAATGACAAATATCTCTTTGGGAATAGGGGATTTTGTTTTCTTGTTCTTTCGCTATGCATGTGATGTTGCCCCTAAGATTTCCCAACAAAATTAAGTTAGGATTGGGAAATAATCCCACTAACTTAATTTGGGGCCAACTGGGCCCTAAGTTGGGTTGATTTAGGCCGGATTCAAGGTCCAACCAGGATGCTGAAAGCTTGGCCGACGGTTGCACCGCCTAGGATGTTAGGATCGGAGCGGCACTAAGAGGGGGGGAGGGGGTGAATTAGTGCAGCGGATTAAAACTAGTAGGTTTGAAATTGATTCCGTAAAATACGAGGATATTTCGTTCGATAGTAACTAGAGTAAAGTGAAGAACAAAAACTTGCTTCTATGTAGATAATGATTGTAGAAAAATAACAACTCACACATTCAAGGAACACGCAGATTTAAAGTGGTTCGGTCAAAATGACCTACATCCACTTGCGAAACCTTCTTCGATGAGGCCCCCAACTTCCACTAGCAAATCACTTTGAAGGGGACGGACAAACACCCCTCTTACAATCGTTACAAGTGGTTCACACTCTTACAAAATTTCAGCAAGAAAGAAAGGGAGGTGAACACTCAAGCAATTTGAAAGTAAGACTTGCTAAGGCTTTGCTAAGACTTTTTTTTTACTCTATTGCTTCTCAAAAGTTGTAATCTCTGCTGAGAATTGAGGGGTATTTATAGGCCTCAAGAGGATTCAAGCTAGCGGTGCCACTGCTTGTCAGTGGCGGTGCCACCGCCCAAACCAGCGGTGCCACCGGCCCAGACCGGCGGTGCCACCGCCCAGTATGGCGGTTCCACCGCCCAACCTTACTAGTCAATGGTTGGGCTTTAAGTCCAGCCTAAACCAGGTTTCATTTTGGGCCCAGTTGGCCCCTAATCAAGATATAGGATTATTTCTTAATCCTAACCTTAATTACATGTAAACTATGTAACTAAAAACATAATCCTAAACAAGTTTTTAACCGGCGAACTTCAAGTCTTGTTCCGGTGAGCTTTCCGGCGATCTTCCGGCGGACTTCCGATACACCCTTGGATTTCTTCCGATGGACTCCCAGCTAGCTCCCGATCTTGTAGCGAAATCAGCGAGTAGCCGAGCCTTCTCGGTGATCTCTGTGAACCTCCGATGATCTCTTCGGCGGACTTCCGAAAACTCCGACAAGTCCCCGATTTCTTCTCGATTGGTTCCGATAGCATCTCCGACGAATCTTCGGACTCTCAAACACCCATCGAACTTGATTCCGGTAGACTCACTTTATGTCTTCAAGCTTTCGTAGTTAATCCTGCATACTTATCTCAACATATGGATCAGATAAAACATGACAATTGACTTCATCATCAAAATCCAAGATTCAACAGTCTCCCCCTTTTTGATGATGACAATCAATTGATAATGGAGTTAACCTTAACTCCCCCTATCTATATGCCATACTCGAGATAAGTCATTCTTGAATTCAAAGCCTTTGAATTCAAGAGACATATTGATAAGTTAAGATCGTTTAACGTTATCAATACTCACATCATAATTCTTATCATGATGTATCTCTCTGAAAATGACGTCAAGGCTTGACATCCATTTTCAAGTTTTACATTTCAAATGTAAATGATAGTAATGGTAGCAATTCATCATATGGTAAGATATCAACATGTAAAATTGCGATGCAAGTTCTTGATATCTTAACATAATGCAAATATTTCAATTGTTTAGCAATCATAGCATTTCTATCATCAATTTACCATATATTTCGATGCAAGCTTCTTTAACATAATTCAAATTCAAATATTGCACTCATAGCATCAATTCATATATTTCTCCCCCTTTGTCATCAACAAAAAGGAGAATGATATAAGCAAATTTTAAACATAAGTGCGGTAATGATTCATGTCATAACTAGGTTCATGTCATTTTTTAACAATGAGTGATAGGATACCAATTATACAAACATTTCAAGGAAAGCATGACATGGAGATAGCTTTGAATACTTCTTCCTTTTTATTTGTTATTATCTTTTTGCATGAAGGAGAAAAACCATTTGTGAGTTTACTCGAATGAAGTTAAAATCGATAAGAGATTAAATCATGCTTCACTTTTATAAGGATCAAGATATGTATGTGAATCAATATCCTTGCAAGTAAAAAATCTTCCTTTTTCAAGAAGGAAATTATAAGAAGGAATCATTTTATCAAATCCATTTCTCGAAAATATTTTTCACATTATAAGCCTATGAGAGATGCATTTGCTAATTGATTCCATATGTCAAAAATCAATGATATGAATCAAACTCGATATGATATATGCTTATGAAAGCTACATTAAGTTCGGAAGAGAATAAGGTATCAAGAAAATCAAAAAATAAAATTTAACACTTACATGCATTCAGACAATGTTTTGCTATAGATTTTTCAATACAATTATGAAGATAAAACATGCTTATTATCATGAAAATTTTTATATCCAAAACACATAATTTCTAACATATTATTAAGGCATGTAATCATGCAAAATCATCATAGCAATTAAGTAATTTGATCATTGAATCAAGAAAGTCCGAAAAATAAATTTAATGAGTTCAAGCATTCGGATACATTAACATTTCTAATTCTCTTCTAATGAAATCAAATTGTTCTTCACTTAAAGGCTTTGTAAAAATATCAACTAGTTGATGTTTAGTATCAATGAACTCTATAACTACATGATTAGTGACATGATCTCGTATAAAGTGATGTCTAATATCAATGTGTTTTGTTCTTGAGTGTTGAACGTGATTCTTTGTTAAACATATAGCACTTGTGTTATCACATTTAATGGGAATATTTTTAAGATGAACTTTATAATCTTCTAAGGTGTTTTTTATCCACACAACTTGTGCACAGCACGCATTAGCTGCAATATACTCAGCTTCGGTTGTTGATAGTGCAATCGAGTTTTGTTTCTTAGATGACCAGGAAACAAGAGCATGTCCCAAAAATTGACATGTTTTTGATGTGCTTTTTCTATCTAATCTACACCCAGCAAAATCTACATCAACATAAGCAATTAACTCAAACTTCTCGGTTTTTGGATACCATAGTCCTAGATTTGTGGTACCTTTAAGATATCTAAGTATTCTTTTAACTACTTTGAGATGAGATATCTTAGGGTTCGATTGAAATCTAGTACAAAGTCCTACACTGAACATAATATCTGGTCTAGTTGTAGTGAGGTAAAGTAAACTTCCTATCATACCCCTATAAATTTTTTGATCGAAGCTTTCTCCATTTTCATCAACTTCTAACTTAGTGGAGGTGCTCATAGGAGTGTTAATAGCTTTTGAGCTTTCCATATTAAATCTTTTTAGCAAATCTAAAGCATATTTAGTTTGACTAATAAAGATGTCATTTCTTAGTTGCTTAATTTGTAAGCCTAAGAAAAAGGTTAATTCTCCCATCAAACTCATTTCAAATTCAAGACTCATGGTTTTAGCAAAAGATTCACAAAGAGATTCGTTTGTAGAACCAAAGATAATATCATCAACATAAATCTGAACAATGAGAAAATTATTTTCAAAATTCTTGATAAACAATGTAGTATCAACCTTGCCTTTTGTGAAATTATTTTTAATAAAAAAAGAACTAAGTCTCTCATACCAAGCCCTTGGGGCTTGTTTTAAACCATAGAGAGCTTTAGTTAATTTAAACACATGATTAGTGAAGCTATTATTTTCAAATCTGAGAGGTTGTTCAACATAAACTTCTTCGGAAATAAAGCCATTAAGAAAAGCGCTTTTAACATCCATTTGAAATAACTTAAAATTATTATTACTAGCATAGGCAAGGAGTATCCTTATGGCTTCTAATCTTGCCATAGGAGCGAAGGTTTCTTCGTAGTCGATACCTTCTTCTTGGTTGGAACCTTTGGCCACTAATCTAGCCTTGTTTCTAACCATGATACCACATTCATCTTGCTTGTTTCTAAAGACCCATTTAGTACCAATGACTAAATGGTCACTAGGTCTAAGAACAAGCTTCCATACCTCATTCCTCTCAAATTGATTCAATTCCTCTTGTATTGCAATGACCCAAGAATCATCTTTCAAGGCCTCGTCAATGCATTTAGGTTCGATTTGAGAGAGAAAGGCAGCATTAGCACAAAAATTCTTGAAAGAAGGATGAGTTTGAACCCCTTGTGATGTATCTCCTATAATTTACTCTTTTGGATGAGCATCTACATACTTCCATTCTTTGGGTAAGGAGATTTTGGAAGAAGATGCATCCAAGTTGCTATTTTGAGGAGGGGGTTCCTTTAAATCCAAATTTTCAAAACCAATATCATCATCAAAATCATTTTTTTTAACTTGAAAATTTCATTAAAAATTACATGAATAGACTCTTCCATAACTAAGGTTCTTTTGTTAAAAACACGAAAAGCTTTAGAAATAGAAGATTAACTAAGAAAGATGCTTTCATCGGATTTAGCATCAAATTTTCCTAAGGCATCCTTTTCATTTAAAATAAAGCATTTGCAACCGAAAACTTTAAAATAAGAAACATTTGGTGTTTTGTTATTCCATAATTCATAGGGAGTTTTTGATAGAGATGGTCTTATTAGAACCCTATTCATGATGTAGCAAGCCGTATTTACGGCTTCGGCCCAAAAATACTTGGGTAAACTATGTTCATTCAACATAATTCTTGCCATTTCTTGTAGATTTCTATTTTTTCTTTCTACTACTCCATTTTGTTGAGGGTTTCTTGAAGTAGAGAAGTTGTGGTTATATCTATTAACTTCACAAAAATTTTAGAAATCGCGGTTTTGAAATTCGCCACCGTGATCACTCCGAATTGATGAAATCATGAAACCTTTTTTTTTTTGAGTGAGTTTACAAAATTTAGAGAAACATTTGAAACAATCACTTTTATGAGCCAAGAAATATGTCCAAGTGTATCTAGTATAATCATCTACAATTACAAAAGTGTATTTGCTTCCTCCTAGACTTGTCGTGTCAATTGGTCTAAATAAGTCCAAATGGATCAATTGTAATGGTCTAGTAGTGCTAATTTTATTTTTTGGTTTGAAACTAGTTTTTATTTGTTTACCTAGTTGACACACATCGCATACTTTGTCCTTAACAAACTTCATATTTGGAATCCCTCGTACTAATTCTCTAGATGAGATCTTAGATATTAGTTTCATGCTTGCATGGCCTAATCACCTATGCCAAAGCCAAGCATCATCTTTTAAAGCGGAGAGGCACATTTCATTACCTAGTTCATCAAGATTGATGGTGTAGACATTATTTTGTTTTAATGCAATCATAGTCATGTTATTGTTTGGTTTTTCAATAATACACACATTTGATTCAAATCTAACGATATAACCTTTATCGCATAATTGACTAATACTCAAGAGATTATGTTTCAATCCATCAACTAGTAATACATTATCAATAGAAAAGTTTAATTTGTTACCTATGGTTCCCTTGCCAATGATTTTGCCTTTGTTGTTGTCTCCGAAGGTGACATAGCCTTCGTCTATGCTAGTGAGCTTGAAGAATTGGGATGGATCTCTGGTCATATGCCTTGAGCATCTACTATCAAGGTACCATCTCTTGCTCCTAGCTTGTGATGGTGTATGTTTCTACAAGAAGGGATTATTTTTAGGTACCCATTTACTCTTGGGTGCCTCAAAAACTGATCTAACTTGTTTATCATGTTGCACAGACTTGATCATGGTTCCTTTAGGAACCCAAATCAATTTGTTTGGGCTAATTTTCTTGAATGGACATTGATAAGTTTTATGTCCATATTTGCAACAAAAGTTGCAATTGCTTTGGTGTTAAACATGTAAGATAGGACCTTCAATGAAGGTGGCTGGATTTTGGTGAGAACTTCTCACAAATCTGATTCCACTTCTTTTAGGAACGTGACCCTTATTTGTAAGGATCATGTTCAAAGACTTGCTACCGACCTCGAATTTCTTCAAGGTGTCCTTAAGTAGCAAGTTCTCCTTTTGGAGAGTTTCTAGATCATGGCATTTTATGCATGGAGCTAAACTATTATGATATTCAGTTTTTAATTTATCAAAATTATAAGTAAGACTATCATGCTCATTTTTTAATAATTTATATTTTCTACTAATTGTTTTGCATTCATCAAATAACTCATGGAAGGCATTTAATAATTCATGATAAGATAAATCTGCATCAATTAAATTCGTTACCTCCTCTCTGATGGCCATTAGGGCGTAATGAGCAACTTGCTCGGTGTTGGACTCCTCTTCTTTGGATGCGCTTAAATCATCCCACGTTGCTTTGAGCGCCTTCTTCTTTGATGTTCTCTTTTTGGCTTGGGGACATTCATTTTTGAAATGCCCCAACTTCTTGCATTTATAGCATATCAATTGGTCCTTTTTATGTTCAAGTTTGTTTTTGGTGTTATTTTTAAATTTGTTCTTTCTTATAAATTTTTTAAATTTTTTAAATTTTTTTTGAGTCAAAAGTGAAATGTCATTGTCACTGTCCTCATCACTTGATGTTCTTTTCAAGTGGTCTTCTTGTGATTTGAGTGCCACATCCTTCCTGTTCTTTGGAAGGGGGTTCTCAAGCTCGACATGAGCTTGACATGTCATTTCGTAGGTCATTAGAGACCCAATAAGTTCTTCAAGAGGGAATGTTTTAAGGTCCTTGGCCTCTTGAATGGCAGTAACTTTTGGATCCCAACTTTTAGGAAGGGATCTTAAGATTTTAGTTACTAGTTCAAAGTTAGAAAAATCTTTACCAAGAGCTTTGAGTCCATTGATGACATCCGTAAAACGGGTGTACATGTCTCCGATGGACTCACTTGGTTTCATTCGAAAAAGTTCGTAAGAGTGCACAAGAATGTTGATTTTGGACTCTTTCACTCGGCTAGTGCCTTCATGAGTGATCTCAAGAGTTCTCCAAATATCAAAAGCAGAATCACAAATTGAAACGCGATTAAATTCATTTTTGTCTAGTGCACAAAATAAGGCATTCATAGCCTTTGCGTTTAAAGCAAAAACCTTCTTCTCCGATTTATTCCATTCGCTCATCGAAAGAGAAGATTTTTGAAATCCATTTTCAACAATAGTCCAAAGCTCGAAATCCATGGAAATGAGGAAGATTCTCATACGTGTCTTCCAATACGTGTAATCCGACCCATTAAACATAGGTGGGCGTGTAATAGAATGTCCCTCATGCATACCTGAGTAAGCCATCTCTCTTGGGTATTAAACCAAATATGAGAGTGAGCCTTGCTCTGATACCAATTGTTAGGATCGGAGTGGCACTAAGAGGGGGGGGTGAATTAGTACAGCGGATTAAAACTAGTAGGTTTGAAACTGATTCCGTAAAATGCGAGGATATTTCGTTCGATAGTAACTAGAGTAAAGTGAAGAACAAAAACTTGCTTCTTTGTAGATAATGATTACAGAAAAATAACAACTCACACATTCAAGGAACACGTAGATTTAAAGTGGTTCGGTCCAAATGACCTACATCCACTTGCGAAGCCTTCTTCGATGAGGCCCCCAACTTCCACTAGCAAATCACTTTGAAGGGGAAGGACAAACACCCCTCTTACAACCTTTACAAGTGGTTCACACTCTTACAAAATTTCAGCAAGAAAGAAAGGGAGGTGAACACTCAAGCAATTTAAAAGTAAGACTTGCTAAGGCTTTACTAAGACTTTTTTTTTTACTCTATTGCTTCTCAAAAGTTGTAATCTCTGCTGAGAATTGAGGGGTATTTATAGGCCTCAAGAGGATTCAAATTTGGGCTCCAAAATTTGAATTCTCTTCGGTTCCCGAAGCTAGCGGTGCCACCGCCTGTCAATGGCGGTGCCACCGCCTGTCAGTGGCGTGACACCACCTGTCAGTTCTAACATTGATAGTGTACTGGGCGGTGCCACCACCCAGTCCAACGGTGCCACCGCCTAGCTCTTCGGGTGCTGGTGCCACCGCTCAGACCAGTGGTGCCACCGCTTAGCTCTTCGGGTGTTGGGCGGTGCCACCGCTTGGCTCTTCAGGTGCTGGCGGTGCGAAGTTAGCATACGTGTCTTCCCAATACGTGTAATCCGACCATAACCTAGGGTGGTCGGTGTAATAGATGTCCCTATGCTTACTGAGAGCAATTCTTGGGTTTAAAACAAATATGAGAGTGAGCCTGCTTGATACCAATTGTTAGATCGGAGTGGCACTAAGAGGGGGGGTGAATTAGTACAGCGGATTAAAACTAGTAGGTTTGAAACTGATTCCGTAAAATGCGAGGATATTTCGTTCGATAGTAACTAGAGTAAAGTGAAGAACAAAAACTTGCTTCTTTGTAGATAATGATACAGAAAAATAACAACTCACACATTCAAGGAACCGTAGATTTAAAGTGGTTCGGTCCAAATGACCTACATCCACTTGCGAAGCCTTCTTCGATGAGGCCCCCAACTTCCACTAGCAAATCACTTTGAAGGGGAAGGACAAACACCCCTCTTACAACCTTTACAAGTGGTTCACACGCTTACAAAATTTCGGGTGCTGGTGCCACCGCTCAGACCAGTGGTGCCACCGCTTAGCTCTTCGGGTGTTGGGCGGTGCCACCGCTTGGCTCTTCAGGTGCTGGGCGGTGCCACCGCCTAGTATGGTGGTTCCACCGCCCGACCTTACTAGTCACTGGTTGGGCTTTAAGTCTGGCCCAAACCAGGTTTCATTTTGGGCCCAGTTGGCCCCTAATCAAGATATAAGATTATTTCTTAATCCTAACCTTAATTACATGCAAACTACGTAACTAAAAACATGATCCTAAGCAAGTTTTTAACCAGTGAACTTCAAGTCTTGTTCCGATGAGTTTTCCGGCGGTCTTCCGATGGACTTCTGATACACCCTTGGATTTCTTCCGACGGACTCCCAACTGGCTCCCGATCTTGTGCCGAAATCAGCGAGTAGCGATCCTTCTCGGTGATCTCTGCGAACCTCCGATGATCTATTCGACGGACTTCCGAAAACTCCGACAAGTCCCCGATTTCTTCTCGATTAGTTCCGACAGCATTTCCGACGAATCTTTGAACTCTTAAACACCCATCGAACTTGATTCTGGTAGACTCAATTTATGTCTTCAAGCTTTTATAGTTAATCCTGCATACTTATCTCAACATATGGATTAGATAAAACATGACAATTGACTTCATCATCAAAATCCAAGATTCAACATAGGAAACAACACCCAGAAATTCTGGGCGGTGGTACCACCGGTAGTTATTACTGCCAACAGTGGTATCGCCCCTATCAGGAAGTGATACCACCAGAGCTCAGTCTTTGAGCTCTATCAGGCGGTGGTACTGCTAGTACCCCAAAAATCCGGGATGAGACACTTTTTGGCTCCATTTTTTAAGTCATTATAGGGCTTATAAAAACCCCACCCTTTTCTGCTTGAAAAGGTACGAAAAGTATTAAGATAATCTTGAGTTATTGGGGTGTAAAAGTGTTGTAAACAAGTGTTAGAGTCCTCCTCCTCCCTTTCTAAGTTTTGAGATCATTCAAGAGAGGTGTGAGACTTATAAGGGTTCTCTCCTAAACTCATGAAAAGGAGAAAGCACTGTAAAAGAGGTGGTTGGTCTTCACCTATTAAAGGAAGGCCTTTAGTGGATGTCGGAGACCTCGTCAGAGGAGGAATCCAAAAGTGGATGTAGGTCACATTGGCCGAACCACGCTAAATCCTGGTTTGCTTTTCATTTAAGCAATTTGCATTACTACAAATCTCCTTAATCTTCTCTTGCACTTTTACGAAAGCTTTCAAGTTCAACTTCTCTCCGAAATATATTGAATCGAAACCATTTTCGTCGGAATTGGTTTTAAATGAAATGAATAATTGTTTGAAATCATGAAAGTTTTCCGCTGCACTAATTCACCCTCGCTCTTAGTGCCACTCTTAATCCTAACAATTGGTATCAGAGTAAGGTTCACTCTTATTTGGTTTTAAACCCAAGAGAGATGGCATTTGTTGGCAACCTAGAGAGTCATTCAATTACACGCTCGCCCATGTTCAATGAGACGGATTACACATATTGAATAACTAGAATGGGGATTTTCCTAATTTCAATGGACTTTGAACTATGAAATATTGTAGAAAATGGATTTCAAAAGTCTTCTCTTCCAATGAACGATTGGAATGAGTTGGAGAAGAAGACTTTTACTTTAAACGCAAAAGCTATGAATGCCTTGTTTTGTGCCTTAGATAAAAATGAGTTTAATCATGTGTCCATTTGTGAAACTGCTTTTGATATTTGGCACACACTCGAAGTGACTCATGAAGGCACTGGTAGAGTGAAGGAGTCAAAAATTAATCTTTTAGTGCATTCTTATGAGTTGTTTTGAATAAAACCGAGTGAGACCATTGGAGACATGTACACCTGATTTATGGATGTCGTCAATGGTTTAAAAGGACTTGGTAAAGGTTTCTCATATTTTGAACTCGTTAATAAGATTTTAAGATCCCTTCCAAAAAGTTGGGATCATAAAGTAACGACCATTCAAGAGGCCAAAGATTTAAATAATTTTCCTCTTGAAGAACTAATTGGGTTACTAATGACCTATGAAATGATATGTAAAGCTCTTGAAGAGCTTGAGGATACCCTTTTAAAGAATAGGAAGGATATAGCACTGAGAACATAAGAAGACCACTTAAAAGAAAACTAAAGTGATGAGGATTTGATGAATACTTGGCACTATTAACAAGAAAATTCAAAAAAAATATAAAAAAATAAATTCAAAAATGATACTAAAAATAAATTTGAACAAAAAAAAGAACAAATGATATCTATGAATGCAAGAAGCTAGGACATTACAAGAGCGAATGTCTCCTAACTAAGAAGAGGCAACCGAAGAAGAAGGCTCTCAAAGCAACATGGGATGACTCAAATGTATCCGAAGAAGAGGAGCCTACTATCACCGAGCAAGTTGCTCACTATGCGCTAATGGCCATTGGAGATGAGGTAACAAGTTCATTAGACGCAAATTTAAGTTTCGATGAGCTTTTAAGTGCTTTTCATGAATTGTTTGATGAGTGTAGAATTTTAAGTAAAAAGTATAATTCTTTGAAAAAGGAACATGCCTCTCTTATTAGTGATTTTGATAGAGTAAAGATTGAGCATGAAAAAAGCTTAGCTCCCTGCATAAAATGCTATGATTTAGAAATACTTCAAAAGGAAAACTTGCTACTCAAAGATACCTTGAAGAAATTTGAGGTTGGTAGCAAGTTCTTGAACATGATCCTTGCCAACAAGGGTCATGTTCATAGAAAAGGCAGAATTGGATTTATGAGTAGCTCTCATCAAAATCCAACCACATTTACGAAAGGCCCTACCTTGCATGTATCACATCACACCAAATGCAACTTTTGTTACAAACTTGGACATGTTGCGTATAAATATCTATTCAAGAAATATAGTCCATATAAATTGATTTGGATTCTTAAAAGAATCTCAAATGACTCAATACAACATGATAAGTTATATAGATTGATTTTTGAGGCACCCAAGATCAAATGGGTACCTAAAAATCATCTCTTTTTGTAGAAAAATATACCATCATAAGCTAGAAGCAAGAGATGGTACCTTGATAGTGGATGCTCAAGGCATATGACCGAAGATCTATCTCATTTCTCTAAGCTCACTAGCCTAGATGAAGGATATGTCACTTTCGGAGACAACAACAAGGGTAAAATCATTGGCAAAAGAACCATAGGTAACAAATCCAACCTTCTTATTGAAGATGTATTATTAGTTGATGGTTTAAAGTATAACCTTTTGAGTATTAGTCAACTATGTGATAAAGGATATATTATTAGATTTGAATCTAATGCTTGCATTATTGAAAAACCATACAAAAACACATCTATGATTGCGCTAAAACAAAATAACATATACACTATTGACATTAATGATCTTTGCAATGAAATATGTTTTTTGGTTTTGAATGATGATGCTTGACTTTGGCATAGGAGATTAGGTCATGCTAGCATGAAACTAATCTCTCAAATTTCATCTAAAAAATTTATAAGAGGAATTCCTCATATCAAGTTCGTCAAAGATAATGTGTGTGATGCATGTCAAGTAGGAAAACAAATAAAAGATAGCTTCAAACCTAAGAACCAAATAAGCACCTTTAGACTTTTGCAATTAATCCATATGACCTTGTTTGAACTAATTGCTGCATAAAGCCTAGGAGATAGTAAATATGTATTTGTCATCATAGATGATTATATTAGATACACATGGACTTATTTTTTGGCATACAAAAGTGAATGCTTTAGGTATTTCTCAAAGTTTTGTAAACTTGTTCAAAATGAAAAGGGTTTTATGATCTTGTCAATTCGAAGTGATCACGATGGTGAGTTTCAAAACCGTAATTTCTAAGAATTTTGTGAATCTAATGGATATAACCACAACTTCTCTACTCCAAGAAATCCTCAACAAAATATAGTAGAAAGAAAGAATAGAAACTTGCAAGAAATGGCAAAAACCATGTTAAATAAACATAGCATACCCAAATATTTTTGGGCCAAAG
This sequence comes from Musa balbisiana, assembly GCA_004837865.1. NCBI lineage: Eukaryota > Viridiplantae > Streptophyta > Magnoliopsida > Zingiberales > Musaceae > Musa > Musa balbisiana. The sequence continues at coordinate 20,667,391 of CM017195.1, read as the reverse complement.
CCGTAAATACGACATGCTATGTTATGAATAGGGTTCTAGTAAGACCATTATTTTCCAATACTCCTTATGAGTTGTGGAATAACAAAAAACCCAACGTTTCATACTTTAAAGTTTTCAGAAGTAAATATTTTATTTTGAATGAAAAAGATGCCTTAGGTAAATTTGATGTAAAATCCAATGAAGGAATTTTTCTTGGCTATTCTTTTGTTTTTAAAGCATTTCGTATCTTTAACAAAAGAACCTTGATTATAGAAGAATCTATTCATATTGTTTTTAATGAAGTTTCCAAAGTTAAGAAAAATGATTTTGATGATGATGTTAATTTTGATGCTTTGAATTTAAATGATTCCCCTTCTCCATCTAGCAACTTGGATGCATCTTCTTCCGAACTTTCTTTACCGAAGGAATGAAAGTTTGTAGATGCTCATCCTAAGGAGCTAATTATAGGAGACACATCGAAAGGGGTTCAAACTCGTTATTCTCTTAAAAATTTTTGTGCCAATGCCGCTTTTCTCTCCCAAATTGAACCTAGAAGCATTAATGAGGCCATGAAAGATGATTCATGGGTCATTGTAATGAAAGAAGAGTTAAATCAATTTGAGAGAAATAAGGTGTGGAAGCTTGTTCCAAGGCCAAATGACCATTTAGTTATTGGTACTAAGTGAGTCTTTAGAAACAAGCAAAATGAATCTGGTATCGTGGTTAGAAATAAGACTAGATTAGTGGCTAAAGGTTTCAACCAAGAAGAATATATCAATTATGAAGAGACCTTTACTCTTGTGGCTCGATTAGAAGCCATAAGGATGCTCCTTGCTTATGCTAGTAGTAATAACTTTAAGTTATTTCAAATGGATTTTAAAAGTGCTTTTCTTAATGGCTTTATTTTCGAAGAAGTTTATGTTGAACAACCTCCTGGATTTGAGAATGATAATCTCCTTAATCATGTGTTTAAATTGATTAAAGCTCTCTATGAATTGAAACAAGCCTCTAGGGCTTGGTATGAGAGACTTAGCTCATTTCTTATCGAAAATAATTTCTCTAAAGGCAAGGTTGATACTACATTGTTTATCAAAAATTTTAAAAATAATTTTCTTATTGTTCAAATTTATGTTGATGACATTATTTCTATATGTGCTTTGGATAATAATGATATGAATGCAACGTCAAATTTGATGTTTAAGGTTTTGTTTCATAATTGTTCTTTGATATGCTTCGACATGTTTCATATGCCATTGATATGTTCTGAAATATTTTCATTTGTTATTGATATGCTCCGAAATATTTCATACGCCATTGATATGCTCTGAAATATTTCATCTGCTATTGTTATGCTCCGAAATGTTCCATAGGTCAATGATATACTCTGGAACATTTCATACGCTATTAATATACTCCAATTACTATGTGCTCCATTTGTTATGAACCAAATATGTTTTGAATGACATGACATTGCGAATTTGTATCTAATGAGATAGTACCCTGAGAGTTCTTGTATTCTGTCTTGCATTGTGATACCTTATTTGTTTGAAACTATCCCTTTTTATTCTGGATATATTTTGTCACTTGCTAAGCTTTTTAGCTCACTCTATTGCTATAAATCTTTCAGGTTAGCTTATTACTCTTTGAGATGTTTGTATTGGGCTGAGGCAGTGGAGAGTTATTCAGAATTGTGGGCAAATCTTATTGGTGGATATATTGTGGTTATTGTTGTATCAGCATATCTTGTATGTAATGATATATTGTTAATGAACTTTTATGGATATGTCATGTAAAAGTGTTAAAAGATCTCTCTATTTAGAATTTCAAAATGTTAAGTTTAGTTTATAATGATATGAACTAGTGGTAAATGGTTGGAGTTCTGATTATATAAATGGTTTAACTTGTGGATTATAAGTGTTGTCAATGTTTTGTTAAGTTGGCTTGGGTTTCCATAAATGTGAATTATCGAGCGATGTGATATATGATTATAAATTGCATAGGTTTTATGGATTTCAATTTAACTGAATGTTTCTCAATGTCCTCAAATATATGTTTGGATCTTGGTTTATTGATGAAAATCTTAAATATTATCAAAATTTTAAGGGGCGTGACAATACCATGCTCGATATATGGTCTCTGGGGTATTAGATGGATGAGGGATTATAGATTAATTGAGAACAGACAGGTCCAATAGATCAGATTCCCTTATATCGTTTGGAGATTACAGCGTAGTGACCTATACGTTCGCAGTCGATGAGTCGAGTGAATTATTATGGAGATAATAATTCACTAAGCCAAAAGGAGTTCTAACAGGTATGACTTATGGCTAGCTCGATATTAGGCCTAAAGGGTCACACATATATGATAGGCATTGCGATGAGTAGAGGTTCAGATATGAGATATCCGTTGGAGCTCCTATCTTATTAGATATCCAATAAGCCCCTGAATTATTAGATCCTATAGATGAGATCTAATAAGAGCCAATGAGGGATTAGTATATAGATATCCACTAATCTATAAGGGTTAGGTAGTTGGATGGTGATCCAATACATAATAGGGTAGTATCCATTAGGATTAAGTTGACAAGGGACCTCTATAAATAGGAGGGAATCAAAGGTTCATAGACTATAGATTTCTTGGTTACCACCTCCTATTCTTCTTTCCCCTTCTCTTTCTCAAATAGTAGGCCTAGATATTTGAGGAGCATTATCGCAGCCTCGTTGTGTAAATCACCACTAAAGGGGAGGACTCTTGACCTCTTTCATCCTCTCTTACAGATCTATAAGGATTTAGGGATTATATGATCTCTCTAAGTAAAACACAATCTTTCATATATGTAGTTTTTAATTTTACAGATTTTGAGTACCAATCTTTGCATAACGATGAATACAATTTATGAGAATTTGGGGATTTTTGTTTTCTATTCTTCCATTGCACATGTGATGTCACCCCTAGATTTTCCTACAGTCAGGTCATGGCTAACCCCTTTGAATTCACTTCACTCATCTACTTTTTTTTTATTTGCAACATCATCACACTACGTAAGGTCTCTCATTGACCATGAATGTGATGTTGACTCGGTTATCTACTAATGGGGCCTTATAATTAATGATCTTTTAGAAGAGATCGAGGGGCTAACGAAGGATGATGCTCCTACTACTATCGGAGGACTGAGCTGGAGTGGCAACTTGAGGAGATCAAGTTGTACCTTTTTGACCTCACTAAGCAATTGAAAGAAGTCCAAAGCAATAACTAAACCATGGAAGATGATATGCTATAGCTCACTTGGGAGCTGAATTCGATGAGGGTGCATAACTTGGAGCTTGGCGAGCAGGTTGTGACAGCCAATGAGTAGGCTCGGGAATTGAAGGATGCACTTGAGGCTAAGCAGTGCATGATACCAAAATATTAGGAGGAGGCAATCACTAGTTACAAGGCATTGGTTGGGTTTAAAAAGGGTCTAGAGAGGACGAGGTCATCTCATACTAGTTCGAGTATCAAATCACCTTAGCCTGTTTCAAGGTAAGGTATTCTAAGTTGGAGCTCGAGGAGGATCCATTCACTAATTACCTCGAGGATTAAAATGTCTTGATGGTGACTGAGTTGCCCTTTGATGATAGCCTCGACTCATCACCTTATCTCGACACCTAAGCTATCATCCTTCATTATGTTGGTTTTTTATTTTAAAGTTGCCGAATCAGCCTACCCAACTTGTTTCTTATCTCGGGCATGTCTGCTCTATTAATCCTTTATTTTAATAGGTCAGGGTCTCATTTTGACTGTAGAGGTCCTACTAAACTAATATATTTTTTCTTAAGCAATGAAGTTTTTTTCTTTTGATTTTTGCAATGATGGTATATTGTAGATGCACTTAACTCAATAATTGGTGCCTTGGGTTTTGTTGATCAACGTCCATTGCTTGGGATATAGTTTTCCTTGACCTGATCCTTATTGAATCTCAAATTTTGATGAGGAAATCAATTTATGAATCAATAATCTAATCCATGTGTTGATAAAATGATGCAGGACTAACTATGATTGTGAAAAGGCAAAACAATTAAAGAAGAATTGAATATTAGGCCAAAGTCAAAGATCGAGCATCGGGCCAGAAGAATCGGGGGATACGTCGAAGGTTCGGATGATGCATCGAAAGCTCGTCGGAAGATCACCGAAAGTTTCGCTAGGAGTTCGGATGAACAATTGACGTACCGGACAACTATGATTGTTTGCATTGTAATTGTTTAGCCTTAATTATCATAGTTAAGGTTTTGATTTGAGTTAGTTTTGGGAGAAATTCTACTAACTCAAATAGGGGCCAACTAGGCCCAATCTAGGGTTGAATTGGGCTAGATGGATGGCTCATTCAGTGACTCGGAGCAACATCAGGCGGTGGCACTACTAGGGTTGGTGGTGGCACCACTTGAGGCTCGACTTCCCAAGTAGTCTTAACAGTGGTACCGTTGGTTGTTAATGCTGTTAGGTGGTGGTATTGCCCTATCAGGCGATGGTACCACTAAAGCGTAACACTTTGAGGCTATATTAGGTGGTCATACCACCTGGATTGTACAGTGGTATCGCATAGATTAGGCGATATCACCTAGTGTCAGTCTACAAGAGGTGGTACCACCCAATATTGGTGGTGGTACCACCAATATCCTATAAACCCGGGACGAGACACTTTTTAACTCTATTTTTGAAGTTATTTAGGGCCTATAAATACTCCACTCTTTCTTACATGAAAGAGTACAAAATATGAACAAAAGTCTTGAGATTTTAAATTGTAAAAGTGTTGAAAAAGTGCTAAGTATCCTCCTCCTTCTTTAGTTTTATGATCATTCTAAGAGAGGTGTGAGGTTTGTAAAGATTGACTCCTAAACCTATGAAAAGGAGAAAGAGTTATAAGAGGGTAGTTGGTCTTTGCCCATTGAAGGAAAACCCTTAGTGAATGTTGATGGCCTCGACGGAGGAGGAATCAAGAGTGGACGTAGGACATGATGACTGAACCATTATAAAATTGGTGTGGCTTCTTTTCTATCTTTTTTCCTTTATATTGCTTATTGATTTGGTTACTCACTCCACTTCACACTTTTTCTAAGTTCAAACGCATTTTTGATACAATTTTATTGAAACGGTTTTTCTGAATACTCGACATTTTTATGTAAGCACTAATTCACCCTCTCTTTTAGTGCTGATTTTGGTCCTATAAGTTGGTATCAGAGTCAATGTTTTTTTTGTTTGATTTAACACTCAAGAGAAATGGCTTTTACTGATAATCAAGAAGGTCTTTCTATCACTCGTCCTTCTATGTTCAATGAGACGAACTATACGTATTGAAAAACTAGAATGAGAATTTTCTTGATTTCTATATATTTGAATTTATAGAATATTGTTGAAAGCAGTTATGAAAAATCTTCCAAACCAATGGACAAATGGAATGATTTGGAGAAGAAGACTTTCTCTTTGAATACTAAAACAATGAATACTTTATTTTAAGCTTTTGATAAAAATGAATTTAATTAAATTTCTATATGCGAAACTGTACATAAGATATGGCACACACTCAAAATCACACACAAAGACACAAGTAGGGTTAAAGAGTCAAAAATTAATCTTTTAGTTCATAGCTATAAGTTGTTTCGCATGAAACCAAGTGAGACCATTAGAGATATGTACACTCGTTTTACGGATGTTGTCAATGGTTTAAAAGTACTTGGTAAAATTTTTTATAATTTTGAACTTGTTAATAAGATATTAAGATCTCTTCCAAAAAGTTGTGATCCTAAAGTAACGACAATACAAGAAGCAAAAGACCTAAATAACTTTCCGCTTAAAGAACTTATCAATTCTTTGATGACCTATGAAATAACTTGTATAGCACATGATGAACTCGAGAACAACCTTCCAAAGAACAGAAAGGACATAACACTTAGAACCAAAGAAGACCACTTGAGAGAAAACTCAAGTGACAACGATGATGATGATGACTTGGCACTTCTTACAAGAAAGTTTAAAAAATTCTTAAAAAGGAACAAAATATAACAAGACACTAAAAACAAAAGTGAACTCAAAAAGGATCAAATAATTTGCTATAAATATAAGAAGCCAAGGCATTTCAAAAATGAATATCCCCAAGTGAGAAAAAAGCTACCAAAGAAAAAAAAAAGTACTTAAAGCTACTGGGAATGACTCAAGTGCATCCGAAGATGAGGAGCCTACTAACGAAAAAGAAGTTGCAAATTATGCATTAGTGGCATTTGGCAATGAGGAATATAACTCAAATGAATCTTCTTTATCATACAATGAATTATTCAATACCTTTAATGATTTGTTTGATGATTTTAAATTAGTTAGTAAAATGTATAAATTATTAAAAAAGGAGTATGCTTCTCTTGTTAGTGAATGATAAATTAAAAAATGAGCATGATGATAGTATGTTAGCTTCTTACACTAAGTGTGAAGAGATATATTCACTTAAGAAAGAAAATTTTTTAATACAAGAAATATTAAGAAAATTTAAAATAAGTAATAAATCTCTAAACATAATCCTTGCCTAGAGAGAAATATAATTTTTGTAAAAAATGTGGATATTATGCCTATAGATGTTCTTTTAAAAAGTATAGTCTACATAAATTAGTTTGGTTCAGAAAGGAATCTTAAATAGCTCAACGATAATAGTTAAAATAGGTAGATCTATTAATGAGAGACCTAAAGTTAAATGGATACTTAAAAGAAAACCCGCTTTCTTTTAGATATGTTTATAATCAAAAGCTAGGAGCAAGAGATGGTACCTTGATAGTGGATACTCAAGGTACATGACTGGAGATCCAACACACTTCTCTAAGCTCACTAGCTAAGATGAAGAGTATGTCACCTTCGGAGACAACAATAAAAGAAAAATTATTGGCAAAAGAACCATAGGTAACAAGTCAAACTTTTTAATTGAAGATGTGTTCTTAGTAGATGGTTTAAAATATAATATACTAAGTATTAGTCAATTGTGTAATAAAGGATATATCATTAAATTTGAATCTAATGCTTGTATAATCGAAATACTACACAAAAATATATCTATGATTGTCTTAAAAAATAATAATATGTATATCCTTTATTAAAAAAAATAAAGGATATATACAGATGATGCTTAGCTTTGACATAGGAGATTAGGTAATGCTAGCATGAAATTAATCTCTCAAATTTTAATTAGAGAACTTGTAAGAGGAATGCATAGTATTAAGTTTGTCAAAGATAAAGTTTGTGATACATGCCAACTACGAAAATAAATAAAAAGTAGTTTCAAATCAAAAAAATCAAATAAGCACATATAGATCACTACAATTGATCCATATTGATTTATTTGAACCAATTGATACAATAAGTCTAGGAGGTAGTAAATATGCTTTTGTAATAATTGATGATTATAGTAGATATACTTGGACATACTTCTTGGCACACAAAAGTGATTACTTTAATTGTTTTTCGAAATTTTATAAACCTATTCAAAATGAAAAGGATTTTATGAATTCATCTATTCATAGTGATCATGATGGTGAGTTTTAAAACCATGATTTTTTAAATTTTTATAAGTCAAATGGGTACAATCATAATTTCTCTACCCTAAGAAATCCACAACAAAATGGATTTGTTGAGAGAAAAAATAGGAGCTTACAAAAAATGACAAGAACCATGTTAAACAAACATAGCCTACCCAAATATTTTTTAGCCAAAGCCGTTAACACGACATGCTATGTCATGAACAAGGTTCTCATAAAACTATTACTTTCCAAAACTCCCTATAAATTATAGAATAACAAAAGACCCAATATTTTATATTTTAATATGAAAAAGATGCCTTAGGAAAATTTGATGTAAAATCCAATGAAGGAATTTTTCTCGGTTATTACTCTATTTCTAAAACCTTTTGTGTCTTTAATAAAAGAACCTTGATTATAGAAGAATCTATTCATGTTGTTTTTAATGAGCCTTTTGAATTTAAGAAAAATGATTATATTGTTGATTTTGATTTTGATGCTTTAAATTTGAATAAAAACTCTCCTCCCCCATGCAACTTCGATGCATGTTCTTCCAAAGAATCCTTACCTAAAGAATAGAAGTATGTAGATACTCATCCTAAGGAGTTAATCATTGAAAATACATCAAAAGGTTTTTAAACTCGTTCTTCTTTTAAAAATTTTTGTGCGAATGTAGTATTCTTGTCTCTAATTGAACTAAAATACATTGACGAAGCCCTAAAAGATGATTCATGGTTTATTATAATGCAAGAGGAGTTAAATTAATTTGAGAGAAATAAAGTATAGAAGTTTAGTTCTAGACCTAGTGACCATTTAGTAATTGGTACTAAATGAGTATTTAGAAACAAGCAAGATAAACTTGATATCATGGTTAGAAACAAGGCTAAATTAGTGTTCAAATGTTTCAACTAAGAAGATGGTATCAATTATAAAGAAACCTTCACTCCTTTGGCTAGACTTGAAACTATAAGGATTCTCCTTACCAATGCTAATTGTAAAAATTTTAAGTTATTTTAAATGGATGTTAAAAGTACTTTTCTTAATAGTTTTATTTCCAATGAAGTTTATGTTGAACAACCACCCAAATTTGAAAATGCTCCTTCCTAACATATTTTTAAGTTATCTAAGGCTCTCTATGGGTTAAAACAAGTCCCTAGACCTTATATGAGAGGCTTAGTTATTTTCTTATTTAAAATAATTTTATGAAAGGTAAGGTGGATACTATATTATTTATTAAATATTTTAGAAATAATTTTCTCATTGTTTAAATTTATGTTGATAATATCATTTTTGGATCTTCAAATGAGTTTTTATATGAGTCTTTTATCAATAGTATGAGCCAAGAATTCAAAATGAGTTTAATGGGGAAATTAACCTTTTTCCTAGGTTTACAAATCAAACAACTTAGTAATAAAACTTTTGTTAGTCAAATTAAGTATGCATTAGATCTATTAAAATTATTTAATATGAATAGTGTTAAGGTTATTAATACACCAATGAGCATTTCTACAAAATTAGATATGGACATTATTGGAGAATGTTTTGATTAAAAGACTTTTAGGGGTATGATAGGTAGTTTACTATACCTCACAACAACTAGACTTGATATTATGTTTAATATTGGACTATATGCTAGATTTCAATCTAGTTCCAAGCAATCACACTGAAAAGCTATTAAAAAGATTTTTAGATACTTAAAAGGAATACCTAATCTAGGATTATAGTATCCAAAAACTAAAAATCTTGAATTGATTATTTATGGTGACACTGATTTTGCTAGATGTAGAATAGATAGAAAAAACACTTATGGAATATTTCAACTCTTAGGTTATTCACTTGTTTCTTAGTCTTCTAAGAAATAAAATTTGGTGCATTATCTACAACTAAGGCTAAATATGTAGCAGTTGGTGCATATTGTGCACAAGTTATTTGTATAAAAAATACTTTATAAGATTATGAACTATATTTAAAAAATATTCCTATAAAATATGATAATACTAATGCAATATGTTTAACAAAAAATCTCATTTAACACTCTAGAACTAAATATATTGGCATTAGACATCATTTTATTAGAGATCATGTTAATAACCATGATATATCTTTAGAATTTATTGATATAAAACATCAATTAGTTGATATTTTTATAAAACCATTGAATGAAGAACAAGTTGATTTTATTAGAAGAGAATTAGACATGTTAAATCTTCCTAATGTATAAGTTCCTCTTATATATTTTTTGGATTTCTCGATTTTTATAACTTGAGTTTTCTTTTTAAATCGATATCATTTCCTATCATTCCTTCTTCTAGCAATATACAAAAGAGGAGATTTGATTCATGGACTTTTGGCATACTTGATCTTTTATATGATGATTATTTCCTATGAATTCTTTCTCTTTCTATTTACGAAAGTAAAAATTTTATTTATAAACTTTTGGTATACTTGATCTTTTATGTGATGATTATTTCCTATGATTCCTTCAATTCACCAAAGTAAAACTTTGATTCATGGACTTTTAGAATTTATGACTTGATTCTTTTCATTATGTGATGAATGAATTACTCCATTCTTCTTCTTCTTCTCATTGTTATAACAAAGGGGAAAAAACAAAAATGCTAGCTTGCATATCTCAAGAGAATCAAAAGTACTTGCACATCTCAAGAGAATCAAAAGTGCTTGTACAAGTTTTTAAGAAGTAAAAGTTGCTATCTTGCACATCTCAATAAGCAAAAATTTTGCTTAACTTCACATCTCAAAAACTTGCTAGCTTGCATATTCTAAAGTGATGTAAAACTTACGTAAATGGTCCAAATATTTGTTGAACATTTCTCTTTTTTTTATAACAAAGGGAGAGAAATGATGAATGTTTGGTATCATGAAATGATAAATGGTATCATGCCCAAAATAATATTAATTTTGGTATTATGCATGAAGTGATAAATGGTTAAAATTTTAATGTTTTGATATCATGTATGTTATGTCTTGTTTGGTATCATAAAATGATGAATGGTATCATGCCCAAAATAATATTAATTTTGATATCATGCATGAAGTGATAAATGGTTAAAATTTTAAAGTTTTGATATCGTGTATGTTATGTCCAAAGTTATGTTGATTTATTTTTGGTATCATACATGAAGTAATGATAAATTGTAATTTTTTGAAATTATGCAGTTACATTTTGATAATTTGAAACTATTATGATGCAGTATAAAATTTTGATATGATATATTATATTTGATCACTATGATCAAAATTGTTTCACTTGAATTCAAAGATTATGATTCCATCTGATTACAAGTTTGTCTTATCTCAATATAATATATAGATAGGAGAGATTAAGGTTAACTCCATCATCAATTGCTTATCATCATAAAAAAGGGAAAGACTATTGAATCTCAAATTTTGATGATGAAATCAATTGATGAATTAATGATCTAATCCATGTATTGAGAAAAGTGATACAGGACTAACTATGATCATGAAAAGGAAAAATAATTAAAGAAGAATTGAATATTGGGCCGGAGTCAAAGTTCAGGCATCGGGCTGAAAGAATCGGGGGATACGCCGAAGGTTCAGACGATGTATCAGAAGCTCGCTTGAGTTCGTCGAAAGCTCGTTGGAAGATCGCCGGGAATGCGCCAGAAGTTTTACCGGGAGTTCGGATGAATAATTGACATGCCAGACAACTAGAATTACTTTAATTATAATTGTTTAGTCTTAATTATTGTAGTTAGGGTTTCAATTTGAGTTAGTTTTAGGAGAAATCCTACTAACTCAAATAGGAGCTAATTGAGCCCAAATCAAGACTGAATTGGGTTTGCTGGATGGCTCATTCAGTGACCCAAAGCCACGTCAGGTTGTAGCACCATTAGGGCTACCGGTGGCATCGCTTGAGGCTTGGCCTCCCAAGTAGTCTAGGCAATGGTACCACCTAGACTAGGTGGTGGTACCATTGGTAATTAATATTGTCAAGCGGTGGTACCTTCCTATCAGGTAGTGGTACCGCTAGAGCCTAGTCTCCGAGGCTTTTTCAAGCAATTGTACCACCTAGTATCAGTCTACAGGTAGTGGTACTGTGGTAGTATAGGCGGTGATACTATCCAGTGTCAGTCTATCGGTGGTGGTAATTAAACCCGGGATGAGATACTTTTTAGCTTCATTTTTGAAGCTATTTGGGCCTATAAATATCCTAGCCTTTCCTACATGAAAGAGCACGAAAGTATGAATAAAAGTCTTGAGATTATGAGTTGTAAAAGTGTTAAAAAAATACTAAGTATCCTCCTTCAGTTTTGTAATCATTCTAAAAGAGGTGTGAGGCTTATAATAGTTGTCTCCTAAACCTGTGAAAAGGAAAAATAATTATAAGAGAGTAGTTAGTTTTTGCCCACTGAAGGAATACTGTTAGTGAATACCGGTGGCCTCGATGAAGGAGGAATCGAGAGTGGACATAAGTCACAATGATCGAATCACTATAAAATTGGTATGCATTCTCTTCTTTGCCTTTTTTCCTTTATATTGCTTGCTAATTTGGCTGCTCACTCTACTTTACATTTTCTCTAAGTTCAAACGTATTTCTGACATAATTTTATCGAAATAATTTCTCTAAATACTTAACGTTTTTACATAAGCATTAATTCACCCCCTCTCTTAGTGCTGATTTCAGTCCTAACAATCCTAAGATAAGTCTTAGGGATAAAACTTCTTTAAGTTCATAATGTATCATGTTCTTAGCAGCATCACATCTTCTATTATCCTAAGATGATATATTTCATCTCAGATGACCTCGATAATTTGATATGGCCCTTCCCAACTTGGTGCTAGCTTTCCTTGGGAGTCGATCGAGTCGCTGACTATAGCTTTATGGAGCACTTGGTTTCCTAATTCAACTACTCGAGGGTGAACACTTTGGTTATATAGCTTAGCCACTACCTTTTTATATCTCAATATCTGTAGATGTGCCTCGACTCTAATTTCACTAATTAGGCTAAGTCCGGCTCGAAGTCATTCTTCAAAAGTTTTTTTTATCAAGGTTCTTAATCTGAGGTCTCAGAAAGACTATCTCAAGTGGCAAGATAGCTTCAGTGCCAAAGACTAAGTTGAATGGTGATTCTCCTAACCCGATCTTAAGTGTCATCTAGGAGGCCCATATGATGCTCAATAGCTTGTCCACCCAGGTACCCGTAGCCCTCATAAGTCATTTCTTTAGCCCCTCAAGAATAGCTTAATTAGTGACCTCAGCAAGACCATTGGTTTGAGGATGAGCCATCGAGTTAAACCTTAGTTGAATCCCTTAAGATTGATAGAACTCCTTAAACTTTGTATTATTGAATTGTGTGCCTTATTGTCAGTGATAAAAGACCCTTAGCATTCCAAAGTGGGTGATGATACTTTTCTATATAAATCTCTTGACTTAATTCTCGATGATTAATGGTAGTGGTTCTACCTATACCAACATTATGAAATAGTTCACTCTCATGATAAGAAACCTCTGTTGGCCCAAGGCTAGCAAAAATGGTCTAAGGAGAACTATCCTCCATTAGGCAAAGGGTCATCCGTAATTGATATGGCTTAGAGAGATTGTTGGTTGATGTTGTAACTATTAGTCATAGGTGCGGTGCCCTGCAAGCCAATCACGTGAGTGATGAGACATATGACATGACATATACTTTTTTGTTTATTATTTATTTAGTATTTTTTATTTTATATTATCTATTGCATGTATTATGATATCTATGGATCTGTGTAATGGGAATTAGATCATGATAAGATCACGATAATGAGACCAATTCACCTTTAAACATAAACTCTAAATAATCCTGGTCGTAGGTCACTCGAGAGGGACATCGAGATGACCGAATAGATTGGTGTGCTGTATACCCCTCCATATAATTGAAATGGCTAGTCTCACAATTGCTCGTGTGGGGATATCGCACATGTGATCATTAGAGAATGAGTTCACTAATTGATTCATTCATAGAATTTTGGATGGTTGATGATACCTCATTGTCAAACAGCGATTCCGTCATCTCAGTGGTGTGTCTGGTCCTCAGACTTGAGACACTAAGAATATCTTATATAAGTACTTCACTCTTTGATACCGAACTTATAGGCTTGGAAGTTCCTGATCATAAGTCACTTGAGAGGGACATCGAGATGACTGAATAGATTGGTGTGTTGTATACTTGTCCATATAATAGAGGCGGTTGGTCTCATAGCTGCTTGTATGAGGGCACTAAGGATATCACGCATGTGTTCATTGGAGAATGAATTCATTGATTAATTTGCTCACGGAATGTTGGATGGTTGATGATACCTTATTGTCAAACAATGATTCCGTTATCCCAATGGTGTATCTGCTCCTCAAACTTGAGATACCAAAGATGTCTTGTATGAGTACTCCACTCTCTAATACCAAACTTATAGACCTAAAAGTTCTAGATCTAACACAACTAGTTATCGGGAGTGGTTGCCAACTAATTGACCTCCTTCATCTTCTCTCATAGATCTATAAGAATTTAGGGATATACGATCTCCCTAGGTAACATAACTTTCTAATACATGTAATTTTGGTTTTGTGGGTGTTTGTGCACCAATATTTGCACGATAATAAGAGACTAATTTTTTTTGTGAAAATTTAATATTTTTGTTTTCGTTCGTTCCGTCTTCTGCTATACATGTGATGTCACCCTAGATTTTCCTATGGTAACCAAGAAAACTTTTAGCATCTATGGTATCTTTGGGTATAAGTTATTACATCATTATACAATGTCAATTAGTAGAACCCTTATGGAAGTACTTTGAAAGTAAGGGTTCATTCACCAATATACTTTCCACAGATACCTTCATGTACCTTGGTGAGCACCCTTTCAGCTTCTTAGGGTGTCAAGCATTTGAGGAGTGATTAGCTAAAGCATCTATGATATAAGTGATCATTAATTATGCAATACCATGCTTCATGATGCTTAACACTTTGAGCCACTATGGGGTAAGTTAAAGAGTGTCTCATCTCTTTTGTAACATAGGATATCACCCATCCAGCTCGACTCCTCCCCAATCATGGATATGTCATGCTTCTCAATGGTTCAAGTTGATAATGTCTTAACCAAAGGCCAGCCTTCCTTCAAAGCCTAAGCGGATGCTAGCCTGGTGAGTGCATCAGCCTAGGCATTTTTTTCGTGGGAGATCCATAATACATTGAATTGAGAGAAACTAACTACCAATTTTTACCATGGTCATATCTCAGGCCTTAAAGCTCCCTTCTATCTAACTCGCAACTAGTTGTGAGTCACTGAGCACTGTCAAGTCTTAGACTTGAAACTCTTGGGCAAGTTAGAGCCCTAAAAGGAGTGCTTTATATTCTGCTTCATTATTGGAGATCTTGAATTTGAACCAGAGGGCTCGTTTGTATACTTATTTTTTCAGGCCCTTTAGGATGAGTCTGATGCCACCTCTTTCCGAGGTGGCGGAGCCATCTACAAATGATGTCCACATTGAGGGGGTGTGATTGTCAACCTTCAGTGAGCGAGTTAACTCTAAGATAAAGTCAACTAATACCTAGGCCTTTTATGGCAGTCTTTGGCATATATCGAATGTTAAACTTACCCAACTCTATTGACTATCTTAGTAGTCATCCTGAGACATCGAACTATGAAAGGACCTATTTTAATGGTTGGTTGATGATCTCCTATACGACATGCACTTGAAACTAGGGGCAGAGCTTCCTTGCTGCTAGTATCAGTGCAAATGCAAGCCTCTCGATAAGGGGTATCGTTACTCGGGCCTACTTAGAATATGACTAATATAGTAGATAGACTTTTGAGCTCTTGAGTCATCTTAAACCAACACCGAGTTGACAGTTGAGTCGGTGTCAAGAAGGTAGGGGAATAGAGTTGCGGTAATTGGGCAAGGTGGTACTTTAGCTTGCCGAAAGCCTTCTGACACTCCTTGATCCATAGGAAGCCTTTTGGGTTCTTTGATACCAAAAAGAAAGGCATTTATCACATGATTGAGATAAGAATTGATTGAGCACTATAATTCATCATGTTAATTATTAGACTCCTTTATCAATCGATATGGATGCATTTTTAGTATGGTTCAAACTTTCTTGAGGTTTGCATCTATTCCCCTTCGATGAATAATGAATCCAAAGAATTTTCTTGAGCTGACTTTGAAAGCACACTTGATTGGATTGAGGTCTATGTTGAACTTTTTTAGAACTCAAAATATCTTGGCTAAATCTGTTAAATGTGAGTCAACCATTTTGCTTTTGACTATCATATCATCTATATATAGTTAGATGTTTTTTTCCGATCTGGAGCTTAAACATCTTGTTCACCATTCTATGGCATGTTGCTCTTGTATTTTTTTAAAATGAATGGCATAACTCGGTTACAATATGTACCTTAATCAGTAATAAAGGAAGTGTGTTCTCGATTATCTGGTGTCATCCTTATTTGATTATATCTTGAGAATGCATCCATAAAGGTAAGGAGCGTATGACCCGAGGTAGCGTCAACCAATTAATCAATATGAGAAAGAGAATAGTTGTCCTTCAGGTATGCTTTATTGAGTATAATATTAGTGAGCTACTAGGGGTACTACACTTTCATGATAAACCCTACTTCTAACATCTTGTCTACCTCCTTGCTGATCATTTGTTGGTGGTCAAGAGCAAACTTGTGAGGTTTTTGTTTCACTAATCGTGCCTTAGGAAAAATGTTTAGGTAGTGTTGGGCTACGTCTAGGTTGATTCCTGACATATCTTTTGGCAACCATGTGAATGCTTTAGTATTCTTCTTAAGGAAATTGATAAGTTGCATTCGTTTCTCCTTAGGAAGTATCACCCTGAATTTAACAACATGATCGGGGCAAGCTTTGTTCAAGGGTGCCTCTATCAATGATTCCACCAGCTTTGGGTGCAAGAGGGATTGGTGAGACTTCGAGGGTCCATAGGTGGTGCCTTAGATCATGCTTTATTCGATAGGGAGATTACTGTAAGGTAGCACTAGCGTGACTCACTCAGGTTGCTTCTTAGCTCTCTAATGTTAGCCCTTGTTGGGAATTTTATCATCATATGGTAGGTCGATACCATGGCCCTCAATATATTCAACATGGTTTTTGCCTATGATTGCGTTGTTGTCGAGGGGATATCGACCACCAAGAATCTGGTCATTATAATTTTAGAGCATGGCTCATCTCCAAACATGACATATAGATTCACAATTCTGAGAAGGGAGATGGAGTCACTAGTGAACCCCATTAACAAAGGAGCCATAGGGGTGAGGTCATCAATCGAGATCTTAAGCTTTTGGAAAGCGTAGAGGATATCAATAGAGCTATCTATATCAATCATGATTCTCTTCACTTGAGCATTGATCATCCTCATGGAGACAACCAAGTCATCATCGTGGTTTGGATCGAAATACTTTGTCTCTTCCTCCTTAAAGATTATTTTTAGGTCATCTCCCATCTATGAGTATTTTTCAAATGGTAGTTTGGGTGTAAGCTTTACGACAAGAGAAGTTATCTCCTCTTAAGGTGGGTCCACCAATGATGATATTAATCTATCTTTTCACTAGCCCCTAAGTTGAAGGTGAAAGTTCTTGATACCTTCGGATGAACCGCCTAAGGAGTCTTCGACGAATGAGTTATTCAATATATTCTTTTAAGTTGTGATAATATTTTGTGTCGTAATCTCGATGGAAGCGACATTACTTAGATCTATCTCTTTTTTCCAATAAAGTCTTCATCAGTTATGGATATTTTGAGAGTCCTTTCTCTTTTATTTACAAAAGATTTTAGTTCTAGTCATATTCATGGGAGATGACTTGGGCCTCAAGCGAGATAACTTGGGTCAGTCACTTCTTCTTCATCGTGGTGACCTTGTAGTCGATGAGGATTGTAGGTGATCCTATCTTAGTCTTTTGCATATCTCTTCAAATTTACTCAAGACTATTACCTCAACCATGATATATTGATTAGCTCGTTGGAGTACTTTGGGTACCATCACCGATGGCCTCTTTGTCAACAACTAGAAAAGACAAGAGAGCTTAAGTCCCATCATGAATGTCTATATGACAAGTGACGGGTATACATCTTGCATGCTATAGATCTAATTGGTGAATCGAGTGATGAAGTTCGAGAACGTCTCCTCCTCCCTTTGCCTAAGCTCGAGAAGCCCCAATTACCGTTGTGATATATTTTGTGTCGTAATCTCGATGGAAGCGACATTACTTAGATCTATCTCTTTTTTCCAATAAAGTCTTCATCAGTTATGGATATTTTGAGAGTCCTTTCTCTTTTATTTACAAAAGATTTTAGTTCTAGTCTTTTGATCCTATTTAGTCTTTTGCATATCTCTTCAAATTTAACTCAAGACTATTACCTCAACCATGATATATGATTAGCTCGTTGGAGTACTTTGGGTACCATCACCGATGGCCTCTTTGTCAACAACTAGAAAAGACAAGAGAGCTTAAGTCCATCATGAATGTCTATATGACAAGTGACGGGTATACATCTTGCATGCTATAGATCTAATTGGTGAATCGAGTGATGAAGTTCGAGAACGTCTCCTCCTCCCTTTGCCTAAGCTCGAGAAGCTTACCGTTGATGACTTTGAGTATGTATTCTTAAGGAAGTTAAGCTGAATTCCTTAGCAAGCTTAACAAAGGAACTAATATAGAGCAGTTTCAAACCGGTGTATCATTCTCATGTCAGGTTTCTTAATATAGTTGGGAAGGCATGACATATTAGGATATTCAAAGTGTCATATAACTACATTTGGGTATGAAAAACAGTGATGTGCTCTAATGGGTTGGTATTACCATAAAAGGCCTCCAATGATGAGAGACAAAAATTAGTCAGGATTGGATCTTTTTTGGATTATTAGAATTTTCATTGCATTTCTTTCAATGTTGATCTATTTGTGTTAGCTAGATCCTTAAGGAATCATTTGTCAAATCTACTAACTAGGTTTGGGATTTAGGTAGAATAGAATGGTGGTATGGCAGTCCATTAAATTCCTCAATTGGGGAATAAGGTGCTTACTCGACCGATGGCTTGATGGACCTCGAGAACTCTTGAGATATTAATATTGCATCGGGTGGGGGAACCCCGATAGACGCTAGTGTTGATATCGATTGAGTTGCTGATTACGATTAAGGTGGTGTTAGTGCTTGTTGGGTTAATTAGGGTAATTAGGGTAAAAACGAAGAAATAGATTGCATCATACTCATTAGTATTTACATTTGCTGGGTGAGGTTCAGGAATACTTGAAAGTTTATCAAAAATTTAACTTATCTAATTTCCAAAACACCATAAACACTTACATTAAATTTGAAGGAAAATGAGGTCTCACAATACATGCCTTGTATAAAGGCATGTATTGTGCCACAGGAGAAATGATAATAGGAAATAAAATAATAAAAGATAAATTGATTGAGATAATAAACTAATTTGTATGGAGTTTGAGTTGTAGTGAAAATATTTGAGTTAAGTAAAGATCTTTTGTCCACACTTTAATTTTAGTTTTATAACCCCATCTCTCTAATTATCCCTTAAAAAATGGTATAAGAGTTATCTTAAACTATGGCATCCCTGAACATCTTCTGTTTACCATTAAAAAAAAAACATCATCCGTTTACAAGTCCCTAAATTAACAAAAGAGTTATTATAATATATATACCATTTAAATGAAGCTTCTTCTAGCTTCTTCAGATACATGAATGTCTAGAAGTAGAGAAGCAAGAGAATAACTAAAAAAATCAAAGGAAGAAAGAGAGAACACTCTGTTCACAATTTATCACGGATCCAACGATGCAATGTTCAAAATTATTGTTTCAGTTAAAACATAAAAAGGCTTTGCAAATACTTCCAAAGGCACTAAATAGCATTAACAAGGTAAAAATGATTCATTTACAAGTTTTATAAGTCAAATTTGAAATATTACAATATGGTATACTCGAGTCTTTCTAGGTTATTTCTCAAAAATTATTTTGATTTTTTTGAACTTAATAATGCTAGGAAACTATATATTTCATATGGTTATTATGCTTTCGATTTTGAATCAGTTGCTCTAAAATGAGGTAAAAATGAAAGATGTGACACTTTCAATTCATGAAAAAATAGAAAACTAAGTTTACATGTGAAAATGACTAAGATTTGAACATGTTTCCTCTATAATTATGCATTGAACAGTCAAATTATGCTTATTTCATATGGTTATTATGCTTTTGATTTTGAATCAATTGCTTTAAAATGAGGTAAAAATGAAAGATATGATGCTTTCAATACATGAAAAAAATAGAAAACTAATTTTACATGTGGAAATGACTAAGAATTGAACATGTTTCCTCTATAATTATGCATTGATCAGTCAAATTATTTTGAAGTTCCTGGTAAGGATAATTCTGTATTATAACATCTTAAATATGGTCACTTCAATTATGAGACATTAAAACTATTGGAGAAGCATAATAAAATAAAATACTGTAAATTAAAAGGAACAAAATGAGCAGCACAACAACTCAAATGTTTATGGTCCTATCGATGTTTGTAAGATAAAATGTTTAAGAACATCCTGATGAATATACATCATATGAATTTGAAAATTTCTAAAAAAATCATTGAATCATGCATCAATTATAAACCAAAACAAAATGAATTTTCGAAAAGAAAGAATAGAACAATTCTTAATATGGTTTTATGTACGTTCTAGGAAAGAAATTTTCTAAAGAATTTTAGGTTGATTTGTTGCTCATGGAGTTTATTTACTTGTTAGGTTTCTAACAAAGCAAATGGGCAATACTAAACCAATAATAAGTATGGAACTCACGGAAGAGATTTGATGGTTTGAGAATTGTTAGAAGCATTGTATTTGGGAATGTACAATGAAATAGATAATTAATTGTATGGAGTTTAAGCTATAGTGAAATAAATTGAAGTTAAACACTTGCATTGTATGGAGTTTTAAGTAATAGTGAAGATAGATATTTTCCTTATCCATACTCTTCTCCTTAGTTTAAACTCCATCTCCACCACCTATCCCTTCAAAGATTACAGTCAAAAGATTAAATCAGGTAAATAAGGTGGTGCCTAAGACATAATTGCATCCATCTAAATTTACTTCATGCATTTACCCAACTTTGTGTATTAATAGTGAGCAGATGCATCCTGCACCTGTACCGTAAATTTGTGATTAGGATGGAGAAGACGACAGAAGCAACAGACCATAGTGACGGTCAAATATTTGACTCAGCTATAGCACAAACATCTGCCCAGGAAACAGACTTGATAGCCCGGATTCTGAATCTGAAGGAAGCTAGAAAGAATAGAGAGGTATGACTATAGAGGTTAAGATGTTAGAAAACCATGAGTGCACAGACTAATTGTTTAGAATAATTTTAGACATTCTAGTGGTTAGTGTATTGTTATATAAGTAATGGGTCTCAGTTTCGATTCCATGTCTAAAGCATCTTGTAGTGGTTTAATGTAATAAAAGTTTCTTCTAATTTTCCCAAAAAAAGAAAAAATGTTCAGATATCATGAGTTTAAATATCCTTGATTCAATCAAGTTAGCACAATGTCCTTTCACCCAACCAAATGCTGACAACTACCACTGGTGTGGTGGGCTTAGAAATAACCGGTCCAGAGTTTAGGGTGAAGGATATGGCCAAGTTTTTCCAGGAAAAGTCTTGCTTGCTTGCCTACCTACCCGGTCCCATTCATTTATCTCTAACCTCGAATCCTCTGCTGCACATCCTCTATGAATCTTGTTCTTAATTGGCTCTAAGAATTCACTACACTGTATGCATATAACAGACTAGATATGTCAGAATGACTAAAAGGTTTGATCTTCATCAACAACAACAGAAGCAGAAAGAAGGGATTGATCATACTTCCAAAAAATTAAAACGATGTTAACAAGCGACTGACCTTACTGGGAACTCTTCTCCCATGGAAGACCGATCCCTTGGGTGCTGACCCGTTAAGTGGACTCGCGTGCACGTAGATGGAGTAGAACCCTTCATTCCCCTCGAAGAACTTCTCCCACAGAGGAGCAAGGGGGAGATGACCCTTGGTAAGAAACAGGAACGCCACCTTCGGTGGACGGCTAAATGGGCGCTTTTGGATCTTTGGAACCATGGATGCCCTCCATAGCAACTCCTCGTCGGTCATGTCATGCAGGATCACACCAGGCTCAACGAATTCCTTCAGCCCGATGCGTGGCTTAGCAGAAACGCTTCGAGGTGGCGAGGATGCTGATACCGCTGATTGAGATGGAGCTGAAGGTTGCAGGAGAAGTTGTGCCATCGAAAGAGAAACCGGAGTCGTCTGTAGGTAGAAGCTCGAAAAGATACCGACAGCAAACCCAAAGCCAAAGAGAAGCAAAGCTAAGAGAAGGCTGAGATGTTTGGAACGAGGAGGGAAGAGTAACATGGAAGATGGCAGGAGCTGTTCTTGGTGCTTATTCATTTCCGCTTTGGTTTCTATTGCATCTGAAGAGCAATAGAAATTAAGGGATGTAAGTCGCTCACTCAGCAGAAAAGTCTTTAACTACGATACTGGGGAGGGTGCAATGTGGGGTTTGCGGATTCTATGAAGTCTGTATGTTTGCTGAAATAGAGAGAGGTCATCAACTAGACATCATGAAGGTCACATGGAATAGTGCAGGAGCACCAAAGGGATGAAGTCTTCGGTTGTCTACCGTATACGAAGCTTCCTTGGACCGGCATCAACGACCAGTCCGTCGGCACATGGACGGTGGAATGAATGAAGAAATAAGCCATTGGGACTGCCGTCTAAAAGAAAAAGTTATTGGCACAATTAACGAGGAATTAATTAGCATAAGAACCTTGACCTTGGTGTTCGTGCAATCGATGTTTAGTTGATGAGACTAAACTGCTATTCAAGAAATAGTAGTCAGTAATCAAGAGCAGTTCTTATTTGACCATGCATCCGAGTTTTTATCGAGGTTCATTTGGTATACATGTGCAATCAATCTGTCATCCTTGAATGTTAGTTCTAAGATACACGACGGAATTGGTCCACAAGTCACACAAGACATCGATTGGAAGAATATTTGACCTACGACGAGGTGGAAAGAGACGTCTGCATCTACAGAAGGTAATTAATTATACTGAGTGGGTTCTAAGCGACGTGTTGTAATCTGGGGATTTCTGCATAACTTCAATTACGAACGAGAAGAGGACGGTGGTTAGAATATATTAAAGTATAGTTCAAGTACTTCAATCTACAGTCTGAGAACTCAATCAATTAACACCTATTTATAGGAACAAAAGAATCACAATTATAAGTTTTTAAAAACTATAAAAATATAAAACAGCCTCGCTGCATAAACATCTTAGAACTGTTTCGAGAAATCAATAAATTTTGAATTATTTTTTTATACCTTCCAAATTTAAAATAATTATAATATTAAATTATTATTAAAAAATAAATTTTTTCTTTCATCAAAGCTATAGTAAATATGCCAACACATTGGTCTTCTATGTCGCAATATTTCATTTGAAAGTTTTTTTATCTATCAATTTATGAATAAAATAATATCAAACTTTAATATATTTTGTGCGGCCAAAGATATGATTTTTTGCCACTATAATAGTAAACTTAGTGTCACGGTATATTTTAGTTAATACCACATTATTTTTCCTTAGAAATATATTAGAATTCCTCAAAATCAAATTATTTGACATGACGTTATTATAGCCGCTATATATTTCATCTCAAAATTTGAGAAAAAAATATATATTCTCCTTTTTTTGTTATCTATGAAATCACTTTTGAGCTAAGATTGAGCTTAAATTCTAAAGTATTTTTTCTATCATATGTATAATCGTCCTAATTACTATTAGTATAAGAATATATTGTAAAACTTTTACTTAACTCATAAAAGATGTCATAGAGGGTTCCTTTAATATTTCTAAGAACTCTTTTTGTTGCTCGCTAGGGTTGGAATGTGTGAGACAAATTGACCCTCCAATTCAACTTCTGTACTGCTTTTTTTTTTTTTTTTGTCAACTCTATCATTTAACATAAACTTATCATTTATATTTATTAGAGTACTTGCTGGTTTACAAACTGTCATATGAAACATTTTAAACAACTCTCTAGACATATTTTTCTTGGCATAAAAAAAATTCATTTGCAATCTTGAATAATTTCATTCTTGGAAAATAATATAAAAGCCCCAAATATATTATTTTAAAATTTTGACATCATATTTTTTTTAATTTATCAAGTATACCTATCTAATTTTCCATATAAATCATATCTTCTGCATAAGGTAATATAAATTATTCTATAATACATTTATAAAATGTATTATCATAGCCTTTCATCATTACTTGCATGAGGTAATATCATTAGTACTTGTAGCACTCAAAAGTTAAGAATCTAATATTGCATCATGTATGATTAAAACTTCTCAATAATAGGGATCATAATCATTATAGAAATTTTTAGCATCAAAGTAAATATGATATTGTGCCATTGTATGATAACATACTCATCATCACAACATCATAGAAATTTTCAGCATCAAAGCACAGAGATCAAGGTAAACAACATTTTAAGTTTATAATATTAAGGTAAACAATTTTCAGCATCAAAACATAGAATTTCAGCATCAAAGTAAAAGTTATAACATCTAAGTGAAGTACAAAACCTTAACATGTAAAATTCACATCATACGAGGAGAAGATTCGTACTCAAACATCATATTAAGCTCGTATGGGAAAATGCATATGGCTCATTGCGCATTCTATAAGATCATGATTTAAGTGAGTGATCCAAAGAATCAAGAAAGTCCAAAAATGAAATTTAACAAATTCATGCATTCGGATAAATTAATATTCCTAATTCTCTTCTAATAAAATCAAATTATTCTTCACTTAAAGGCTTTGTAAAAATATCGGTTAATTGATGTTTCATATCAATAAATTCTAAGATTACATCATGATTATTAATATGATTTCATATAAAGTGATACCTAATCTCAATATGTTTAGTTCTAGAATATTGAATGGAATTTTTTGTTAAACATATTGCACTTGTGTTATCATATTTTATGGAAATATTTTTAAGATGAATCTTATAATCCTCTAAAGTGTTTTTCATCCACACAACCTATGCATAAATGCACTAACTGCAATGTACTCGGCTTCAGTTGTAGATAATGCAACCGAATTTTGTTTCTTGGTCGTGTCCTAAAAATTGACATGTTCCGGATGTACTTTTTTTATCTAATCTACATCCAACAAAATCCGTATCAGCATAAGTAATTAGCTCAAAGTTCTCAGATTTTGGATACCATAATCCTAGATTTGTGGTTCCTTTAAGATATCTAAGTATTCTTTTAACTGCTTTAAGATGAGATATCTTAGGATTAGATTGAAACCTAACACAAAGTCCTACATTAAACATGATATCTGGTCTAGTTGCGACGAGGTATAGTAAACTTTCTATTATACCCCTATAAGCTTTTTGATCAAAGCTTTCATTCACATTCATCAATGTTTAACTTAGTGGAAGTGCTCATAGGAGTGTTGATAGCCTTTGAGCTATCCATGTTAAACCTTTTTAGCAAATCTAAAGCATATTTTGTTTGACTAAGAAAAATACCATTACTTAGTTGTTTGATTTGTAAGACTAAAAAGAAAGTTAATTTCCCCATCAAACTCATTTCAAATTTAAGACTCATACTTTTAGCAAATGACTCACATAGAGATTCATTCGTGGAACAAAAAATAATATCATCAACATAAATTTAAACAATAAGAAAATTATTTTTAAAATTTTTGATAAATAATGTAGCATCGACCTTGCTTTTAGAGAAATTATTTTCGATAAGAAATAAGCTAAGTCTCTCATACCAAGCCCTTAGGGCTTGTTTCAATCTATAGAGAGCTTTTGGTCAATTTAAACATATGATTAGGGAGATTTTTATTCTCAAATCTGAGAGGTTATTTAACATAAACTTCTTCGGAAATAAAACCATTAAGAAAAGCACTTTTAACATCCATTTGAAATAACTTAAAATTGTTACTACTAGCATAGGCAAAAGCATCCTTATGGCTTCTAATCGTGCCAGAGGAGCGAATGTTTCTTCATAATTAATACCTTCTTCTTAGTTGAAACCCTTGGCCACTAATCTAATCTTGTTTCGAACCACGATACCAAATTCATCTTGCTTATTTCTAAAGACCTATTTAGTACCAATAACTAAATAATCATTTGGCCTAAGAATAAGCTTTCACATCTCATTTCTCTCAAATTGATTCAACTCCTCTTATATTGCAATGACCCATGAATCATCTTTTAAGGTCTCATCAATGCATTTAAGTTCAATTTGGGAGAGAAAAACAGTGTTTGTACAAAAATTCTTAAGAGAGGAATGAATTTGAACCCCTTTAGATGTGTCTCCTATGATTTGCTCCTTGGGATGAGCATCTACATACTTCCATTCCTTAAGTAAGGAAGTTTCGGAAGAAGATACATTCAAGTTGCTAGGTGGAGAAGGGAATTCATTTAAATTCAAAATATCAAAATTAAGATCATCATCGAAATCATTTTTCTTAACTTTGGAAACTTCATTAAAGATCACATGAATTGATTCTTCTATAACCAAAGTTCTTTTGTTAAAGATACGAAAAGCTTTAGAAATGGAAGAATAACTAAGAAAAATTCCTTCATCGGATTTTGCATCAAACTTTCCTAAGGTATCTTTTTCATTCAATATAAAACATTTGCATCCGAAAACTTTAAAATATGAAACATTGGGTTTTTTATTGTTTCATAACTCATAAGGAGTTTTGGAAAGTAATGGTCTTACTAGAACCCTATTCATGACATAGCATGCCATATTTACAACTTCGGTCCAAAAATATTTGGGTAGGCTATGTTCATTTAACATAGTTCTTGCCATTTCTTGTAAGTTTCTATTATTTCTTTCTATTACTCCATTTTATTGAGGATTTCTTGGAGTAGAGAAGTTGTGGTTGTATCCATTAGATTTACATAATTCTTGGAAATCATGGTTTTGAAATTCACTATCATGAATACTTTAAATTGATAAAATCATAAATCCCTTTTTATTTTAAACTAGTTTACAAAACATAGAGAAATACCTAAAGCAATCACTTTTGTGTGTCAAAAAGTAAGTCCATATATATATACTAAAATCATCCACAATGACGAATGCGTATTTGCTACCTCATAGGTTTGATGTAGCAATTGGTCCGAATAAGTCCATATGGATCAATTACAAAGGTCTAGAGGTGCTTAATTGGTTCTTAGGTTTGAAGCTACCTTTTATTTGTTTACCTAATTGACATGCATCACACACATTATCTTTGACAAACTTGATATGAGGAATTCCTCTTACAAGTTCTTTAGATGAAATTTGAGAGTTTAGTTTCATGCTAGCATGACCTAATCTCCTATGCCAAAGCCAAACATTGTCATTCAAAATTGAAAAGCACATCTTATTACATAGATCATTAATGTCGATAGTGTATACATTATTTTATTTTAGTGCAATCATAAATGTGTTTTTGTATGGTTTTTCAATAATGCAAGCATTAGATTCAAATTTAACAATATATCCTTTATCACACAATTGACAAGCTCAAGAGGTTATGCTTTAAGCCATCAACTAACAACACATCTTCAATAAAGAAGTTAGATTTATTACCTATAATTCCTTTGCCAATGATTTTTACCCATGTTGTTGTCTCCAAAGGTGATATATCCTTCATCTATGCTAGTGAGCTTAGAGAATTGAGATGAATCTCTGGTCATATGCCTTGAGCATCCACTATCAAGGTACCATCTCTTGCTCTTAGCTTGTGATAGTACATTTTTCTTAAAAAAAGGATGATTTTTAGGTACACATTTGACCTTGGGTGCCTAAAAAATCGATCTACATAGCTTATCATATTGCATTGAGTCATTTAAGGTTCTTTTAGAAATACAAATCAATTTATATGGAATACATTTCTTGAATGGATATGATAAGCTATATGCCCAAATTTGCAACAAAAGTTGCATTTGTTTCGGGATAAAACATGCAAAGTAGGGCCTTTAACAAAGGTGGTTGGATTTTGGTGAGAGCTACTCACAAATCTGATTCCGCCTTTTCTATGAACGTGACCCTTGTTGGCAAGGATCATGTTCAAGGACTTGCTACCAATCTTAAATTTCTCTAAGGTTTCTTTGAGTAGCAAGTTTTCCTTTCTAAGTATTTCTAATTCATCATATTTCGTATATGAAGCTAAACTATCATTATGCTCAACTTTTAATCTATCGAAATTACTAATAAGAGAAGTATGCTCCTTTTTTAACACTTTATATTTTTTACTAATTGATTTGCATTCATCAAATAAATCATGAAAAGCATTTAATAGTTCATCAAAGGATAAATTTGTATCAAATGAACTTGTTACCAAATCTCCAAAGCATTTAATAGTGCATAGTGAGTAACTTGCTCGGTGATGGTAGGCTTCTCCTCTTTAGATGCACTTGAGTCGTCCCATATTGCTTTAAAAGCCTTCTTCTTTGGTTGCCTCTTCTTGGCTAAGGGACATTTGCTTTTGTAATGTCCCGGCTTCTTGCATTCGTAGCATATTACTTTACCTTTCTTAGATTGAAATTTATTTTTAGTGTCATTTTTAAATTTATTCTTTTTTATGAATTTTTTGAATTTTCTTATTAAGAGTGCCAAGTCTTCATCAAGGTCCTCATTACTTGAGTTTTCTTTCAAGTTGTCTTCTTGAGTTTTTAGTGTCATATCCTTCCTGTTCTTTGGAAAGTGTCCTCAAGCTCTTCATGAGCTTTACAAGTCATCTCATAGGTCATTAGTGACTCAATTAGTTCTTCAAGAGGAAAATTATTTAGGTCTTTGGCCTGTTGAATGGCCATGACTTTAGGGTCCCAACTCTTTGGAAGGGATCTTAAAATTTTCTCTAAGGTTTCTTTGAGTAGCAAGTTTTCCTTTCAAGTTGTCTTCTTGAGTTTTTAGTGTCATTTTTAAATTTATTCTTTTTTATGAATTTTTTGAATTTTCTTATTAAGAGTGCCAAGTCTTCATCAAGGTCCTCATTACTTGAGTTTTCTTTCAAGTTGTCTTCTAGTGTCATTTTTAAATTTATTCTTTTTTATGAATTTTTTGAATTTTCTTATTAAGAGTGCCAAGTCTTCATCAAGGTCCTCATTACTTGAGTTTTCTTTCAAGTTGTCTTCTTGAGTTTTTAGTGTCATATCATATCCTTCCTGTTCTTTGGAAAGTGTCCTCAAGCTCTTCATGAGCTTTACAAGTCATCTCATAGGTCATTAGTGACTCAATTAGTTCTTCAAGAGGAAAATTATTTAGGTCTTTGGCCTGTTGAATGGCCATGACTTTAGGGTCCCAACTCTTTGGAAGGGATCTTAAAATTTTATTAACAAGTTCAAAATCCGAGAAACATTTACCAAGTCCTTTTAGACCATTAACGACATCCGTAAATTGGGTGTACATGTCTCCAATGGTCTTACTTGGTTTCATTCGAAATAATTCATGGATATGCACTAAAAGATTGATTTTTGACTCTTTCACTCTACAGGTGCCTTCATGAGTCACTTCGAGTGCGTGCCAAATATCAAATGTCATTTCACAAATGGACACATGATTAAACTTGTTTTTATTTAAGGCACAAAACAAGGCATTCATAGCCTTTGCAGTTAAAGCGAAAGTCTTCTTCTCCAACTCATTCCAATCATTTATTGGAAGAAAAGACTTTTGAAATCCATTTTCTACAATATTCCATAGTTTGAAATCCATAGAAATTAGGAAGATTCTCATTCTAATCTTCCAATATGTATAATCCGTCCCATTGAACATGGGCGGACGTGTAATTGAATGACCCTTTAGGTTGCCGGCAAATGCCATCTCTCTTGGGTTTAAAACCAAATAAGAGTGAACCTTGCTCTGATACCAATTGTTAGGATCAAGAGCGGCACTAAGAGAGGGGGGGTGAATTAGCACAGTGGAAAACTTTCACGATTTTATAAAATTATTCGTTTCGTTTAAAATCAATTCCAACAAAAATGGTTTCGATTCAATCTATTTCGGAGAGAAGTTGAACTTGTAAGCTTTCATAAAAGTGCAAGAGAAGATTAAGTAGGTTTGCAATAAAGTAAATTGCACAAATGAAAAATAAACCAGAATTTAGAGTGGTTCGATCAATGTGACCTACATCCACTTTCGGATTCCTCCTCCAATAAGGTCACCGACATCCACTAAAGGCCTTCCTTCAATAGTTGAAGACCGAACACCTCTTTACAACACTTTCTCCTTTTCCCGAGTTTATGAGATAACCCTTATAAGTCTCACTCCTCTTTCTTGGATGGTTACAAGGCTAAGAAATGAAGGAGGAGAACTCTAACTTTTACAACACTTTTATTGTTAGGATTAAGAGTGCACTAAGAGGGGGGGGGTGAATTAGTGTAGCGGAAAATTTTTTCTATTTAAAAAAAATTATTTTAATTAAAGCTAATTCAACGAGAATGGTTTCAACTCAATCCGTTTCAGAAGGAATTTGAACTTGAAACCTTTCATGAAAGTGTAAGAGAAGACTAAGGTGATTTGCAGCAATGTAAGTTGCATAAATGAAAAGTGTCAGTTTCTTAAAGTCTTCATACGATTAAAACCGACCTTGGAAGATGTTTACGCTAAAGCGTATGTAGACATAGTTAAAACACAATAAGGAGGAGAGGCAGTTTACTATAAAAGAAAGTTTCTCAAAGTAAATGCAAACCGAGTTTTAGAGTGGTTCGGTCAACATGACCTACATCCACTTTTGGCTTCCTCCTCTGACGAGGTCACCGACGTCCACTAGAGGCCTTCCTTCAATGGCGAAGGCCAACTACCTTTTACAGCTTTTCTCCTTTTGCCGGGCTTAGGAGACAACCCTTACAAGTTTCACTCCTCTCTTGAATGATCTCAACACTTAGAAAGGAAGGAGGAGAACTGTAGCACTTTTTCAACTCTTTAACACTTCAAAGACTCAAGAATATATCAAGATTTCATTCCCCTTTCATGCAGAAAAGGGTGAGGTATTTATAGACCCCAATGACATTAAAAAATGGAGCTAAGAAGTGTCTTATCCTAGATTTCCAGGGTCTTGGTGGTACCACCGCCATTATTGGGTGGTACCACCTCCTGACACCTGACACTAGGCGATACCACCGCCTAACAGGGGTGGTACCACTGCTTGCAGCAATAATTGCCAATGGTACCAGTGCCTAGAATTCTTGGGAGGGCATTGCTTTTCAAGTGGTGCCATCGTCGGCCAGGAATTCAGGGGCCAAATGGGTTGCTCCATTAGCCCAATTAAGGCCTACTAAGGGCCCAATTGGCCCCTAAATAAGTTAGTGGGATTACCTCTTAATCCTAACTTAATCTACACTCTAACTATGATAATTAAGACATAATTACTGCACTTCGTGTTTCGGTGCATCAATCGCTCTTCCGGCGAGCTTTCAGCCTACTTTCGGCAAACATCCGACGAACTCTCGACGATGCTCCGGCGGACTCTCGGCAAGCTACTAAACTTTGCGACGATCTTCTTGGCAAGTTCCGATGAGCTTTTATGGCAAGCTCTTGGACTTCTCGGTTGGTTTCCGTAAAACTTTCGACGAACGTCCGGACTTCCGACGAACTCTCAAACTCCCAACATGATTTTGATCTTGACTTCGGTACAACACCTGCTTTATGTCTTACTGCCATCATAGTTAATCCTGCACACTTTTCTCAACATACAAATTAGACCAAACAAATTACAATTGACTTCATCATCAAAATCTAAGATTCAACAATCTCCCCCTTTTTGATGATGACAATCAATTGATAACAGAGTTAACCTTAACTCCCCCTATCTATATGCCATACTTGAGAAAAGTCATTCTTGAATTCATTGCCTTTGAATTCAAGAGACATATTAATAAGTTAAGTTCATTTAAACTTATCAATACAGACATCATGATTCCTATCATGATCTAACATTCTTAAAATGATGTCAAGACATGACATCCATTTTCAAGTCTTAATACTTCAAATATGAAGGATGACAAACATAGCAATTCATTCTATGGCAAGATATCAATTTGTAAAATAGCAAGTTAAGCTCTAGATATCGCAAACATTTCAAGTGAAAAATTGCATATATTTATCATCAATTTACCACATTTTAGTATTATTTCTCCTCCTTTGTCATCAACAAAAAGGAGAATGATTCAACAATAAATGCAAGTGTGGTAAAAATTCATGTCATTTTTCAAATTGTAAAGAAATTCATAAAATCATATTTCAAGTATTCATGACATGGTATCATTCAAAAATTCTCACATTAAAAGTTATAAATATATAACGAGATGGTTTCCATCAACTTATCCCTTTCTATTTTTCATTAAGAAGGCGAAAAGAAAAAAAAAAAACCATTGAGAACTAACTTTGAATGAAGTTAAAATACGATAAAAGAGTATCATTAAATCATGCTTCATTTTTCACAAGGATCAAGATATTCATGTGAAATTAAATCCTCGCAAGTGTTCATCTAAAAAAAAATTCTTCCTTCATCAAGAAAGAATTCATGTGAAAGAATTATCATATTAAATCCATTTTTCAATAAAAATTCACAAGGGATAAATATGAGAGAGATGCATTTGTCAATGACTTCTATGTATCAAAAATCATTAAGTGATGGAGCACGGATATGAAATAAACTTGATATGACATAAACTCATGAAAGCTCCATTCAAGAAATCCATTAGTGAAAGATAGTCCGAAGAGAAAATATACATCAAATTCATGTATTTATAAAGTGTTTTGTCATAGCTTTTCATCACTACTTGCATGAGGCAAAATCATTAGTGCTTTGTAGTACTCAAGGATTAAGAATTTGATGTACGATTAAAACTTCTCAATATTCAATAGAAATCTCAATCATGAAATTAAACATGACATTGCATCATTGTATGATAACATGCTCATCATCATAGAAAATTTTAGCATTAAGGCACAAAATTTCCAACATCAAAGTAACCATGTTATTGAGGCACACAATCTTATCATCATGTAAAATTCACATCATAAAATTTTCAACATAGAATATAGGTGAGTGATCAAAGAATCAAGAAAGTCTGAAACCGAAATTTAATAGATTCATGCATTCAGACACATTAACATTCCTAACTCCGCAAATGCTCATCAAATAATACATCAAGTCATAGATACCAATAGTTAAATATATCAAGGACTTATGATCATCAAAGTAAGTAGCATTGCGATCATCAAATTGAGTAGCATAAAAAGTTTACAATATTAAGGTAAACAACATAGTATTACAACATGACAAAGAGGAATTATGTCCACTTTTCCTAAATACATACAAATGCTTATTTAGGTGGTGGAAAGATAAAATGTCTAAACAAGGTATCAAACTATCGGTGAATCTGCTGTAGCTCAATTAGGATTTGATCTTGGTATTGTTCAAGTCGATCTTGACGTTGCTCAAATCGATCCATACGATTCCCGATATCATCAATAGATGAGGGAGGTGGATGCTCTTCTAGAGGTGTTACCTCAAAGGGACTAGGTAGAGGAGATTGATTACCCCTAAAGATTAGTGTTTCCGGTTCTGGTTCGGTTGGTGAGAGATTAGTTCTTCTAGGTAGTCTAACCCATATCTCATTTCCAAACGTACACCTCAACCATCAGAGTAGGTTTTCATTTATGATACTAAATCTATCTAGTTTAATCACCTCGTCGTCAGGTGGGATAGCTATGCCATAAGCATGAATTAATCTAGTAATTAGGCTACCATATGGAAACATTATTTCCTTTTTCGATATTTCAATCATGTTTGTTCGATTAGGTAACCAAAACAGTTGTTGTGTCCTTTCATAATCCAATACATGGTACCTAATTCTATTTGACTTACCTCATCATGATGATATTGTTTAGGGAGAATGATACTTATCAAAATATGATGAAGTATTTTAGTGCTAAATGATAGTAAGTGTTCGCAGCTTTTTGGAACAATAGATAAGTTAGGATTACCAAAAATAGTTCCTAAGGCATCAACATAAGTGGTTATAACTAGTTCTTCATCCCATTGTTCTCTAAAATAATAACAATTTTCCTTCACCGCAATTCCTATAAAGTTACAAATCAACTCATCTGTAATAGGTATATGATGTCCTAAAAGATAGGTTGATACCCTTTCATTTTCATCTACATGTTGATTGTTGTAAAATAGTTTAACAAGCCTAGGGTAGATGAGTTCACTAATTTGAAGGGTTAGGAGAATATCTAGATTAGTAAACTATTGAATGGGTTCTAAATCACTTAATTCCTCTACATTAATATATTTTTCCTTATGAACATGTCTAAATTCTATGGATGTAAATTTTAGAGCAAGTTGATTAGAATCGAAAAGTGTGGAATCATAGTTTTCTTCTAATCTCCTCTTCCCTTTATCCCTAGAGGATCTTATAGAACCCATAAATACTATTATTATGAAGATAGATAATGAGCAAGAGTAGATAATTCAAAAGAGAAATCAATGCCTTTTAGAGAATACCTTAGTTGAGATCTTCAAGAAGATGTAGGATTGATCCTTGATCTTGTAGGAGATAGGGATTTTTGGGCAGCTAGAGGGAGAGAATGATGTTCAAAGGGGGTTTGGAGCTGTAAGGGGGAGTGGAAAATGAGTTGGGGTCGCTTCTACCATCGGCCCTAGCTCGGATTTATAAGGGGGGCAAGTTGCGGGTAGTGGCATTGCTAGCTGGGCGGTGCTATCGCTTGCCACCCGTGACAGCTAGCGGTGCTACCGCCCAGCTAGGCGGTGCCACCGTCTACAGGCAGTGAGCACTGCTTACAAGGGTGTGTGGGCTAATATGGGTGATTTTAACTTGAACGAAGTTTTTGTTTGTAGAGCATACAACCTTAATTACATAGCCATGTAAAAATTCATATCCCAAGAGGAGAAGATTTGTACGTTCATGATCGATCTTATAAAATGCATACCATACTCAAATGTCATATAGAACTCATATGTTTTCAATATGTTCAAGACTCATCATGCAAGCATCATAAGCCTCACAAGTTCATAATTTACATCATACAAAATTTGTATGCAAATCTGGCTTGCAAGCCGTAAGTTCATGATCTTGTAGGATATAGTTAGATCTAGAAAAATTGAGGAAGGAATGTATCCGATAAATTCAGAAATCCGGAAGATGTGTGAAGGGGAATTCATGCATAAGAGTTTACAAGTTTCAAAATTTGAGGGATCAAAATTAAGTGTTTATCACACAAGATTGCATCATTAACGTATGGAATATAAGTATCATTTTGTAATCGATAGTTTTAATTCTACTGATCATCTTTTTAGCTTGGGTACATTCACTCTTATAGTGTCCCGGTTTCTTGCATTTGTAGCAAATTACTTGATCTTTCTTGGGTTCAAATTTATTTTTAGTGTCATTTTTAAATTTGTTTCTTTTAATGAATTTTTTGAATTTTCTTGTTAAAAGTGCCAAGTCATCATCAAAGTCCTCATCACTTGAGTTTTCTCTCAAGTGGTCTTCTTATCTTCTTAGTGCATATCCTTCTTGTTCTTTGGAAGGGTGTCCTCAAGCTCTTCATGAGCTTTGCATGTCATTTCATAGGTCATTAGTGACCCAATTAGTTCTTCAAGAGGAAAATTATTTACATCTTTGGCCTCTTCAATGGTCGTGACTTTAGGGTCCCAACTCTTTGGAAGGGATCTTAAAACTTTATTAACGAGCTCAAAATCTAAAAAACCTTTACCAAGTCCTTTTAGACCATTGATGACATCCGTAAATCGGGTGCACATGTCTCTAATGGTCTTACTCGTTTTCATTCGAAATAATTCATAAGAAGGTACTAAAAGGTTGATTTTTTACTCTTTCACTCTACTAGTGCCTTCATGAGTCACCTCGAGTGTGTGCTAAATATCAAAAGCCATTTCATAAATTAACACTCGATTGAACTCGTTTCTATCTAGTGCGGAAAACAAGGCATTCATAGCCTTGGCATTTAAAGTGAAAGTCTTCTTCTCCAACTCATTCCAATCATTCATTGGAAGAGAAGACTTTTGAACATCGTCTTTGACAATGTTCCAAAGCTCAAAATCCATTGAAATTAGGAAGATCCTCATTCTTGTCTTCCAATAGGTGTAATCCGTCCCATTGAACATGGGCGGATGAGTAATTGAATGACCCTCTTGGTTGCCGCCAAATACCATCTCTCTTGGGTTTTAAACCAACCGAGAGCAAATCTTGCTCTAATACCAATTGTTAAGATCAAGAGGGTACTAAGAGGGGGGGTGAATTAGTGCAGCGGAAAACTTTCGCTCTTTAAAAAAACTTATTTTGATTAAAGCTGATTCAACAAGAATGGTTTCAACTTAATCCGTTTCGGAAGGAATTTGAACTTAAAACCTTTCATAAAAGTGCAAGAGAAGACTAAGGTGATTTGTAGTAATGTAAGTTGCACAAATGAAAAGCATTAGCTTCGTAAAGTCTTCGTACAATTAAAGCCGACATCGGAAGATGTTTACGTCAAAGCGTATGTAGACATAGTTAAAACACAATAAGGAGGAGAGGCAGTTTGCTATAAAAGAAAGTTGCTCAAAGTAAATGCAAACTGAGTTTTAGATTGGATCGGTCAACGTAACCTACATCCACTTTCGGCTTCCTCCTCTGACGAGGTCACCGGCGTCCACTAGAGGCCTTCTTTCAATAGGCGAAGGCCAACCACCTTTTACAGCTTTTCTTCTTTTGCTGGGCTTAGGAGACAACCCTTACAAGTTTTACTCCTCTCTTGAATGATCTCAACACTTAGAAAGGAAGGAGGAGAACTCTAGTACATTTTCAACTCTTTTAACACTTCAAAGACTCCAGAATATATCAAGATTTCGTTCCCCTTTCATGCAGAAAAGGGTGGTGTATTTATAGACCCCAATGGCATTAAAAAATGGAGCCAAGAAGTGTTTCATCCCGAATTTCCAAGGTCCTGGTAGTACCACCACTTGGCACGTGACACTAGGTTATACCATTGCCTAGTCTGGGCGGTACCACCATCTAATAGAGCTCGAAGACTTAGCTCTAGCGGTACCACTGCCTGATAGGGGCGGTACCACCTCTGGTAGCAATAACTACCAGTGGTACCATCGCCCAGAATTCCTGGGAGGGCATTGCTTTTCAAGTGGTGCCACCACCGGCCAGGAATTCAGGGGCCGAATGGGCTGCGCCATTCGGCCCAATTATGGCCTATAAAGGGCCCAGTTGGCCCCTAATTAAGTTAGTGGGATTACCTCCCAATCCTAACTTAATCTATACTCTAACTATGATAATTAAGACATAATTACTGCACTTCGTGTTCCGGTGCGTCAATCGCTCTTTTGGCGAGCTTCCAGCTTACTTCCAGCAAACATCCGATGAACTCTTGGCAATGCTCCGGTGGACTCCTGACAAGCTACTGGACTTTGCGATGATCTTCTTGGTGAGTTTCGATGAGCTTCTATGGCAAGCTCCTGGACTTCTCGGTTAGTTTCTGTAGAACTTCCAATGAACGTCCAGACTTTCGATGAACTCTCAAACTCCCAACGTGATCTTGATCTTGACTTCAACACAACACCTGCTTTATGTCTTACTGCCATCATAGTTAATCTTGCACACTTTTCTCAACATACAGATTAGATCAAACAAATTACAATTGACTTCATCATCAAAATCCGAGATTCAACATTTATGACTTAAGAATTCAAGATTAAGCCAATACTTTCATGCCCTTTCATGTAGAAAAGGGTGAGGTTTTTATAGGCCCTAATGGCTTCAAAATTGGAGCAAAAAAGTATCACATTCCCAGAATCCAGGGTACTAGCGGTACCACCACCTTTATTGGGCGGTACTACCATCGCTGTTTGACACTGGATAGGACCACCGCCGAACAGGGGCGGTACCACCGCTGGCAGCATTCACTGCTAGCGATACCATCACCCAGTCTAGGTAGTATGATCACCCAAGTATCCTAGGGCCACTGCCTTCCAAGCGGTGCCACCGCCGGCCATCGTTTCAGGGGCTGAATTGGGTGCTCAATTCGGCCTAATTCAGCCCTGTTAAGGGCCCAATTGGCCCCTAATTTAGTTAGTGGGATTACCTCCCAATTCTAACTTAATTTATACTCTAACTATGATAATTAAGATATAATTACAATACTTCTTGTTCCGGTGTGTCAATTGCTCTTCCGGCGAGCTTCCGGCATACTTCTGGCGAACATCCGATGAACTCTCAACAATGTTCTGGCGGACTCTCGGCAAGCTCCTAGACTTTATGATAATCTTTTTGGTGAGTTTCGATGAGCTTCTTTGGCAAGCTCCTGGACTTCTCGGTTGGTTCCAGCAGAACTTTTGACAAACGTCTAGACTTCCGACGAACTCTCGAACTCCCAATGAGATCTTGATCTTGACTCCGGGACAACACCTGCTTTATGTATTACTGCTATCATAGTTAATCATGCATACTTTTCTCAACATATAGGTTAGATTAAACAAATTACAATTTACTTCATCATCAAAATTTGAGGTTCAACAGAATCATGTTGGGCCGGAGTAGAACATGTCAGAAGATTGGACATTGAGGTGGAGGAACGGTTGACGTATCAGCAGAAGTCTTTGGGCCATAGATTCAGGCATCGAGCTAAGAAGAGCAGAAATTGTGCTAAGGAAATCGGAGTTGCGGAGGTCAACTGGTCGATTGGGCAACAGGCTGCAAGAGAGGAAGATGTACCGAAGAATTGGACGAAGCTTCGATGAACCAATGACATGCTGGACAACGTTTGATTTACTTTATAATAATTGTCTAGATTAAAGTAGGTTTTAAGTGTACAGGATTAATTATGATAGTGATCAAGGCATAAACCAAAATGAAGTCTCGGAGTCAAGAACGCAATTTCATTGGGAGTTCGAGAGTTCATCGGAAGTCCGGACGTTCGTCGGATGTTCTGCAGGAATTGACCGAGAAGTCCAAGAGCTTGCCAAAGAAGCTCATCCAAACTTACCAAGAAGATCATCGTGAAGTCTAGGAGCTTGTTGGGAGTCTGCTGGAACATTGCCAAGAGATCGTCGAAAGTTCGTCGAAAGATTGCCGGAAGCTTGTTGGAAGAAACCTAGACTTATGGACTTATTTAGCTTAATGTATGCCTAAAAATTCATAATTAGCAAATAATTAGGTTAGAATTGGGCCAACTCAATTAGGAATCACTTGGGCCCAACTTTCGGCTGTGTTGGGCCAGTGAAAGATCCAAACAATGACTCAACAAATGCCACCATTGTGGCACAGTCTCCAAGATTATCAGGCAATGGTATCGCTAGACTGGGTAGTGGTACTACCCAGTGGCTGTGTCAAGTGGTGGTACCACCTAGGCACAGTCTTCTAAGTAGTGGTATTGTCAGACTATACAGTGGTACCGTCCAATGTTAGTGCTGCAAGCGGTGGTACCGCCAATACCTGAGAAACCCGGGATGAGACTCTTTTAGGCTCCAAGTTTGAATCCACTTGAGGCCTATAAATATCCCTCTTATCCTTGGTTAACATACACATAAGAATTAAGAGCTAAAAGAAAAGAAAACGCTATTGTAATCTTGTGAGAACTCCTCTGAAAAGCTCTAAGTGTTAGTGTAGTTTAAGAGAGGAGTAAGTGGGGATACAAAGATTCGCTCCTGAGCTTGCAAAAGGAGACCATTAGTGGATGCCGGTGGCCTCGACGGAAGAGGAATCAGTGGAATGGATGTAGGTCATGACGACCGAACCACTATAAAAATCTAGTTTGCATTTCTTTTGAATAATTTACTTTAACTGCAAACTTCCATAATTCTTACATACTTTTACAAATGTGTTTCAAGTTTAATATCTTTCCAAGATTGATTTTTATTATACGTACAAAAATTTCAGAATTAACGTAATTTTATCCGCTGCACTAATTCACCCCCTCCCTCTTAGTGCCGACTTGATCCTAACAATTGGTATTAGAGCCATGTTATTTCTCATTTGGTTTAACACATAAGAGAAATGACTATTTTTCAATATTCAAGAGGGCTTTTCTATCATTCGTCCTCCCATGTTCAATGGGACGGACTACACTAATTGGAAAAACCGGATGAGAGTTTTCTTGTTTTCCTTGGATTTAAATCTATAGAATATTATTGAAAATGACTTTCAAAAGTCTTCTGCTCTAATGAATGAATGGAATGATTTGGAGAAAAATTTTTTTCTTTAAATGCTAGGGCTATGAAAGCCCTATTTTGTGCTTTGGATAAAATTGAATTCGATCAAGTTTCTATTTGCAAAATGGCCTTCGATATTTGGCACACTCTCGAAATTACACATAAAGGCACAAGTAGGGTAAAAGATTCTAAAGTTAATCTTTTTATGAATGATTTTGAGTTATTTCATATAAAACCAAGAACGAGACTTTGTTGGGAGTTCGAGAGTTCGTCGGAAGTCCGGACGTTCATCAGAATTTCTACTGAAATTGATCGAGAAGTCCAAGAGCTTGCCGAAGAAGCTTATCGAAAATCGCCAAGAAGATCATCGTGAAGTCTAGGAGCTTACTAGGGGTCCGCTAGAATATTGTCGAGAGATTATTGGAAGTTCGCCGGAAGTATCGCCGAAAGCTCTCCGAAAGAAACCTAGACTTACCGAACTTGTTTAGCTTAGTGTATGCCTTAAATTTCATAGTTAGTACATAATTAGGATTGGAATTAGGCCAACCTAATTAGGGGCCAGTTGGGCCCATGTATGGACTATGTTGGGCCATGTGAAAGGCCCAAATAGTGACCCAATAGATGACACCATCATGACATAGTCCTCGAGACTATGTCAGGTGGTGGTACCATCAGACTAGGTAGTGGTACCACCCAGTGTTAGTGTCAGGTAGTGGTACTGCTCAAATAGTCTCCCAAGCGATGGTATCGCCAGATTGGGCGGTGGTACTACCTAGTGTCAATGCTGCAGGTGGTGGTATTGCTAGGACCCGGGAAACACGAGATAAGACCTTTTTAGGCTCCAAGTTTTAATCAACTTAAAGCCTATAAATACCTCTTCTCATCTCTGGTTAACAAACACAAGCATAGAGAGTTTAAAAGTGAGAAAACGCTATTGCAATCACTTAAGAAATCCCCTCCTTTAAATTCTAAGTTTAGAATTTTATTTAGAGAAGAGTGAGTGCTTGTAAAGGTTGTCTCCTAAACCTGTGAAAAGGAGAAGAGAGGTGTAAAAGGGTAGTTGGTCTTCACCCATTGAAGGAAGACTAATAGTGGATGCCGGTGGCCTCGACGGAAGAGGAATCAAGAGTGGATGTGGGTCACGACGACCGAACCACTATAAAAATCTGGTTTGCATTTACTTCTTGCAATTTACTTTACTGCAAACTTCCTTACTTACTTTCACTAAGCTTCCACATGCTTTCAATTTAAGCATCTTTATGAAACGGGTTTAATTAAAATGAAATATTTTCTGAAATCAACATAATTTATCTGCTACACTAATTCCCCCCTCTTAGTGTCGACTCATTCCTAACAGTTGGTATCAAAGCCTCATTATT
Source organism: Musa balbisiana (assembly GCA_004837865.1). Classification (NCBI taxonomy): domain Eukaryota; kingdom Viridiplantae; phylum Streptophyta; class Magnoliopsida; order Zingiberales; family Musaceae; genus Musa; species Musa balbisiana. The sequence continues at coordinate 20,626,189 of CM017195.1, read as the reverse complement.
TCTCATTTGGTTTAACACCTAAGAGAAATGACTCGTTTCAGATTTCAAGAGGGTTTTTCAATCGTTCATTCTCCTATGTTCAATGGGATGGACAACACTTATTGGAAAACTCGAATGAGAGTTTTCTTGCTTTCTATGGATTTAACTTATGGAATATCGTTCAAAACAGATTTCAAAAGTCTTCTACTCTAATGAATGAATGGAATGATTTAGAGAAGAAAAATGTTTCTTTAAATGCTAGAGCTATGAATGCTCTATTTTGTGCCTTAGACAAAATAAATTCAATCGAGTTTCTATGTGCGAAACGGCTTTCGATATTTGACACACTCTTGAAATTACACACGAAGGCACTACTAGAGTAAAAGATTCTAAGATAAATCTTTTATTGCAAGATTTTAAATTTTTTGAATAAAGCCAAGCGAGACTATTGGAGACATGTATACCCGTTTTACGTATATCGTCAATAGTCTAAAAGCATTTGGCAAATATTTTTTAAATTTTGTTTTGAACTTGTTAATAAAGTTTTATGATCTCTTTCTAAAAATTAGGACTATAAAGTAACGACCATTCAAGAGGCCAAGGATTTGAATTTTTTTTCGATCGAAGAACTTATCGGGTCTTCGATGACCTACGAAATGACCAATGTGGTACAAAACGAACATGAGAACAACTTTCCAAACAACAAGAAGGATTTGACACTTAGAACAAATGAAGATCACTAGAGTGAAAGCTCAAGTGATGATGAACTTGAACTTCTCTATAAAACTTAAAAAGTTTATAAAATAAGAATTAAAGAATAAAAATGAACATAAAAAAAGTTGCCAAAGAAGAAGAGAGAACTCAAAATGACTTGGGATGAAACAAGTGCATCCGAAGAAGAGGAGCAAACCGATGAAGACGAAACGACAAACTTCGCATTGGTGACTCTCAACAATGAGGTAAAATACTCAAACGAAACTCCCTTAGTTTATTTTGAAATTACTTGATGCATTTCATATGTTATTTTTAAATTCGTATATAAAATATAAAATATAAATAAATAAATAAAAGAGGATCATGCTTTTCTTTTTATAGCTAATTTTGAAAATGATAATGACAATTATATGTTTTATGAAAATACAATAAAATGTTAGGTTTAAATCTAATGATTAATCCTATGTATGTTTTTAAGAAAAAAATAATGTGTATCTAAATTGATGATTTCCGACTTTGATTAAAAATGCTTTATGAAATCATGTTTGATGATATCATGTTTAATGAGTTTATAGTTTGAAATTATGCATGTTATACCTTAAAAACTTGAAACCATGTTTTGATGTCATGCATAATTATCGTGCTTAATAAGTTTATAATTCAAAATTATGCATGATGATTTTTGTGATTCATGGCTTATTGATCTTTGTCACAATGAAAGTTGCTTTTTCGGTTATAAACAAGATGGATAGTTTTTATGACGAAATTTATTTTTTGATCCTAAATGTTGATGCATATTTTTATTTGGCATAAAAAGACAAAGGCATACTTGTATGAAACCAACAACTTAAAATGAAACATCTCTATCTTATTGATTTTTCAATAAAAGATTAATGAATCCATGTATATTATGCTCTTGTGAATCTCATGGATTGTGAAAATGATTTGAATTTAATGAGTTTTATCAAGATCATGATCTTGATTTTTCATGATTTATAACTTGAAATCATTTATGAATCGAGATCTCTTATTATGTGTTATTGTATCTTCTTATTGAGATTTATCCAAATAAATCATGGTTTCTCTCTTGATTTCTTGGGATTTATAACATGAGATTACCTTTGAAGATCATTAACTATTTAATCTCTTAAGATTTCCTTTTGTTATTTAAAGGAGATTTGTCAAGATGAATTATTTGCGAATTGATCTTTCTTAATCTTTCATCCTTCATGTCATGACTTTCAAATGATTACCTTTGTATTTATGTGATGCTTAGAGCATTGATGTAAGAAAGAAATAAATTGTACCATTAAAAATTCTTCTTTCTTATTTACAATGACAAAGGGGAGAAAGGAAATCACTTGCATTTAGAAAGATCGATAAATCTCTTTATTTCATTTTGAATCTCTTCAAAGTGACTTTATTGATTTGATAGATTGAATGAGTTGAAAATAATGATGAATGTTTTGAAAATAAATGTTTGTATCATGTTTGATGATTTTACATTTTGATATTATGCATGAAGAGTTGTGGTGATAATTTATTTTTGGTATCATGCATGAAGTAAGAATGAAATGTAAGGTTTTAAAATTGTGTATGTTTTAATTTGAAACTATTATGATGCACAAATATAGTGAAAAAAATTGATACTTTAACTTTGTCATGATTTGAAAATTGATGTAAAGGGAAAAAGAATTATAATATTGTATTCTTCCCTTCTTTTTGACAATGACAAAGGGGGAGAAAAATTGTTAGCCTAAAATGCAAAAAAAATTTCAACTTTCATGTGTGAACATCATAAAGAAAAGCAAACATACTAACTTGCACATCTAGCAAAATTTACAAACTTGTAAAACTTAAAATTTGCTAGCTTGCATATTCTAAACTGATGCATTGTTATCTTGCTATCTTGCTATCTTGCATTCTTTTTCAGAAACTTGTTAACCTTCATACTTCAAAGAGAAGTAACACTTGCCAAATTTCTAGCTTCCATGTTGTAAAATGATGTAAAATTTTGTTAGTTTGCATTTTGCAAAGGAAGCAAAAAACAAATTACACTTCTCAAAAGAGCAGAAAATGCTATCTTGAATTTCACCGAAGATTGCTAGCTTGCCTATCTTAACAAACAAAAATATAAACTTACAAAATTTGTAATCTTGCACATCTTCAAAATTAATGATGATTTGGTGATTAAGCATGTTGTAAGGTGATGAACATATTGCTAGCTATATGTTATAAAACTTACATGATGATAAAACTTGAGATTATGCAATGATTTGAACTTATATGTCTAAAAAGTTGATAATTGAATCTCCTTTTTGTTGATGACAAAGAGGGAGAAGTATGATGTTATGCATGATTTTATCATGACATGTTGCTTGAATTTTTGAATCCAAGAATTCTATCAATATGGCATATTGATAGGGGGAGTTAAAGTTAACTCTGTCATCAATTGATTGTCATCATCGAAAAGGGAGAGATTGTTGAATCTCGGATTTTGATAATGAAACCATTTGATAGAGTTTGTGATTTGATCTACATTTTAAGTGACATAGGAAGCTTTGATCAGGGAGAGACAATTAAAGCAGGAAGAATCATATTGGGCTGGAGTGGAACATATCAGAAGATTGTATGTCGAGCCGGAGGATCGGTCGACGTATTGACAGAAGGCTTCAGGCCATAAGTTCATGAATCGAGCCTAGAAGAGCGGAAATTGCACCAAGGAAATTAGAGTTGCAGAGGTCAACTGGCCAATTAAGCAATAGGCCAGAGGACGATGCGCCGAAGAATCGGACAAAGCATCGATGAACCAATGACATGCCGGACAACATGATTCAAGCTTTGTAAAAATTGTCTAGATTAAAGTAGGTTTTATTTGTGTAGGATTAACTATGATAGTGATCAAGGCATAAAGCAAAATAAAGTCCCAGAGTCAAGAACGAGACTTCGTTGGAAGTTCTAGAGTTCATCGGAAGTTTAGACATTCATTAGAAGTTTTGCTGGAATTGACTAAGAAGTCCAGGAACTTGCCGAAAAAGCTTATTAGAACTTGCCAAGAAGATCATCGTGAAGTCCAGGAGCTTGTCGGGTGTCTACTGGAACATTATCGAGAGGTTATTGGAAGTTCGCCGGAAGATCGCTAGAAGCTCACTTGAAGAAACCTAGACTTACCGAACTTGTTTAGCTCAGTGTATGCCTTAACATTTATAGTTAGCATATAATTAAGATTAAAATTGGGTCAACCCAATTAGGGGCCAGTTGGGCCCATGTATGGACTATGTTGGGCCATGCGAAAGGCCCAAACAATGACCCAACAGGTGGCACCGTCATGGCACAGTCTTCAAGACAATGTCAAACGGTGGTACCATCAAACTGGGTGGTGGTAGCACCCGGTGTCAATGTCAGGTGGTGGTACCGCTAGTTTAGGTGGTGGCACTGCCTAGATACAATCTCTCAAGCGATGGTACCACCCAATATTAGTGGTGTAGGCGGTGGTACTGCCAACACCCGGGAAACCCAAGATGAGACATTTTTAGGCTCCAAGTTTTAATTAATTTGAGGCCTATAAATACCCCTCTCATTCCTGGTTAACAAATACAAGCATAAAGAGTTTAAAAGTGAGAAAATGCTATGCAATCACTTGAGAAATCCTCTCCTCTAAATTCTAAGTTTCGAATTCTGTTTAGAGAGGAGTGAGTGCTTGTAAAGGTTGTCTCCTAAACCTATGTAAAGGAGAAGAGGGGTGTAAAAGGATAATTAGTCTTCGCCTATTAAAGGAAGACCGATAGTGGATGCTAGTGGCCTCGATGGAGGAGGAATTGGGAGTGGATGTAGGTCACGACGATCTAACCACTATAAAAATCTGGTTTGCATTTACTTCTTATAATTTACTTCACTGTAAACTTCCTTACTTACTTTCACTAAGCTTCTGCATACTTTCAATTTAAGCATCTTTACGAAACGGGTTTAATCGAAATAAAATATTTTCCAAAATCGACGTAATTTATCCGCTACACTAATTCATCCCCCCCTCTTAGTGCTAACTCATTCCTAATAGACTTGAAGATCAAATTCCCAAAATTTATGGATCGTCTACCTCGAGGATAAGGTTGATTTGAAGAGGGTGGGTATATTAGGACTCTAGGTAAGAGAGTCATAATTAAGAGGGGCATTCATGTAAACCTACTTAGCCGACCCCTATTAAAGAGGTGAAGAGGTCGGTTAGGGTTAGGAGGTTATTTCTTAGAGAAGCATTAGGAGTTATAAAGGAATAGGAGTCTTGAGTAGGATTCTATTAGGATTTGGTTAGAAGTAGGAGTCCTATTCGGAGTTGGGATTTAGAAGCCTTATAAATAGCCATGTATTCATCCTCTTTTCTTAAGCAATAGATGATTTTTTTCTATGGCCTTTAAGCAGCAACTTGGAGGAAGGAACCCATATAGAGTTCCAAGGAGGTTGATCCCCTAAAGAGATTAACCCCATGCTTAGAATTTGCAAGGGTTCTAACAAAGTCCTGTTCAAGAGCACTAAGAGGGGGGGGGGGGGGTGAATTAGTGCAGCGGAAAACTTTCGACAATTTAAAACGAGACGTTCGTATGTTAGAACGATTTCAGTATGAAAGTCGAATCGGAAATTGCTTTAACTTAAGATCAAGTAAAGTGCAGTTAAAGTAAAGCTATGAAAGTAGTTGCAATTAAGATAGAGAACAGAATGTAAATGCAAACCGAGATTTAGAGTGGTTCGGTCAATCTTGACCTACATCCACTTTGGCTTCCTCGTCCGATGAGGTCACCGACGTCCACTAGAGGCCTTCCTTCAATAGGCGAAGGCCAACCATCCTTTTACAGTTTCACTCCTTTTGATGGGCTTAGAGACAACCCTTACAAATTTTTCACTCCTCTCTTGAATGATCAAAACTTCGAAGAAAAGAGGGAGAAGAACTTCTAGCCTTTTACAACACTTTTAAGCTCTCAAAATCTCAGAATAAATGCTAAGTTTCGGTGCCCTTTCATGCATGAAAGGGTGGGGTTTATATAGGCCCCAAACTGATTTGAATTTGGAGCTCAAAAATGTCAATTCCCATGTTTCGGGGTCCTGGCGGTACTACTGCCATAAATGGGCGGTACTATCGCCTGACAGAGCTCGGAGACTGAGCTCACTCGGAGACTGAGCTCCGGCGGTACCACCGCCTGACAGGGGCGGTGCTACCGTCCAGTCTCACTCGGAGACTGAGCTCCGGCGGTACCACCGCCTGACAGGGGCGGTGCTACCGTCCAGTCTCACTCGGAGACTGAGCCTAGGCGGTGCCACCGCTTGACAAGGGCGGTGCTACCGTCCAGTCTCACTCGGAGACTGAGCTCCGGCGGTACCACCGCCTGACAGGGGCGGTGCTACCGTCCAGTCTCACTCGGAGACTGAGCTCCGGCGGTACCACCGCCTGACAGGGGCGGTGCTACCGTCCAGTCTCACTCGGAGACTGAGCTCCGGCGGTACCACCGCCTGACAGGGGCGGTGCTACCGTCCAGTCTCACTCGGAGACTGAGCTCCGGCGGTACCACCGCCTGACAGGGGCGGTGCTACCGTCCAGTCTCACTCGGAGACTGAGCTCCGGCGGTACCACCGCCTGACAGGGGCGGTGCTACCGTCCAGTCTCACTCGGAGACTGAGCTCCGGCGGTACCACCGCCTGACAGGGGCGGTGCTACCGTCCAGTCTCACTCGGAGACTGAGCTCCGGCGGTACCACCGCCTGACAGGGGCGGTGCTACCGTCCAGTCTCACTCGGAGACTGAGCTCCGGCGGTACCACCGCCTGACAGGGGCGGTGCTACCGTCCAGTCTCACTCGGAGACTGAGCTCCGGCGGTACCACCGCCTGACAGGGGCGGTGCTACCGTCCAGTCTCACTCGGAGACTGAGCTCCGGCGGTACCACCGCCTGACAGGGGCGGTGCTACCGTCCAGTCTCACTCGGAGACTGAGCTCCGGCGGTACCACCGCCTGACAGGGGCGGTGCTACCGTCCAGTCTCACTCGGAGACTGAGCTCCGGCGGTACCACCGCCTGACAGGGGCGGTGCTACCGTCCAGTCTCACTCGGAGACTGAGCTCCGGCGGTACCACCGCCTGACAGGGGCGGTGCTACCGTCCAGTCTCACTCGGAGACTGAGCTCCGGCGGTACCACCGCCTGACAGGGGCGGTGCTACCGTCCAGTCTCACTCGGAGACTGAGCTCCGGCGGTACCACCGCCTGACAGGGGCGGTGCTACCGTCCAGTCTCACTCGGAGACTGAGCTCCGGCGGTACCACCGCCTGACAGGGGCGGTGCTACCGTCCAGTCTCACTCGGAGACTGAGCCCAGGCGGTGCCACCGCCGACCCAGGCGGTGCCACCGCCTGATAGGGGCGTCGCTACCGCCCACCCAATCTCACTCGGAGACTGAGCCCAGGCGGTGCCACCGCTTGACAAGGGCGGTGCTACCGTCCAGTCTCACTCGGAGACTGAGCCTAGGCGGTGCCACCGCCCAGCCTCACTCTGAGACTCGGCTGCTGGGCGGTGCCACCGCTTGACAAGGGCGGTGCTACCGTCCAGTCTCACTCGGAGACTGAGCTCCGGCGGTACCACCGCCTGACAGGGGCGGTGCTACCGTCCAGTCTCACTCGGTGCCACCGCCGACCCAGGCGGTGCCACCGCCGGCCAAGGAATCTGGGTCCGAATGGGCTGATCCATTCGGCCCAATTTGGGTCTGTTAAGGGCCCAATTGCCCCAAGATTAAGTTAATGAGATCACCTCCCATTTCTAACTTAATCATCATGCTAACTACAATATTTTTCAAGACATTTATTGCAACTTGCTCCGGTGCGTCAATCGCTTCTTCCGTCGAGCTTCCGGCGAACTTCCGGCGATCATCCGATGAACCCTCGGCGATGCTCCGGCGGACTTCCGGCAAACTCCTGGACTTGCGATGATCCACTTGGTGAGTTCCGATGAGCTTCTTTGGCAAGCTCCTGGACTTCTCGGATTTGTTCCCGCAGAACCTCCGATGACCGTCCGGACTTCCGTCGAACTCTCGAACCCCTAACGTGATCATAGTCTTGACTTCGGCGCAACTCCTGCTGCATGTCTTACTTTCATCGTAGTTAATCCTGCACACTTATCTTAACATATGGATTAGATAACAAATGACAATTTACTTCATCATCAAAATTCGAGATTCAACAAGTCCACCCTCATGCATGGCTGAAGCATGTCCGAGAGCTGTCCCTCTTTCTTTGGAGGTCTCTTTGAACTCTCTCCTTATTAAAATTTGGTTGGACTCGGTGGTTGTCCAATTCTAAATTATGCAAACAAAGCTCGCAATTTATCCTCCAAGCGCGATTCAATCCAAGATTCCAATGCTTCAAATTTGGCATCAATTGGATCTTAAGAAGCCATAGCATATGCCTGTAGATCAGAGATGTCCCTATCTTTTTTTTTTATTGATGGGTTAATGGCAAGGTATGGTGGAAGGTTTAGAAAAATTGAGGATCACGGAAAGGTACTATAGTTGGTTTTTACATCTAAAGTGTAGTAGTTTGGACATAAAAAGTTAATGATTTATATTAAGAATTTTTTGACGAATCTAAAGGGAAATCTGCTATTAGGAAGTGTCAAGGCTGTCATAAAAATTTTGTAAAGATTTGGATAGAAAAAACATAGTAGCAATATCAAACATTAACTTTGCGACGAAAAGTTTATGCAGTAATATAGGAATTTTTTTTTAGATTCTTAAATAAGGATAAATAAATTGCAGCAGTAGTAAGGTAGGAAACTAGAACCTATTGCAATTCATGGGGAGATCAAAGGATGATCCACGGTGGTGGAGATGACGACGGAATTCGTCGACGATCTTTTAAGCAATTGTGGGAATTGCTTTGGGCAACTATGGAGGGTTTATAGATGGTTGTGGAAGGATAGTAAGACACCAAGAACACTACTCTAATACTAAGTGTTAGAACCCTTGCGGATTCATGGCTTTGTATAAGCCCTCCATAGCTGCCCAAAGTTTCCTACCAAAAAATTACAGATTCATGGCTTGTATCAAAATTGAAGAAATGTCTGGTTCTCAACTGAAAATCTTTCAAATTTATTGCATTAAAATTAAAAATGAGATTAGGATTTCTTTGGATGGGGTTAGAACACTTGCTTTTGAAAAGTTTGATTCGATCCAAATGTGGGGAAATTGATGCAAAACCTCAAGCAACAGCTTCTTCTTCTTATTCTTCTTATTCTTCTTCTTCTTCTTCTTCTGCTCTCAACCAGACTGGCTACAGCTCTTAGATTCCTCCTGTAATTAGCATTTGCATTAAAATTAAAATAGAGATTAGGATTTCTTTGGGATGGGGTTAGAACACTTGCTTTTGAAAAGTTTGATTCCCAAATGTGGGGAAATTGATGCAAAACCTCAAGCAAAGCTTCTTCTTCTTATTCTTCTTCTTCTGCTCTCAAACCCAGACTGGCTACAGCTCTTAAGATTTCCTCCTGTAATTAAGCATTTTTTTAGTTTCTTCTCTAATAACATTAGGTTTAGGTAATATAAGGCTTGCAAGGTGGCAAGTTTGCATGAAAGAAGCCTATGTGTCATCCTAAGAGTAAACATAGGTGGCACCAACCTTAGGTTAGCTAGTGACACATATTCACCATTTTTTTCCTTTAAATTAAATTTGAATCTTTTATAAATCATTTCAAATTTCTAATATTTACTCTTTGGACCCTAGCCATAAACTTTTAATATAATATCATTTAATACAAAAAATTATTAAATGATCGTTATATTTACAAACAAGTATTTACTAAATTTTTAAAAATGGGGGATGTTACACTCTCCCCTCCTCAAAAGAAAATTTTAGTCCTATAAATTTATTATACCTCCTTTGACTTTGTACTTGGATTAAGGCCATCAACATCATTGAGTCTTCTATGGTGACTTCTCTTTTCAAATCCAAATGTCTTGACCCTCTTGCTATCACTTTCTAATTCATTTTCAATCGTATTTTTATTGTTTTCCACCCGTGCTCAGCCTTTACTTCTAAGAAAGGTGGCAAAAGATATCTTTTGATCATCAGAATAATTTCATGTATCAAATATCTTCTTCATTCACATCGCCCATTATTTTGCTACTATTCTGCCACCAATGAATTAGGTTCATCACGCTTCCGCTGCGCTACTCTAATTTAATATTCCCGTTTAACCCTTTCATCCCCCTTAATTAATCAGAAGTAGATGAAGTAGGAGGACCAAATGTCCTCATCATCCTAGATTCCTAAAGGACATCAAAGAAAATTTGTTAGGATCGGAGCGGCACTAAGAGGGGGGGGTGAATTAGTGCAGCGGATTAAAACTAGTAGGTTTGAAACTGATTCCGTAAAATGCGAGGATATTTCGTTCGATAGTAACTAGAGTAAAGTGAAGAACAAAAACTTACTTCTATGTAGATAATGATTGCAGAAAAATAACAACTCACACATTCAAGGAACACGTAGATTTAAAGTGATTCGGTCAAAATGACCTACATCCACTTACGAAGCCTTCTTCGATGAGGCCTCCAACTTCCACTAGCAAATCACTTTGAAGGGGAAGGACAAACACCCCTCTTACAACCTTTACAAATGGTTCACACTCTTACAAAATTTCAGCAAGAAAGAAAGGGAGGTGAACACTCAAGCAATTTGAAAGTAAGACTTGCTAAGGCTTTGCTAAGACCCTTTTTTTTACTCTATTGCTTCTCAAAAATTTGTAATCTCAGTTGAGAATTGAGGGGTATTTATAGGCCTCAAGAGGATTCAAATTTGGGCTCCAAAATTTGAATTCTCTTTGGTTCCCGAAGCTAGCGTGGCACCGCCTGTCAGTGGCGGTGGCACCGCCTGTCAGTTGTGACACTGACAGTATGCTGGGCGGTGCCACCGCCCAGCATTGTTGGTTACTGGTTGGGCTTTAAGTCCGGCCCAAACCAGGTTTCATTTTGGGCCCAACTGGCCCTTAATCAAGATATAGGATTATTTCTTAATCCTAACCTTAATTACATGCAAACTACATAACTAAAAAACATAATCCTAAGCAAGTTTTTAACCGGTGATTTCAAGTCTTGTTCCTTTGGCGGACTTCCGATACGCCCTTGGATTTCTTCCGACGGACTCCTAACTGGCTCCCGATCTTGTGGTGAAATCAACGCGTAGCCGAGCTTTCTCGGTAATCTCTGCGAACCTCCGATGATCTCTTTGGCGGACTTCCGATACGCCCTTGGATTTCTTCCGACGGACTCCTAACTGGCTCCCGATCTTGTGGTGAAATCAACGCGTAGCCGAGCTTTCTCGGTAATCTCTGCGAACCTCCGATGATCTCTTTGGCGGACTTCCGATACGCCCTTGGATTTCTTCCGACGGACTCCTAACTGGCTCCCGATCTTGTGGTGAAATCAACGCGTAGCCGAGCTTTCTCGGTAATCTCTGCGAACCTCCGATGATCTCTTTGGCGGACTTCCGATACGCCCTTGGATTTCTTCCGACGGACTCCTAACTGGCTCCCGATCTTGTGGTGAAATCAACGCGTAGCCGAGCTTTCTCGGTAATCTCTGCGAACCTCCGATGATCTCTTTGGCGGACTTCCGATACGCCCTTGGATTTCTTCCGACGGACTCCTAACTGGCTCCCGATCTTGTGGTGAAATCAACGCGTAGCCGAGCTTTCTCGGTAATCTCTGCGAACCTCCGATGATCTCTTTGGCGGACTTCCGATACGCCCTTGGATTTCTTCCGACGGACTCCTAACTGGCTCCCGATCTTGTGGTGAAATCAACGCGTAGCCGAGCTTTCTCGGTAATCTCTGCGAACCTCCGATGATCTCTTTGGCGGACTTCCGATACGCCCTTGGATTTCTTCCGACGGACTCCTAACTGGCTCCCGATCTTGTGGTGAAATCAACGCGTAGCCGAGCTTTCTCGGTAATCTCTGCGAACCTCCGATGATCTCTTTGGCGGACTTCCGATACGCCCTTGGATTTCTTCCGACGGACTCCTAACTGGCTCCCGATCTTGTGGTGAAATCAACGCGTAGCCGAGCTTTCTCGGTAATCTCTGCGAACCTCCGATGATCTACGCCCTTGGATTTCTTCCGACGGACTCCTAACTGGCTCCCGATCTTGTGGTGAAATCAACGCGTAGCCGAGCTTTCTCGGTAATCTCTGCGAACCTCCGATGATCTCTTTGGCGGACTTCCGAAAACTCCGATAAGTCCCCGATTTCTTCTTGATTGGTTCCGGCAGCATCTCCGACGAATCTTTGGACTCTCAAACACCCATCGAACTTGATTCCGGTAGACTCGCTTTATGTCTTCAAGCTTTCGTAGTTAATCCTGCATACTTATCTCAACATATGGATTAGATAAAACATGACAATTGACTTCATCATCAAAATCCGAGATTCAACAATCTCTCCCTTTTTGATGATGACAATCAATTGATAATGGAGTTAACATTAACTCCCCCTATCTATATGCCATACTTGAGATAAGTCATTCTTGAATTCAAAGCCTTTGAATTCAAGAGACATATTGATAAGTCAAACCTTATCAATACTCCCATCATGATTCCTATCATGATGTATCTTTCTGAAAATGATGTCAAGACTTGACAACCATTTTCAAGTTCTATATTTCAAACATGAATGATAGTGATCATAGCAAGATATGAACATATAATGCAAACATTTCATAGTGAAAATATGGCAATCATAGCATAGCAATTATAAATTTACCATATTTCTCCCCCTTTGTCATCAACAAAAAGGAGAGCGTCTTTAAGCATATAATTTGTGATTATTAAAGCAAAGGAATTCAACACTACTATAGAATTTAGTTAAAAAAAAATCCAGAATTAAAACTTTATCTTTCATTCAAAATACATCACAAAAGAAGGTTCATTCAAAATACATTGCACAAAAATTTCTTCGTAGTCGATACCTTCTTCTTGGTTGAAACCTTTGGCCACTAATCTAGCCTTGTTTTTAACCACGATACCACATTCTTCTTGCTTGTTTCTAAAGACCCATTTAGTACCAATGACTAAATGGTCACTAGGTCGAGGAATAAGCTTCCATACGTCATTCATCTCAAATTGATTCAATTCCTCTTGCATTGCAATGACCCAAGAATCATCTTTCAAGGCCTCGTCAATGCATTTAGGTTCGATTTAAGAGAGAAAGGCAGCATTAGCACAAAAATTCTTGAAAGAAGAACGAGTTTGAACCCCTTGTGATGTATCTCCTATAATTTGCTCTTTCGGATGAGCATCTACATACTTCCATTCCTTGGGTAAGGAGATTTTGGAAGAAGATGCATCCAAGTTGCTATTTTGAGGAGGGGGTTCCTTTAAATCCAAATTTTCAAAACCAATATCATCATCAAAATCATTTTTCTTTAACTCAGAAATTTCATTAAAAATTACATGAATAGACTCTTCTATAACTAAGGTTCTTTTGTTAAAAACACGAAAAGCCTTAGAAACGGAAGAGTAACCAAGAAAGATGCCTTCATCGGATTTAGCATCAAATTTTCCTAAGGCATCCTTTTCATTTAAAATAAAGCATTTGCAACCGAAAACTTTAAAATAAGAAACATTTAGTGTTTTGATATTCCATAATTCATAGGGAGTTTTTGATAGAGATGGTCTTATTAAAATCCTATTCATGATGTAGCAAGCCGTATTCACAGCTTCGGCCCAAAAGTACTTGGGTAGACTATGTTCATTCAACATAGTTCTTGCCATTTCTTGTAGATTTCTATTTTTTCTTTCTACTACTCCATTTTGTTGAGGGTTTCTTGGAGTAGAGAAGTTGTGATTATATCCGTTAACTTCATAAAAATTTTGGAAATCGCGGTTTTGAAATTTGCCACCGTGATCACTCTGAATTGATGAAATCATGAATCCTTTTTCGTTTTGAGTGAGTTTACAAAATTTAGAGAAACATTTGAAACAATCACTTTTATGAGCCAAGAAATAGGTCCAAGTGTATCTAGTATAATCATCTACAATCACAAAAGCGTATTTGCTTCCTCCTAGACTTGTCATGTCAATTGGTCCAAATAAGTCCAAATGGATCAATTGTAATGGTCTAGTGGTGCTAATTTGATTTTTTGGTTTGAAACTAGTTTTTATTTGTTTACCTAGTTGACACGCATCGCATACTTTGTCCTTAAAAAAAATTCACAGCTTCGGCCCAAAAGTACTTGGGTAGACTATGTTCATTCAACATAGTTCTTGCCATTTCTTGTAGATTTCTATTTTTTCTTTCTACTACTCCATTTTGTTGAGGGTTTCTTGGAGTAGAGATGAAATCATGAATCTTTTTCGTTTTGAGTGAGTTTACAAAATTTAGAGAAACATTTGAAACAATCACTTTTATGAGCCAAGAAATAGGTCCAAGTGTATCTAGTATAATCATCTACAATCACAAAAGCGTATTTGCTTCCTCCTAGACTTGTCATGTCAATTGGTCCAAATAAGTCCAAATGGATCAATTGTAATGGTCTAGTGGTGCTAATTTGATTTTTTGGTTTGAAACTAGTTTTATTTGTTTACCTAGTTGACACGCATCGCATACTTTGTCCTTAACAAACTTCATATTGGGAATCCCTCGTACTAATTCTCTAGATGAGATCTTAGATATTAGTTTCATGCTTGCATGGCCTAATCTCCTATGCCAAAGCCAAGCATCATCTTTTAAAGCGAAGAGGCATATTTCATTACCTAGTTCATCAAGATTGATGGTGTAGACATTATTTTATTTTAATACAATCATAGTCATGTTATTGTTTGGTTTTTCAATAATACACACATTTGATTCAAATCTAACGATATAACCTTTATCGCATAATTGACTAATACTCAAGAGATTATGTTTCAATCCATCAACTAGTAATACATTATCAATAGAAAAGTTTAATTTGTTACTTATGGTTCCCTTGCCAATGATTTTGCCTTTGTTGTTGTCTCCGAAGGTGACATAGCCTTCATCTATGCTAGTGAGCTTGGAGAATTGGGATGGATCTCCGGTTATATGCCTTGAGCATCCACTATCAAGGTACCATCTCTTGCTCCTAGCTTGTGATGGTGTATGTTTCTACAAGAAGGGATTATTTTTAGGTACCCATTTACTTTTGGGTGCCTCAAAAACTGATCTAACTTGTTTATCATGTTGCATAGACTTGATCATGGTTCCTTTAGGAACCCAAATCAATTTGTTCGTACTAATTTTTCTTGAATGGACATTGATAAGTTTTATGTCCATATTTGCAACAAAAGTTGTAATTGCTTTGGTGTTGAACATGTAAGATAGGATCTTTAATGAAGGTGGTTGGATTTTGGTGAGAACTTCTCACAAATCCGATTCCACTTCTTTTAGGAACGTGGCCCTTATTTGTAAGGATCATGTTCAAAGACTTGCTACCGACCTCGAATTTCTTCAAGGTGTCCTTAAGTAGCAAGTTCTCCTTTTGGAGAGTTTCTAGATCATGACATTTTATGCATGGAGCTAAACTATCATGATATTCAGTTTTTAATTTATCAAAATTACAAGTAAGACTATCATGCTCCTTTTTTAATAATTTATATTTTCTACTAATTGTTTTGCATTCATCAAATAACTCATGGAAGGCATTTAATAATTCATGATAAGATAAATCTGCATCAATTAAATTTGTTACCTCCTCTCTGATGGCCATTAGGGCGTAATGAGCAACTTGCTTGGTGTTGGACTCCTCTTCTTCGGATGCGCTTGAATCATCCCACGTTGCTTTGAGTGCCTTCTTCTTTGATGTTCTCTTTTTGGCTTGGGGACATTCATTTTTGAAATGCCCTGGCTTCTTGCATTCATAGCATATCACTTGGTCCTTTTTATGTTCAAGTTTGTTTTTGGTGTTATTGTTAAATTTGTTCTTTCTTATAAATTTTTTAAATTTTTGAGTCAAAAGTGCAATGTCATTGTCACTATCCTCATCACTTGATATTCCTTTCAAGTGGTCTTCTTGTGATTTGAGTGCCATATCCTTCCTGTTCTTTGGAAGGGGGTTCTTGAGCTCGTCATGAGCTTGACATGTCATTTCGTAGGTCATTAGAGACCCAATAAGTTCTTCAAGAGGGAATGTTTTAAGGTCCTTGGCCTCTTGAATGGCAGTAACTTTTGGATCCCAACTTTTAGGAAGGGATCTTAAGATTTTAGTTACTAGATCAAAGTTAGAAAAATCTTTACCAAGAGCTTTGAGTCCATTGATGACATCCGTGAAATGGGTGTACATGTCTCCGATGGACTCACTTGGTTTCATTCGGAAAAGTTCATAAAAGTGCACAAGAATGTTGATTTTGGACTCTTTCACTCGGCTAGTGCCTTCATGAGTGACCTCAAGAGTTCTCCAAATATCAAAAGCAGAATCATAAATTGAAACGCGATTAAATTCATTTTTGTCTAGTGCACAAAACAAGGCATTCATAGCCTTTGTGTTTAAAGCAAAAACTTTCTTCTCCGATTCATTCCATTCGCTCATCGGAAGAGAAGATTTTTTAAATCCATTTTCAACAATAGTCCAAAGCTCGAAATCCATGGAAATGAGGAAGATTCTCATACGTGTCTTCCAATACGTGTAATCCGACCCATTAAATATAGGTGGACGTGTAATGGACTGTCCCTCATGCATGCCAGAGTAAGTCATCTCTCTTGGGTATTAAACCAAATATGAGAGTGAGCCTTGCTCTGATACCAATTGTTAGGATCGGAGCGGCACTAAGAGGGGGAGGTGAATTAGTGTAGCGGATTAAAACTAGTAGGTTTGAAACTGATTCCGTAAAATGCGAGGATATTTCGTTCGATAGTAACTAGAGTAAAGTGAAGAACAAAAACTTACTTCTATGTAGATAATGATTGCAGAAAAATAACAACTTACACATTCAAGGAACACGCAGATTTAAAGTGGTTCGGTCAAAATGACCTACATCCACTTGTGAAGCCTTCTTCGATGAGGCCTCTAACTTCCACTAGCAAATCACTTTGAAGGGGAAGGACAAACACCCCGCTTACAACCTTTACAAGTGGTTCACACTCTTACAAAATTTCAGCAAGAAAGAAAGGGAGGTGAACACTCAAGCAATTTGAAAGTAAGACTTGCTAAGGCTTTGCTAAGACCCTTTTTTTTACTCTATTGCTTCTCAAAAAGTTGTAATATCAGCTGAGAATTGAGGGGTATTTATAGGCCTCAAGAGGATTCAAATTTGGGCTCCAAAATTTGAATTCTCTTCGGTTCCCGAAGCTAGTGGTGCCACCGCTTGTCAGTTGTGACACTGACAGTGTGCTAGGCAGTGCCACCGCCTAGCTCTTCGGGTGCTGGGCGGTTCCACCGCCCAGACCGATGGTGGCACCTCCTAGCTCTCGGGTGCTGGGCGGTGCCACCGCCCAGCATTATTGGTTACTGGTTGGGCTTTAAGTCCGGCCCAAACCAGGTTTCATTTTGGGCCCAGTTGGCCCCTAATCAAGATATAGGATTATTTGTTAATCCTAACCTTAATTACATGCAAACTACGTAACTAAAAAACATAATCCTAAGCAAGTTTTTAACCGGCGAATTTTAAGTCTTGTTCCGGCGAGCTTTCCGATGATCTTCCAGCGGACTTCCGATACGCCCTTGGATTTCTTCCAACGGACTCCCAGTTGGCTCCCGATCTTATGGTGAAATCAATGAGTAGCTGAGCCTTCTCGGTGATCTCTACGAACCTCCGATGATCTCTTCGGCGGACTTCCGAAAACTCCGACAAGTCCCCGATTTCTTCTCGATTGGTTCCGACAACATCTCCGACGAATCTTCGGACTCTCAAACACCCATCGAACTTGATTCCGGTAGACTCGCTTTATGTCTTCAAGCTTTCGTAGTTAATCCTGCATACTTATCTCAAAATATGGATTAGATAAAACATGACAATTGACTTCATCATCAAAATCCAAGATTCAACAAAATTTTCACTGATCACTATAGTTTACTAGACCTCAATATATTGTGCATATCAAATATATCAAATATCTCAGTAATCCTTAAACCATGCTCTGATACCATCTCTGTCACGCCCCCTGAATTTAATCCTCATTCAGGAGGTGTGAACCTAACTCAAAATTGATAATATTATAATTTAATAAATAATCCAAGATCCAAACACACATTTGAGGCCACTTAGAAAACACTCAAGTCAAAATTCACCTCTATAAACCATAATTTATAAAACCTATATAGTTTATGATCATACCATGTAATGAATCACAAAATCCAAAGCTAAATCAACTGAACTATAACCACATCTTAAATCCATAAGCATGGGAATCTATATAATCATAAACCTAATATGTACCACATGGTTATATCATTATACAATTTAAATTTAACGTACCCAAAATCTTAATATGAGAGGTACTTTTCAAATATTTACAAGATACATCAATCTAGATTTGTCATTGATATTTCATTACACACAAAAGGAACTTATATATCATCAACCTATCAAGTACGAAAGATTTGCCCCAAAATCTTCTAGCTTTCCATAGTCTCAGCCCAATTTAAACATTTTAGCGAGTAACAAGCTATCCTAAAAAAAAAGCTCAACAAGTGCCTAACATATCCGTAGCAAAGAGGATAGTTTCGAACAAATAAAGTTTCCAAATACAAGGCAGAGATATAAGAGTTCAAAGATAGCCCCTCGACGAATGCAGAGTTACAATGTCATCTCATTCGCAGCATGTTTTGTTCATAAAAATGAAGGGCTAATTGGAGCATATCATTAGCATAAGAAGCATATCCATGACATATAAAATATTTTAAAACATATCAAAGATGTAAGGGGCATTTCGGATATCAATGGCATACGAAACATTTCGGAGCATATCAATAACAAATGAAATATTTTAGAATATATCAAAGATCAAATACGAAACAGAAGCTCAAACGTCGCATTCGCAAAAAAAAAAAAAAAAAAAAAAAAAAAAAAAAAAAAAAAAAAAAAAAAAAAAAAAAAAAAAAAAAAAAAAAAAAAAAAAAAAAAAAAAAAAAAAAAAAAAAAAAAAAAAAAAAAAAAAAAAAAAAAAAAAAAAAAAAAAAAAAAAAAAAAAAAAAAAAAAAAAAAAAAAAAAAAAAAAAAAAAAAAAAAAAAAAAAAAAAAAAAAAAAAAAAAAAAAAAAAAAAAAAAAAAAAAAAAAAAAAAAAAAAAAAAAAAAAAAAAAAAAAAAAAAAAAAAAAAAAAAAAAAAAAAAAAAAAAAAAAAAAAAAAAAAAAAAAAAAAAAAAAAAAAAAAAAAAAAAAAAAAAAAAAAAAAAAAAAAAAAAAAAAAAAAAAAAAAAAAAAAAAAAAAAAAAAAAAAAAAAAAAAAAAAAAAAAAAAAAAAAAAAAAAAAAAAAAAAAAAAAAAAAAAAAAAAAAAAAAAAAAAAAAAAAAAAAAAAAAAAAAAAAAAAAAAAAAAAATTCGAACAAATAAAGTTTCCAAATACAAGGCAGAGATATAAGAGTTCAAAGATAGCCCCTCGACGAATGCAGAGTTACAATGTCATCTCATTCGCAGCATGTTTTGTTCATAAAAATGAAGGGCTAATTGGAGCATATCATTAGCATAAGAAGCATATCCATGACATATAAAATATTTTAAAACATATCAAAGATGTAAGGGGCATTTCGGATATCAATGGCATACGAAACATTTCGGAGCATATCAATAACAAATGAAATATTTTAGAATATATCAAAGATCAAATACGAAACAGAAGCTCAAACGTCGCATTCGACGTTGCATACATTTCATTCTTATCCAAAGCACACATAGAAACATATAACCAAAGCTTTGGATATCATGTCAAATAGATAGAAGGTGATGTAGGATCCCAAACACAATCTCCCATGTTTGGGAGCATTATCCATCCACGTTTGGATGAAGCCAAAGGGGGTCGTAGAGCATCGCGGGCTCTAAGCATATACCCGTTACCATTTTTGGCAAAGGTCCAAATAATTCCTTTACCATTTCAAGCAAAAGTCCAAATAATCCCACAAACACCAGAGTACAAAAGGGGCATTGTGAAAAATTAATTTGACACATATCGGAAACACATGTGAAACAACGAAATGTATGTGCCTATACGAAACATTGTGATACAAGCATGAACTTTACATGATAGATATAGGTATACAAATAATTGAAGGACAAAAGTATACAAGAATTCAAGGCAATAATGTAAAGCTCAACTAAAATAAGGATGTTGGCTAAAATTAATTTCTAAAGAGATGAAACTAAAATAGGCAAAATCGATCAAAGCTCGATTCTGAAAGAATTTGAGAGGTACATTGAGTTATCCAAAGCACATATAGAAGCACATAAACAAAGCTTTGGATATCATGTCAAATAAATAGGTGGTGAAGTGGGATCATAACATAATATGGTCTATCCATTTCTGAATGACCACCAAACATAATCTAGAGCATTGCGGGCTCTAAGCACATACCCTTTACCATTTATAGGAAAGGTCCAAATAATCCCTTTACTATTTCTAGCAAAGGTTCATATTATCCCACAAACACCATAGTACAAAAGGGTAGTGTGAACAATAAAATTGGGATATATCGAAAATATATACGAAACAACAGAATACATGTGCCTATATGAAACATTACGATACAAATATGAACTTTACATAACGATTTTCAAAGAGAAGAAATAATAAGAGGTGAAATCGACCAAAGCTTGATTCTAGCATAATTTGACAAGTAGATTGTATGAATTATTTGGATAACCAATTATCCTCCAATTTATACAAAATATATGTCATTCGAAAGAAGTGTTAATCTACTTTTAGGGAAATCATGTTTGAATGAATTGGAGTTTAAAATAGGGAGGTACAAATAATTTCATAGTGAAAGGTCTAAAAACATCCACTTTGCTTTACTGAATCCATAAGGTCCCAATTGTATTCCCAAAAATTTTAAATTAGATAAGTGCAAAATGAATTTTGAGTCTAGTTTCCAATAAATCATACTTTTCATGAATATAAGTTCCCAGCAAAGTTATCAGCAATTTAGCAACAAAAGGTCAGAAATTACATTCCCTATTTTGCAGAATCTGTAGGGTTAATTGAAATAGAAGTCCAAGTAGCCATTTAAACTGCAAATCAGTCAATCTAGGTATCAAATAAAGGTATTTAAGTCTACTTTCAAATGGATTAGACTTTGCCTAATCCAGAGTTTAGTACTAAAAGTTAGGTATAAAACAATGCATAGAGGTCAGATTATCAAAAAATTACAGATTCATAGCATTGTGTCAAAACGAAAGTAATGTCAGGTTCTCAACTGAAATCTTTTAAATTTTATAGAATTAAAATGAAAATAGAGATTAGGATTTCTGTGGGATGGGGTTAGAATACTTGCCTTTGAAAAATTTGATTCCCAAATGTGGGGAAATTGATGCAAAACCTCAAGCAAAGCTTCTTCTTCTTCTCCTCTTAAATCAAACCTACGCTGGCTACAGCTCATAAGTTTTTCTTCTTTAGTTAAGCTTTCCTTTAGTTTCTTCTCTAATTGCATTAGGTTTAGCTAATACAAGGTTTACAAGGTGGCAAGTATGCACGAAAGAAGCCTATGTGTCATCCTAAGAGCAAACATAGGCGGCACCAACCTTTGGTTAGCTAGTGACACATGTCCACTAATTTTTTTTTCTTAAGCTTAAATCTGAATCTTTCATAAATTATATCAAATTTATAATATTTACTCGTAGGTCCCTAGCAATAAACTTTTAATATAATATTATTTAATATAAAAAATATTAAATAATCCTCATATTTACAAACAAGCATTTACTAAATTTTTAAAAATGGGGGATGTTACAGAAGGCTTTGCACAAAGCATGCAGTGGCTTTTTGGTACAACTTGAGCAACAAAATATGGGAGAACCAACAGAATTTGAAGATCCAAACATACTTCCTTTGTTTGCTAAATTTTCAGATATGTTTGATGAACCGTGCAACCTACCTCCTACTTGTTGGCATGATCATTGTATACCGATTCTAACAGGTAAACCTACAGTAATTACTTGGCCATACCAGTATCCACATCTCTAGAAGGATGAAATAGAAAGAATTATAAAAGAAATGCTTAAAATAGGAGTTATTTGGCCAAATTGCAGCCCCTACTCATCACCTGTGCTCCTCGTACGAAAGAAGGACGGAACATGGCGAATGTGCATTGATTACTGAGCTCTCAATTGCATAACCATTAAGGAAAAATACCCTATTCTAGTAATAGATGTATTACTTGATCAATTAAAGAGAGCACGAGTCTTCACAAAGCTGGACCTTTGATCCATGTATCTTCAAATATGAGTGTGCAAAGAAGACATACCGAAAATTGCCTTTCGAACACACAACGACTACTACGAATTTTTGGTAATGCTCTTTGGTCTCACCAATGCTCTCTCGACCTTCCAAAGCCTTATAAATGATATTTTTCAAAATTTTCTTCATAATTTTGTGGTAGTTTTCTTTGACAATATCCTTATGTACATCCCTTCTCTTGAAAGTCATTTCCAGCACTTACGACTTATTTCGACAATTTTATGAGAACATGTTCTTTTTATAAAAAAAATTGAAGTATAGCTTTCTTCAATAGAAGGTAGAATATCTTGGGCATATCATATCAGAGGAAGGTGTGGCGGTAGCCCCCTCCAAAATTGAAGCAATGTAGAATTGGTCGACCCCAAGGAACATAAAATCGCTACGTGGATTTCTCGGTTTAATAGGCTACTATCGCAAATTCATTAAAAACTATGGAAAGATCAGTATACCCCTTCCTTGCTTAAAAAATATGCTTTTCAATGGTTGGATAAAGCCACCACTGCCTTCAATGAACTTAAAGCCGCAATGACGATAACAGCCATATGAGCGCTACCTAACTTCTGCAAGACTTTTGTTATTGAAGTCGATGCCTCTAGAGTTGTAATTAGTGCTAAAAAAAGGATGACTATTTATGATAAGAAGATGCTCGTAATTGTATATACGGTGACCAAATGGAGACCGTATTTGATCGGACGACGCTTTCAAATCAAGACCAACCATAAAAGCCAAAAATATTTCTTAGAGCAGAAGTTATCTTCCCTTGAGTAGCAAAAATGGGTAACAAAGCTTGTTGAATATGATTATGAAATAACTTACAAAAAGGGGAAAGAGAATATTGTTGCAGAGGCGCTTTCGAGGCTACCCGAGCAAGCTGAACTTTCAGCCATTTCACTTCTGACCAGTGACATCCTTAAGGATATTAAGTGGGAATGGCAGGAAGATCCAGAGACTAATAACATTATAAAAAAATTGGAGGAAACACCAAGCTCTATGTCTTATTACAACTGGGACTCAAAAGAATTGTGATATAAGGGACGCATTGTGCTTTTGTCAAATTCTACTTGCATAAAGATCATCCTTCAAGAGATGCATTCGACCCCTATGGCCAAGCACTCCTAGTTTCTTAGAACCTATAAGAGAATTAAGCAAAATTTTTATTGAGTAGAGATGAAAAATATTATTGCTAAATTTATGGCATAATGTGATGTATGTCAACGACATAAAGGCGAGATAGTGGCAAGTCCCGGGAAGTTGCAATCTTTACCCATCCCAAACTCAATATGGACTAATATATCAGTGGACTTCATCAAAGGGCTTCCCTCATCAAAAGGAAAAGGTACAATTTTTGTCATGGTGGATCACCTTACAAAGTATGTTCACTTTTGTACTGTTTGTAATCCCTACACTACTTCTAGTATTACTCGAATCTTTATGGAGAATATTGTAAAATTGCATGGGGATGCCAAGATCTATTGTAAGTGATCATGAAAGGATATTTATGAGTAGATTTTGGATAGAGTTATTCTAGATGTAGGGCACAAAATAGAGAATGAGTACGGCATATCACCCACAGTCCGACGGCCAGACTAAAGTGGTGAATAGGCGCTTGGAGATATACTTCAAATGCTTCATCGGTGATCGACCAAAAGAGTGGACAAAGTGGCTTCCCTAGGCCGAGTGGTGGTATAATACAACTTATCATTCATCCACAAAATGAACTCTCTATGAGGCTATGTATGGACAACCTCCCCTTGTGATCCCAAAATATATGTTAGGCACCTCTATAGTAGAATAACTAGACAGGGAACTACAGGACAAAGATAAAATGTTGAAGTTGCTAAAAGATAATTACACTACAGATCAAGCAAGGATGAAATAGCAATATGATCGACACAAAGACGAAAGAGAATTTTCAATAAGAGATTGGGTCTTTCTATGACTCCGACTATAGAAGCAAACATTAATCTAGACCAAAGTATTTATGAAGCTTTCACCTAGTTCTATGGACCTTACCAAATTTTAGAGCGTATCGGAGCAGTAGCATATAGATTGGACTTTCCCGCTAGCTCTCGAATCTATCCAATCTTCCATATGTCATATTTAAAGATCAAGTTAGGACAAAACGAGACAACCCAAAGCCATTTACCAAATATGACTACCTAAGGTGAACTCCAGACCCAATCGAGTGCCATTATTGATCGATGAATCATGACTCGACGACGATGACCCACTACTAAAGTACTAATACAATGGGCGAACCTACTAGCTGAAGATTTACTCCAAATCTTTCAATTGTGATATCAAATGAAAGCTCTATAAGTCTCCTTTCGTATGAAAGAGGGTTTTCCTCAATCTGAATTTGGTGCAAAAAGTTATGGCCACACAAGTACTGAAAGGTCAAAATCTGAAAAATTCCAAATTCAACATTCATGTATAAACGACATAGATATCTTACATGCAGTCATAATCTTCCTATTTTCTCAAAATCAAGGTGAAAACAAGGATCAAAATTTATCTCTATGATAGGTTAGAACACTTGCCTTAAAAAGTTTTGATTTCCAAATATGGGGGAATTGATAAAAAGCCTTAAGCCAAGATAAAATTTCTTCTGTTTTAATTCTTTCTCTTTCTCTTCTCCTTCAATTCCTTCTCCTCTTCTCAAGTTATGTTGGCTGCAAAGTTTCCCTTAATTGTGCCTTAAATTACTTAGGTTTGGCTCATACTAAAATAGTGAGGTGGCAAGCATGCATGGAGGTTTATGTGATCTTTAGAATAAATGCAAGTGGCTCATCCTTACTAATGCCACAAGTCCTCCATTTTATTTTATTTTATTTTATTTTTCTTAGTGTGAATCTTTCATAAATCACCTCCAATTAATGAGATTCACATTTTGGTCCCTCACAATACTTTTAATATATATATATAATATTTAGTACTAAAGAATTATTAAAAATAAATCCTCATATTTTCAAATAAGTCCTTATAAATTTTTAAAAAAATGAAGGATATTACACTCTCCCCTCCTTAAAAGAAAATTTAGTCCTCTAAATTTGTCGTACATCTTTCGGCGAAAAGATGAAGATATGCTTTCTTCATTTCTTCCTCTAACGCCCAGATCGTTTCATTTGTAAGATGATGCTTCCAAATTACTTTAACCAGAGTAATGATTCTATTTCTTAAGATCTTCTCCTTTTTATTAGTAATCCGAATAGGCTCTTCCTTATAAAATAAGTCTTTCTCAATCACAATCGGCTCATACTCAATGACATGAGAGGGATCAGGTATATGCTTTCTGAGCATTGACACATGAAATATATCATGGATATGACATATCGATGGTGGCAAGTCAATCTTGTAAGTGACAGAGCCAATTCTTTCAAGGATTTCAAAAGGTCCAATGAACCTTGGGTTTAACTTTCCTTTCTTTCCAAATCTTACAATGCCTTTGGAAGGGGAGACCTTTAGGAATACAAAATCCCCTACTTGGAACTCGATATCTCGTCTTCTATTGTCAGCATAGCTCTTTTGTCGACTTTAAGCAGCCTTTAGCCTTTTTATGATAACCTGAATCTTTTCAGTAGTCTCTTGTATTTTATCACTAACAACTTTCTATCACTAACTTCCTCCCAACATATAGGCGTCCTGCACTTTTGCCCATACAATGCTTCATAAGGAGCCATCTGAATGCTCAAATAGTAACTATTATTGTAAGTGAACTCAATAAGAGAAATATCTTTATCCCATTCACCTCTCTAATCCATAACATAGGCTCTAAGCAAATCCTCAAGTATTTGAATTGTTCTTTCAGATTGACCATCAGTCTGAGGGTGATAGGCAGTGCTAAACTTTACTTTGGTGCCTATAGAATCTTGTAATCTCCTCCACAATCTAGAAAGAAATCTGAAGTCTCTATCCGAGATGATCTCCTTCAAGACACCATGAAGTCTTACTATTTCATTAACATACAAATCCGCAAGCCTATCAAGAGAATAAGTCATATTGATTAGTAAGAAAAGTACAGATTTGGTTAACCTATCAACAATGACCCAAATAGCATCATGCTTTCTAGAGGTTCTGAAATAAAGTCCATAGTAATGCATTCCCATTTCCATTCAGGAATTTCTAAGGGCTATAACAAACCTTCAGGTCTCTGGTGTTTTGCTCTGGTTTGCTAACATGTCAAACACTTTGAAACATATATTGCAATCTCCTTCTTCATGCCTTTCCACCAATAATGACTTTGGAGATCTCTATACATTTTCATGCTACCAAGATGCATGGTGTACTTTGAAACCTTTGTTCAAGATTTGGTTCTTGATATTTGGGTCATTTGGAACACATATTCTATCCCCAAATCTCAATAGGGCATCATTTGAAATTTGAAAATTCAACTTCAATCCCTTTTCAAATTCATTCCTCAAGTATATCTTCAATTTGTTGAATGAGATCAATTTGCACTTGGATAGAGGCCATCAACATTATTGAGTCTTGCCCTTTACTCATTACATTCGAATCATAATTTTTTTATAATAGATTCCATTGTTTCACAACCAGACTAGCTATAAAACTTGTAGATTTTCTACTAAGTGCATCAGCTACAACATTTGCTTTAGCTGGGTGATAACGAATGGTACAATCATAATCCTTTAGAAGTTCTATCCATCTTTGCTGCCTCATATTTAACTCGTCCTGTGTAAAAATGTACTTTAAACTCTTGTGATCAGTAAAGATATCAAATGTCCGCCTATACAAGTAATGTCTCCAAATCGTTAGAGAAAAGATAATTGCTGCCAATTTCAAATCATGAGTCGGATAATTCAATTCATAATTCTTTAGCTGCCTTAAAGCATATGTAATTACTTTCCCTTCTTGCATCAAAACACATCCAAGGCCCTTTCCTAAAATCATGTGGCCTAAGAAAGCAATTTCCTTCAACCAAAATTCACATTTGCTGAACTTTGCATACAGTTTCTTTTCTCTTAGTATAGATAATACATTTCTCAAGTGTTTAACATGCTCTTGATTACTCCTTGAATATACTAATATGTCATAAATGAATAAAATTATACAATCATCTAAGAGTGGTTGAAATATTCTATTCATCAGTTCCATAAAAGCTGTAGGAGCATTAGTCAAGCCAAAAGGTATTATTAAAAATTCATAGTGACCATATCGAGTTCTAAAGGCTGTTTTTGGAATATCATCCTTCTTGACCTTCAATTGATAGTAACCTGATCTTAGATCAATCTTGGAGAATACTTATGCACCCTGCAATTGATCAAACAAGTCATCAATCCTAGGTAGGGGATACTTGTTTTTGATGGTCACCTGATTCAACTATCTATAATCAATACAAAGTCTCAACATCCCATCCTTCTTCTTAACTGATAGCATTGGAGCACCTCACGGTGACATACTAGGTCGTATGAAACCCTTATCTAACAACTCTTGTATTTGGTTCTTCAATTCCTCGAGCTAGAGTGGTGCCATTCTGTAGGGAGGCTTAGATAATGGGATTGTCCTAGGGACTAAATCAATAACAAATTCACCTTCCCTGTCTGGAGATAGTCTAAGCAAATCCTTTGGGAATACATCAGGGAACTCTTTAGCCACAAAAATTTCATTTAGGTGAATTTCTGAATGTTCCTTTACACATATAACATAATAAAAACATCCCTTCTACATATGACATTAAGTTTGAAGTGCCGATATTAAGCAAAGAGGCAAATCAAGCCTAATACCCTCAAAGTAGAAGATAGGCTGATTTAGTATCTAGAAAGTAATTATTTTTGTATAGCAATCAATACTAGCATAATAGGAAGATAACCAATCCATACCTAGTATAATATGAAAACATTGGATTTCTAGGAGTATCAAATCGACAAGGAGTTCTTGTTCTCTGATAGAAATCAAACAAGATGGATAAACCAAATTTGTAGTCAAAGAATCCCCAATAGCAGTACTTACGTGTAGCAAATAATCCAGTGGTTTAGGTTAAATGCCCAAGTGACAAGCAAGATATTGTGAAACAAAAGATAAGTTGGAACCAGGATCAAACAAAACTTTTGCATTTCTATTAGAAACATGTAGAATACCTTCAACCACTGATTTAGAGGCTTTGGAATCTTGTTATGTGATAGCATATACTCTAGCATGGGCTATTGGCTTAGAGGGTAATGGCTCTTTCTTCTTGTTTAGTGAGTAGTATCTGACTTTATGATCTAACTTTCCATAGGCAAAACAGGCTCCAGTCACCCGAAAACACTCACTTGTTTCATGATTACGTCCGCATTTTTTACACAATAGAGTTCTTTACGATAGAGTTTCTTTCTCAAATCTAGGTACCTTTACCCTCTTGTTACTTCTTTCTGCTTCATTTCCTCTCTTACTTTTACCAACAAACTTATCCATGTTGTTCTTGTCCCTGATTTCTTGGATCTCCTCCAAGTCTTTTTCAAGTATGAAAGCTCTTTCTACTACATCAGTGTATACTTGGAGTTTTAAAGCTGATATCCGGCTTCTTATTGCCGGCCTTAGTCCTCTTTCAAATCTTCTTGCTTTCCTATATTCATCATCAATCATATGCGTGGCAAATCTAGAGAGCTCAGTGAATTTAGACTCATATTTAGCTACTATCAAATTTCCTTGGGTGATATTTAGGAACTCCAATTCTTTATGCTCTTTGATACAATTTGGAAAATATTTATCATTGAACTTTTCTGTAAATATCTTCCAAGTGATTGGCTCCTATCGAGTTTCAGAAATCCTCTTCATGGTTCGCCACCAGTGCTCAGCCTCTCCTTCTAGCATGAAGGTAGCAAGAGAAATCTTCTTATCATCTAGGCAATTTAAAACATCAAATATTTTTTCTATCCGCATCATCCATTGTTTTATTACCATTAGATTAAGCTCACCACTAAAACTGGGAGGACTAAGCTTCTTAAACTGTTCAATTCCCAACCTAGTCTGGTTTGAATTTCCCGTTTCATCATTTCTTCCTTGTCGGACTTATTGTTGCATTACTTGTGTCATAGCCTCTAGAGTTTTCATAATTCTACTCAATTGATCAGAAGTAGATGCAATAGGTGAACTAGAAGACCTCGTCATCCTTGTTTCCTAAAAATAACAAAAGAAAACTTTTGATCAATCTCTAAATAGAAATCACTAAACCTCCAAATTTATTACACACATAGCATATCAAAATTCTTAGAAACCCTCAAATCACGCTCTGATACCAACTCTATCACGGCCCCGAATTATCGCATTCAGGAGGTGTGACCTTGTTTAAAATCAATAATATTATAATTCATCATCACAAATCAATCCAGGATTCAATCTAACATATGAGGATACTAAGAACCATTCAAATGAATATTCACAATTTATAAACCTGTACGTTTCATAAGTCATACTCCACTTCACTCAGAGATTCATAAAATCCAATGACAACTCAACTAAACATCAACCACAACACAAATCCATAACCGTAGAAATATATACAATCACAAAAAAATAATTATTTACCATGAGTTCTTATTATTATACAACTTAAACTTATCATTCTATATACATGAGCAGTCCTTTAAACTTTTACAACAAATAAGTATCAACATATCCTTAACATTACATCAGAAGTAAAGTATACTATACAATAAAAACCTATCAACTAACAAAGATTAGCCCGAAAATCTTCTAGCCTTTCACTACTTCAACCCAATTCTAGCTTTTCAGTGCGTGACAAGCTACCCTGAAAAATTTATATAGCAACAAGGTGAGCATAAAGAGCTCAGAAAGAAACTAACATATCCATGGTAATAGGATAGGTTCAAGCATAGTTAGTATTAAGATAACATAAGCAGAAATACCAGTGTTCATTTGAAATCATCTCATTTGAAATAAAAATCACAAAGGGTTACCTCATTCGAAAATAGGCGTTAGACATAACAATAAGAGAAAGGAAATTAGAGCATTTCATTAGCAAAAGAAGTATTTAGGCATGTATCAAATGGCACATAAAGCATTTAGGTGCATATCAAAGGCGTATGAGTGTTTAGGAGCATAACAATGACATACGAAACACTTCAAAGTATAACAAGTGAATCGAATAATAAACACAAGCTTGTATGTCATTTTTGATCTAGCATGC
The DNA here is from genome assembly GCA_004837865.1 of Musa balbisiana. Lineage (NCBI taxonomy): Eukaryota > Viridiplantae > Streptophyta > Magnoliopsida > Zingiberales > Musaceae > Musa > Musa balbisiana. The sequence continues at coordinate 20,595,928 of CM017195.1, read as the reverse complement.
ATTCCATTTTTTATCCAAAGCATAAATATAATCTCATAAGCAATGCTTTGGATATCATATCAAAAACATAGAGTGCATTGTGGGACCACATACAAAATGTGATTCATCCATTTCAAGATAATCACCAAGCATAAGTCTCCCATGTTTGCGAGATCCATCCACCCACGTCTGAGTGAAGTCAATGGGGGCTGGTAGAGCATAGCGGGCTCTATGCATAACTCTCTTTACCATTTCTGACAAAGGTTCACGATATCCCACAAGACACCATAGTACAAAAGGATAGTATGAATAATAAAATTGGCACATATCAGAAGCACATGAGGAACAACGGAGATATGCGTGTGCCTTTATCAAATAAGGAAATGCAAACAAAGCATTACATAATAAATTTCAGACATACAAAAATTTCAGAATGAACAATACAAAAATTTTAAAGGACTAATATAAAGCTCAATTGAAGAAGAATTTAGCCGAAATCAAAGTTCCAATAGAATGAAACTTTAATAGGCAAAACTCAACAAAGTTTTCAATTATGACAGAATTTGAATGGTACATTTCCTGATTTGTTAGAGTAACCAAGCATGCTCCAATTCACTAAAAGTAGGTGTCATTGGTAAGCTATATTAATCTATTTTCAGATGAACTAGGATTTGTAATTTTTTTTTTTTTAAGTTCCTAATAGGAAGTTACAACAAATAGAGTAACGGAAGGTCAGAATTGATCATCTCTGTTTTGCAAAATTGATAGAATCAATTTAAATAGATATTTCAGAAGGAAAACAATCTTCAAAATTTTCAAATTAGATGCAAAAGAAAGATATGTGAATCTAGTTTCCAAAGAACAAATTTTGCATAATTCAAAATTTTCACTAGAGAGTTATGAGCAATTTAGCAACAGAAGGTCAGAAGCTGTAGTATTTGTTTTACCGAATGCATGAGGTCTTTTCATTCATATGTTTGGATAGGTAAATTTAGTCCAAATCTTTTAATTTTTATATCAATTGAAAGCACTATCCTTTCGTATGAAAGAGGTTTTTCCTCAATACGAATTTGGTGCAAAAAGTTATGGCCTTACGAGTACTGAAAGGTCAAAATCTGAAAAATTCCAGATTCAACATTTGATGTATAAACGACATAGATATCTTACATGCAGCTATAATCTTCTAATTTTCTCAAAATCAAGGTGAAAACAAGGATCAAAATTTATCTCTAGGATGGGTTAGAACATTGACCTTAAAAAGTTTTGATTTCCAAATGTGGGGGAATTGATACAAAGCCTTAAGCCAAGATAAAACTTATTCTTCTTCAATTCTTTCTCTTTCTCTTCTCCTTCAATTCCTTCTCCTCTTCTCAAGTTACTTTGGCTGCAAAGTTTCTCTTAATTATACCTTAAATTACTTAGGTTTGGCTCATGCTAAAATAGTGAGGTGGCAAGCATGCATGGAGGTTTAGGTGTCATCTTTAGAATAAATGCAAGTGACTCATCCTTGCTAATGCCACAAGTCCTCCATTTTATTTTATTTTTTTGCTTAGTGTAAATCTTTCACAAATCACCTCCAATTAATGAGATTCACATTTTGGTCCCTCACAATACTTTCAATATATATATATATATATAATATTTAGTGCTAAAGAATTATTAAAAAAAATTCTCATATTTACAAATAAGTCCTTATAAATTTTTAAAAAACTGAGGGATGTTACAGTTCGTCGGAAGTCCGGACATTCATCGGAAGTTCTGCCAGAACCAACCGAGAAGTCTTGGAGCTTACCAAAGAAGCTTGTTGGAACTCGCTAAGAAATCATCGTGAAGTCTAGGAGCTTGCCGGGAGTCCGTTGGAACATTGCAGAGAGATCATCGGAAGTTCGTCGAAAGATCATCGGAAGCTCATCGGAAGAAAACTTGACTTATGGACTCTGTTTAGCTTAGTAAATATCTTAAAATTCATAGGCAGCTCATAATTGAGATTAGAATTGGGCCAACCCAATTAGGGGACAGTTAGACCCAAGTTTGGGTTGGTTGGGCCAAGAGAAATGCCCAAACAATGACCAAACAAGTGAAACCGTCGTGGCACAATCTCAGAGATTATGTCAGGCGATGGTACCGTCCAGCACAGTCTTCTAGGTGGTGGTACCGGCTAGTGTCAGACTGTAGGTGGTGGTACTGCCCAGAAGCGATGGTACTACCCGTACCTTAAAATTTCAGGGGTTTGAATTATGGGCTCCAAATTTGAATCTATTTGGGGCCTATAAATACCCTAGTTATTTCTACATGGATGAAAAAGAAATATTGAGCAAAACTCTATGATTCTAAAGTTATAAATCTTAGAAAGTTTAGTTCCCTCCTCCCAAAGCTTAGAGAGAGTTCTAAGGGAGGTGTGAAAGGGATATTTTGTAAAAGAGAGTTGTAAAAGGTTGTCTCCTAAACTTATGAAAAGGAGAAGAGGGGTATAAAAGGTGGTTGGTTTTTGCCTATTGAAGGAAGACCGATAGAATGCCGGTGGCATCAACGGAAGAGGAATCAGTGGAGTTGATAAAGGTCACGACGATCGAACCACTATAAAAATATGGTTTATGTTTCTCTTAAGCAATTTATTTTAATTGCAAACTACTTTACTTGCTTTACATCCACTATGCACTTCTATACACTTTTAAAGTTATTACCTTTACGAAATGATTTTTCATCAGAAACAGATTTAATCACAACAAAGTTTTGAACCAACGTAATTTTTACCGCTACACTAATTCACACCCCCCCCCTCTTAGTATCAATCTTTTCCTAACAATAGGTATCAGAGCCTCGTGATTCCTTATTTGGTTTAACACTCAAGAGAAATGACTCTTTTTGGCTTTCAAGAGGGTCACTCTCTCATTCATCCTCCCTTTTTCAATAGGATGAACTACACTTATTGGAAAACTCGAATTAGAGTTTTCTTGCTTTCGTTAAATCTCGATTTATGGCACATCGTCAAATTTGTTTTTCAAATGTCTTCTCTTCCAATGAACCATTGGAATGATTTGGAGAAGTAGACATTTTCTTTAAATACTAGAGTTATGAATACTCTATTTTGCGCCTTAGACAAAACTGAGTTTATTCGGGTTTCTACTTGTAAAACAGCTTTCGATATTTGGCACACTCTTGAAATCACACATGAAGGAACTAGCAAAGTTAAAGATTCAAAAATTAACTTTTTAATGCATGATTTTAAACTTTTTCGAATAAAACCAAGTGAAACCATTATTGATATGTATACCCATTTTACGAATGTCATCAATGGTTTAAAAGCACTTGGTAGAAGTTTTTTGGATTTTTAACTTGTAAACAAAATTTTACGTTCTCTTAATAAGAATTGGGATTCAAAAGTAACAGCAATTCAAGAATCAAAAAATTTGAATACCTTTCCGAATGAAGAACTAATAGGGTCTTTAATGACCTATGAATTAACGTGCAATGCATGTGAAGAACTCAAGAACAACCTTCCAAAGAACAAGAAGAATTTGGCATTTAGAACACATGAAGACCACTCGAGCATAAGCTCAAGTGATGGTGAACTTGAACTACTCATAAAATTTAAAAAGTTAATAAAACAAAAATTAAAGAACAAAAAGAACGCAGCTACTTACTATGAACGCAAGAAGAAAAACACAAATTGGGTTGAATCGAGCTCATCTGAAGACGAGGAGAAAATCAACAAAGGCGAGGTGGCAAACTACGCCTTAACGGATTTCGATGATGAGGTAATCAAAATACCTTTAATTTATTTCAAAATTACATGATGCTTTTCATGAGTTAATTTTAATTTAGTTTAGAATAATTATTTTTCTTGAAAATTGTATGTTTAAAAATGAAAATGCAAAAAATTATGATCATGCTAGTAATTTTGAAAATGATAATGAAAATTACATGTTTAAAAATGAAAATGTAAAAAATTATGATCATGCTAGTAATTTTGAAAATGATAATGAAAATTGCATGTTTTATATTAAAGGAATAAAATGTTAGATTTAATCTAATGATGATCCTATGAATGTTTTTCAAAAAGAAATAATGTGTATCTTGATAATTTCCGATTTTGATTGAAACCATGCTTGATGTCTTAATGAAAATATTAAGAAGTTTGATATCATGCTTAATGATGATGCATGGATTTTGTATCAAAAACTAAGCTTGAAAAGTTAGATTCACCTAAAAAGAAAAATGTATGACTACAACAAACAAAATGATCTTGATGAAAAATGCTTTATGAAATCAATTTTGATGATACATAATGATGTAATTATGTAATGAAAATATTAAATATTTTGAAACCATGTTTTGATGTCATGCATAATGATCATGCTTAATAAATTTCAAAATTATGCATGATGATTCTTGCGATTTATGTATTATCGATTTTTATGGTAATGAAAGTGGCTTTTTCGGTTTTGAAAATGATGCATGTTTTGATTTGGCATAAACGAAAAAGGCATGCTTATATTAAATAATGTAAGTATCATGCTTGATGATTTTATATTTAAATTATGCATGATGATTTGAAGTAATAATGATTTTTGGGTAATTCATGGTTTATTGATCTTGATGATTTCTAGGATGATATTTGCTCTTTCGATTTTAACTATGATGTATGGTTTTGACATAAGAACAAAAATTTGGGCATGCTAATATAAATTTAATCATATAAATTGAAAATAAAGAAGTTTTAGATATCTATAAGAATCATTCAAAATTATGTTCAATGAAACCATGCTTAATATTGTAATGAAAATATTAAAATTTTTGGTAACATGCTAGGTGATTTTATACTATGCATGAGATTTAAAAATGATGCATGATAATTTTTGTGATTTATGCCTTATTGATCTTTGTCATAATAAATCTTGCACTTTTGGTTTTAAACATAATACATGTTTTTATTTAGCATAAATGAAATAAAATCATATAAATTGAAACAACTAAAAAGAGAAAAATATTTTTCTTGAAAATATGTTTTTCTCTATCTTATCAATTTTTCACTAAGAGATTAATAAAGTCGTTTATGTCATTTTGAATCTCTCGAAAGAAATATTGAGATTTTGATGATTTTGACGATTTGAATTTAAATGAGCTTTATCAAAATCATGATCTTAGTTTATTGGAATTACTTGAGATTTTTTTTAATCAATATCTCTTCTTTGTACTCCTATGATCTTTTCTTGGTATTTTACTTAAAGAAGAGATTTACTATATGAATCATGTCTTATGGTATTTAAGTGGTCTTATCTTTCATGACATGATTTCTTTGCATTTATAGCTTGTATGCCTTAAAATGAATGAAAAATTTTCTTGAGCTATTTGATCTCTCTACTTGAGCTATCTTTTATGAGAATCAAAATATTCTCTATCTTCGATGATCTTGAAAATGGTTTGAAATTATGCATGTTATATGTTAAACATTTGAAACCATATTTTGGTATCTTGCATATCTAAGAAATGTTGATTTGACAAATTGAATGAGTTGAAAATGAATGATAAATGTTCTCTTGAATATAACTTGTGATATATTTTTTATATATGAATCATCATTTTGATTTCTCGACATTCGTTACATGAGACTTTTCTATAAATCAAGATTATTAACTATGATTCTTTCTATTCACTATTTGAGGAATTATAATATGTCTCTTGATTTTCACAATTTGTCTTCATTTATTTTGTATCTCATCACCAAAATTCTCTTGATTTTTTTCATATGATTATATGAAATTATGCATGAAATACTCATGAATTTATTTTGATACATACAAATGAGAAGCTATGATCATGCATGGTATGATATAATTTGATAAATTGATACCATCATAATTTGAAATACTATGATTGCTATCTTGCATAATGATCAAATTGGAAATTATGTTTAATATGCAATGATTCGAATGTGTACTTCTAAACACATGAGAATTGACCTTTTCTTTTTTGTTGATGACAAAGGGGGAGAAGTATGATGATGTTATGCATAAGTTTATGATAACATGTCACTTGGATTCTTCAATCCAAGAGTTTCTATCAATATATACAATATTGATAGGGAGAGTTAAGGTTAATCTCGTATTCTAACCCGTCATCAATTAGTGGTCATCATCAAAAAGGCAGAGATTGTTGAATCTCGTATTTTGATAATGAAACCAATTGATAAGTGCTTATAATTTGATTTGCATTTTGAGTGATGCAGGATGCTTCGATCAGGTTGAGACAATTAAAGCAGAAAGAATCATGTTGGGTTGGTGGAACATGTCAGAAGATTAGATGTTGAGTCGGAGGATCAGTCGATGTATCGACAGAAGGCTTCGGGCCATAAGTTCGGGCATTAGGCCAAGAAGAGTGGATATTATGCCAAGGATATCGGAGTTGCGGAGTCAACTGGCTGATTGAGCAATAGGCCGCAAGAGAGGATGATGGGCCAAAGAATCGGATGAAGCTTCGATGGACCAATGAAATGCCGGACAACATGATTCATGCTTAGTATTAATTGTCTAGATTAAAGTATATTTTTACATATGCAGGATTAACTACGATAGCAAGACATAAAGCAAAATAAAGTCCCGGAGTCAAGAACGCGATTTCATTGGGAGTTTGAGAGTTCGTCAAACGTTCGGACGTTCATCGGAAGTTCTATCAGAACCAACCGAGAAGTCCTAGAGCTTGCCAAAGAAGCTCGTCGGAACTTGCCAAGAAGATTATCGTGAAGTCCAAGAGCTTGCCGAGAGTCCGCTGGAACATTGCCGAGAAATCATCAAAAGTTCGTCGAAAGATCGTTGAAAGATCACTGGAAGAAAACTTGACTTACGGACTCTGTTTAGCTTAGTAAATATCTCAAAATTTGTAGTTAGCACATAATTGAGATTAGAATTCGATCAACCCAATTAGGGGACAATTAGGCCCAAGTTTGGGCTAGTTGGGCCAAGAAAAAAGCTTAAACAGTAACCAAACAAGTGAAACCGTCGTGACACAGTCTCCAAGACTAGTACCACCCAACACAGTCTTCTAGGCAATGGTACCACTAGATAGGGCGGTGGTACTACCCAGTGTCAGATTGCAGGCGGTGGTACCGCCCGTACCCTAAAATTTCAAGGGTTTGAATTTTAGGCTCCAAATTTGAATCTTTTTGGGGCATATAAACACCCCAACTATTCTTGCATGGATGAAAAAGAAATATTGAGCAAAACTTTATGATTCTAAAGTTGTAAACCTTAGAAAGTTTAGTTTCCTCTTTCCAAAGTTTAGAGAGAGTTCTAAGGGAGATGTGAAAGAGATACCTTGTAAAAGAGGGTTGTAAAAGGTTGTCTCCTAAACTTGTGAAATGAAGAAGAGAGGTGTGAAAGGTGGTTGGTCTTCACCTATTAAAGGAAGAGTGATAGTAGATGCTGGTGGCCTCGACGGAAGAGGAATCGGTGGAGTGGATGTATTTAACGACGATCGAACTACTATAAAAAACTGGTTTGCGTTTCTCTTGAGCAATTTACTTTAACTGCAAACCACTTTACTTGCTTTACATCCACTATGCTCTTCCATATAGTTTCAAAGTTATTACTTTTATGAAATGATTTTTCGTTGGAAACATATTTAATTGTAATGAAGTTTTGACCCGACGTAATTTTTACCGCTACATTAATTCAACCCCCTCTCTTAGTGCCAATCTTTTCCTAACACCAATTTATACAAAATAGGTGTCATTCAAAAGATGTGTCAATCTATTTTCAAGTAAGTCATGTCTGGAGTTTATAACAGGGAGTTACAAATAATTTCGTAGTGAAAGGTAAAAAAACATCAGATTTGTTTTACTAAATCCATAGGGTCGATAAAAATAGATGTTTTTAGTTTTCATTTGAATTCCAAACATTTCAAATCAGGTAAATATAGAAAGATGTTTGAGTCTAGTTTCTAATAAATCATACTTTACATGAATTTGAGTTCCCAGTAGAAAGTTATAAGCAGTTAAGCAATAAGAGGTTAGAAATTATGGTCCTTGTTTTGTAGAATCTGTAGAGTTAATTAAAATAGAAGTCTGAGTGGGCATTCGAATTCCAAATCAGTCAATCTGATATCCAAATAAAGGTCTTTGAGTCTACTTTCAAATGGATTAGACTTTGCCTAAATTAGAGTTTAGTACTAAAAGTTAGGTCCGAAACAATGCACAGAGGTCAGATTACCGAAAAATTACAGATTCATGGGTTTATATCAAAACGAAAGAAATGTTTGGTTCTTAACTAAAATCTTTCAAATTTTGTAGAATTAAAATGAAAACAGAAATTAAGATTTCTGTGGGATGAGGTTAGAATACTTGCCTTAGAAAAGTTTGATTCCCAAATGTGAGAAAATTGATGCAAAACCTCAAGCAATGCTTCTTCTTCTCCTCCCAAACTGACGTTGGTTGCAGCTCTTAAGTTTTCCTCCTTTAGTTATGCTTTTCTTTAGTTTTTTCTCTAATTGCATTAGGTTTAGCTAATACAAGGCTTGCAAGGGGGCAAGCATACATGAGAGAAGCCTATGTGTCATCCTTAGAATAAACATAGGTGGCACCAATCTTAGGTTAGCTAGTGACACATGTCTACCATTTTTTTTTCTTTAACTGAAATCTAAATCTTTCATAAATCATATTAAATTTCTAATATTCACATTTAGGTCCATAGCCAAAAACTTCTAATATAAAATTATTTAATACAAAAGAATTATTAGCTAATCCTCATATTTACAAACAAGCATCTATAAAAAAAATTTTAAAATTGGAGGATGTTACAATGTTGGCTGAAATCAATTTCCAAAGAGAAGAAACAATATGAGGCAAAATCGACCAAAGCTCGATTCTGGCAGAATTTGATAGGATGATTGCATGAATTATTTGGATAACAATTATGCTCCAATTAATACAAAATAGAAAGATGTATTAATATAGTTTTAGGTAAATCAAGTTTTACATGAATTAGACTTTACAACAGGGAGTTGCAAATAATTTCATAGCTAAAGGTCTGGAAACATCAGCTTTGTTTTACTGAATCCATAGGGTCGATGAAAACAGATGTTTCAGTTTGTAATTGTATTCCCAAAAATTTCAAATCAGGTAAACACAGAAAGAATTTTGAGTCAACTTTACATGACTATGAGTTTTTAGCAGAAAATTATAAGCAGTTTAGTAATAAAAAGTCAAAAATTATAATCCCTATTTTGCAAAATCTGTAGGGTTAATTGAAATAGAAGTCTGAGTTAGCATTGAAACTCCAAATTAGTCAATCTAGGTATCAAAATAAAGGTCATCAAGTCTACTTTCAAATGGATTAGATATTGTCTAAATCAAAGTTTCATACTAAAAGTTAGGTCCGAAACAATGCATAGAGGTCAGGTTACCAAAAAATTATAAATTCATGGCTTTGTATCAAAACAAAAGAAATGTCTGGTTCTCAACTGAAACCTTTCAAATTTTGTAGAATTAAAATGAAAACGGAGATTAGGATTTCTGTGGGATGTGGTTAGAACACTTGCCTTAGAAAAGTTTGATTCCCAAATGTGGGGAAATTGATGCAATACCTCAAGCAAAGCTTTCTTCTTCTTCTTCTTATCCTCTAAAACCCACGTTGGCTGCAGCTCTTAAGTTTTCCTCATTTAGTTAAACTTTACTTTAATTTCTTCTCTGATTGCATTAGTTTTAGCTAATAAAAGGCTTGCATGGTGGCAAGCATACATGAAAGAAGTATGTGTCATCCTAAGAGCAAACATAGGTGGCACCAACCTTAAGTTAGCTAGTGGCACATATCCACCATTTTTTTTCTTTAACTTAAATATAAATCTTTCATAACTCATATCAAATTTCTAATATTTACTTTTACATCCCTAGCCATAAATTTTTAATATTATATCATGTAATAAAAAAATTATTAAATAATTCTCATATTTACAAACAATCATTTACTAAATTTTTAAAAATGGGGGATGTTACACTCTCCCCTCCTCAAAAGAAAAATTTAGTCCTCTAAATTTATAATACCTCCTTTGACGAAAAGATAAGATTAAAATTTTACACCTAGATTGAGGCCATCAACATCATTGAGTCTTCTGTGGTGACTTCCCTTTTCAAATCCAAATTTCTTGACCCTCTTGTTATCACTTTCTGATTCATTTTCAATCATATTTTTATTATTTTCCACCGGTGCTCAGCCTCTACTTCTAATAGAAAGGTGGCAAAAGAAATCTTTTGATCGTCAGAACAATTTCGTGCATCAAATATCTTCTTCATTTACATCGCCCATTATTCTACTAATATTTTGTCACCAATGAATTAGGTTCACCACGCTTCCATTGCATTACTCTAATTTAATATTTCCGATCAACCCTTTCATCCCCCTTAATTAATCAGAAGCAGATGAAATAGGAGAACCAAATGTTCTTGTCATCCTAGATTCCTAAAGGACATCAAAGAAAATTTTTACTAATCACTATAGTTTAAGTGACCTCAATATATTATGCATATCAAACATATCAAATATCTCAATGATCCTCAAACCATACTCTGATACCATCTCTGTCACACCCCTTGAATTTAATCCTCGGTCAGGAGGTGTGAACCTAACTCAAAATTAATAATATTATAATTCAACAAACAATCCAGGATCCGAATATATATTTGAGGGCACTATGTAAACACTCAAGTCAAAATTCACCTTTATAATCCATAATTTATAAAAACTTGTATAGTTTATAATCATACCATCTAAAGATTCACAAAATCCAAAGCTAACTCAACTAAACCATAACCATATCATAAATCCACATGCATGGGAATCAATACAATCACAAACCCAACATGTACCACATGTTTATATCATTATACAATTTAAATTTAACATTACATTTTCAAAATCCCAATATGAGAGGTATTTTTCAAATATTTACAAGATACATCGATATAGAGTTGTCGTTGTTATTTCATTACATACAAAAGGAACTTATACAACTTCAACCTATCAAGTACGAAAGATTTGCTCCAAAATCTTCTAGCTTTCCACGGCCTTAGCCCAATTTAAACATTTTAGAGAGCAACAAACTATCCTAAAAAAATTTATATAGCAACGGAGTGAGTATATTGTTGAATCACAGATTTTGATGATGAAACTAATTGTTTGTGTTTAGATTTTTAACTACATTTTGAGTGATGCAGGTCTACTCGATCAGGATTAGATAGTTGACGCAGGAGCAATTGACGTTGCACCGGAGGAGATCACATCAGGATATTGGATGGCATAATGCTTCAGACGTCAGGCATCGTGCCAAGGAGAGCAAAATTGCACTAAGGATATCGGGGTTGTGGAGGTCAACCACCTATTGGGCAACAAGCCGCAAGAGAGGACGATGCGCTGAAGAATCGGACGAAGCGCCAACCAATGACATGCCGGGCAACAGAATGTCAATTGGCATTATAATAATTGTCTAGATCGGAGTAGAGTTTTGGCTTGTATGTGCAGGATTAACTACAATAACGATGAAAACATAAAGTGAAACAAAGTGCCGGAGTCAAGCGCGAAGGATTCGTTGGGAGTTCGAGAGTCCGACGGAAGTCCGAAGGTTCGTCGGGAATGCTGCCAGAACTAGCTGAGAATGAGTAGGGAGCTTGCCAAAGAAGCTCGTCGGAACTCGCCAAGATCAAATCGTAAAGTCTAAGAGCTTGTCGATAGTCCGCAGAATGGTTTCCAAGAGTTTATCGAAAGACCGCCGGAAGAAGTCTTGACTTGCGGACTTTGTAATAGCTTAAGAAATATCTTTAAATTCATAGTTAGCATGTTAATTAGGTCATAGTTAGCATGTTAATTAGGGTTAGGATTAGGTGTTAATCTTATAACCCAAGTAGGGGCCAATTGGGCTAGAGTTCGGACTAGTTTGGGCCAAGTTTGGAGCCCAACCAGTGAGCTGAAATAGTGTAGGCGATGGCACCGCCCAAAACCCGAAAGGTTGGGCGGTGGAACCGACGGTATCAGGTGGTGGTACCATCGGACTGGGCGGTGGCACCGCACAAAGCCTGAAGTATCAGGTGGTGGTACCATCGGACTGGGCGGTGGCACCGCACAAAGCCTGAAGTATCAGGTGGTGGTACCATCGGACTGGGCGGTGGCACCGCACAAAGCCTGAAGTATCAGGTGGTGGTACCATCGGACTGGGCGGTGGCACCGCACAAAGCCTGAAGTATCAGGTGGTGGTACCATCGGACTGGGCGGTGGCACCGCACAAAGCCTGAAGTATCAGGTGGTGGTACCATCGGACTGGGCGGTGGCACCGCACAAAGCCTGAAGTATCAGGTGGTGGTACCATCGGACTGGGCGGTGGCACCGCACAAAGCCTGAAGTATCAGGTGGTGGTACCATCGGACTGGGCGGTGGCACCGCACAAAGCCTGAAGTATCAGGTGGTGGTACCATCGGACTGGGCGGTGGCACCGCACAAAGCCTGAAGTATCAGGTGGTGGTACCATCGGTGGCACGCCCAGCACCCGAAGAGCTAGGCGGTGGCACCGCTGGACTGGGCAGTGGCATCACCAAATACACTGTTAGTGACCGAAGAGCTAGGCGGGCACCGCTGGACTGGGCAGTGGCCTCACCAAATACACTGTTAGTGTCAGAACTGACAGGCGGTGGCACCGCCAGCTTCGGGAACCGAAGAGAATTCAAATTTTGGAGCCCAAATTTGAATTCTCTTGAGGCCTATAAATACCCCTCAATTCTTAGCAGAGATTACAACTTTTGAGAAGCAATAGATTGAGATAAAAGCCTTAGCAAAGTCTTTAGCAGGTCTTGTTTTCAATTGCTTGAGTGTTCACCTCCTTCTTTCTCATTGAAAATTTGTAAGAGCATGAACCACTTGTAAAGGTTGTAAGAGGGGTATTGTCCTTCCCCTTCAAAGTGATTTGCTAGTGGAAGTTGGTAGCCTCATCGAAGAAGGCTTCGCAAGTGGATGTAGGTCATTTTGACCGAACCACTTTAAAATTGGCGTGTTCTTTAGTTTGCATTTACTTATTGCTATTTACCTTACTGCAAACCTTCATACGTGCTTTACTTCCTCATTACTTTTGCTGCACACCTTTACAAATACGCTTTTAAGTTAAGCACTTCCGAGTTCGGTTATTATCGTACGAAAGATTTTCCAAAACCGACGTTTTAATCCGCTGCACTAATTCACCCCCTCCTCTTAGTGCCGCTCTAGTCCTAACAATTGGTATCAGAGCCCGATATTTCTCATTTCGGATTTACACCCGAGAGAAATGGCTCTTCATGGCTTTCAAGATGGCTTTTCGATTGTTCGTCCACCGTTGTTTAACGGATTAGACTACATTTATTGGAAAACTCGAATGAGAGTTTTCTTGATTTCTATGAATTTGGATTTCTAGAATATTGTTGAAAATGATTTTCAACTTCCCTCTAAACCGATGAACGAATGGTCGGATTTGGAGAAGAAGTATTTTTCTTTAAACGCAAAGGCTATGAATGCTTTATTTTGCGCTTTGGACAAAAATGAGTTCAATCGGATTTCTATGTGGGAAATGGCTTTTGATATTTGGCGAACACTTGAAATCACGCACGAGGGAACTAGTAGAGTCAATGACTCGAAAGTTAATATTTTATTACATGATTTTGAGCTTTTTCAAATGCAACCAAGCGAGACTATAGGCGACATGTACACCCGTTTCATGGATGTCGTCAATAATCGAAGAGTTCTTAGCAAATCTTTTTTGAATTTTGATCTCGTAAGCAAGATCTTAAGATCTCTTCCAAAAATGTGAGATCCTCAAATAACCGCAATACAAGAGATAAAAAATTTAAATGATTTTCCATTAGAAGAATTAATTGGGTCATTAATGACCTATGAAATGACACTTTTGGAACATTTTGAACCCGATAAGTACTTGAACCACCTTCCAAAGAATAGAAAGGATTTGGAACTCCGGACAAATGAATATCACTTGAGCGATGACTCAAGTGATGAGGACAATGATGAACTTGAACTTCGAACACTAAATCTTAATAAGTTCATTAAACAAAAATCTAAAATAAACAATGAACTTGAACAGAGGAAGAGGCCAAAGAAGAGGAAGGCAACCAAGGATGAATCAAGAACTTCCAAAGGTGAAACGGCGAATTGGGCTTTGACGGGCTTCGACTACAAGGTAAGTAACTCAACTCCCTTAATTTATTTTGAAATTACTTGAAGTTTTTCATGAGTGCTTAATTTAGATAGTAGGAATAGGAAATAAAAAAATTGTTTTTCAAATATTATATCATGTTTTTCTTTTTAGCATCTTTGAAAAATTAAAATTTTGATCATGAAAAGTATATTGCTAAGGTTTCATGCATGTTATGTTTTGAAATGTTGAATGATGTATGCAACATTAGGGATGATAATTATATGGTATGTGATAATGCTTAGGATTAATCCATTCATGTGTATCTTGATGATTTTATGTCATGCATGAGTTTTTGAAGAAAATATTGATTTGAAACTCTCATTTTAGATAAACATGTTTTTGGTCTAATCATTTTTATGACGAATTAAGATGACATTCTCATGACATATTAAGATGACATAGTGCATGTACATCTATATATGAATTTCTTGATTGTCTTTTGATGATAGATGTGATCTCATGATGTATTTGGTCTTGACGGCTTCATGACGAAACTTATGTTTCGATTTTAAATTATGATACATGTTTTCACAAAAGACTTGAATACCCTTACATTAAATCAATTGTATAAAATGGAAATGAATTTTCTATCTTATTGAGATTAATGAATTTATTTTACCAATCTTGTGAATCTCATGAAAATAAACATGATGAATATTTTGAAAATAAATGAGTGTATCATGCATTTTGTCTTAATGATTTCTCTTGAACATACTTTTTGAAATCATACTTGATGATGAATATCAAGATATTAAAAGAATGCTATCATAGAATCATGCTTGATGATTTGTTTTATGAAATTTATCTTTTCATCTTAAATGTAGACACTTGTTTTATTAAAGGTAAAGGCATGCTTATAAGAAGCAAATCACATGAATAGAAATTTATAAAAACAAAATGCGATCCTCTATCTTATTGACTTTTCAATAAATCTATGCTTGTCATGTATGAATTTATTAAATGTGACTTTGAAGATGATTTCGGATTACACAAATGCTTGATTCATACTTATGACATGAGACACATTTTAAATATGAATCATGTTCAATGCTTCAATCATGTTATATCTCCCTTAATTCATTTTGTTCTTCCAGATTTATTTACTAAAGAGGAGAATCTTCCGAATGAATGAAATGATACAAATGAATCACTTATCGATATATCTTTTTGAAATATCTTTTTAATAATTTGAGATGCCTGTTGGAATTCATGACATGAGATAATTGAATCCTTGACTTACTCTATATATGGCTTGAAAATAGATGTTTAAAATCTTGCTTGATGAGTTGCTTTATAATATTTTGCCTTTACGTCTTAAACTTTCATGTTTATCTTGATTTGGCATATAAAGACTAAGGCATGCTTAGATGAAAAAGAATCACTTAAAAAATACTTTTCCCATTTGATCGATATTAATGATTTCATGATATTTTGTGAATCTCGAAATTGATTTTAATGACTTGATTATGAGTTTCAAGTTAACGATTTGATTTGAATGAGTTTTATCTAAATCATAATCTTGATCTTACAAAATTGGAATCACAAATAATATCTTTTGGTATTCATGAATTGATACTCACAATATGAAAGTATTAGTATTCATGACTTGAATTTGATTGAAACATTGCATGCTTAAATTAATCAATCTCCTATGTTTCAAAAATTCTTTAAATGTCTTATATGGATTGAAAATTAATTTGCTTTATGATAAATCTATGTATACCATTTTGAATCTCTTGAAAGTAATGTTGAGATTTTGATGAATTTGACTATTTGAATTTGAATGAGTTTGTATTCGAATTATGATCTTGACTTCTTGGATTTACTACTTGAGATTTTTTTAATAACATAACAATCTCTTCTTTATATACCTACAATTTTTGTTATTTATAAAAAGAAGAGATTTGATAAAATGAATCATTGTTGACTTAATGTTTGGTATCATGAATACTTTATTATCATACATGAAAATAGTGATAAATATTTTGAAAATAAATGTTTGTATCATATTAGATGATTTTACATTTTGTGCATGATGAGTTATAGTGATGATTGAAACAATGATTGAAATGATATATATGATGATTTGGTATTATGCATGCAATGATGAAATATTCATGATAAAATTATTATTTTGATATTCATGACTTGAATCTTCCTTTCTTTTTACCAATGACAAAGGGAGAGAAAGAGTTGCTAATGTGCTATCTTGAATTGATGTAAAGGAGAAATTAGCTAGCTTGCACAAGTCAAGAAAATGCAAAACCTTGCTTACTTTCTTGCACATCTAAAAAAAAGATACAAATGTAACACTTCCCAAATTGTTTGCTTGCCTCATGTAAAACATGGTCCCTTGCTAGTTTGGCATTTTGCTAAGGAAGCAAAAATGACACTTCTCAAAAGAGAAGAAAGAGCTTGCTTTCTTGAACATCTTTAATTTGCTAGCTAGAATGATGTACAATTTGCTATCTTGAACATTACAAAGAAATGCTATCATGCACATCGCAAAGAAAAGCAAATATGCCAACTTACACATCTTTAAATTTGCTAGCTTGTATGTAGTAAAACTTGCATATCGTAAAAGTTGCTAGCTTGTAGAGAAGCAAAGAATTGCTATCTTGAAAGAAGCAAAAAATGCAAAACTTAGAAAACTTGCAATATAATAGCTCTTGCCATGCTTTGTATCAAAAATAGGTTGATATCCTTAAAAGCATTATATTAAATTTTTTTTTTAGTATCGCAATGTATCAGATGTATCGCAAATTGAAAATTTTGAGACTATTATCATATCATGTTTAACAATTGATATCTTTCATGACATGATTTCTTTGCATTTTTGTCTTGTATGTATCATGTGATGATTGAAATATTGATTGATGCAAATTCATAATTTATGTAAAAGTCTAAATCATTAGTTCCTCTTCTTATTTTCGGTAATGACATAGAGGGAGAAAGATTGCTAGCTCAAGGCAAATGCTGGCTAGCTTGTATTCTTCCCTTCTTTTCGACAAAAACAAAGGGGAGAAAGCTTTTGCTAGTTAGAACATGCAAAGAAAAGCAAAGTGCAATCTTGCACAAGAAGCAAGTGTTGAATTGCCATGACTGAACTTAAGAATCTTACTATGCTTTTGTGCTTATATGTTGTGATGAAAATCTAGCTTCATGTTACAAAAACTTGAATATCTTTTAAAATAGCTAGAGCTACTTCTCCTTTTGTTGATGACATAGGGGGAGAAGTATATTGATGACTTCATGCATTGAATTGAATATTTTATATATATTTGCATGATGGTTTAAATGTTTTTCATAACATGTGATGAATGTTGCTTGGATTTGGGATAATCCAAGGGTTCTATCAATGGCATATTGATAGGAGGAGTTTGGTTAAACTCTGGGGAGTTAAGGTTAACTCCGATAGTCATCAATTAGTTATCATCATCAAAAAGGGGGAGATTGTTGAATCTCGGATTTTGATGATGAAACTAATTAATTGTGTTTAGATGTTTAACTACATTTTGAGTGATGTAGGTCTACTCGATCAGGATTAGACAGTTGACGCAGGACGAATTGACGTTGCGCCGAAGGAGATCACGTCAGGATATTGGATGGCAGAACGCTTCTGACGTTGGGCATTGGGCCAAGGACAGCAGAATTGCACTAAGAATATCGAGGTTGCGGAGGTCAACCACCGATTGGGCAATAAGCCGCAAGAGAGGACGATGCACTGAAGAATCGGACGAAGCGCCAACCAATGACGTGCCGAGCAATAGAATGTCAATTCGCGTTGTAATAATTGTCTAGATTGGAGTAGAGTTTTAACTTGTGTGTGCAGGATTAACTATGATAACGATGAAGACATAAAGTGAAACAAAGTGCTGGAGTCAAGCGTGAAGGATTCGTTGGGAGTTTGAGAGTCCGACGAAAGTCCGAAGGTTCATCGGGAATGCTGCCGGAACTAGCCGAGAATGAGTAGGGAGCTTGCCGAAGGGTTTTCGGAAGCTCATCGGAAGGTACGTCGGAAGTTTGCGGAGCTCGCCGAGAAAGATCATAGCTTGCCAAAGAAGCTCGTCAGAACTCGCCAAGATCAAATCGTGAAGTCTAAGAGCTTGCCGGTAGTCCGCAGAATGGTTTCCGAGAGTTTATCGGAAGATCGTCGGAAGTTCACCGGAAGAAGTCTTGACTTGCGGACTTTGTAATAGCTTAGGAAATGTCTTTAAATTCATAGTTAGCATATTAATTAGGGTTAGGATTGGGTGTTAATCTTATAACCCAAGTAAGGTCCAATTGGACTCGAGTTCGGACTAGTTTGGGCCAAGTTTGGAGCCCAACCAGTGAGCTGAAATAGTGTAGGTGGTGGCACCGTCTAGAACCCGAAAGGTTGGGCGGTGGAACCACCGGACTAGGCGGTGGCACTGCCCAAAGCCTGAAGTATTAGGCGGTGGTACCGTCGGACTGGGCAGTGGCACCGCCCCACACCCGAGCCAAGCGGTGGCACAACTGGTCTGGGCGGTGGCACCGCCCAGCACCCGAAGAGCTAGGTGGTGGCACCGCTGGACTAGGCAATAGCACTGCCAGTACACTATCAGTGTCAGAACTGATAGGCGGTGGCACCGCCGCCATTGACAAGCGATGGCACCGCTAGCTTTGTGAACCGAAGAGAATTCAAATTTTGGAGCCCAAATTTGAATCCTCTTAAGGCCTATAAATACCCCTCAATTCTCAGTAGAGATTACAACTTTTGAGAAGCAATAGATTGAGATAAAATCCTTAGCAAAGTCTTTTGCAAGTCTTGTTTTCAATTGCTTGAGTGTTCACCTCCTTCTTTCTCGTTGAAAATTTGTAAGAGCATGAACCACTTATAAAAGGTTGTAAGAGGGGTATTTATCCTTTCCCTTCATAGTGATTTGCTAGTGGAAGTTGGGAGCCTCATCGAAGAAGGCTTCGCAAGTGGATGTAGGTCATTTTGACCGAACCACTTTAAAATTGGCATGTTCTTTGGTTTGCATTTACTTATTGCTATTTACCTTATTGCAAACCTTCATACATGCTTTACTTCCTCATTACTTTTGCTGCACACCTTTACAAATACGCTTTCAAGTTAAGCACTTCCGAGTTCGGTTTTTATCGTACGAAAGATTTTCCAAAACCAACGTTTTAATCCACTGCACTAATTCAACCCTCCCTCTTAGTGCCACTCCGATCCTAACACATATAAAGCTTAGCAAGTGGCTAACATATCTATGGCAAAGAGGATAGTTTTGAACAAATAAAGTTTCAAAATACAAGGCTGAGATATAAGAGTTCAAAGCCACTCAACGAATATAGAGTTACAATGTCACTTCATTCGAAGCATGTTTTGTTCATAACAATTGAGTAAGGGCTAATTAGAGCATATCATTGGCATAAGAAGCATATCTATGACACTGAATATTTCAAAGCATATCAAAGACTTAAGGAGCATTTCAAATATCAATGGCATATGAAACATTTCGGAGAATATTAATAACAAATGAAACATTTCAGAACATATCAAAGAACAAATACGAAACAGAAGCTCAAACGTCATATTTGATGTTGCATACATTTCATTTTTATCCAAAGCACACATAAACGCATGTAACCAAAGCTTTGGATATAATATCAAACAGATAGAAGGTGATGTGGGATCCCAAACATAATCTCACACGTTTGAGAGCATCATCCATCCACGTCTGGATGAAGCCATAGGGGGCCAGTAGAGTATTACGGGCTCTAAGCATATACCCTTTACCATTTCTGGCAAAGGTCCAGATAATCCCTTCACTATTTCTAGCAAAGGTCCAAATAATCCCACAAACACGAGTACAAATGGAGCATTGTGAACAATAAATTTGACACATATCAGAAACACATGTGGAACAACAGAATGCATTTGCCTATACGAAACATTGCGATGCAAGCATAAACTTTACATGATAGATATAGGAATACAAATAATTGAAGGACAAAAGTATACAGAAATTCAAGGCAATAATGTAAAGCTTAATTGAAATAAGGATGTTGGCTAAAATCAATTTCCCAATAGATGAAACAAGAATAGGCAAATTTGATCAAAGCTCGATTCTAACATAATTTGAGAGGTACATTGAGTTATCCAAAGCACATACCCTTTTGTACTTTGGTGTTTGTGAGATAATGTGAACCTTTACTAGAAATAGTAAAGTAATTATTTGGACCTTTGATAGAAATGGTAAAAGGTATATGCTTAGAGCCCACGATCCTCTAGATTATGTTTGGTGGTCATTCAAAAATGGACGGACCATATTATATTATGATCCCACTATGTGTCTATAAAATAGGGCAATCAGAAACATATACAAAACAATGCAATGCATGTGCATATACGAAACATTACGATGCAAATATGAACTTTATATAATAGATCAAGGTATGCAAATACTCATAGGACAAGAGTATATATGAATTCAAAGAAATAATATAAAGCTCAACTAAAGTGATGATGTTGGCTGAAATCAATTTCCAAGGAGAAGAAACAATAAGAGGCGAGATAGACCAAAGCTCGATTTTGGCAAAATTTGATAGGCAGATTGTATGAATTATTTGGACAATCAATTATGCTCCAATTTATATAAAATAAGTTTCTTTCAAAAGATGAGTCAATCTAGTTTTACTTAAATCAAGATTTTCATGAATTGGAGTTTACAACAGGGAGTTACAAATAATTTCATAGCGAAAGGTCTGAAAACATCAGCTCTGTTTTACTGAATCCATAGGGTCGATGAAAATAGATGTTTCAATTTGCAATTGTATGCCCAAAAATTTCAAATTGATAAGCACAGAAAGAATTTTGAGTCTAGTTTCCAATAAATCATACTTTGCATGAATCTAAGTTCCCAACAGAAAGTTATAAGTAGTTTAGCAACAAAAGGTCAAAAATTATAGTCCCTATTTTCTAGAATATGTAGGGTTAATTAAAATAGAAGTCTAAGTAGGTAATTAAAATCTAAATAAGTCAATCTAAGTATCAAAATAAAGATATTTTAGTCTAATTTCAAATGGATTAGACTTTGCTTAAATCAATACTAAAAGTTAAGTCTGAAACAATGTATAGAGGTCAGATTACCAAAAAATTACAGATTCATGGCTTTGTATCAAAATTGAAGAAATGTCTAGTTCTCAACTGAAATCTTTCAAATTTTATAGCATTAAAATTAAAATAGAGATTAGGATTTCTATGGGATGGGGTTAGAACACTTGCTTTTGAAAAGTTTGATTCCCAAATGTGGGGAAATTGATGCAAAACCTCAAGCAAAGCTTCTTCTTCTTCTTCTTCTGCTCTCAAACCCACACTGGCTGTAGCTCTTAAGATTTCCTCTTGTAATTAAGCATTTTTTTAGTTTCTTCTCTAATTACATTAGGTTTAGCTAATATAAGGCTTGCAAGGTGACAAGTTTGCATGAAAGAAGCATATGTGTCATCCTAAGAGTAAACATAGGTGGCACTAACCTTAGGTTAGCTAGTGACACATATTCACCATTTTTTTTCCTTTAAATTAAATTTGAATCATTCATAAATCATTTCAAATTTCTAATATTTACTCTTTGGTCCCTAGCCATAAACTTTTAATATAATATCATTTAATACAAAAAATTATTAAATGATCCTCATATTTACAAACAAGTATTTACTAAATTTTTAAAAATGGGGGATGTTACACTCTCCCCTCCTCAAAAGAAAATTTTAGTCCTATAAATTTATTATACCTCCTTTGACTTTGTACTTGGATTAAGGCCATCAACATCATTGAGTCTTCTATGGTGACTTCTCTTTTCAAATCCAAATGTCTTGATCCTCTTGTTATCACTTTCTAATTCATTTTCAATCGTATTTTTATTGTTTTCCACCGGCGCTCAACCATTACTTCTAAGAAAGGTGGCCAAAGATATCTTTTGATCATCAGAATAATTTCATGTATCAAATATCTTCTTCATTCACATCGCCCATTATTTTGCTACTATTCTGCCACCAATAAATTAGGTTCATCACGCTTCCGCTGCGCTACTCTAATTTAATATTCCCGTTTAACCCTTTCATCCCCCTTAATTAATCAGAAGTAGATGAAGTAGGAGGACCAAATGTCCTCATCATTCTAGATTCCTAAAGGACATCAAAGAAAATTTGTTAGGATCGGAGCGGCACAAAGGGGGGGGGGTGAATTAGTGCAGCGGATTAAAACTAGTAGGTTTGAAACTGATTCCGTAAAATGCGAGGATATTTCGTTCGATAGTAACTAGAGTAAAGTGAAGAACAAAAACTTGCTTCTTTGTAGATAATGATTACAGAAAAATAACAACTCACACATTCAAGGAACACGTAGATTTAAAGTGGTTCGGTCCAAATGACCTACATCCACTTGCGAAGCCTTCTTCGATGAGGCCCCCAACTTCCACTAGCAAATCACTTTGAAGGGGAAGGACAAACACCCCTCTTACAACCTTTACAAGTGGTTCACACTCTTACAAAATTTCAGCAAGAAAGAAAGGGAGGTGAACACTCAAGCAATTTGAAAATAAGACTTGCTAAGGCTTTGTAAGGCCCTTTTTTTTACTCTATTGCTTCTCAAAAAGTTGTAATCTTAGCTGAGAATTGAGGGGTATTTATAGGCCTCAAGAGGATTCAAATTTGGGCTCCAAAATTTGAATTCTCTTCGATTCCCGAAGCTAGCGGTGCCACCGCCTGTCAGTTGTGACACTAAAGTGTGCTGGGCGGTGCCACCGCCTAGCTCTTTGGGTGCTAGGCAGTTCCACCGCCCAGACCGGCGGTGCCACCGCCTGGCTCTCGGGTGCTGGGCGGTGCCACCGACCAGCATTATTGGTTACTGGTTGGGCTTTAAGTCCGGCCCAAACCAGGTTTCATTTTGGGCCCAGTTGGCCCCTAATCAAGATATAGGATTATTTCTTAATCCTAACCTTAATTACGTGCAAACTACGTAACTAAAAAACATAATCCTAAGCAAGTTTTTAACTGGCGAATTTCAAGTCTTGTTCCGGCGAGCTTTCCGACAATCTTCCGGTGGACTTCCGATACGCCCTTGGATTTCTTCCGACGGACTCCCAACTGGCTCCCGATCTTGTGATGAAATCAACGAGTAGCCGAGCCTTCTCGGTGATCTCTGCAAACCTCCGATGATCTCTTCGGCGGACTTCCGAAAACTCCGACAAGTCCCCGATTTCTTCTTGATTGGTTCCGGCAGTATCTCCGACGAATCTTCGGACTCTCAAACACCCATCAAACTTGATTCTGGTAGACTCGCTTTATGTCTTCAAGCTTTCGTAGTTAATCCTGCATACTTATCTCAACATATGGATTAGATAAAACATGACAATTGACTTCATCATCAAAATCCGAGATTCAACAATCTCCCCCTTTTTGATGATGATAATCAATTGATAATGGAGTTAACATTAACTCCCCCTATCTATATGCCATACTTGAGATAAGTCATTCTTGAATTCAAAGCCTTTGAATTCAAGAGACATATTGATAAGTCAAACCTTATCAATACTCCCATCATGATTCCTATCATGATGTATCTTTCTGAAAATGATGTCAAGACTTGATAACCATTTTCAAGTTTTATATTTCAAACGTGAATGATAGTGATCATAGCAAGATATGAACATATAATGCAAACATTTCATAGTGAAAATATGGCAATCATAGCATAGCAATTATCAATTTACCATATTTCTCCCCCTTTGTCATCAACAAAAAAGAGAGCATCTTTAAGCGTATAATTTGTGATTATTAAAGCAAAGGAATTCAACACTACTATAGAATTTAGTTATAAAAAAAAATCCAGAATTAAAACTTTATCTTTCATTCAAAATACATCACAAAAGAAGGTTCATTCAAAATACATTGCAAAAGAAGGTTCAACATCATTCAAGGAAAGAAGATGACAAAGATCGCATGTCAAGATAAAAGATACATCGATTAATCTTTAGGAGGGAATGCATAGTGCTAATACAGGACATCTATTTTTTTATTCATTTGCCGTAGTTCCTGCAAAATTTCAAATTGCTGAGTTTGAATCTGCTCTTGCTGTGTTTTGAGTTGGTCTTCTTGTGATTTGATCTGATACAATTCTGCCAAGATGAGTTCTTCAGAGGATGAAGCAGGAGCTGAAGGTGCTGCGCCAAAAGGACTAGGAGGAGGAGATTCATTTCCCCTAAGAATTGGTGTTTCAGGGTGTTCTATTGGTGGAGGAATTGGATCAGTCCTTCTAGGTTGCCTCACCCATATACCGTTGCTAAAAGTGCACCTAAGTCTTTTCAATAGATTTATGTTGATGATGTTATATCGATCACTTTGAATTGTCTCTTCATCGGGTGGGATACAAATGTCATGGGCAAGTATAAGTCGTGTGATTAACCCCCCATATGATAACATACCGTCTTTAGCTATAATATCCTTCATGTGTTGCCAGATTGAGTATCCAAAGCAGTTATGTTGACCGATCATAATCCAATACATTGTGCTCATCTCTATTTGACTTATTTCATCAAGATGAAATTGTTTAGGAAGTATGATGCTTGTTATGATGTGATGAAGAATTTTAGAGTTAAAGGGTAGTAAGTGTTCGCAGCTCTTGGGTAGTATGTCGAGGTTCGGATTTGTAAAAATAGTTTCTACGGCTTCGAAGTAAGTTGCTCTGATTACATTTACATCCCATTTACCTCTAAAATAACAGCCCCTATCTTTTTCAGTGAGTCCAATTAATTCACAAATAGTGCTGTCAAAGATTCTCATCTGTGTTCCTAAAAGGTAAGTATTTAGGCTTTCGTTGTCCACACACAAGTTTGCATAAAATAGCCTAACTAACCTAGGATAAATTAGTTCATTGATTTATAGGAGAGATAAGGCATCTAACTAACCTAATGGGTTCTAGGTTTCCTAGTTCATTTAGATCAACGTGTTTACCCTTATGTATAGTTCTTATTTCGAAATTTGGAAATTTAAGTGCTACTTCTTTAGATTTAAAAAGATTTTGGTCATATGAATCTCCTACAATCCTTTTCCCTTTTGATCTCTTAGGAGCCATTATCTAAACAAGATGATGGATCAAAAATATTAAACTGTAAAGGGTAGGGAAAACAATGAAAAGAGGAAGAAGAAAATTTCAGATTTTACCTTATGGAGAATTTCTTGAAAGATGGAGAGCTTGGACCAACAAAAATCCCTTTCCAAGGCTTCTAAATGTTGGAATGAGGCTTTAGAGAGGTTGGGGGAGGGTTGAGGCAGGTTCTCACGGGTTGGGGGCGGTGTCACCGCCGGCCCTAACCCTTAAGATTTATATAGGGGCTCTCGGGCGGTGCCACCGCCAAACCGAGCGGTGCCACCGCCTAGCGACCGAACGCTCAGGCGGTGCTACCGCTGGTTCTGGCGGTGCCACCGCTGGCATGCCGCGGAAGAAAGGCGGTGCCACCGTTGGCATGCCGCGAAAAAAAATTTCATTCCTTCTCCATCCTTTTTTTTTTTTTCAGAGATGTTAGGATAAACATTTCTTTTGGAATTGAAAGAGAATGATCAAATCTACCAAGGAACGGAAAGAGGATGAAAAACTTTTCGGAAAGTACATTCTTAGGGACAATTTAACATGCCTAGTTCCCTTCTAATAAATTCAAATTAGTCTTCATTTAAAGCTTTTGTAAAGATGTCCGCCAATTGATGCTTTGTGTCAATGAATTCTAGAACAACATTATTGTTAAGGACATGATCGCGTATGAAATGATGCCTAATGTCGATATGCTTAGTTCTAGAGTGCTGAATTAGATTTTTGGTAAGACTTATGGCACTTGTATTATCACATTTTATGGGAATGTTTTTCAAGTGAATTCCATAATCTTCTAATGTATTTTTCATCCAAACAATTTGTGCACAGCATGCACTTGCAGCGATGTATTCGGCTTCCACCGTAGATAGTGCAACTGAATTTTGTTTCTTGGAAGTTCAAGAAACAAGTGCATGTCCTAAAAATTGGCATGTGCCGGATGTACTTTTTCTATCTATCCTGCATCCGCCAAAATCGGCATCTGCATAAGCTATTAAATCGAATTTTTCTGATTTCGGATACCAAAGTCCTAAATTTGGAGTTCCTTTAAGATATCTAAATATTCTTTTAACACTCTTGAGATGAGATAATTTAGGATTAGATTGAAACCTAGCACAAAGTCCCACACTAAACATAATATCCGGTCTAGTCGCGGTGAGGTAGAGTAGACTACCTATCATTCCCCTATACATTTTTTGATCGAAATTTTCGTTGTTTTCATCCATATCTAACTTAGTCGAAGTACTCATAGGGGTGTTTATTGCTTTTGAATTATCCATGTTAAATCGTTTTAACAATTCTAATGTATATTTAGATTGGTTAAGAAATATACCATCATTAAGTTGTTTGATTTGCAATCCTAAAAAGAATGTTAGTTCACCCATTAAACTCATTTCAAATTCATGACTCATATTTTTGGCAAATGATTCATATAGTGATTCATCCAAAGAACCAAAATTAATATCATCAACATAAATTTGCATAATAAGAAAATTA
This sequence comes from Musa balbisiana, assembly GCA_004837865.1. NCBI lineage: Eukaryota > Viridiplantae > Streptophyta > Magnoliopsida > Zingiberales > Musaceae > Musa > Musa balbisiana. Next base: position 20,569,122 of record CM017195.1, on the reverse strand, counting down.
TTTTCAAAATGTTTGATAAACAATTTAGTATCAACCTTGCCTTTGGTAAAATTATTTAAAATAAGAAAGGAACTAAGCCTTTCGTACCAAGCTCTAGGAGCTTGTTTCAAACCATAGAGAGCCTTAGTCAATTTGAATACATGATTAGGAAGAAGAGAATTTTCAAATCCAGGAGGTTGTTCGACATTTACTTCTTCCGAAATAAAACCATTCAAGAAGGCACTTTTGACGTCCATTTGAAATAGTTTAAAATTATTACTACTAGCATAGGCAAGAAGCATCCAATGGCTTCTAATCTTGCCACAAGAGCAAAGGTTTCTTCGTAGTCGATACCTTCTTCTTGGTTGAAACCTTTGGCCACTAATCTAGCCTTGTTTCTAACCACAATACCACATTCGTCTTGCTTGTTTCTAAAGATCCATTTAGTACCAATGACTAAATGGTCACTAGGTCGAGGAACAAGCTTCCATACCTCATTCCTCTCAAATTGATTCAATTCCTCTTGCATTGCAATGACTCGAGAATCATCTTTCAAGGCCTCGTCAATGCATTTAGGTTCGATTTGAGAGAGAAAGGCAGCATTAGCACAAAAATTCTTGAAAGAAGAACTAGTTTGAACCCCTTGTGATGTATCTCCTATAATTTGCTCTTTCGGATGAGCATCTACATACTTCCATTCCTTGGGTAAGGAGATTTTGGAAGAAGATGCATCCAAGTTGCTATTTTGAGGAGGGGGTTCCTTTAAATCCAAATTTTCAAAACCAATATCATCATCAAAATCATTTTTCTTTAACTCGAAAATTTCATTAAAAATTACATGAATAGACTCTTTTATAACTAAGGTTCTTTTGTTAAAAACACGAAAAGCCTTAGAAACGGAAGAGTAACCAAGAAAGATGCCTTCATCAGATTTAGCATCAAATTTTCCTAAGGCATCCTTTTCATTTAAAATAAAGCATTTGTAACCGAAAACTTTAAAATAAGAAACATTTGGTGTTTTGTTATTCCATAATTCATAGGGAGTTTTTGATAGAGATGGTCTTATTAAAACCCTATTCATGATGTAGCAAGTCGTATTCTCGGCTTCGGCCCAAAAGTACTTGGGTAGACTATGTTCATTAAACATAGTTCTTGTCATTTCTTGTTGATTTCTATTTTTTCTTTCTATTACATTTTGTTGAGGGTTTCTTGGAGTAGAGAAGTTGTGGTTATATCCGTTAACTTCACAAAAATTTTTGAAATCGCGGTTTTGAAATTCGCCACCGTGATCACTCCGAATTGATGAAATCATGAATCCTTTTTCGTTTTGAGTGAGTTTACATAATTTAGAGAAACATTTGAAACAATCACTTTTGTGAGCCAAGAAATAGGTCCAAGTGTATCTAGTATAATCATCTACAATCACAAAAGCGTATTTGCTTCCTCCTAGACTTGTCGTGTCAATTGGTCCAAATAAGTCCAAATGGATCAATTGTAATGGTCTAGTGGTGCTAATTTGATTTTTTGGTTTGAAACTAGTTTTTATTTGTTTACCTAGTTGACACGCATCGCATACTTTGTCCTTAACAAACTTCATATTGGGAATCCCTCGTACTAATTCTCTAGATGAGATCTTAGATATTAGTTTCATGCTTGCATGGCCTAATCTCCTATGCCAAAGCCAAGCATCATCTTTTAAAGCGGAGAGGCATATTTCATTACCTAGTTCATCAAGATTGATGGTGTAGACATTATTTTGTTTTAATGCAATCATAGTCATGTTATTGTTTGGTTTTTCAATAATACACACATTTGATTCAAATCTAACGATATAACCTTTATCGCATAATTGACTCATACTCAAGAGATTATGTTTCAATCCATCAACTAGTAATACATTATCCATAGAAAAGTTTAATTTGTTACCTATGGTTCCCTTGCCAATGATTTTGCCTTTGTTGTTGTCTCCGAAGGTGACATAGCCTTCGTCTATGCTAGTGAGCTTGGAGAATTGGGATGGATCTCCGGTCATATGCCTTGAGCATCCACTATCAAGGTACCATCTCTTGCTCCTAACTTGTGATGGTGTATGTTTCTACAAGAAGGGATTATTTTTAGGTACCCATTTACTTTTGGGTGCCTCAAAAACTGATCTAACTTGTTTATCATGTTGCATAGACTTGATCATGGTTCCTTTAGGAACCCAAATCAATTTGTTCATACTAATTTTCTTAAATGGACATTGATAAGTTTTATGTCCATATTTGCAACAAAAGTTGTAATTACTTTGGTGTTGAACATGTAAGATAGGACCTTTAATGAAGGTGGTTGGATTTTGGTGAGAACTTCTAACAAATCCGATTCCACTTCTTTTAGGAACGTGACCCTTATTTGTAAGGATCATGTTCAAAGACTTGCTACCGACCTCGAATTTCTTCAAGGTGTCCTTAAGTAGCAAGTTCTTCTTTTGGAGAGTTTCTAGATCATGACATTTTATGCATGGAGTTAAACTATCATGATATTCAGTTTTTAATTTATCAAAATTACAAGTAAGACTATCATGCTCCTTTTTTAACAATTTATATTTTCTACTAATTATTTTGCATTCATCAAATAACTCATGGAAGGCATTTAATAATTCATGATAAGATAAATCTACATCAATTAAATTCGTTACCTCCTCTCCGATGGCCATTAGGGCGTAATGAGTAACTTGCTTGGTGTTGGACTCCTCTTCTTCGGATGCGCTTGAATCATCCCACGTTGCTTTGAGTGCCTTCTTCTTTGATGTTCTCTTTTTGGCTTGGGGACATTCATTTTTGAAATGCCCCGGCTTCTTGCATTCATAGCATATCACTTGGTCCTTTTTATGTTCAAGTTTGTTTTTGGTGTTATTGTTAAATTTGTTCTTTCTTATAAATTTTTTAAATTTTTGAGTCAAAAGTGCAATGTCATTGTCACTGTCCTCATCACTTGATATTCCTTTCAAGTGGTCTTCTTGTGATTTGAGTGTCATATCCTTCCTGTTCTTTGGAAGGGGGTTCTTGAGCTCGTCATAAGCTTGACATGTCATTTCGTAGGTCATTAGAGACCCAATAAGTTCTTCAAGAGGGAATGTTTTAAGGTCCTTGGCCTCTTGAATAGCAGTAACTTTTGGATCCCAACTTTTAGGAAGGGATCTTAAGATTTTAGTTACTAGTTCAAAGTTAGAAAAATCTTTACCAAGAGCTTTGAGTCCATTAATGACATCCATGAAACGGGTGTGCATGTCTCCGATGGACTCACTTGGTTTCATTCGGAAAAGTTCATAAAAGTGCACAAGAATGTTGATTTTGGACTCTTTCACTCGGCTAGTGCCTTCATGAGTGACCTCAAGAGTTCTCCAAATTTCAAAAGCAGAATCATAAATTGAAACGCGATTAATTTCATTTTTGTCTAGTGCACAAAACAAGGCATTCAAAGCCTTTGTGTTTAAAGCAAAAACTTTCTTCTCCGATTCATTCCATTCGCTCATCGGCAAAGAAGATTTTTTAAATCCATTTTCAACAATAGTCCAAAACTTGAAATCCATGGAAATGAGGAAGAATCTCATACGTGTCTTCCAATACGTGTAATCCGACCCATTAAACATAGGTGGACGTGTATTGGAGTGTCCCTCATGCATGCCGGAGTAAGCCATCTCTCTTGGGTATTAAACCAAATATGAGAGTGAGCCTTGCTCTGATACCAATTGTTAGGATCGGAGCGGCACTAAGAGGGGGGGTGAATTAGTGTAGCGGATTAAAACTAGTAGGTTTGAAACTGATTCCGTAAAATGTGAGGATATTTCGTTCGATAGTAACTAGAGTAAAGTGAAGAACAAAAACTTACTTCTATGTAGATAATGATTGCAGAAAAATAACAACTCACACATTCAAGGAACACGCAGATTTAAAGTGGTTCGGTCAAAATGACCTACATCCACTTGCGAAGCCTTCTTCGATGAGGCCTTCAACTTCCACTAGCAAATCACTTTGAAGGGGAAGGACAAACACCCCTCTTACAACCTTTACAAGTGGTTCACACTCTTATAAAATTTCAGCAAGAAAGAAAGGGAGGTGAACACTCAAGCAATTTGAAAGTAAGACTTGCTAAGGCTTTGCTAAGACCCTTTTTTTTACTCTATTGCTTCTCAAAAAGTTGTAATCTTAGCTGAGAATTGAGGGGTATTTATAGGCCTCAAGAGGATTCAAATTTGGGCTCCAAAATTTGAATTCTCTTCGGTTCCCGAAGCTAGCGGTGCCACCGCTTGTCACTTGTGACACTGACAGTGTGCTGGGCAGTGCCACCGCCTAGCTCTTCGGGTGCTGGGCGGTTCCACCACCCAGACCGGTGGTGCCACCGCTTGGCTCTCGGGTGCTGGGCGGTGCCACCGCCCAGCATTATTGGTTACTGGTTGGGCTTTAAGTCCGGCCCAAACCAGGTTTCATTTTGGGCCCAATTGGCCCCTAATCAAGATATAGGATTATTTCCTAATCCTAACCTTAATTACATGCAAACTATGTAACTAAAAAACATAATCCTAAGCAAGTTTTTAACCGGCGAATTTCAAATCTTGTTCCGGCGAGATTTCCGACGATCTTCCGGCGGACTTCCGATACGCCCTTGGATTTCTTCTGATGGACTCCCAATTGGCTCCCGATCTTTTGGTGAAATCAACGAGTAGCCGAGCCTTCTCAGTGATCTCTGCGAACCTCCGATGATCTCTTCGGCGGACTTCCGAAAACTCCGACAAGTCCCCGATTTCTTCTCGATTGGTTCCGGCAGCATCTCCGACGAATCTTCGGACTCTCAAACACCCATCGAACTTGATTCCGGTAGACTCGCTTTATGTCTTCAAGCTTTTGTAGTTAATCCTGCATACTTATCTCAACATATGGATTAGATAAAACATGACAATTGACTTCATCATCAAAATCCGAGATTCAACAAAATTTTCACTGATCACTATAGTTTACTAGACCTCAATATGTTGAGCATATCAAATATATCAAATATCTCAGTAATCCTTAAACCATGCTCTGATACCATCTCTGTCACGCCCCTTGAATTTAATCCTCATTCAGGAGGTGTGAACCTAACTCAAAATTGATAATATTATAATTTAATAAATAATCCAAGATCCAAACACACATTTGAGGCCACTTAGAAAACACTCAAGTCAAAATTCACCTCTATAAACCATAATTTATAAAACCTATATAGTTTATAATCATACCATGTAATGAATCACAAAATCCAAAGCTAAATCAACTAAACTATAACCACATCTTAAATCCATAAGCATGGGAATCTATATAATCATAAACCTAATATGTACCACATGGTTATATCATTATACAATTTAAATTTAACGTACCCAAAATCTTAATATGAGAGGTACTTTTCAAATATTTACAAGATACATCAATCTAGATTTGTCATTGATATCTCATTACACACAAAAGGAACTTATATATCATCAACCTATCAAGTACGAAAGATTTGCCCCAAAATCTTCTAGCTTTCCATAGTCTCAGCCCAATTTAAACATTTTAGCGAGTAACAAGCTATCCTAAAAAAAATTATATAGCAACGGAGTGAGTATATAAAGATCAACAAGTGCCTAACATATCCGTAGCAAAGAGGATAGTTTCGAACAAATAAAGTTTCAAAATACAAGGCAGAGATATAAGAGTTCAAAGATAGCCCCTCGACGAATGCAGAGTTACAATGTCATCTCATTCGCAGCATGTTTTGTTCATAAAAATGAAGGGCTAATTGGAGCATATCATTAGCATAAGAAGCATATCCATGACATATAAAATATTTTAAAACATATCAAAGATGTAAGGGGCATTTCGGATATCAATGGCATATGAAACATTTTAGAGCATATCAATAACAAATGAAATATTTTAGAATATATCAAAGATCAAATATGAAACAGAAGCTCAAACGTCGCATTTGACGTTGCATACATTTCATTCTTATCCAAAGCACACATAGAAACATATAACCAAAGCTTTGGATATCATGTCAAATAGATAGAAGGTGATGTAGGATCCCAAACACAATCTCCCATGTTTGGGAGCATTATCCATCCACGTCTGGATGAAGCCAAAGGGGGTCGTAGAGAATCGCGGGCTCTAAGCATATACCCGTTACCATTTTTGGCAAAGGTCCAAATAATCCCTTTACCATTTCAAGTAAAAGTCCAAATAATCCCACAAACACCAAAGTACAAAAGGGGCATTGTGAAAAATAAATTTGACACATATCGGAAACACATGTGAAACAACGAAATGTATGTGCCTATACGAAACATTGCGATACAAGCATGAACTTTACATGATAGATATAGGTATACAAATAATTGAAGGACAAAAGTATACAAGAATTCAAGGCAATAATGTAAAGCTCAACTAAAATAAGGATGTTGGCTAAAATCAATTTCTAAAGAGATGAAACTAAAATAGGCAAAATCGATCAAAGCTCGATTCTGAAAGAATTTGGGAGGTACATTGAGTTATCCAAAGCACATATAGAAGCACATAAACAAAGCTTTGGATATCATGTCAAATAAATAGGTGGTGAAGTGGGATCATAACATAATATGGTCTATCCATTTTTGAATGACCACCAAACATAATCTAGAGCATTGCGGGCTCTAAGCACCCATACCCTTTACCATTTATAGCAAAGGTCCAAATAATCCCTTTACTATTTCTAGCAAGGTTCATATTATCCCACAAACACCATAGTACAAAAGGGTAGTGTGAACAATAAAATTGGGATATATCGAAAATATATACGAAACAACAGAATACATGTGCCTATATGAAACATTACGATACAAACATGAACTTTACATAACGATTTTCAAAGAGAAGAAATAATAAGAGGTGAAATCGACCAAAGCTTGATTCTAGCATAATTTGACAAGCAGATTGTATGAATTATTTGGATAACCAATTATCCTCCAATTTATACAAAATATATGTCATTCGAAAAAAGTGTTAATCTACTTTTAGGTAAATCATGTTGAATGAATTGGAGTTTAAAACAGGGAAGTACAAATAATTTCATAGTGAAAGGTCTGAAAACATCCACTTTATTTTACTGAATCCATAGGGTCCCAATTGTATTCCCAAAAATTTTAAATTAGATAAGTGCAAAATGAATTTTGAGTCTAGTTTCCAATAAATCATACTTTTCATGAATATAAGTTCCCAGCAGAAAGTTATCAGCAATTTAGCAACAAAAGGTCGGAAATTACAGTCCCTATTTTGCAGAATCTATAGGGTTAATTGAAATAGAAGTCCAAGTGGCCATTTAAACTACAAATCAGTCAATCTAGGTATCAAATAAAGGTATTTAAGTCTACTTTCAAATGGATTAGACTTTGCCTAATCCCGAGTTTAGTACTAAAAGTTAGGTATAAAACAATGCATAGAGGTCATATTATCAAAAAATTACAGATTCATAGCATTGTGTCAAAACGAAAGTAATGTCAGGTTCTCAATTGAAATCTTTTAAATTTTATAGAATTAAAATGAAAATAGAGATTAGGATTTCTGTGGGATGGGGTTAGAATATTTGCCTTTGAAAATTTTGATTCCCAAATATGGGGAAATTGATGCAAAACCTCAAGCAATGAGAGGGGTATTTAAATTATTCTAACACTTAGACCAGAAAAGGAGGATTCTCACAAGAGATTATTACAATAGAGTTTTTCCCTTTTAAAATAATTTGTACTTATGTTTCTTAACCAGGGATGAGAGGGGTATTTATAGGCTTCAAGTGGATTCAAACTTGGAGCCTAAAAACATCTCATCCCGGGTCTCCTAGGTACAGGCGGCACCACCTGTAACATCCCTCATTTAAAAAAAAAAAAAGCTTATATAGTACTTTAATAGTTCAGTTTATTATATCAATATTAAATTATATGGAGGACTTGTGGCATTAGCAAGGATGAGCCACTTGCACTTATTCTAAAGTTGACACCTAAACCTCCATGCATGCTTGCCACCTCACTATTTTAGCATGAGCCAAACCTATGTAATTTAAGGCACAAATAAGGGAAACTTTGCAGCCAACGTAACTTGAGAAGAGAAGAAGGAATTGAAGGAGAAGAGAAGGAGAAAGAATTGAAGAAGAAGAAGTTTTATCTTAGCTTAAGGCTTTGCATCAATTCCCCCACATTTGAAAATCAAAACTTTTTAAGGCAAGTGTTCTAACCCCATCCAATAGAATCCTAATCTCTGTTTTCTTTTCAATTCTACAAAATTTTGAAAGATTTCAGCTGAGAACCAAACATTTCTTTCGTTTTGATACAAAGCCATGAATCTATAATTTTTTGGTAATCTGACCTTCATGCATTGTTTTGGTCCTAACATTTTGTACTAAACTCTGATTTAGGCAAGACCTATTCTGTTTAAAAGTAGACTCGAAGACCTTTATTTTGATTTCTAGATTGAATGATTTGGAGTCGAAATGCCTAATATGACTTCTATTGCAATTAACCCTACAGATTCTACAAAATAGGGACTGTAATTTCGGACCTTCTGTTACTAAATTGCTCATAACTCTCTAGTGAAAATTCTGAATTATGCAAAACTTAATTATTTGTGAACTAGATTCGCACATCTTTCTTTTGACACCTAGTTTGGAAATTTTAAAGTATTTTTTCCTTCTGAAACATCTGTTTAAATTGATGTTATCTATTCTGCAAAACAGAGATGATCAATTCTGACCTTCTGTTACTAAATTGCTCATAACTCTCATGTGAAAATTCTGAATTATGAAAAAACTTGATTATTTGGGAACTAGATTCGCATATCTTTCTTTTGACACCTATTTTTAGTGAATTGGAGCATGCTTGGTCACTCAAACAAATCAGGAAATGTACCATTCGAATTCTGCCAGAATTTGAAAACTTTGTTGAATTTTGCTATTCGAGTCTCATTCTATTGGAAGTTTGATTTCTATTAAATTCTTTTGCAGTCCATTGAAAATTCTTGTATTATTCATCCTGAAATTGTTGTATGTCTGAAATTTATTATGTAATGTTTTGTTGGCATTTCCTTGTTTGATAAAGGCACACGCATATTTCCGTTGTTTCCACATGTGCTTCCGATATATGCCAAGGTCATTGTTCATGCTACCCTTTTGTACTCTGGTGTCTTGTGGGATATTGTGAACCTTTGCCAGAAATGGTAAAGGGAGTTATGCATAGAGCCCGCGATGCTCTGCCGGCCCCATTGACTTCACTCAGACGTGGGTGGATGGAGCTCCCAAACGTGGGAGACTTATGCTTGGTGGTCATCCTGAAATGGATGAATCACATTATGTATATGGTCCCACAATGCCCTCTATGTTTTTGATATGATATCCAAAGCTTTGCTAATGAGTTTATATTTATGCTTTGGATAAAAATGGAATGCATGCTACCTCAAAAATGACCTACAAGCTTGTATTTACTATTCGGTTCACTTGTTATACTTTGGAGTGTTTCGTATGTCATTGTTATGCTCTCAAACACTCTTATGCCTTTGATATACACTGAAATGCTTTAGGTGTCATTTGATACATGCCTAAATGCTTATTTTGCCAATAAAATGCTCCAATTTCCTTTCTCATATTGTTATGTCTAACGCTTGTTTTTGAATGAGGAAACCCTTTGTGATTTTTATACCAAAGGAGATGATTTCAAATGAACACTTGTATTTCTGCTTTTGTTGTCTTGATACTAAGCCTGCTTGAATTTTTCCTGCCGCCATGGATATGTTAGTCGCTTGCTGAGCTCTTATGCTCACCCCGTTGTTATATAAATTTTTTAGGGCAGCTTGTCACGCACTGAAAAGCTAGAATTAGGTTGAAGCACTGAAAGGCTAGAAGATTTTGGACTAATCTTTGTTGGTTGATAGGTTTTTATTGTATAGTATACTTTACTTCTGATGTAATGTTAAGGATATATTGATACTTTGTGTTGTAAAAGTTTAAAGGACTGCTCATGTTTATGGAATGATAAGCTTATGTTGTATAAGTATATGAACTCATGGTAAATAATATTTTTGTGATGGTATATATTTCTACAAATATTGATTTATGAAATGTACAGGTTTATGAATTGTAATATTGTTATGTCTAACGCTTGTTTTTGAATGAGGAAACCCTTTGTGATTTTTATACCAAGGAGATGATTTCAAATGAACACTTGTATTTCTGCTTTTGTTGTCTTGATACTAAGCCTGCTTGAATTTTTCCTGCCGCCATGGATATGTTAGTCGCTTGCTGAGCTCTTTATGCTCACCCCGTTGTTATATAAATTTTTAGGGCAGCTTGTCACGCACTGAAAAGCTAGAATTAGGTTGAAGCACTGAAAGGCTAGAAGATTTTGGACTAATCTTTGTTGGTTGATAGGTTTTTATTGTATAGTATACTTTACTTCTGATGTAATGTTAAGGATATATTGATACTTTTGTGTTGTAAAAGTTTAAAGGACTGCTCATGTTTATGGAATGATAAGCTTATGTTGTATAAGTATATGAACTCATGGTAAATAATATTTTTGTGATGGTATATATTTCTACAAATATGGATTTGTGTTGTGGTTGATGTTTAGTTGAGTTGCCTTTGGATTTTATGAATCTCTAAGTAAAGTGGAGTATGATTTATGAAATGTACAGGTTTATGAATTGTGAATATTGATTTGAATGGTTCTTAGTATTCTTAAATGTTAGATTGGATCCTGGATTGATTTGTGATGATGAATTGTAATATTGTTGATTTTAGACAGGGTCACACCTCCTGAATGGATTAAATTCGGGGGGCGTGACAAAGTTGGTATCAGAGCATTGTTTGGGGATTTCTAAGAATTTTGATATACTAAATGTATAATAAATTTTGAGGTTTAGTGATTTCTATTTAGAGACTGAACAAAAGTTATCTTTTACTATTTTTAGGAAGCAAGGATGACGAGGTCATTTGGTACTCCTGTTACATCTACATCTGATCAATTGAGTGGAATTATAAAAACTCTAGAGGCTATGACACAAGTAATGCAATAACAAGTTCGACAAGGAAGAAATGATGAAACGGGGAATTCAAACCAGACTGGGTTGGGAATTGAACAGTTTAAGAAGCTTAGTCCTCCCAGTTTTAGTGGTGAGCTTGATCCAATGGTAGCAGAACAATGGATGATGCGGATAGAGAAAATATTTGATGTTTTAAATTGCCCGGATGATAAGAAGGTTTCTCTTGCTACCTTCATGCTAGAAGGAGAGGCTGAGCACGGGTGGCGAACCATGAAGAGGATTTCTGAAGCTCTACAGGAGCCAGTCACTTGGAAGGTATTTACAGAAAAGTTCAATGATAAATACTTTCCAAATTGTATCAGAGAGCAGAAAGAATTGGAGTTCTTGAATCTCATCCAGGGAAATTTGATAGTAGCCAAATATGAGTCTAAATTCACTGAGCTCTCTAGATTTGCCACGCATATGATCAATGATGAATATAGGAAAGCAAGAAGATTTGAAAGAGGACTAAGGCCGGCAATAAGAAGTCGGATATCAGTTTTAAAACTCCAGGTATACACTGATGTAGTAGAAAGAGCTTTCATACTTGAAAAAGACTTGGAGGAGATCCAAGAAATCAGGGACAAGAACAATAAGGATAAGTTTGCTGGTAAAAGTAAGAGAGGAAATGAGGCAGAAAGAAGTAATAAGAGGGTAAAGGTACCTAGATTTGAGAAAGGAACTCTATCACAAAGAACTCTATCGTGTACAAAATGTGGACGTAATCATGAAACAAGTGAGTGTTTTCGGGTGACTGGAGCCTGTTTTGCCTGTGAAAAGTTAGATCATAAAGTCAGGGACTGCCCACTAAACAAGAAGAAAGAGCCACTAACCCCTAAGCCAACGACGCATGCTAGAGTATATGCTATCACAGAACAAGATTCCAGAGCCTCTAAATCAGTGGTTGAAGGTATTCTACATGTTTCTAATAGAAATGCAAAAGTTTTGTTTGATCCTAGTTCCAACTTATCCTTTGTTTCACAATATTTTGCTTATCACTTGGGCATTCAACCTAACCCACTGGATTATTTGCTACACGTAACTACTACTGTTGGGGATTCTTTGACTACAAATCTGGTTTATCCATCTTATTTGATTTCTATCATAGAACATGAACTCCTTGCCGATTTGATACTCCTAGAAATCCAAGGTTTTGATATTATACTAGGTATGGATTGGTTATCTTCCTATCATGCTAGTATTGATTGCTATACAAAAATAATTACTTTCTGTATACCAAATCAGTCTATCTTCTACTTTGAGGGTATTAGGCATGATTTGCCTCTTTGCTTAATATCAGCACTTCAAACTCAATGCCTTATGCAGAAGGGATGTTCTTGTTATGTTATATGTGTAAAGGAACATTCAGAACAAGAAACTCACCTAAATGAAATTTTCATGGCTAGAGAGTTCCCTGATGTATTCCTAGAGGATTTGTTTGGACTACCTCCAGATAGAGAAGGTGAATTTGTTATTGATTTAGTCCTTGGGACAGCCCCAATATCTAAGCCTCCCTATAGAATGGCACCACTTGAGCTCGAGGAATTGAAGAAGCAAATACAAGAGTTGTTAGATAAGGGTTTTATTCGACCCAGCGTCTCACCATGGGGTGCTCCAGTGCTATTAGTTAAGAAGAAGGATGGGACATTGAGACTTTGTATTGATTATAGACAATTGAATCAGGTGACCATCAAAAACAAGTATCCCCTACCCAGGATTGATGACGTGTTTGATCAATTGCATGGTGCACAAGTATTCTCCAAGATTGATCTAAGATCAGGCTACTATCAGTTGAAGGTCAAGAAGGAGGATATTCCAAAAACAACCTTTAGAACTCGATATGGTCACTATGAATTTTTAGTAATACCTTTTTGCTTGACTAATGCTCCTGCAGCTTTTATGGAACTAATGAATAGAATATTTCAGCACTTTTAGATAATTGTGTAATTGTATTCATTGATGACATATTAGTATATTCAAGAAGTAATCAAGAGCATGATAAACACTTGAGAGATGTATTATCTATACTAAGAGAAAAGAAGCTGTATGCAAAGTTCAGCAAATGTGAATTTTGGTTGAAGTTAATTGCTTTCTTAGGCCACGTGATTTCAGGAAAGGGCATATCTGTTGATCCAAAGAAGGTGGAAGCAGTAGTTAATTGGGAAGTGCCAACAAATGTAACAGAAATTAGAAGTTTCTTGGGCATGGCAGGTTATTACAGGAGATTTGTGGAGGGATTTTCTCAAATTGCTCATCCCCTCACCAAATTGACTCAAAAGAATGTGAAATTTGAATGGAGTAGTGATTGTGAGCAAAGTTTCCAAGAATTAAAAAGAAGATTGACTAGTGCCCCTATTCTCACTATTTCGAGTGGTAATGAAGGATTTATAGTTTATACTGATGCTTCAAGAAAGGGTCTTGGATGTGTTTTGATGCAAGAAGGGAAAGTAATTGCTTATGCTTCAAGACAGCTAAAGAATTATGAATTGAATTATCCGACTCATGATTTGGAATTGGCAGCAATCATCTTTGCTCTAAAGATTTGGAGACATTACTTGTATGGGCGGACATTTGATATCTTTACTGATCACAAGAGTTTAAAATACATTTTTACGCAGAAGGAGTTAAATATGAGGCAGCGAAGATGGATAGAACTTCTAAAGGATTATGATTGTACCATCCGTTATCACCCAGGTAAAGCCAATGTTGTAGCTGATGCACTTAGTAGAAAATCTACAAGTTTTATGGCTAGTTTGGTTGTGAAACAATGGAAGCTATTAGAAAGAAATTATGATTCAAATGTAATGAGAAAAGGGCAAGACTCAATAATGTTGATGGCCTCTATCCAGGTGCAAACTGATCTCATTCAACAAATTAAAGAAGGACAACTACGAGATCCACATTTAATATACTTGAGGAATGAAGTTGATAAGGGACCGAAGTTGAATTTTCAAATTTCAGATGATGGCCTATTAAGATTTGGGGATAGAATATGTGTTCCAAATAACCCAGATATCAAGAACCAAATTTTAAACGAAGGTCACAATTCAAAGTACACCATGCATCCTGGTAGCACGAAAATTTATAGAGACCTCCAAAGTCATTATTGGTGGAAAGGCATGAAGAAGGAGATTGCAATATATGTTTCAAGGTGTTTGACATGTCAGCAAATCAAAGCAGAACACCAGAGACCTGGAGGTTTGTTACAGCCCTTAGATATTCCTGAATGGAAATGGGAATGCATTACTATGGACTTTGTTTTAGGACTATCCAGAACCTCTAGAAAGCATGATGCTATTTGGGTCATTGTTGATAGGTTAACCAAATCTGCACATTTCTTACCAATCAATATGACTTACTTGATAGGCTTGCAGATTTGTATGTTGATGAAATAGTAAGACTTCATGGTGTCCCGAAGGAGATTATCTCGGACAGAGACTCCAGATTTCTTTCTAGATTATGGAGGAGATTACAAGATTCTATGGGCACCAAAGTAAAGTTTAGCACTGCCTATCACCCTCAGACTGATGGTCAATCTGAAAGAACAATTCAAGTACTTGAGGATTTGCTTAGAGCCTATGTTATGAATTGGAGAGGTGAATGAGATAAAGATATTTCTCTTATTGAGTTTACTTATAATAATAGTTACCATTCAAGCATCCAGATGGCTCCTTATGAAGCATTGTATGGGCGAAAGTGCAGAACGCCTATATGTTGGGAGGAAGTTGGTGATAGAAAATTGTTAGCACCAGATAAAGGACAAGAGACTACTGAAAAGATTCAAGTTATCATAAAAAGGCTAAAGGCTGCTCAAAGTCGGCAAAAGAGCTATGCAGACAATAGAAGACGAGATATCGAGTTCCAAGTAGGGGATTTTGTATTCCTAAAGGTCTCCCCTTCCAAAGGCATTATAAGATTTGGAAAGAAAGGAAAGTTAAACCCAAGGTTCATTGGACCTTTTGAGATCCTCGAAAGAATTGGCTCTATCGCTTACAAGATTGCCTTGCCACCATCAATGTGTCATATCCATAATATATTTCATGTGTCAATACTCCGAAAGTATATACCTGATCCCTCTCATGTCATTGAGTATGAGCTGATTGCGATTGAGAAAGACTTGTTTTACAAGGAAGAGCTCATTCAGATTATTGATAAAAAAGAGAAGATCTTAAGAAATAGAATCATCACTCTAGTTAAAGTAATTTGGAAGCATCATCCTGCAAATGAAGTGACTTGGGAGCTAGAGGATGAAATGAAGAAAGCTTATCCTCATCTTTTCCCGAAAGAGGTATGACAAATTTAGAGGACTAAATTTTCTTTTAAGGAGGGGAGAGTGTAACATCCCTCATTTAAAAAAAAAAAAATACTTATATAGTACTTTAATAGTTCAGTTTATTATATCAATATTAAATTATATGGAGGACTTGTGGCATTAGCAAGGATAAGCCACTTGCACTTATTCTAAAGTTGACACCTAAACCTCCATGCATGCTTGCCACCTCACTATTTTAGCATGAGCCAAACCTAAGTAATTTAAGGCACAACTAAGGGAAACTTGCAGCCAACGTAACTTGAAAAGAGGAGAAAGAATTGAAGGAGAAGAGAAGGAGAAATAATTGAAGAAGAAGAAGTTTTATCTTAGCTTAAGGCTTTGCATCAATTCCCCCACATTTGGAAATCAAAACTTTTTAAGGCAAGTGTTCTAACCCCATCCAACAGAATCTTAATCTCTGTTTTCTTTCCAATTCTACAAAATTTTGAAAGATTTTAGTAATGATTTTAGCTGAGAACCAAACATTTCTTTCATTTGATACAAAGCCATGAATCTGTAATTTTTTGGTAATCTGACGTTCATGCATTGTTTTGGGTCCTACCATTTGTACTAAACTCTGATTTAGGTGGAGTCGAAATGCCTAATATGACTTCTATTGCAATTAACCCTACAGATTCTACAAAATAGGGACTATAATTTCAGACCTTCTATTACTAAATTACTCATAACTCTCTAGTGAAAATTCTGAATTATGCAAAACTTAATTCTTTGCGAACTAGATTCGTACATCTTTCTTTTTGACACCTAGTTTGGAAATTTTAAAGTATGTTTGCCTTTTGAAACATCTGTTTAAAATGATATATCTATTCTGCTGGAAGTTTGATTTCTATTAAATTCTTTTGCAGTCCTTTGAAAATTCTTGTATTATTCATCCTCAAATTGTTGTATGTCTGAAATTTATTATGTAATATTTGTTGGCATTTCCTTATTTGATAAAGGCACACGCATATTTCTGTTGTTTCCGCATGTGCTTCCGATATATGCCAATGTCATTGTTCATGCTACCCTTTTGTACTCTGGTGTCTTGTGAGATATTGTAAACCTTTGCTAGAAATGGTAAAGGGAGTTATGCATAGAGCCCACGATGCTCTGCCAACCCCATTGACTTCACTCAGACGTGGGTGGATGGAGCTCCCAGACGTGGGAGACTTATGCTTGGTGGTCATCCTGAAATGAATGAATCACATTATGTATGTGGTCCCACAACGCCCTCTATATTTTTGATATGATATCCAAAGCTTTGCTAATGAGTTTATATTTATGCTTTGGATAAAAATGGAATGCATGCTACCTCAAAAATGACATACAAGCTTGTATTTACTATTTGGTTCACTTGTTATACTTTGGAGTGTTTCGTATGTCATTATTATGCTCTCAAATACTCTTACGCCTTTGATATACACTGAAATGCTTTAGGTGTCATTTGTTACATGCCTAAATGCTTATTTTGCCAATAAAATGCTCCAATTTCCTTTCTCGTATTGTTATGTCTAACGCTTGTTTTTGAATGAGGAAACCCTTTGTGATTTTTATACCAAAGGAGATTATTTCAAATGAACACTTGTATTTCTGCTTTTGTTGTCTTGATACTAAGCCTGCTTGAATTTCTCCTGCCGCTATGGATATGTTAGTCGCTTGTTGAGCTCTTTATGCTCATCCCGTTGTTATATAAATTTTTCAGGGCAGCTTGTCACGCACTGAAAAGCTAGAATTGGGTTGAAGCACTGAAAGGCTAGAAGATTTTGGACTAATCTTTGTTGGTTGATAGGTTTTTGTTGTATAGTATACTTTACTTCTGATGTAATGTTAAGGATATATTAATACTTTTGTGTTGTAAAGTTTAAAGGACTGCTCATATTTGTGGAATGATAAGCTTATGTTGTATAAGTATATGAACTCATGGTGAATAATATTTTTGTAATGGTATATATTTCTACGAATATGGATTTGTGTTGTGGTTGATGTTTAGTTGAGTTGCCTTTGGATTTTATGAATCTCTAAGTGAAGTGGAGTATGATTTATAAAATGTACAGGTTTATGAATTGTGAATATTGATTTGAATGGTTCTTAGTATCCTTAAATGCTAGATTAGATCCTGGATTGATTTGTGATGATGAATTATAATATTATTGATTTTAGACAGGGTCACACCTCCTGAATGGATTAAATTCGGGAGGCGTGACACCACCGCCTATGCTGGGCGATACCACCACCAGTGTCAGTCTGACACTGACACTGCACTGGGTGGTACCACCACCCAAACTGGTGGTACCACCGCTGGCACCTTGCCATTGGGCGGTACCACCACCCAAACTAGCGGTACCATCGCTTGGGATGTTGTGTTGAGCGGTACCATCACCTAGACTGGCGGTGCCACCACCTATAGCCTCTCGGAGATTGTGTCTAGATGGTACCACTACCCAGACCAACAATACCATCGCCTGACACAGTCTCAGAGATTGTGCCATGATGGTGTTACCTCTTGGGTCACTATTTGGACCTTTTATTGGGCCCAACATAGTCCTTACATGGGCCCAACTAGCCCCTAATTGGATTAACCCAAATTCAATCTCAATTATGTGCTACCTATGAATTCTAAGACATACTTAAGCTAAACAAGTCCGTAAGTCTTGGTTTCTTCCGGCGAACTTCCGACGATCTCTCGGCAATGTTGCAGTGGACTTCTGGCAAGCTCCTGGACTTCACGATGATCTTCTTGGTGAGTTCCGATGAGCTTCTTTGGCAAGCTCCAAGACTTCTCGGTTTGTTCCGGCAAAACTTCCGACAAACATCTGGACTTCCGACGAAGTCTCGAACTCCCAACGAAATCGCATTCTTGACTCCGAGACTTCATTTCGCTTTATGCCTTGCTATCATAGTTAATCCTACACATGTAAAAATACACTTTGATCAATTAATACTAAGCATTAATCATGTTGTCCGACATGTCATTGGCCCATCAACGCTTCGTCTGATTCTTCGGCGCATCGTCCTCTCTAGCGGCATATTGCCTAATCGGTCAGTTGACTCCGCAACTCTAATATCCTTGGTGTAATATCCGCTCTTCTTAGTCCAATGCCCAAATCTATGGCCCGAAGCCTTCTGTCAATATGTCGATCGATCTTCTAGCTCAACGTCCAATCTTCTGACATGTTCCTCCGGCCCAACATGATTCTTCCTGCTTTAATTGTCTTATCCTGTTCGAAGCATCCTATGTCACACAAAATGCAGATCAAATCTCTCCCTTTTTTATGATGACAATCAATTGATGACGAAGTTAATCTTAACTCCTGGAGTTTAAGCAAACTCCCCCTATCAATATGTCATATTGATAGAACTCTTGGATTTAAAAATCTAAGCAACATGTTATTATAAAACTTATATATAACATCAACATACTTCTCCCCCTTTGTCATCAACAAAAAGGAGAAATACAACTTTTAAAGTGTTTTAGACATCCAAGTTCAAATCATTGCATAATAAACATAATCTTCATTTTTATCATCATGCAAGCTAGCAATAATTAAAGATGTGCGAGTTTAGCATGTTTACTTTTCTTGAGATAACAACTTTTTACGATGTTCAAGAAAGCAACTCTTGATTCTTGAAATATGCAAGTTTGTAAATTTTGCTAGATGTGCAAGTTAGCACTTTTTTCTCTATGCAATTTGCAAGCTAGCAAATTTTTGCGTCCTTTGCAATGTTTGAGCTAGCAATATTTCTCCCTCTTTATCATTGTCAAAAAGAAGGGAAGAATACAATGTTTGTAATTCTTTTTCCTTTACAATAATTTCCAAATCATGACAAATGTAAACAACAAAAGTGAATGTCAAAAGATCATATATCATTTTTGACAAGTTTCTTCTTTTTGTAAATAGAAAACATGGTAGGAAAATAATCTTGATTAAAAAAAAGGATTCAAGTCTAAAATTCAAGAAATCAATATCATGATCTGAAAAAGAATGTATAAGGAGAGTCTATGCATTTGGGAGATTTAACAATTTGCCTAAATTTAACATTCAAACTAGCAATTTTCTTTCTCCCCCTCATTGGCAAAAAGAGGGGAATAGCAATATAATAGTGTAATTCATTTATTTTCAAATTATGACAAAGATAAAGTATCATTCTTATTTGTGCATCATTATATTTTTAAATTAAAAACATACAATTTCAAAACCTTACATTTATATCCTTACTTCATGCATGATACAAATAAATTAATCACTATGGGCATATCATACATGATATTCAAGCATTCATGATACATCATTTTGGTAACAATTCATAGCATTTCAAATCATGATGGTATCTAAATGTCAAATTACATTACATCCTATCATGCATGATCATAACTTCTCATTTGTATTTCATGCATAATTTCATTTCATCACATTCATTTTATCTCATCAAGAAAAATTAATTTGGGTGATGAATACATGGAGTTATACAAAAATAAATCATATTGTTAGAGATAAGATCATGTAAATACCAAAAGACATGATTCATATAGTAAATCTCATCTTAAATAAAATACCAAAAAAAAATTGTAGGAGTACAAAGAAGAGATCTTGATTAAAAAAAATCTCATGTAATTCCAAGAAATCAAGATCATGATTTTGATAAAACTCATTCAAATTCAAATCGTCAAAATCATCAAAATCTCAACATTACTTTCAAGAGATTCAAAATGGCATAAATAATTTTATTAATCTCTTAGTGAAAATTTGATAAGGCAAGGATTTGAGAGGTTTTCAAGAAAAATACTTTCCTCTTTTTGTTTTAACTTATTAATTGATTTCATACATGCATGTTCTTTTCTTTTATGCTAAATCCATGCATCATTCATTAACACCGAAAAAGAACTTTCAAAAGATCGCAAAAACTGTCATGCATAAGTTTGAAATATAAACTCATTAAGCATGCTTTCAAATCATCATTACATTTTCATTAAGACATCAAGCATGTTTTCATTAAACATGATGTTGAATGATTCTTAAGGATATCTAAACTTCCTTAGTTTCAATTTGTGTGATTGACTTTATATTAGCATGCGTACATATTTGTTCTTATGTCAAAACCATACATCAACGTTTAAAACAGAAAGATAAAAAATCATCAAAAATAAAAAGTGTAACATATAATTCCAAAACATATGATTTCAAATCATTACTTCAGGTCTTCATGCATAAAAATCATCAAGCATGATACAAACATTTATTTTCAAAACATTCATCATGATAAGGTATACAATCCAAAGAAATCATTAAATATAAAGCATATTCATCAATCATGGTTTCTTTGAGCATAAGGCATTTTCAAACAAAATCAAAAATAATACGAAAATCATCAAGATATACATTATTGCTTCTTAAAATATACATAGGATTTATCTTAAGTATTAGATTTAAGTCTAACATTTTTGTTCATTTATCATAAAACATGCAATTTTCATGATTATTTTTAAAATTACCAGAAAGATAAGCATGATTCCTATTTTTTTACATTTTCATTACATTATTAAATATATAATTTTCAAGAAAAATTTATATAATTTTCTTAAACTAAATTAAAACAACTCATGAAAAGCATTATGTAATTTCGAAAGAAACTAAGGGTATTTTGATTACCTCATCGTCAAAAGTCATGGAGTAGTTTGTCACCTCGCCTTTGTTGATTTTCTCCTCGTCTTCGGAGGAGCTTGATTCATCCCAAAGTGCTTCCCATTTCTTGTGTTCATAGCAAGTAGTTGTATTCTTTTTGTTCTTTAATTTTTGTTTCATGAACTTTTTAACTTTCATAATGAGAAGTTTATGTTCACCATCACTTGAGCTTATGCTTGAGTGGTTTTCGATTGTTCTAAATCCCAAATCCTTCCTGTTCTTTAGAAGGTGGTTCTCATGTTCGTCAAGTACCACATTAGTCATTTCATAGGTCATTAAAGACTCAATTAGTTCTTCGAGAGGAAAATAGTTTAAGTTTTTTTATTCTTGAATAGTCGTTACTTTTGAATCCCAAGTTTTAGAAAGTGAGCATAAAACTTTATTCACAAGTTCAAGATTCGAAAAACATTTGCCAAGAGCTTTTAAACTATTGACAATATCTGTAAAGCGGGTGTATATGTTAACAATAGTTTTGTTTGGCTTCATTTGAAATAGCTTGAAATCATGCATTATAAAATTAATCTTCGAAACTTTTACTTTACTAGTGCCTTTGTGTGTGATTTCAAGAGTGTGTCATATATCGAAAATCGTTTCGCAAGTAGAAACCCGATTAAACTCAGTTTTATCCAAAGTGCAAAATAAGGCATTTATAGCCTTTGCATTTAAAGAGAAAGTCTTCTTCTCCAAATCATTCCAATGGTTCATTGGAAGAGAAGACCTTTGAAAACTGTTTTCAACAATATTCCATAAATCAAGATTCAAGAAAAGCAAGAAAACTCTCATTCGAGTTTTCCAATATGTGTAGTCTGTCCCATTGAACAAGAGAGGACGAATGAGAGTGTGACCCTCTTGAAAGCCGAAAAGAGTCATTTCTATTGAGTGTTAAACCAAATGAGAAATACGAGGCTCTTATACCAACTATTAAGAAAGTAGTCGACACTAAGAGCTTAGTGCAGTGGTAAAAATTATGTCGGTTCAAAACTTTGTTGCGATTAAATCTGTTTCCGACGAAAAACCATTTCATAAAGGTATTAACTTTGAAAACATATAGAAGAGTTTAGTGGATGTAAAGCAAGTAAAGTGGTTTGTAGTAAAGTAAATTGCACAAGAGAAATGCAAACTAGATTTTTATAGTGGTTCAGTCGTCGTGACCTACATCCACTCCACTGATTCCTCTTCCGTCGAGGCCACCGACATCCACTATCGATCTTCCTTTAATAGGTGAAGATCAACCTCCTTCTTACACCCCTTTTCTCCTTTTTATGGGTTTAGGAGAGAACCCTTACAAGCACTCACCCCTCTCTCGAACTATTCTAACACTTAGACTAAAGAGGAGGATTCTCACAAGAGTACAATAGCGTTTTTCCCTAATTATTAAATTCTCTATACTTGGTTTCTTAACCAGGGATGAGAGGTATTTAAGGCTTCAAGTGGATCCAAACTTGAGCCTAAAAACATTAATCTTGGGTCTCCTGGGTAACGGCTCGAACTCCTAACGAAATTCGTTCTTGACTCCGAGACTTCATTTTGCTTTATGTCTTGCTATCATAACTAATCTTGCACATGTAAAAACACACTTCGATCTAGATAATTAATAAAATACTAAGCATGAATCATGTTGTTCGGCATGTCAAAGGTCTATTGATGCTTCGTCTGATTCTTCAACGTATCATCCTCTCTTGTGTCCTATTACCCAATCGGCCAATTGACTCCGCAACTCTAATATCCTTGGTGTAATATCTACTCTTCTTAGTCCGATGCTCGAATCCATTGCCCGAAGCTTTCTATCGATACGTCAACCGATCCTCTGACTCGACATCCAATCTTTTGACATGTTCCTCTGGCCCAACATGATTCTTCCTACTTTAATTATCTCATCCTGATCGAAGCATCCTACGTCACAAAAAATGTAGATCAAATCATAAACACTCATCAATTGGTTTCATGATCAAAATCCGAGATTCAACAGTATTGATCCTAACATAACTGTCGGCGGTACCACCGCTTGTGTTGGGCAGTACCACCACCTAACACCCTGCCACTAGGCGGTACCACTGCTTGGGAGGCTATGCTAGGTGGTACCATCGCCTACAGCCTCTCGAAGGCTGTGTTTGGGTGGTACCACTGCCTAGACCGATAGTACCACCACCTAACACCCTGCCACTAGGCGGTACCACTGCTTGGGAGGCTATGCTAGGTGGTACCATCGCCTACAGCCTCTCGAAGGCTGTGTTTGGGTGGTACCACTGCTTGGGAGGCTATGCTAGGTGGTACCATCGCCTACAGCCTCTCGAAGGCTGTGTTTGGGTGGTACCACTGCTTGGGAGGCTATGCTAGGTGGTACCATCGCCTACAGCCTCTCGAAGGCTGTGTTTGGGTGGTACCACTGCTTGGGAGGCTATGCTAGGTGGTACCATCGCCTACAGCCTCTCGAAGGCTGTGTTTGGGTGGTACCACTGCCTAGACCGATAGTACCACCACCTAACATAGTCTTAGAGACTGTGCCACGACAATGTCATCTCTTGGGTCACTGTTTGGGCATTTCATTGGGCCTAACACAGTCCTTACATGGGCCCAACTGGCCCCTAATTGGGTTGGCCCAAATCCAATCTCAATTATGTGCTAACTATAAATTCTAAGACATACTTAAGCTAAACAAGTCTCTAAGTCTTGGTTTCTTCCGATGAGCTTCCAACGAAATTCCGACGATCTCTCGGCAATGTTGCAGTGGACTTCTAGCAAGCTCCTAGACTTCACGATGATCTTCTTGGCAAGTTCCAATGAGCTTCTTTGGCAAGCTCCAGGACTTCTTGATTGGTTTTGGTAGAACTTCCGACAAACGTTTAGACTTTCGACAAACTCTCGAACTCCTAACGAAATTCGTTCTTGACTCCGAGACTTCATTTTGCTTTATGTCTTGCTATCATAACTAATCTTGCACATGTAAAAACACACTTCGATCTAGATAATTAATAAAATACTAAGCATGAATCATGTTGTTCGGCATGTCAAAGGTCTATTGATGCTTCGTCTGATTCTTCAACGTATCATCCTCTCTTGTGTCCTATTACCCAATCGGCCAATTGACTCCGCAACTCTAATATCCTTGGTGTAATATCTACTCTTCTTAGTCCGATGCTCGAATCCATTGCCCGAAGCTTTCTATCGATACGTCAACCGATCCTCTGACTCGACATCCAATCTTTTGACATGTTCCTCTGGCCCAACATGATTCTTCCTACTTTAATTATCTCATCCTGATCGAAGCATCCTACGTCACAAAAAATGTAGATCAAATCATAAACACTCATCAATTGGTTTCATGATCAAAATCCGAGATTCAACAGTATTGATCCTAACATAACTGTCGGCGGTACCACCGCCCAATCTGGGTGGTACCACCATCCAAATCACCTGAGAGGCTGAGTCTCAAACGGTGCCACCACTGGCCCTAGCTGTGCCACCGCCTAACATGGCTTTGGGTCACTGAATGGGTCAAACAATAAGCCTAATTCTGTCCTAATTTGGGCCCAATTGGCCCCTAATTGAGTTAGTAGGATTTCTCCTAAACCTAACTCAAATTAAGACCTAAATACATCAGTTAAGGCTAAAACAATTACAATCAAGCAATCTAGTTATTTGGCATGTCAATTATTCATCCGAACTCCCAACGAAACTTCCAGCTCACTTCCGTTGAACTCCCGATAAGCCTCTAGCGAACTTCTAGCACATTGTTCAAATATTCAGCGTCTCGCCCAATCCTCCGGCATGTTGATGTTAGGATCAAGTTGGCACTAAGAGGAGGGGGTGAATTAGTGCGTACATAAAAATTATGTTGAGTTAGACATCTTCGTACGATAAAACCGTATCAAGGAGTAATTAACTTTGAAAATGTTCATAAGAGTGTGCAGCTAAAGTAATGAGGAAGTAAAGTAGTTTGCAGTAAAGGTTAATAGCAAAATAGAAATGCAAGCCAATTTATAGTGGTTCAGTCATTGTGACTTACATCTACTCCCGATTCCTCTTCCATCGAGGCCACCAGCATCCACTAACGGTCTTACTTCAATGGGCAAGGACTAACTACCCTTACAACTCTATTCTCCTTTGACAAGCTTTGGAGAGAACCTTTACAACCCCATACACTCTTTTAAACAGAAACCAACACTTAGGCTAGAGAAGGAGAACTCTCACATGATTACAAAAAGTTTCCCTTGTTTTTATTCGCAGTTCTTATTTCTATTGAGTAAGGATGAGAGGGGTTATTTATAGGCCCCAAAATAGATTTCAAAATTATAGTAAAAAAAGATCTCATCCTAGGTTTCCCGGTCCTGGTGTCCGAGCGATACCATCGCCCAGTTTGGTGGTACTACCGCCAGTACCCTTTGACACTAGGTGGTACCACCACCTATGATGGGCAATACTACCGCTTGTATTACTAACACTAAGCGATACCATCGCCCAGTTTGGTGGTACTACCGCCAGTACCCTTTGACACTAGGTGGTACCACCACCTATGATGGGCAATACTACCGCTTGTATTACTAACACTAAGCGATACCATCGCCCAGTTTGGTGGTACTACCGCCAGTACCCTTTGACACTAGGTGGTACCACCACCTATGATGGGCAATACTACCGCTTGTATTACTAACACTAAGCGATACCATCGCCCAGTTTGGTGGTACTACCGCCAGTACCCTTTGACACTAGGTGGTACCACCACCTATGATGGGCAATACTACCGCTTGTATTACTAACACTAAGCGATACCATCGCCCAGTTTGGTGGTACTACCGCCAGTACCCTTTGACACTAGGTGGTACCACCACCTATGATGGGCCTAATACTACCGCTTGTATTACTAACACTAAGCGATACCATCGCCCAGTTTGGTGGTACTACCGCCAGTACCCTTTGACACTAGGTGGTACCACCACCTGACATAATCTAAGAGACTATGTCTGGGCGGTAGCATCACCCAGTCTAGCGGTGCCTTACTATAGGACACTGAATGGGCCAAACAATAGGCCCAATTCAATCCTGATTCAGACCTAATTGGCCCCTAATTGAGTTGGCATTGTTTTATCCCAAAATTAACTTAATTAGTCCTAAACTAACTCGATCTAGACACACAATTATAAGTATAAATCCTATATTGTCCGGCATGTCATTCGTTTATTTAGCACTTCGTCCGATCCTTCGACATATTGCCTAATCGGCATGTTGACTCCTACAACTTCTGATCTCCTTGGTGCAATATCTAATCCTTCGGCTCGATACTCGAACTCATGGCATAAAGCCTTATGCCGATACGTCGACTAATCCTCCGGCCCAACGTCCAATCTTCTGACATGTTCCACTCCGACCCAACGTTCGATTCTCCTATTTTAATTGATTTACCTTTTCTGATCGAAGTTAGTCCTATGTCACTTAAAATATAGATTATATCATAACTTTATCAATTGGTTTCATCATCAAAATCTAAGATTCAACAGTTGACTCCTACAACATCTATTCTCGGTGCATACTCTTATTCTTCCGACCCGATGTCCGATCTTTAACTCCGGCCCAATGTTTAGTTCTTCTGTAATTGTTTTACCTTTTTCTACATAGTTAGTCCTGCATCACTTATCTCAACATATGGATTATATCATTAATTTATCAATTGATTTCATCATTAAAATTTGAGATTCAACATCTTCGACTATGAACGTACTAGGCCACTACGCCATAGTCTCCAAACGATACAGGGGAATCCAATCCTTTTAACCTATCTATCTTCAGTTACCATATACATAATTATAGTCTCTCATCCATCTAATATCCTAGAGATCATATACCGGGCATAATGCTTTCAGGCCCATACGGTTTCTCCTTGAGTCTCATTCTAATCGAATTCTCCCAGAAAACTCTTTTACTCTCAATCCGAATGACCTTGGTTAAAGATTTGTCTGAGCAAGAACATATAAGATATTCCTCTTATAATACTGAGTGTGGATGATCCTCTATTGATAGATACTCAATAGCCCTCGTAAGGTTAGTTGTCACTTCCGATGTCCGACTATGCTAAATCTGAAACTTCCAAACCTATAAATCTAGTATCAAAGAGTAGAGTACTCATACAAGACATCCTTGGTGTATTAAGTATAAGAACCAGGTACACTACTAGGACAACGGAATTATTGTCTGACAATAAGATGTTATCTATCATCTAGCATTCCGTGAGTAGATCAATTAGTGAACACATTCTCCAATGAGTACCTGCACTATAGCCCTAGTGTCCCCACACGAGCAGTTATGAGGCCAACCACTTTTATCATATGGATGAGTATATAGCATACCAATCTATCCGATTATCTCAATGTCCCTCTTGAGTAACCTATAATTAGAATTATTTAGGGTCTATGTCTAAAGGTAAATCAGTTTTATTATCGTGATTTCATCATGACCTAATTCCCATTGCACATATTCATGGACATCACAATATAGTTATGCAACAAGCAATATAAATTGAGAAAATATTATAATAATAAGCAAAAAAAGTGCATATTATGTCACACATGTCATCACTCACGTGATTGGCTTGCATGGCACCTATGACTAGCACATGCTTGCTTGCAAGAGTATGAAAAGTATATGATTTAAAAGTGTTGTAAACTCTTAAAATGTGTTAAGTCTTTTCCTCCTTGGATCTAGAATATATTCTAAGGGAGGTGAGAGGTCTTTGTAAAAGACGGGTGTAAAGGATTCTCTCCTGAACCTGTAAAAAGGAGAAAGAGTTGTAATAAGGATGGTTGATCTTCGTCCATTGAAAGAAGATCGATAGTAAAAACTGGTGGCCTCGAAGAAAGAGAAATTAGGAGTGGATGTAGGTCGAGACGACCGAACCACTATAAATCGGTTTGTATTTCTTTTTTTGCCTTGATTTACTATTACATACTGATTTACTTATTAAATAATTCTTACTCATACTTTTTGTCAATCACATTTTTGATAGGGATTCATTGAACTTTTAAATTAATTTTTTTATAAAAGAAAAACTTCCCCCAAAAATTATAGGGTACTTTTAAACTTATAATCAACACATTGACCATTCCCCCAATAATAAGCTAAAAGAAAAACTTCCCCCAAAAATTATAGGGTACTTCTAAACTTATAATCAACACATTGACCATGACTTAAAAGGATTTGACTCTTTCTTTCAACTATAATATTTGATTGAGGTAAATAAAGAGCAATTACTTGGTCAATTATCTTATACTCTTCAAAAAAATTGAGAAAATATTTAAAATGTATTCACTCTTCTTCTCATGTTAGTTTTTAGCCTTAGCCTTATAAACTTTAATTTATTGAGAATTTTATCTTTAGTCTATATAAGATATGATATAAATATCTATGGAAGTCATAAAGTAGTTGCTTCCTCTATTAGGACCGTATCAGCACTAAGAGGGGGGGTGAATTAGTGCTGACAAAAAATCACGTCAGTTTAAAAACTCATTCGATGAAATCATATTGGAAAGCGTTTAAATTTAGAGAGTATGTTCGTAAGCGTAGTAAGAGTAGTAAGCAAGTAAGTCAATTAGCAATATACATGAAAATATGAAGGAAATATAAATCAATTTTATAGTAGTTCGGTCATCGTGACCTACATTCACTCCCGATTCCTCTTCACTCGAGGCCACCGGCTTCTACTACCAATCTCTTTCCAACGAGCGAACATCAACTACCCTTACAACTCTTTTTCCTTTTTATGGGCTTAAGAGAAAACATTTATACTCCTCTTTTGCAAGTATTCCTTCACACACCTCTCTTAGAACTATCTCTAAACTCTAGGAGGAGGGACACTAAACTTTAAAGGATATTACACTTTCTTTTTCTCAAGGATTTTGTCCCCCTTACTACTTATTTTCTTCTATAAATCGAGCATGGATAAGTGGGGTATTTATAGGCCCCAAATGGATTCAAATTTAGAGCCAAAACGATCTTATCCCAGGTTTTCAAAGTACTGGCAGTATCACCACCAGTACTGGGTGGTACCACCACCTGCCAGTCTAACACTAGGCGGTACCACCACCCAGTCTGGCAGTACCACTACTTGATACATAAATAGTGGGCGGTATCAACTCATAGGTGGTTCCATCGCTATTTTGGCGATGTCATCGCTTGACATCTCGAAGATTGGGCTTTTGACTTTTCCAACTCATAGGTGGTTCCATCGCTATTTTGGCGATGTCATCGCTTGACATCTCGAAGATTGGGCTTTTGACTTTTCCAACTCATAGGTGGTTCCATCGCTATTTTGGCGATGTCATCGCTTGACATCTCGAAGATTGGGCTTTTGACTTTTCCAACTCATAGGTGGTTCCATCGCTATTTTGGCGATGTCATCGCTTGACATCTCGAAGATTGGGCTTTTGACTTTTCCAACTCATAGGTGGTTCCATCGCTATTTTGGCGATGTCATCGCTTGACATCTCGAAGATTGGGCTTTTGACTTTTCCAACTCATAGGTGGTTCCATCGCTATTTTGGCGATGTCATCGCTTGACATCTCGAAGATTGGGCTTTTGACTTTTCCAACTCATAGGTGGTTCCATCGCTATTTTGGCGATGTCATCGCTACTATCTCGAAGATTGGGCTTTTGACTTTTCCAACTCATAGGTGGTTCCATCGCTATTTTGGCGATGTCATCGCTTGACTCAACTTTTGAGTCATTGAATGGGCCTTTCTCTTAGCCCAAAATAGCACTAGTTTTGACCCAATGGACCCCTAATTGAGTTATATTGGTTACACCGAAAATTAACTCAATTTGACCTAAATTAGCTTAATCTAGATACAATCGATTACAAGTGTGAATCCTATAATATTCAATATATCGTTGGTTCATTCGGCGCTTCATCCGATTTTTCAACGTATTACCCAATTGGCATGTTGACCTCTCACAACTTTCAATCTTCTTGGTATAATGTCCGATCCTTCGGTCCGATGCTCGAATTAATGACACAAAGTCCTTCCGACACATCAACCATTCCTCTGGCCCGACGTTCAATCGTTTGACATATTATACTCCATTCAATGTATGATTCTTCCTATTTTAATTGAATTATCTTTCATTGATCGAGGTTAGTCCTACGTCACTCAAACGTATATTAGACCATAACTTCATCAATTAATTTCTTCATCAAAATCCAATATTCAACATCCTCCTCTAGGAGATCCTTGTTTTGATTTAGCATAAACTTTACAATGTGATCTAGATTTGATGTTAATTTTAGGAACTAAATCAAGATTATTTATTTTTTGGATTAATGTAAAATTAGCATGGCTAAATCTATCATACCACCATATTCAAAATTTAACACCAAAGAAAAAATAATTAATAAAAATAGGAATTATATTTAAATTGAAAACTCCCTCAGATGCAAATTCTTTTCCAATAAAGACATGTCCCTTAGAAATAACAACTTTATTTGATTTAAGTACAATCTTAAATCCTCATTAGATAAGTAGGGACTCACTAATCAAGTTTCATATTTGGTATGTGTTGAATATCATGAAGAATAAATATTTTTCAGGATTAAGCTTCAAATTGACATGATTATCCTAAAATCCTTTTTAAAAAAATAGAAAGATAATATTCATCATCTTAGAACAAGTCTTAGTGGTTCAAATTTTGATACTTCAATTAATCAAAGTTGGCCTAGTCATACTCGAAATTGAATAATCAATCACAATATATCAAAAAAAATCCTATATTTTGATAATTAAATATCATAAAATCTTTAAAAAATAATACTAATCATCTTATAATCTAGGTGAAAATTTGAATTGGTTTAGTTAAAGTTGATACAGTTACACTTTGAAGTTGAATTAAGTTACACTTTATCATAGAACTTATCCAAAATATGTTTTATTTTAATAATTAAAATATCATAAAATTTTATAAAATAGAAAAAAAAAATAGCAAGAATCATCTTATAATCATGGCTATTTAATTTAGTCAAATATTGAGTTGGTTTAGTTGCAACTGATCTAGTTACACTAGAAATTAAACTAAGTTATATTGGATTATGGAACCTATATAGGAAATCTCATATTTTAATAAAATCCTATAAAAATATAAAAAATAGTACTGATTATCTTAGAATCATGACTAGGTTGTTTGGTGAAAGTTTAAGATATTTTTTAAAATTGACCCAATTATACTCAAAATTGAACTTAATTATACTCGACCATAGAATCAATTTTAAAATTAGTAATTTTATTTTTTTTTAGAGAATTTTAGGATATTTAATTATCAAAACTTTTATAATTATACTAGAATATGATTCTAATAAGAATAGTACTATTTTTTATTTATGATAATTTTAGGATAATTTTATATAGAAATTAATATATTTTTTAATAAGTTCTTTGAATGAGCATATTTAAAGTGTAACTTGAATATAACAATGACTTTCTAAGTAAATTATGTGGATTAGAGAGGGAGGGAATAGTGGAGGAGTAAGAGGAGAGAGAGTGTGTGTGAAGGAGAAGAAAAAGAAGCGAGAAGTAAAGGAGATTGCTAAGGTAGAGACATAAATGGAGACAGAAGAGGACGAGATAAGACGAGAAGGCGATGGAGGTGGAGAATGAGATAAAGGGAGAGAAGAAGAGGAAGGAGAAGAATGCAAAAGGGGAGGAGAAAAAAGCAGAGGTAGAGGAAGTGAGGGGAATGGAGAGGAGGAGGAGATGAAGGCAGATGGGAGATAAAAGTGGGAGGAGGGTTGATCCGAACGATTCGTTGGCTTAAATTAATTCAAAATACTTTTAAAATGATAATAAAATTAGTATTTATGAAAAAAGGGATATTATCCAATAAAAACAAATAGAGGGAAGAGTGTCATCCGATAAAAAATCAATAGTAAGAATAAATTATTTTTTTTAATTATTTAAAACTCTAAACAGTTCACAATTGTTTAGAGTGAATTTCTCACAAAAGTCATAGCTTTTTTTTCAGAAAAATAACAAAAAAAAGAGTGAGAAGGCTGCAAAGCATAGGTGAAATGGTAAAACACTGTGACAATGCACATTTTGGCAGCCATCCGTTTAAACAAAATAATCCATCTCATCAGAGCAAACTCGTGGTTTATGTTAGAAGAAATGGATCTCTTTTGTATTTCAATGAGATGCTTTCTTTTGCTCTCCTTTTCCTTTTTAGTTTACATTTATGTACATCAAGCATTTAAATCCAACTACACCTGTAAGAAGTCCTACGTCAATCCGCGATTCCCCAGAAGCTGCCAAACCAAAACAGCCCTTCTCGAGCTATTAACTCCTCCCACACCATCTCAGCTTCCATCCAGGAGTTCCCTTCACCCTTCATCAGCTCCTTCAGCACTTTCTCAGCTTCCAAACATGAGGAGCTCCTGTCACAAGGACGGAAGTTGCAACACGGAGCTCCAAATTTAGCCTTTTCGGCATCCAACACCGTCTCGTTGGTCCTGTCATCCTTCTTCGATCTTTTCTGCAGTTTTCTCAGCACAATTCTCTTTGATTTCACAGCCAATTTGTGTGGCAATCTGATAAAGAGAAAAACTGTTATCTGGAGGAGAAAACAAGGGCAGCAACAACATACCACGACGCAGTCGACGGAAAACATGCCGCAGTCCTCCATGGCACCCGACATTGTATTCTGATTTGGAGAAGAGAGAGAGAGAGAGAGAGAGAGAGAGAGAGAGAGAGAGAGAGAGAGAGAGAGCGAAACAGTAGGGACTCGACGAGAAGACATTGCTTAAAAGAATGGTGATGAAGATGAAAGAAGCAACAAAACTTGCCGAGGCCGAAGGCTTGGCTTGCTACTGAAGTCACTTGGAGAGGGTCGCACGGCATTTTATATTGGATACTGCACTTTATTGTTAATACTTGGTTGTCCGAAGGAAGACTTAATCTCGACAGCAACAGCTAAAATAAAATAAGACGTAATGAAAATATAATTGCGCTGGAGATTCGAGAGGGCAGTTTACAGCAATGAACCGATCACAGGGATGCTCAGATATCTTAAGGTGGATTTCTTTGATCTTTTATGATAACGTCTATGTTTTCAAATTTAATCCAAAGATAAGTTAAATGCGTTGACATTTTGGGTGGGTTTACATAAAAAAAATCAAGGAATCGATGGTGAATTAGAAAACGATCAGACTTATAAGTTTCAAAATATAAAATAAATGTATGAGAGTACGAATATTATTCTCTATAGTTAATTTACTTTTAAACGTTTTGGTCTTTATATTTTAAAAAATTACATTATTAAATTAAATTAAATTAAATTAAATTAAATTAAATTAAATTAAATTAAATTAAATTAAATTAAATTAAATTAAATTAAATTAAATTAAATTAAATTAAATTAAATTAAATTAAATTAAATTAAATTAAATTAAATTAAATTAAATTAAATTAAATTAAATTAAATTAAATTAAATTAAATTAAATTAAATTAAATTAAATTAAATTAAATTAAATTAAATTAAATTAAATTAAATTAAATTAAATTAAATTAAATTAAATTAAATTAAATTAAATTAAATTAAATTAAATTAAATTAAATTAAATTAAATTAAATTAAATTAAATTAAATTAAATTAAATTAAATTAAATTAAATTAAATTAAATTAAATTAAATTAAATTAAATTAAATTAAATTAAATTAAATTAAATTAAATTAAATTAAATTAAATTAAATTAAATTAAATTAAATTAAATTAAATTAAATTAAATTAAATTAAATTAAATTAAATTAAATTAAATTAAATTAAATTAAATTAAATTAAATTAAATTAAATTAAATTAAATTAAATTAAATTAAATTAAATTAAATTAAATTAAATTAAATTAAATTAAATTAAATTAAATTAAATTAAATTAAATTAAATTAAATTAAATTAAATTAAATTAAATTAAATTAAATTAAATTAAATTAAATTAAATTAAATTAAATTAAATTAAATTAAATTAAATTAAATTAAATTAAATTAAATTAAATTAAATTAAATTAAATTAAATTAAATTAAATTAAATTAAATTAAATTAAATTAAATTAAATTAAATTAAATTAAATTAAATTAAATTAAATTAAATTAAATTAAATTAAATTAAATTAAATTAAATTAAATTAAATTAAATTAAATTAAATTAAATTAAATTAAATTAAATTAAATTAAATTAAATTAAATTAAATTAAATTAAATTAAATTAAATTAAATTAAATTAAATTAAATTAAATTAAATTAAATTAAATTAAATTAAATTAAATTAAATTAAATTAAATTAAATTATTGACTATGTTAGAGTTGACGCAAATGAAACGAAATTAAATTATTTACAACACCAAATGAAACGAAAATACAAGATTGTTTAGTAGATGAATTAAGTGCATGACCAGTACTAGAACAATCGAGTGATGTCCCCAACCATACTAGATTCAAATGTTCTTTTGCCTTGATCCTTAGCCTTCTTGCTATTTGTGCTGCTCTTGGATGGAGGAGGGGGCTTCTTGCTGCCGCTTTCACGTTGCTCCAACCATACTAGTTAGATTCAAGATTCAATGGTTCTTTGCCTTGATCCTTAGCCTTCTTGCTATTTGTGCTGCTCTTGGATGGAGGAGGGGCTTCTTGCTGCTGCTTTCGCATTGCTGCAACTCTACCCAGTTTATGACCCTCAAGATCAGTGACTGCGGGCAGGATACTACTGCCATCAACCCATCACCACCACCCATTGATCCTTTAACTTTCTTCAGACCTGACTCCAACGCTGTCTCCAAAAACTCCATGAACCATTTTCCCGCTTCACCTCGTATCTGCTTCGCCAATTTGATTGAGCTCCCTAAACTGGAAGTTGGCGCTTTGACCTCTTCAGCACCAGTGTCGTCCTGTCCTTTCTTATGGTTTGCGTTTGATCTTGGGTGCTTGCGGAGGCTTGCTCTGAACTCGTTTGTCTCACCAACGGATTTGGATGCTGCTACCGCTCTTCTCTTGGTTGAGGTTGCAGTCGAGTTGTTTGAGTTGTGATCTCTCTCTCGCAAAATGGACGCGTAATCCTTGTCGATTTGGTTCTTTATCGATTCCTCCTGGGGTGGTGGAGTGATTAAAGTAGCTGCTTGAATCGCTTCTATGTCAGCCACTGCCTGCACGATCTCTTGGTGAAAGCTCAGAAACTGATCGAAGCAAGCGGCTGGTGCTTCGGGCTTCGCACTACTGCTCAATTCCGAAAACATTCTGCAACAAATTCACGGAACCATATCGAAGCCTTAAAGATCCAATTGCGAGTATGTAGTCCCGGATGTCGGGAGGGGTAGTAGTGTTACAGTTTCACCTGACGACCCGAACTACAGATTCGGTAGCAGAAGCATCACGGAGGGCCTGAAGAGCTGCCTTCTGAGCTGCTTCCCTATGCTCCAGAGCCTCCTGCAAAAGACAACGGGAGTACGTATAAGCACAGTTACAAACCCACCAAGCAAGTTGGTACAACGTAAAGGATTGCACCTTTCCGAGAACGCTGAGCCTTCCGGGCAAGGACATGCCTTGGCTGGAACTTTGCTTTGCGGTGTCACATTCTTCAGATAGATGGTAATGCGAGTTGTCGATCGTAGTTGAAATGCTTTGTTCATCCTCGGCATCTCTGGCAGCACTTCTCAATTTGGTCATGGGTGTGTGAGTTACGTTCTTAACCTGTATCAGAAGGGTAAGAACAGCACAGAAGATTAGCAGACGCTCCTTTCAGCGGCCTCACGAAGAATAGCAAGTTTTCTTAGGGGAGCTTACCACACTTGGGAAGGGACTCTTTGGGATCTTAGGATCTCGCTCGGCGACGCTCTTGCTCCTTGAGAATCTGGAGATGCTGCAGCTTTTCCTTACCGCAGCTGAGCTTGCTTCCTTGGCGTCCGACATCTTAGACAGAAGAGCCCCGCTCACCGACGATCTCGTATTGATGCTGGAGCTTCCTTCCTTGCCTGGTGTTCCACTTGGTTGTGGCGACAAAACACCACCATGCGTCCGGCCCTTCATCGGCGTTTTGTCCTCGAAGTCCAAGGCCGTCGGCTTTATGACGGCGTTCTGCTCCCAGGAACCTCTTCTGGGAACGGAAGAAGCAGTAGCGTGCCTGGCCGATGATTTCTCGCCGCTTCCTCTGCAACGAACGATGGGTTCCGGCGTGCCCATGAGGGGGTGTCGGCCGGGCAGCGGCTTGGCGCCAACGAGCACGGGAACGGGGGACCCCGGCTCCAGCCGATCGACGTGGATGAACTGGCCGAGCTGCAGCTTGTTGCTCAGAACAAGGTCGTCTTGGTCGAAAGGCAGGCTGGCGTAGATGGAGTTGGACGAGTCGGAGAGCTTGATGTAGAAGCCGTGCTTGGGCCAGAGGTCCTTCTCGTCGAGGTCAGCGGGGACGATGTCGGTAACCTGCAAGAGTGCGGTCCGGTGCTCACCCACAGGCTTCTGGCTTCCCGTGTTCATCCCATTGAGAAGCTTCATCAGAACACCGGGCGCGAGTGCTGCCATGATGTGAAGAAGGTGGAGAACACAAGCACCGTGCGGCTGAAACAAACAAAGACGTCAAGCAAATCAATCGATGTTGCAAGTGACGCTCTCCATTCCTACAGTGGATGCATTCAAGATGTGTGGAACAACACAAGAAGAGAAAATTATGGTAGCTGAATGCCATGGATCGTCAGTGAAATGTAATACACGAAGAAAGTCGATCGGACCATTTTTTAACATTGAGAATAAAGAAGGAATAATATGGCGCACCAAAAAGAGTCTAATAATCCTTCTCTGTTACCGAAATAGGAATAAGAACCAACGACAATCGATCTGCTCAACCAGCTCGGCCAGAACAAGAGAGTAAGATAGAAACAATTATAAAGAAAATCAAGAAATAAAGAAAAGAAAACAGACAATTTATTTAGAGATTCGTCCATCACATGCCATTAAACACTTAAGTCTAGCAACCATCACAATAAACAAATAAATAAAAAGCTGAAAAACAAAAAAAGACCATTCAAGACGTCCACAAATCTATGGGTTCATTCATAAAGAAAGACAGATTGGGAGAGATCAATCACTTGAAACCAAGCTGAATTGTGAGAATCCAACCCCCCCCCGCCAAGAAAGACGCAGGCAGGGAGTCCCGAGGTGACGGCTTTATCTTGACAGCGAATGCTGTAGGATGGACGAGAGATGATCTTTCAGGAAAAACCAATGCCGAATGATCGATCACTGCGCTGCAGCTGCAGCTGCAGATTCGGGGAGAGCAGGAGAAGCCCGGCCGGAATGCCTGCCTTCGTTTCGTTTTGTCTTGGTAATGAATCGGTATGGTGAAGAGGAGGTGGGACGGCCGGGGAGAGAGCGCGGCAGCGACAAAGCGTTGAAGGCAGGAACGCAGCAGCGTGAACTTACAAATCATTACATTATTATTATTGTTGTTGTTGTCGTCGCTCCCAACGGTCAAAGAAGTCGAGTGAAGCATCAAAAGTTCACTTCTTTAAGCCTCCGCATTCCACAGGTGTGCACTTTCACGGAGAAGCAGCGATGGCCAGCCCTGTGGATCCCACGGCTTATTTCCAGCTCCGACACGGGTACGTTACCCAGCAATCAGGAACGGGTAAACGGATGTGAAAAAGGAAGGAGCGTTCGGGATTTGGAACGTTGCGCAACGGTCAAATGTTCCTCTTTCGTATTATTATTATTATTGCTGCCTGTTATATTTATTTTATTTAATGAATGGGAGTTAAAATTACGAGAATACCGTCATGCTCTGCGAGTTAATGAAAAGGGGGAAATACTGCCGGAAAGAAATACAATTTACAAAATCTAGTAGAAGTTTTTTTTTCCAAATTTCGTGAAATAAAATGTTCATCTTCGTGACGGAAAGCGTGCCGCATTAAAATAAATAACAGCCGTCGTTGGTCGAGTCAACTCCTTTTTGGGCATTCAAAACATATATATGCACGTGTTAATTTACCGCATTCGCCAACAAACAGATGAAATTAGAAATTTCTTTAATCATTTTCATTATTCTTAATTCAAAAGAAAAGTATATTATTTGATTAATGTCGATAAAATGCAAAAGTATTGTTAATTCCCATCATAAAACACTCATCATTATAACAAATTATGAAAATATTACGCAACGAAATAGGTATAATAATCATCATTTCAAACAATGTTCAAAATCACACTAATACATGGGGAGCAGTAGCTCTGAGACCCCAATCTAAGCATCAGCTCTTCATATCACTGTTTGAGGTCAGATCCGACCTCCATGACGCATTTGAACCCAAACATATTTTCATTATTCTTAATTCAAAAGAAAAGTATATTATTTGATTAATGTCGATAAAATGCAAAAGTATTGTTAATTCCCATCATAAAACAATCATCATTATAACAAATTATGAAAATATTACGCAACGAAATAGGTATAATAATCATCATTTCAAACAATGTTCAAAATCACACTAATACATGGGGAGCAGTAGCTCTGAGACCCCAATCTAAGCATCAGCTCTTCATATCACTGTTTGAAGTCAGATCCGACCTCCATGACGCATTTGAACCCAAACATATTCTCCTGTATAGTAATTACCATGTTGGATCCAACAAGAAGTTTGATGAAATTATTTGACAGTCAAGCATGAACCCATATCTCTTGTACCGGGTTTAATACATGGTGATCAAAGTCTCGAACTAATGTGCATCACAGCATACTGGGTATTTTCATACTATTTTAAGCATACAGTCCACAAGGCAGCTGAGGAAAAAAAAAAAAACAGCTCGCTTGATAAAATAGGGAGTGT
The DNA here is from genome assembly GCA_004837865.1 of Musa balbisiana. Lineage (NCBI taxonomy): Eukaryota > Viridiplantae > Streptophyta > Magnoliopsida > Zingiberales > Musaceae > Musa > Musa balbisiana. The sequence goes on along the minus strand of CM017195.1, from coordinate 20,530,221 downwards.
TTACAACAGATGCATTTATCAGCAAACTCACCAGCAGGCACACATGTACAGAATGAAAAAGGGGGGCAAAAAATACATGCATTTATGGCTTTGTAGAAACATCTATTTGAAAAATAGACCCTTTTTCCTCCCTTTCCTCTTCTCACCAGCCTGCAACAAATAGGAAATTTCATTTTACTACTGACACTCCGTAAACCGATGTGCATGTGTACATAAGTATAATAGAAAATTCAGAGAAATATCATATATAAACCACTTGAAGTTACAGAGATGGGAAAGATGCCAGAGGGCTCTTTAGCTCAACTTTCCAACCAATTATTCCATTTCTTTTCCATTCTAGTAAATGAGATTCCAATTATTGCTGGGTTTTGTTCAGAATTCACAAAACTGCAAAATATTTTTTCTGTCAATTACAAAAGACTATAATTTAAACTAATCAACACTTATTTCCAACACATTTGTCTTTGGTGCACAGTACATTAAAGGGGAATCAAGAAAATAGTAGTTTATATCTACAGAAAAAGTTTGACATAGAAAAGATAATTACTCTGTTATTGTAATCAAGAATTCATGGAACCATATACAACACGATGGGAGAACATTGAGAAAAAAGTTTCAAGGCACAACATATTGATAACCAGATCTTTGATAAGTGAAACCGTTGTAGAAAAGTAAGAGATTAAAATTGGCATTGACCCAGTTCAGGATCAGATAGAATAGTTGGATTCAAGGTCTATGCAAAGTATATAAAAAATTACATATATAACATAAAATACAAAAAGTATACTATTCATTTTTTCATTTCTTTTTCATTTTATTTTATGCTTAGCCTCTTTTCTTATTTTGTTTTTTCTCTGTTTTTTACTCTATCTCCCCCTGAACTTTGTTCATTTGTCAGGTCACAATCCCTTTCCTTCTGAATCTTCTATGTTATGGCAGCTCAAAAGGAGTGCCAAGCAAGGTTGGCATAGGCGTTGTAGGTAGTCTTCTCAATCCTTTTTCCTCTCGCCATTTAAACTTCTTTATCTTCTTGAAGGCAGGCTGGAGCAAGCATCTGTGACATCAGGGCGTCACAAATGGTGGAAGTTGACAGAGGTGAACACAAGCGGATAAGTAAAGGATGATCATTTGAGGTGAATAATAATCAACAGGCTATTTTTACAAATAATTAAGAATGGTCAAATTCCTTTTTAAACCATTCAGTTTACATAATTCACCAGAAAACTAGCCAGGTCATTCAGTTTCTCTAGGTTTTCATGCCTGTCTGATCCAACACAACGGAACCTAAAAGGGGTCGGGATGCTGGTTTCATTGGATGTAGCAAATGCAGCAAGTACCAGTTCTGATAACTTGGAGAATAATGCCCAACATCATTTTCAGCAACTATGAACTGCAACAATGGCAATTGCATAGACAACAAATTACAATAGCTTCTATTAGACTATTTAGCATCCCTGATAATTTCTGAACAATATTATTCTTTAAATGGACATTTGTTTATACATAATGGATGATAGCTACACCTGGGTCAAAGGTAGTTTGACACTGCTTGAGTATGAATCTAAGCCATGTCAGCAGCAAGGCAAGATACAGGTTGGCTAGGAACAACCTGCCGATATAGAGAGCTTGGAGGTGGTTACCAGAGTTAATGGAGAAGTAGCTACCCTTTGTAGATGTTTACTGGGCCAATCAAGCTGATGCTTTATTGGCTGCAGAGGCAACAAGAGTGTCTGAATTTTGCATCTGAAATGAAGTACTGAATTTAGATTTTGCTAGAAAGATTACTTCACAATAGTTAAAATAACTGATGGTGAATGAATTCCACTTGCTAACTAGGCAAAACTTTGCATAGTTAGTAGAGGGTCAAAATTTTGCATACTCATGATAAGCAGAATGTGGAGTTCTGATTGAAGCATACTGCCTTACAATAGCTGAGATGATAACCGGTTAATACACAATCCACAACATTTGAGACAACACACAAAGTGTTCAAAGAAGATTAAGCAGCAACCAATTAGCTTTTGATAATTGTGCATTCACAAAAATTTTTCATGAAAGCACATCAGGTGGCTAATTGGCTACCTATCATGATAAGCTAATCAATGACATGGACAGCGGGCCACAGATGGCTTAAGAGTGTTTTGTCTGTGAATGCTGGGGCTTTGTTTGGTGCTAAATGCTGCCATGTCAACTTTAGAGAGCCATGACAATTTATTCTGCAAAGAGGAATGCCTATTAAACTCCATAATTGAAGTCTTCTTATGATATTTTCAGTCCATCTCTTAAAAATGTTCATTCCAAAGCCCCAATCATGTAAGCTATGCCACATAATAGCAACCAGTTGACAAATTATCACTCAATAATTAAATTTTGGAAGAAATAATAGTACCTTTATCGGTATTTAAATGAGCAAAAAAATGATATACCTAACTAAACAGTTAATCAAATGGATATACTGAGAGCAAATATGGAAAAAAATTAATGTCATTAGAAGATCAGAATATGCTAAGTTCATCACTGAATGCACATAAATACTGAGATAAAAGTATATACCATCACTTTAAATAATCTCATTGTAAGAACAATTGTATCTCGCAGCCTGAAAATGCAAACACGATACATCACTATGAATAATTAGTAGAAATAGCAACAAGATGGCACATACTTTGATCAAGATTACTCATATGCTATGGATAACATTCTATGGTGTAGCTTATCACTAAAACATCAATTGGTATAACGTGGATTAACTGCTAAAATACTAAATGGCATAAACATCCGAAACTCACACACTACTATCTTCTGTCTTCAACAGATGTTCTCCGTTAGTGCCCTGAATCAAAAACTCTGTAGGATGTACATACGGGATTGCAATCTGCACAATAAAATTTATATTCATAGTGTTCTACTTCAACATAGTCCACAGGTACCTTAAACATGTGTACACAAACAACTGAAGGTGAAAGGAATATCATATTTAAGAAAGATCATGCAGATGTTGTAATTACAAACTTGACCACCATAGAGACAAACAAACAAAGAAATATATGGAACTAAGTAATTTCAGATTAACCAATATACAGATAAATAAACAAAGGATTATGGGGAACTTCCAAGCCACCAAATGATTTGCCTGCCCCATTTGCTCCGAATTCATAATCAATCCCAACAAAATAAAAGGTCCCATCAGAGGCCTCCCAATGCATTTGCATCCAAGCCTTCATCACATCACTTCTAATCCTTTAGTTGAAAACAAGATGTCATCATTATTTTACCCTATTCTTGATCTCAGGAACACATCTGGAATCATTCCCCATTTTCTTTATCAAGTAGCACTGTGATTTATAAATACACTCTATCCATCCAATAGTTCTGACCAAGGTCTGAAATTTCATACCGTACCGGAGTTTCGACGATCGCTCGGTACAGTACGGAACGGTATACCGAGCTGTCACGAACGATCGTCGCGCACCCGCAACAACTCCGTTCAACGATCCGTTCGTCGCTCTCACACACATGTACAAATGTTTGGCAGCATGTTTTGCCTTGGTTTTGAGTCATTTTGCTTGTAAAAATGTAAGTTCGAACACGCTACAGCGTTACAAAGCGACCGCTCACCGAACCGAGCAAAACAGCCCCAAAACAGCTCCGTTTTCGTGTGTCGCGGGCTGATTTCTGGAATCTGCCTCCGCTCACCAAAACGTCAGCCATCTCAGCCCCTAGGAACCCCCCGGGTGGCACAGGGCTGGATGGGGCTTCGGATATATGTCGGGCGTTGAACAACCTTTCGAAAGTTCGCACGTTACCTTGACGGGAACTTGTTGTCGCCTCCGGCACCCGGTGAGCAGTTGTTTGTGGGCTTGCAGTTGTTCGTTCAACCTTCTAAAGCCCTTGTTTTCCCCCTCTCCCTCTTTTCTCTTGTGCACGCAAGGTGCTCGCTGAATTGCTTGTAAAGCTTCCCCTTTTCGCGAGACGTCGGGACTTGTCCGTCGCTCGTTCTTTCGAACTAATCAACTTTCTCTTTTACATGTCCTTCGGGACCTGCAAGAGGTTGCAAGTGGGCTGATCTTTGCGGAGCAATATCGCAAGGGCGAAGCGCGACTTAGGCAACGCAAGCTAAGTTCGCGTCTTGGCCGCAAGGGTGCCTCACGCCTTAGGCAATTCCAGCTAAGGTCGTGACATTGTGGTATCAGAACGGGCAAGCACTTCGAGCGAACAGCGAAGGAACTTCGCAACTTCGCCATGGCAAAGCATCGTGGCGAATCAAGCAAGACGGGGCAAGCCGGACCCATGCCCCAAGCAGCCGCAGGTGGGCTGCATGTGCACACTCGCTCTCATGCTGTTGGAGCCGCTCAAGAGGAGCGCGGCAGCGAACGTGATGAGCGAGAAGTTGGCTACTCTCCGCGAGCGGAGGAAGCGCAATCTGGAGCGCTAACTGGGAAAAAGAGTCACAAGGAAAGACTCACAACAGCGGAAACCCGCCTGGATGTTCTTGAAGCGAGCGTGGAGGAACTCTACCACGGCCAACAAAGGCTTGTCGGAGTAGAGAGCTCACAAGAGGAAGCGGAGTCCAGGATCGATAAGGTCGAGGCCCTAGTCGACCGACTGTCGGATGACACCAAAGACTTCGTGCAACACTTGCAGGAAGTGGTGGCGGAACTCACTTCAAGGGTGGCTATGCTCACTAGAGCACTAAATGCGGGAGGAAGCAACACTCGCGTTGCACCACCACAAAACTTGAGGGCACCCGAGCCTCATGGTTATGGAGGGGCCAGAGATGCCAAAGAGCTCGAGAATTTTCTATTCGACATGGAACAATACTTTCGAGCTACGAGGCCCGATTCTGAAGACACCAAAGTTTCTATAGCAACAATGTATCTGAACGGAGATGCGAAACTTTGGTGGCGAATCCGTTGGGAGGAGATCCAACAAGGTCGGTGTCGAGTTGACACATGGGAGGACTTGAAGTGGGAGTTGAGAACTCAATTCCTACCGGAGAACACAGAGTTCGTCGCAAGGAGAAAGTTGAGACAACTCCGCCAGAGTACTTCTATCCGAGACTATGTCAAACAATTTTCTGCACTCATGCTGGACATACAAGACATGTCCGAGAAGGACAAACTGTTCAGCTTCCTCGATGGTCTGAAGCCGTGGGCTCAACAAGAACTTAATCGAAGGAATGTCACCGATGTAGTCGGGGCAATTGCTGCTGCAGAAAGGCTCACTGACTTTGTTTCCTCCGAAGACCCGAGAAGAAGGAAACAATCTTCAGGCAATCGCCCTCCAAAACATTCTCGAGGGAAGGAGCTCGGGGGCGAACAAAAGAAGAGGAGTTCCCACAAAGGGCCAAACCCAAAAGGCAAGGCCTCAAAACCTGGAGGATGCTTCTTGTGCGGAGGGCCGCACATGGTGAGGGAGTGCCCACAAAAACAGGTACTCAATGCTTTAACAGCTTCCATCCACCCCCCCCCCGATCGGACAAGGGCAAAGCTGTCGCTCTTAGTTCGAGCAGTTCTGAATCCAACAACGACGATGAGGAGTCGCAAGGACCCCGGATGGGGGCGATGCGTTTGTTAAACGCCATGCGGGGTCAAGTGGGGGAGAACACGAAGACGAAGCTACAAAAAGCAGGAATTGGTGAACTGATGTACGTAGACATCAAGTTAAATGGCCAAGCGACCCGTGCTATGGTGGACACGGGTGCCACCCACAACTTCATTGCCGATTCAGAAGCAAAGCGACTTGGGTTGATCTTGGAGAAGAGCCCAAGTCGAATGAAGGCGGTGAACTCGGAGGCCAAGCGAATCTCCGGGTTGGCGAAGGGAGTTCCCATCAAGATCGGAACATGGAACGGGAACACCAACATGATAGCGGTGCCACTGGACGACTTCCAAGTGATTCTTGGAATAGAGTTCATGCACGCAGCGAAGTTGGTGCCAATGCCATTCCTAAACTCCTTGTGTATGATGGGGGGTGACGATCCCTGCGTGGTTCCCGTCTCTCGGAGAGGAACCAAGGAACCCCAACACATATCGGCTTTGCAACTGAAGAAAGGGGTGCGAAAAGGTGAACTAACATTCGTGGCTGCTATGAAGCTAGAGCCACTCGGCGAGAAGGCCATTCAAGAACCTGCTATGGTGGCGAACGTCCTGAAGGAGTTTAAGGATGTTATGCCACCCGAGTTGTCGAAGACTCTTCCACCACGCAGAGGCGTAGATCATAGCATCGAGTTGGAGCCAGGAGTGAAGCCTCCAGCGAGACCACCCTATCGAATGCCCCCACCAGAGTTAGTTGAACTCAGAAAGCAGTTAGGCGAACTGCTAAGTGGTGGTCTCATCCGCAGCTCTAAAGCACCATTCGGAGCTCCAGTCCTCTTCCAGAAGAAACAAGATGGGAGCCTCCGACTATGCGTTGATTATCGAGCACTCAACAAAGTGACAGTGAAGAACAAGTATCCCATCCCGCTCATCGTGGACTTGTTCGACCAGTTGGGCAAAGCTAAGTATTTCTCAAAACTCGACCTTCGGTCGGGGTATTGGCAGGTGCGCATTGCTGAAGGCGACGAGGCGAAGACTACCTGTGTGACCAGGTATGGAGCGTTTGAGTTCTTGGTGATGCCTTTTGGCTTAACCAACGCTCCGGCCACGTTTTGCACTCTTATGAACCAACTATTCAAAGAGTACTTGGATAAGTTCGTGGTTGTTTACTTAGACGATATCGTCGTCTATAGTCAAACGCTCGAGGAGCATGTCCAGCACCTACGGACAATCTTCAAGGTTCTCAGGGAGAACACTTTGTTCGTAAAAAGGGAGATGTTACTTTGCCCAAACAGAGATCATATTCTTGGGGCATCAAATCGGTGATGGCTCCATTCGCATGGATAAATCAAAAGTGCAAGCGGTTGCGGAATGGCGGACTCCAAAGAAGGTGCCAGAGTTGAGATCCTTCCTTGGTTTCGTCAACTACTATCGACGCTTCATAGCGGGGTACTCGAAGCGTGCAACTCCACTTACGGAGTTGCTAAAGGAGAAGCCTTGGAAGTGGTCTGACAAATGTGAAATAGCATTCCAAGATCTGAAGGCTGCCGTTATGGAAGAACCAGTACTCAAATTGCCAGACTATTGTCACGGACAAACTTCAAAATAGGATGTTTGATGTAATGCTTATGTATGTCCGTGTCTTTTGGTATGTTCATGCTTTGAACAGCATGTAGAGGGACGGCCGAAGGCTTAATAGTCTCATTTTAGTTTCGGTCTGTAGTGGACCATTTTACCCCTTTGTTGTGCAACTGTTCAGAGCTTGTATAGTTTGTTTGTATTTTGCATTGGCTAAGAAGTGTTTCCGGAGATGATTGCTTGTGGATCCCGAGTGAGGCGTTTTCTCTAACCCGTTTTCTCTTTTGTAGGTCCTAAGGGACCATGGGAGGTTTCGGGGAGGCTAACCTTTGCGGACAGACACGCAAGGGTGCCGCACGACTTAGGCAAAACCAGCTAAGTCCGTGACACTATGGGGAGCCTTTTGAAGTCCATACAGATGCTTCGAACTTCGCTATTGGGGGAGTACTCATGCAAGAGGGTCATCCGGTGGCCTACGAGAGCCGCAAGCTCAACGAGACCGAGCGGCGGTATCCAGTGCACGAGAAGGAGATGACAGCGGTGATCCACTGTCTACGAGTTTGGCGACACTACCTCCTCGGATCACGATTTGTGCTAAGGACGGACAACATCGCCCTGAGCTATTTCCAAACACAAAAGAAACTCTCCCCAAAGCAAGCACGCTGGCAGGACTTTTTGGCTGAATTTGATATGGCAATGGAGTATAAGCCTGGAAAGGCAAATGTCGTGGCTGATGCATTGAGTCGGAAGGTGGAGCGCGTGAATGCCGTACAATTGGAGGGCGGAGGCCAAGCAAGTCAGTTGCACTCCAACTTCCTTTCCAGGGTCAGGGATGGACTATATAGTGACCCCCAGGCAGTCATCCTGATGCAGCTCATCAAAGAAGACAAGGCACGACGATTTTGGGTCCAGGAGGGACTCGTTTACACAAAAGGGAATAGGGTTTATGTTCCCCGAGTGGACAATTTGAGGCGTGAACTCTTAAGAGAGTGTCACGATTCCCTTTGAGCTGGACACCCAGGCATTCACAGAATGTTGGCTCTCGTGGAGAGGGCCTTCTACTGGCCGAAGATGGGAACTGATGTGGAGGAATATGTTCGAACATGTCTCACTTGCCAACAAGACAAGGTAGAGCAGCGGAAGCCGGTAGGACTTTTGGAGCCGTTGCCTGTACCAGAAAGGCCGTGGGAGAGCATTTCCTTGGACTTAATATCAAGCTTGCCACTTGTAGGGAGACTCGGATCGATACTCGTGGTGGTCGATCGGTTTTCAAAGTATGCAACTTTCATTACTGCTCCCCTACACTGTTCAGCGGAAGAGGCGGCCAAGCTGATGATGAAGGATGCGGTGAAGTATTGGGGAGTCCCGCACAATATCATTAGTGATCGAGACGCTCGGTTCCTGGGACGATTTTGGACCGAGCTATTCAAATTGTTGGGGTCAAAGTTATACTTCTGCACAAGCCTCCACCCCCAGACGGATGGCCAGACTGAAAGGATAAACTTGCTCCTAGAGCAATATCTTCGGCACTACGTGAGTGCCAACCAACGAGATTGGGTGAAGCTGTTGGACATTGCCCAATTCTCCTACANTTAGGGCAATTGCATTTTCTGCATAAGGCATATTATTTTTTGCATCTATATATCGAATAATGTATACAATGGAAGAAGTGAAATCTATAAAAGTTTAATAAAGAATCATGACATCCTACAATTATATAAACTATGATTTTTATAATCCATAATATAAAATTTATAGAATAGTAGCATCTTTTGACAGGATACTTACAGTTTAATAACATATTAAGATCCTTTTATAAAAAAATATTTCATATCTTTCAGCGTATAAAAGTAACTAAAAGAGAGGATTAAAGTTTACATTATGAATTTAATCCTTAAAACTACATAGTTTAATATATATGCTTTTCTTGAAGATTAAAGTTATATAAAGCATGGTGTAAAACTCCTCCCACGCTAGAATTCTTAGTTGAAGAGACCCAACATAATTTTTTGATGTTGTCATTTAGTATTCTTGTAAGTATGTTAACATCTAAATATGGATTGAAAATTCTCACAATTACCATTTTTATATTTGAATAATATCTTGTTCCACCTTGTTTAGGAATATAATTGATTATTCCTCTCGTATAGTTTCGAAATAGCGAAGCGTTGCCACTCCACGTACGGGAGTGCTAAGGAGAAGCCTTGGAAGTGGTCTGACAAATGTGAAATAGCATTCCAAGATCTGAAGGCTGCCGTTATGGAAGAACCAGTACTCAAATTGCCAGACTATTGTCACGGACAAACTTCAAAATAGGATGTTTGATGTAATGCTTATGTATGTCCGTGTCTTTTGGTATGTTCATGCTTTGAACAGCATGTAGAGGGACGGCCGAAGGCTTAATAGTCTCATTTTAGTTTCGGTCTGTAGTGGACCATTTTACCCCTTTGTTGTGCAACTGTTCAGAGCTTGTATAGTTTGTTTGTATTTTGCATTGGCTAAGAAGTGTTTCCGGAGATGATTGCTTGTGGATCCCGAGTGAGGCGTTTTCTCTAACCCGTTTTCTCTTTTGTAGGTCCTAAGGGACCATGGGAGGTTTCGGGGAGGCTAACCTTTGCGGACAGACACGCAAGGGTGCCGCACGACTTAGGCAAAACCAGCTAAGTCCGTGACACTATGGGGAGCCTTTTGAAGTCCATACAGATGCTTCGAACTTCGCTATTGGGGGAGTACTCATGCAA
>CM017195.1:20227865-20515365 GCA_004837865.1 Musa balbisiana | reverse complement strand
AGTTTCATGTTGGACATCAAAAAGGACTGAGAGATCATTTCATCACAAAATACAAAATGTCAAAATATTCTAAATAAAGGCAATTGGAAATATTTGCCTATTGTCTATAACATCTTCGAGCATAGTAAAATCCTTCAATTTAAACTGAAATAATCCTTTCTCATTACACTTGAGTTTTTGTGCTATTTTTCTTGGACATAAATTATCTTCCCATTAATGTATTGAAGTACATTATATCTAGGAACAAATGCAACAAATCTTTACAAACATCCTCATCAGTTGTGACCAAAGGCTACATTACCTTCAGAACTTGCATCGAATGATTTTTATACACATTCCAGTATATATAACATCAACAAGGATAAAAATTTAAACAAATATAGACATTATACCTACATCTGAAACCTTATATCTTGTCATAAGGGAACTTTTTCAAAATGAGAATATGACTGAAGAACATGAAAAAAACCAAAAAAAGGGGCATAAAGAGGAGGAGAAAAGAGAGAAACTGGGGGGAGGGAACAGGATCCATTTAAAAAATAAATGCATGACAAGGGAAGCATCATACAGTAGTATTTGGTTGAAATTTCTCCGTGACAACAACACCACGTGGCCCAGTGCATTTTATGCTGTAACCTTCTCTCTTTATTGACAAAATAGCAGGATCCCATATGTCAAGATATCTAGTCTGCCGATAAGTGAACACATTCAAAACACTAGTGACATAAGTATTACCCCAGTGTACTTGATTTCCCACTGACAAATGCAAGAGATAAAAAAGGATAGCAGCAAACATACCGATAGCAAAACCTCATATGATACATGTCCATCCGAAAGAGTTCTCTTAATTTGCTCTTGCATTTCAGGATCTGTCAAACGATAAAGTAAAAGTGCATATTTATATAAAGTTAAAAGATAGGCTAGTGCCTCAAACAAAATTAAATATTAAGAATAGAATCAGGCACTTAGCAACAAGATTAATATAGCAACGCTAACTGCACGGAGACATAAACATTCAAGTAAAAGAGGAAAAGGTAACCTGAGACAACGAGGACTTCATTACAAGTCTTAAAGTAGCATGCAAGTAACAGATGTTACAATTAATCAGCATTAGAGAGAGGGGTAAGACAAATACGATTAAACATCTGTGGAAGTTCTGCCCACAGCAAAAGAACTTTCTCAATATAGTAAATATACATAACAGTGAATGCTTAAACAAACTATTAGGAGAACTGGATCTAAGCCCTATGACTTCTATGCAATCCATAAATCAACGTTTACATAAATATAGAGACTACTATTCAGGTTCTGGATAAGGGATAAATTGCTAGTAACATCTCTATACCGTCATACAGTCCCCCACTTGTGGACCAGAAAATTTTCAACTAAAACACACAAGTGATCTACGCTTCACAAGGTAGGATCATTTGTGAGTGCATGCTTTTAAGACAATATCATCTTGTAGGAAGAAAATTTTCATCAAAAACACAAGAAAGCCTTGGTTTCAAATATCATGTTTAATAGAAAATGGGAGATAGAGAAACGTCCAACTCAATAGAAACATGTGCCTCACCACAAGTTATCTTTCTTTGATCATTAGCAAAAACCTTTACAGGTTCACCCTACAGTAAGAAAAAGGGGAGGTACTATTAGCAAAAATGTCACCAAAACCTGTGTAGTTATCAACAGAAAGTAATGAATATATTAATCTATTATTTCTTAAATTAAACACAAAAATCTGCTCAATATGACCACAAGACTTCCTGCTGTTTGTTCCTGAGACCGTATCTACTTCAGCAAATGGAAGTACTTTCTGTAGTTGAAAACTTGAAAAGTTTCTAGAAGAACATTTATGGACCGAGAATTTCTTCTACAAGAAAATTCTAAAAATTCTCTATGAAAATTATAATGTAGATGATTAACGTTTTGAACAAAAATCTTCTGCATTTCTCTAAACCGTCTACCAGTCTTCAGTCTGTAATCTTCCTTGCAACTCAAGCAGGCTATCATCTCTTTGGATTTGACACAGTACAATTGCAAAAATCATTAACAGCAAACAGATATACCTTCCGCTTCCTGTCATCCAGGGGTTGGACTTCAATAGCAAGGTATGAGTCCACGTCATCAGCAGTAACTAAATAAGTGGGTTGTTTTGCTCCTACCAACAGAGTGATCATGAGCGCCAAATTTCCTTGAACAAAGATAAACAAGAGAAGGATAGAACTTGAACAATTTGGGAAATATTATACCTTCGATGTAGTTCACAGATCCATCTTCTAAATACCGTACCCACTACAAATGGGAAAAAGAACTGTTGTTACTACTTACTAATGAGACTGAAAATAGCACCCCAAAGTTTCAACCAAAAATATAAATGCTGCAATGTTTGTTGAAACAATGGTACAGGAGTTAGAAACAGCACCCCAAAGTTACAACTAGTAGTTCCATTGATTGAGTAGCCACTTGCTTGAAGTTCCCTTCCAGGAAATGCTTCACCAGAAATTCGAAGACCGTCTATCGCTGGCAAGGGATCATCATCTGCTGCTGCATATTTGAAGTTACTATAAGAAGTCATGGATCATCACTTCATAACCTGAAATGAAATAATACAAATGTATAAATAGTCTCATACCTTCAGAGAATGAAGAACTGGGCTCCTCAAGGACAGTTGGAAGGTAAGGGTAAGAGTTTGGATCGTCCTGTCCAGATGATAAATAAGGGGAGTTTCCAGGAGCCCAGTGTACAGTAGGTTCTATTCCATGCTGAAGAGAAACAGTCTCAGAATCATCATTCCTGCTGCTTTTAATATTTTTGGAGTCAGCACTAAGATGTGCAACATGAGAGTCGTCTTGATTTGTTTGAATTGAAGCATCGTAGGCAATGGAATTCCTGAAAAGACAACAGAGACAGGAATAATATCAAGGCAGTAGATAGATTGCCTCATTTTGCGCCACGGATGGCATATGAATCACATTAATTAGCATAGTACTTACAACAAATTTTTTTATTGAAAACAGATTTCTGCTACATCATAGCAATAATATAAAGAAGATAGCAGTAACACTGATGTAAATATGTTATGAAAGAACAAATGTGTGATTGAGCAGAAATTGGTAAACAAACCGCTGGAAGAAAAAACAGAAAAGAAGCAGCTGCTGCACTATCCAAAATGTCTGCAAAAACTCACTTGTGTGGCACTTCTAATGCATTTGTTGTTAGTTACTTAAAAAGCACCAATTCCTGGCCTGTGATTTTTGGTTCAAGCAAATAAGGGAGAGAAAAAAAAGTTTAACAGTCACAATAAACTTGAACCAAGGCTTGAAGTCCAGTCCTTGCTGCAGTAACTCTATATATTCATCAGGCAGGATGAAGGTCAAATCTCATGTACCTCTGTAGTACAACCACAACTGTTGATGCTCACAAGCTTACCAAGTCAATGAAGAAGCTTTGGAGAACCTGAAGATCTATTACCTGTTAATAATGGGCGAGGTTGAGAAGGAAAAGGAGTATAGGAATGGAATACAAGAAAGAATAATAAAAAGAAGATAATAGACAATGGAGGAATAAGAGGGGTAACAAAAGAAGTAAAAAGGAAACAGAAGCAACATTAAGGACAAAGCTCGTGAAATTTCTTTTAAGTTGTAGCATCGACTTGACAAATAACTAAAGATACATTTCAACAAGAAGTGACCAAGGGTGGTGCAGTAGGTGTTCCATGCAAGTTAGAACTAGATAAAGTCAAAGACATCAAGAAAAAGTAGCAAGATAGTATTTTCAAATAACCAAAAGAAGTACCACCCGTTACACTGAATAATTAGATCAAAGCCTAAATGGGGTCTTAATTGAACAAGAATAACTCTGGAACCATAAAAAGAACACCATAGATCTCAATGTGCACAGAAAGAACCCCACCTGTTAATACACAAAAAGTAGCAAGATAGTATATTTAATTATAATTAGACCCCACCTGTTAAAGAAAGAACCCCAATGTGCACAAAGAGTAGCAAGATAGTATATTTTCAAATAACCAAAAGAAGTACCACCCGTTACATCGAATAATTAGATCAAAGCCTAAATGGGGTCTTAATTGAACAAAAACAACACTAGAACCATAAAAAGAACACCATAGATCTCAATGTGCACAAAGAAAGAACCCCACCTGATAAGAGCATCTCATGAATAGTGCCAAGTTATCAAGACTGACCTTCTGGTTAAAGGAATGTTTGTCTCTGGGATGTCATGGTCCAAATTCTTTGTATGAACACTACTTGGTACAGGTTGCTGGTTCTGGTTCCTGACTGCCTCCCAGTCAGGTCTCGTTTGAAAGTTGGAAGGAGAAGAAATTGGAGACCGTGCATGTGGATAGGCTGCCTGTGGCACGATTTCCAGGTTATTTTTGTCCTGACACAAACATATTAGATTAGGAAAACTTGATTTAAGATACCAAGGAGGAAACTAAAATGGAACAACATATGACATACAGAAACAGCCACTTGTGCACCAAGCGGTTCGGAAGGTGATTGTGGTGGAAAGCCTGGATTATTTGATGACTCTGCATACCAAGGAGCTAACTGGTACTGAGACTCTTTCAGTTTCTCCTGCAGAGAGTATGTTTGTTGGCAAGGTTATTTCAGGCTTCTACAAGAAATTTTCAGCAAAAAAATATTCAATTTTTACCAGTTCGGTGCACTTCCCTAATGGTCAACAGAACATTGAAATTTTTAGAACACAATACATGTATCAACATCTTTTCTAAGAAAGAGGATACCTCAGCGATGATGAGTTTCTCCTGCAAATGTCTGAACAAAACCTACAAGAATTAAATGCACATACAATAAGAAAAGACATAATACAAGCAATTTCTTAAAAATATCTAATCAAAACATATTAACCATTGATAAGTCACAATATTTCTGAATTTCATTCTTAAATATGTCTTTTAAGTAAAAAAATCATATCTTATAAATATCTTTCAATTTGACATCAGGTAGGAGAACTTGTCATTATATGCAGAAAGACAAAGGAAGTTGCATATCCAACCTGAACCATTAAACTCTTATTCAAGGTTTTATATGTCATGTCATAACCATGCTGATCAGGCACTAGCAAAGAATGCCAGTAACATACCATGCTAGTACAGCATGTCTTGCACGCAATTATCAGTCTGACTCGCATATTCAAGCTTTGACATGCTTTCTCGACCGTTTGCTTACCCTTAAATTCACACAATAGATATGTACTTTAAGCCATGGATCTGCCATCTGGTGTTCTCTTTTTACTTGTTTGATGCTTTAAACATCATAATGTCGTGATTGAACTAATTTATATCTGTTAATTATCGTGAAATAGGCTGTGTAGAAGAATGGATTTAGAAAACATTTCATTTTAGTCAAAAACAAACCAAAGCATGAGTAAATTGTTGAAAACATCATACACAGTGGATAGTGTACAATAATAAATTCCAAATAGAAGACCAATCATAAATATTATATATTGGAAAGTTTTAACATAACCCCAGTGTCAGACTTTTAAAACAAAGGTCACAGTTTGACCACTCAGTACCAAAAAGAATGAAGGAAAAACACATATGCCACCATCTGCTAATTTCAAGTTGATGCAAGTATTGTGAAGATATTATTGATGCTGTGGACAAATTATGCATTGATATTGTCATGATCAAAGTATTGAATACTCATGAGACCTACATACTAACCATGTATTTACCAGTCTGACCAATTACCATATCAAAATCTATGTAGTTCAATCTGAGTTTACATATTATTCTCTTTTAAAAATTCTACTGGTTCATTTAATGATACCGGACTGTATAGGTTGGCTTACCACTAGTTTAACAGTATCATCTTGGTTCAATAGGTTGCTGAAACATACATAGAATAAGTATTTAAATCCTTGATCAGGATGTACCATCCATAACAAGATAATCTGCATTGGTATTAAGAAGGGTACATCAAAAGACACATCAAAAACCATCCAGATGGCTTGATGCGTATCCACTATGCTACTGGACATGTCATGAGACTAGGAGGCTGCTTGGGTGTTGGTTCAGGAGCATGTTAAAGAGAGGATGACCTGGGAATGATTAAACCCAGTTCGAGTCGTGCTCCAATTCAGCTCAACCGGAGTTCGAGTCGAACTCCAATTCAATTTTAATCTGGCCAAACTAAGCCCAAGCTCAAGAGCTAGATTCAGTTAGCTCAAAGAACCCATCCAGCTCAATCCGAGTTTAACTCAGATTGAATGGAGAGTTGGACTCCAATTGAGAGTCCAACCCTAGTTAGGAGTCCTCCCCTCCACAGTTATAAAAGGTGTGGCAGCACTATTCACAGCAGAAAAAACATCAGAAGCTTCATCACAGCAGCCGGCCTAAAAGTTGAGAATCTGCAACAGCCTCAACCATCAGAATCCAGCAGCAGCTGACCCTAGAGTTGAGAGACAGCAGCTTCATCAGGAGATCAATGAAGTCCAACTGGCCCTAGAGTTTGAGAGAGGAGTCCACAACTTCTTCTTCAACAGCCGCAGCAGCAACTCCAGCAACAGTGGTAGCCATCCACAGCACCCTAAGAAGAGGTGCAGGCGACTGAGAAAGAGGAAGAGAGAGAGACATAGAGAGAGGTGGCAGCCAGCTTGCAGCCTCGAGAAGTCAAGCTTGTTGCTCAAAAAAGTCTCTTTGTAGTTGCATGTTTTAGGTACTCCTTTTCAAGAGCAAAATAGATTGTTTCCTTTCTAAATTTCTTCCTGTAGCGGTTTTCTCAATCGTCCCAAAAGATGTAAATTTGCTCAGAGGAGGGATCAAAATCGAGTCCTTCCCCCAAACAGATCACAGGAACAGAAGATAAAGGAGATTTACATGATTAGGATCAAACAAGCAAAAAAATATTGATACTCTTTAAATCTTAACACCAAGTGGTAACCAACCAAAATGATGAGTTCAGCTTGACTAGCCTCAATATGGATTAATACTAATCTATATACTGCAGTAACCATATGGCGTACAACAGAACATTGTGAACACCACTACTAGATGCCATTTCAGTTTGGCATAGTGCATAATGTTCTTTATAGTTGATGTTTTAATATTGCCTTCGTTCTTTTTTTTTGTTTGGAGAGCTAGTTAACAGTTTCGTTGCATATGCTCCACTTGGTAATTCCATAGGATTTACTGACATTAAGGATGGACTACCCAATATTAGATCACTAACATCATCATCAAATGCAAGGCAGTCTTCATTTCATCTAGAGATATGCAGCATTAAAGGTTCTCTTCCTCAGAAAATAGCTGCAACAAATCCATTGGGTCCTAAGCAGATTTTTCATGCCATCCTTCTACCTATTAGAAGAGAACCAATTATAAAATGAACAATGATAAAGAAAGAGATTATTATACAAGGAACAGCCTACCACATAAGAGATCATAACAGATGCATCTTTTTTCCACTTGTCAAAAAGAATTTGACATAAATTGCACATCTGCAGGACACAAGCAGATTAAATTTCTAAATACCCATCAACATTCCTTGGCAAGATTATAGATGCATTTTTCTAGTGGGATGTGGTCAACCACATATGTGAGGCATCAATATGCTTTTCTTTTCACTTGGCACCATGTGATTCGCATATGAATCACTGAAACTTGCATGTAACTGTACGAAACATATTCTAGTATTTCAAATGTTTTTGCCTTTAGTAATCTGCAGTTGCAGGATAAATCACAACTCTGAAAAGCTAAACTAACAGCATTTACCACTTAGACCAAAATTTACAATCTTATTTTTCTGGAAAAACAACCTGGCAACTTCAACAGAGGCACTTCTCTTGTTCCAAAACACCGACTTTCTTTTGCTCAAGTGTTCAATCCTAAATGCCACAGCTCATCAAAGTGTCATGTACCAAGCTGAATACTGATGAAGGCTAGCACGGAAGCACATAATATTGCTTATGATACCTCAAAAGCAAAGGCATAAATGACTGTGAGATCCTACACAATTTGTCCTATTGATATGAGGTTGGATAGACCACATATAAAATAAAGTATCTGCTCTTTAGAAGACCTTTCTGTGTCTTTTTAATCTGGAAGCAATCCAATGGATGCCTATGTTATGTATGTCTAGCAACAAAAACAAGCCGCAGTTTGTCAAACCATGGTTATTTAGCAGAAACACAAAACATGAACATGCATAACTACACTAGGCTCACATCATAGAACAAATTCAAGAAACTCAGCAAATAAGGTCCCAATGTTCACATGCAAAAAAACTGGTTCTGATAGCTAAGATATTTACAGAAAACTCAATACACTAACCTTGAGATTGCTGACAATTGACTGAGCATCAACTACAGAAGGCTGGAGACCATGTTCTGATAAAAGAGGTACTAAAGAAGATACAAAAGTTGATCTCTCTGCATGTGCTGCCTACATAAAGAACAGAAATGGATACAAAATCTCATTACTGATTGACAGTGCAGAAAATTACTCTAAAGAAATCAATTGATTTTTCCTACACACTAACAATACCCAGAAAAACAACCATGATTTTGAATGTCAAAGCAGTTAATAAATCGCTACAGATCATAAAATGCTACAAAAGATAATTAATCTGCATCAGAAGCAGACACTAACAAAACAACCCAGACAATCAGGAAATCCTGATCTGCAACATGGAACCAGCTGGAATTTTGTTTGGCTAAGATGGATTGGTTGATCAGCCAATAATTTTTTTAGAATGGCCAATAACAATCTAATCCAGGCCAAGTTGGATTCACCAACTGCCAACCAAATCTAGCCAGATTGGCCAATCCTACTCGATCTCAACCGATCCGACAAGATTTAAGAAAGATAATACTTTTTCCTATTACTTAGTAGAATCCGACAAGATTTAAGAAAGATAAAACTTTTTCCCATTACTTAGCAGAAAATGTAACTCAATGGGTGGTATTAAATAGGAACAACCATTAACCAATAGAAGCTCATGTGTATAAATATATTCAAAGTTATACATGTCAAAATGATGAGGAAGTTCAATAATCAACAAGAAACAGTACTTGCAATGCATATGTTAGACGGATGTTCTCTTCAATAATATCTTGTCTGTAGGAAATAGCTTTTGATGCTGCATCAACCAAATCCTGCTGTTGCTGATCAAATGCCTGAATCATTGATTTGTGAGATATCTTTTACTTAACACTGACAAGTTTAATATCAACAATTATAGAGTTTCAGGATAGTGATAAGCTTGCTCACCATACGCATATAAGCAATACGCTTTTCTAGAACATATTTCTCATTGCGTATTTGTGTTTCCTATAAACAATGTACCACAATTTGATTAACAATAGAAATTTCCACAGCCAAAGAAGGGATATAGAGACTATATCATGCTTTCATTCACCTTCACTGAATAGTCAGCAAGATGTTTCCTTAACTGAGCTATTTCTTCTTCATGCTCTCTGACCTTGACAATGAGTTCCTGACAAAAATAATATTTCACTTCCAAACACAAGTAATTGCAATTGCAATTCTGGAGAAATAGAAAATACCTGTTTCCAGAGAATATTTGAATTGATACCAGTCACTGGCACCAGTCCATTTCCAGGTGAATGAAACCGCTGATCATGTTCTCCATCCTTCTGTTGCCTACCAAAAGGGTATAACACACACAACATCATAACTTGTCAAGACTGCATTCAAAGATTCATGGTATAAATGTGACATAATAAATTTCCATGCTGCACATAAGCTTACCTGTTAGGAGAAAGGGATCTAGACGATGGTGTAGAGTACTGAGATGGACCAGCACTATCTCCACCAGACTGTGTTCCAGGAAATTTTTTTAAATCTCCATTAACCTTGTTGCTCTCAAAATAATGTTGATTTATTGTGCTAGTTTTCACAGAAGATTCCTCCCTTCTAGCAACCCCATTCTGATGAATTACAAGCATACCCTGAGGATTCAATGAAGAACGATTATCCACCCATCTGTTCCTGTCCACCTGAGTTCCAGCTGAAGAATTAGAATGATGAGTTTTGTAGGTCTCCACATCGTCATTTGTTGGTATCTCAGAAGGTCTTGAAGATGTAGCCTCTAATCTCTGAAAAATAGAATGGAAAAAAGTCATATCCATGAGTCAGATCTTGTGAAGGCATCTGGCATCAAACATAAATTGACCTTTAACTACTTTTGTAATAATAATGGAATAGATCACAGAGTCAATTACATCATACAATTATGAAGCCTGTATAAATCTTCCTGGAATGTACCCTAATCAGAATAGTTAACAAAATCCATGCAAATACCAATAGATCACATATTACTTGTTTCTAACACATTTACATAAGGCTTAACTTTTCTATTGGAAAAGTAGATGACAGACTCAAGCATATACTTAGAGGAACATACAAGAATAAGAAGCAACAATAAGTGACACTACCGAGATAGTTGTTCAATGGACAACTGTCTCAAAGTAGAGAGAAAACTGTGGAAAGTTGGATGCTTTACATGAAACAGAAGCAAGGAATTGAACCACATATCTTCCAAGTTCTAACATGAAAGACAATTTTCAACAAAGATGAGGATGTTAACTAAAACTGAATCAACGAACAAAACAATGCAAAATGTTAACCTACCATGCCAAAAAGGAGAAGAGATTTTCTAAGTCCTCGTCCAGTGGCAGAAATTCCAAAAATACATGCATGCTAAGACAAAAAAGTTTAAAAGTTGTCCATACAATCATTGTGATTGCATCTGAGAGTAACTTCTTAGGCGTGCAACTGCCTGAGTATTTTTAATTGCCTTCTTAACAAGTGAACATAAAACAACCATAGATTACCAGTTTACCACCTCCTCAGAGAGTCCAACTCTTGATGCCATGGACTTCAAAAAATATGCCTCTTTTATGATGCAAAAGCTACTAATGTTGCTTCTATGAAACTATGAAGCTAATAAATTGGTTATAGTTGTAACTTAGAGGAACATCTAGATTATTTTAAGATGCTTCTTCGAATAGTATTATCAGTGTCAAAAAATATGAAGTTTATGGTTGCATCTTGGAGCTTTTGAGCCCTGAAAATTATGCTTTATTAATGTATCGATAAAGATCAAAAAATAACAAGCAATAAATGTAACATTTGAAGTGATTGATGTGCATGACAAGCAATCATGCTATCATCATGAAGTGATTGTTGTGCATCTACTAATTATAAATTAACCATCTAAAGATGTTCAAGAAGTTGCTAATATTTTCACCATAACTAGAATTTGTTTCCTTACCATATGTCTCTTTGGCAATTGTTAAATATAAAGTAGCAAACATTTCTCACTGTATTAAGATGGCAACAAATATTGCTCAAAGAACCTTAGGAGTTAGGACCCAAATGTTGGCCCTTGTCAGATCACTTATGTTACCCGTCAGAATTTAGCGAGATGAAATTATACATCAGTTGTTATTTTGCAGTAAGATGGCAGATGAGATTCCTCCAATTATGCCTATGAGGTTGACATCAGATAGTTTACATTGTTGTGCTTTGTGCTATCAGCTGGTAAAGAGAAAGCTTTGCACTCTTATTAGAAAACAGATTGTCAACTATCACAATCTCAATGGTTTTCTTGCACCTAATAAGCACATTATGATTGCCATAAACTACGAATATTAAATCAGTTTAAAAGATTAATCATCAATGCTTAAAAACCTTTGAATGTTGCAGTAAGATGGTAGATGATATTCTTCACATTATGCCTTTGACGTAGTTGAATAAGTGAAAATTTCTTGCATATCCACATAAAGTTGGCCAACATGATGAGGAGCCAACTTTTTTTTCTATTTGAAAAACATAACACCAACATACAATTAGTTCTTAGAATAGACAGAGAAAGATTTGATATGCTGTTATCCTTTATGCTTTATGCTAGAAAATGGTTTAGTTTAAAGGGAAAGATTTGATGTCTTGTCAATATCAAATAATTAAGTATCAAAAGCCCAATGTTTTTCTTTTTTTTGCACCTATTTAGCATCTCATGGTTGCCATAAACTTTTAAGTCAAAAGCAAAATGTTTTTTTGTACCTAGTTGGCATATCATGGTTGACATGAAATATAAACACTAGAATCATTTATAAAAGTAAGAACCTATTAAGATTAAATAGAACTTATTGTTATTATAATTGATTATTGGCTTAAAGACCAATTATGATTATTCCAATCTTGCATGATGTAGTTCATGCACAGTGTGCCCACTCTCAGATTATGTCCATCAATTCTAATCAGTTCTTATCCTTGAGAAGTAAAATTTTCAAATCAACATGCAACTTCATCAAAAACATAGATACCAGGGGCATCTATTTCAAAAAATACCACAGAATAAACATAACTTCTGAAATGAAAACTGAAGAAAAGTAAGTGGATTAGATTGCTTACATATCTTTTCAATTCTTGTGTTTTAATTTGGAGCTCATTTCTTAATTGATTATTCTCTTCCATCTGCAAAACAACAGCACCAGTTAGAAAAGATACATTTCTGATTGCCTGAGTCACTGAAAATAACTTATTTTTCAAGAGGTAATTAGTTGTTTAGAAAACTACATAGTCAAAAGTGCCAGGCGCTGAAAGGCACCATGGTTCCAAAATACCCGAGGCACTAGGCACTCGCCTAGGCGGTCACCCGAGCAAAATGAAGCACTCCTGAATATTATAATTTAAAATTTATATTTCATGATTAATAAAAATAAACTAAAACTAAAATAACATATCAAACTTGCATTTATTTAAAGTACCAAACTACATTGTTCACTACAGCAGGCAGCTACTATTCTCAACTGATCCAGTGCACACTGATGTGCAACTTTACATGCACAATGTTGTATCTTATGTATGCACAGTACCTCCTAATGCTGTTCGAACAACATCAGTTGTCCAATGAATTCATACAAACTAATGCACAAACCCACTTTATGTGGGAATGCTCAAATGTTATTTCCACTAAAAGCTTTCCACCCACTCTACAACAAGTAACAAACACTCATTGCACGCATACTAGATTCTTGTATAACCTAATTCCAAAACGATTAACATTGATCGAGTAGAAAACATAACCTCTAGAAATTCTATGGAAAAAAATCCAACACTCAAGCATAAAAACATCTGAAGAAACAATTCCAAATACTCCAAATTTGACACATCAAAAATGAAGGAAGCACGAGTAACATCGGACGGTAGGAGGGCAGCAGTGTACAAAGAAGAGGGAAAGAGGGAAGAGGGAAGAACAACTGGGGAAGAGGGAGGGAGGTGGGGGACTGCAATGAACGTAGGAGGGCTGCAACGGAGCGATGCGGTGAACGTAGGAGGGCTGCGGTGAACGGGGCAAAGGTAGGAGGGAGGAGGGAAAAAGAGAAAGAGATAGATATACCTAGAAGGAGGGGAAGAAGCCATCGCCACTACCATCAAAGGAAGACCCACCACTGTTACCGTCGTTCACTGATGGGAGGAACTCTGCCGCCATGAGGAACATAGCGGGGAAAGGACTTCCGCATTAGGGCACTTGCGGGTGGTGGTTTCTGCAACAGATACATGGTTCAATTGAACCAGATGAGTGTTTTGGTTCAACTCAGGCTCGACGTGGCCTAAGTTGAACCAGGTGAGCACTCAGCCCACTCAACACCTAGGCCCAGGAGAGCACTCAGCTTGCTCGGTGCTTGGGCTATGCTTGAGTCAAGTCGCCCACCCAGCCCAATAGGCAGGCGCTCAAGCTTCGCCTCACTTGGGCACCCGGTGACTTCATTGTTAGAAAATGCCTAAAAGAGCAAAGCTTCAACATGCGTGCACAAGAAAAATAAAGAAGACTGACTGACTCAGTTCAAGCATGAACTTCCAGCATGACCACCAAACTAATTCCATGTAAGACTTAAACTAAAAAAAATAAAAAACTTTAATTAACTTATAAACATTTAATGATCTGCTCAGCATTAATAATTCGGTGCAAAAAGATACAAAGGCCTAATTGGTTCCATTAGAGACATCATGTCTCGAAGTAATGTGCACAAATTTTGGAGAAAAATCAGCCTAGATCAACAAATCTCAATTGATCTTGCTGATGAAACCAAGAGAGCGAAAAAAAAAAGACATCAAGTTATCATAATGCAGGAAACTATTCCCTCAGCAATAAATAAGTCTCAAAGCCCACCAAGTGTGAAGAAGTTTTCCCCCTCATCTTTTTCTATTACTAATCAAGTATCCTCAAATATAAGAAATTAAATAAATGATATGTTAGAATTTGTGATTTGCCAATAATATGTGCATATTGTTTATAACATATCCTATTATCATCTATCAGATATAATCATGCACCACAAATAAACTTCTTATAACTCTTTATCATAGACATTTTCTTGTTTTATGGGTACATACATTTTCCTTGTCTTTCCTTGTTTCTCTATTTCTGAGATTTAGTTCTCTGGTCCTTATTTATTTCATTTTTCCTGCTAAAATCCATTTCAGTAACCTAATCTAACCAATCCAGAATAACCCGAACTGCAGATCCAGTCAAACCAATCAAATACTCGAACAAATCCTAGTTCTCACAACCTTGCTGGCAAATGAGAACAAGATCAAGATGGATGATTTAGAAGATAATCATTATGGAAATCTGCTTAAATAAATACCCATATATCAATATTTTGCTAAATTCAGTGAAGAGTATTCGAAGAGTTCACAGTTTATAATTCAAGAGAGATATAATATTGTCAACAATTGAAGGATTAATGATTTAACCACAGTGCAAAAAGATCTCAATGCAAAGCATGTGACAAAATACCAAAAATTAGATAAGGGATGTACCAAATATTGCTAGAAATGTCTTTCAAAATTTAAACAAAAATCAATTCCACAGGCTTCCGCAGCTCTATGTATGACTTGAAAGAATTTAGTTATTGACTCATGTTCCAAGTTTAACCTATAATCTCTCAAAGGCCAACCAACTATCTATAATAATATCAATAACATCAGGTATCTCCTTCAGAAGCATATCATTCTTGTAAAATGCTTAGTATTCTTTAATCCTTGCCAAACTTAGTATCCTTTCCAAGGTCATTCAAAGTCCATTCTTTCCTTTTAAGCCCCAAATGCATTTCCCAAATGTCGATCATTGGTTTTGCAAGTCATCCCCCCATGATAGTCATACATCATTGAAACAAAGTGGTCCACAAGCAAATAATATACTTAAGCTCACATAATATGTCATTTTCTTACCCTAGTTCATATATTAAGATAAAAATTGGATGATTAAAATGTTTCGCACTAAAGTTCAATGACTTAAGAGAAAACAGGGCATGTGCTTTCACAGCTTGAGTTCAATACCACATAGGTCTTGCCCAAAAAAAAAAAACCAAGAATAATGCTCGTTGGGTGTCAAATGTCTCACCACTTAAATTAAATGAAAAAAGAAAATAAAGCACTCACTATCATAACTCATGTCCAATATTACTTGTCTTGCACACAACAGAAAATACTACAGATGCTTCTTAGGAGTGAATAAGGTCTTGTATATCTACTTCAGATCTGATTTCCCATGAAAGTCAAATGAAGAGTCTCAAAATCCACCACGAAAAATCAGGGCCATTCCACCATTAAGATTGGTCTTGACTACTGAAGGACCATGTCTAATCGAAGCTCTTTCCAAGTTGGATCAAAATTAAAATGTTTAGCTTTCAAGAACTTGGAAACAATAAATCTGGCTATTTGTAACTGAAGAAAACAAGGTAGCTATTTTATAGCCACTAAGGTACCTTTGTAAAACCAGAATGAAAGTTCCAGCAGCTGTCACAATTTTCAGACCTCATGTGAAGATAGTAAAGCTTAAACACAATAAAATTTAGAGTTAGTTTGGCTATTTTAACTTTCCATGCTTGACAAGTCTTCAGTTACAACAGGAACTGCCATAATCCAAAATTTTCCTGAACAATTAAACCCAACTATTTCAACAATCCATGCACCATTCTAGTGGTTACTATACCAATATGGTATACCACTCTTCAATAGCACATTAAGCATGTCAATTCCACCTGGTGGAAGATGTCCTAATTCGAGCTAAATCTGCAATTCAAAAGTTCTACGAGTCCTCAAGAATGATTTTGTTCCACATGCTTTATGTAAGTTCTACCTACAAGGACAAAGTTTCAATCATGCAAACTTTGTTTGACATGGTATGTTGATCTTCAATAGTACATATTGCAATGCAAACTTCTTGCAGAGATGCATGTATCAAATGATCAACTTCTCTAAAACCTGCAGCTTAGAACTCTAAATCTCCACCTTTCTTTATGAAGATGAATAAAGAGGTATTTTTAAACATTCACCTTTTCACCCCTTGCATTGACTAAATTTCTTTAACTGAAATTGTAGGCTTCATCACTATAAGCAGTCAAAGGAATACCCTCCATTGACAATGATGAAGAAACTGGGTGAAGGTTTTACATGCACTTTATGCTTCACAGATGATGAACAATATTTATCTTTAACTTTCAATAGTTCAAGAGAGAAACAACATTGCCGAGCACCAAGCCACACATCAAAAAGTGATCTCTATGTCACTTTTAGCAGGAATGCCATGGTAATTGATAAGATCCTTCACTGTGTATTCTACTCTTTAATCCAAACAAAACAGATGTTGACAGAACTTATGGCTAATGGAAGTGGCATTCATTTAAAAAGCTAGTCTGCCACAACCACCTTCAATCTCATCTATGTTTTTGCTTATCTGCCCATGTTACTGATAACGAGGGCAAGGAAAATCGTTTTGTGGAAACAAAAACCATTTTCTTGCTCAGAACACAGACATAATAGAAAGTTATTCATCATTTTATGCCTGCAACATTGCTACTAGCAGGCTAAAATTTAAAGCTCAGTACAAATTTTCCACCGGTTCTTTAAAGTACCTAACCGTTGTAATAAAACTCTAACGTGACTATTTTGCATCCACATTATTATTCCCTCGTCGTCAGATTCTAAGTCCAGAAAAAATCTCACCTCAACACAATTTGCTACAATATAATTATCATGCTTGCCCATATATTGATCAAACCGGACTTTGTGCAAACAAATTCATAATTTTTTAAACCAATCCACATCTAAAAATTAAACAACGCTCGGCCCTCCGAGCTAAATTGTAAGTAACGAAATCACAGTTCCTGCGGAAATCTGGGAGAACGACCAGCTGACCTGTTGCATGATGGTGTTCTCAGCGTCCTCCACGGCCTTCATGACCTGATACAGGCTCTCATCGGGGCCGTCGCCCAAGCACAACCCGGACAACCGGTCGGCCAGGTTCCCGATCCCCCCAACACCGCGGCCGCCGTCACCGCCATCCACGGGAGGAATCCACGGAGACGTCTGGTCGCCTCGGCCGCCGGCATGATCCCTCCTCGGGTTCGAGCCGTAGGGCCGCATGCGTGAAATCAGAAAACTCCCCTCCCGGCGTAGGTCCCAAATCGTGGAAGCCCAAGAACCTCAAATCAACCATCCAACAAGGTCGAATCGGATCGAAAAGCGCACCAACAGTCGGATCTCGAAACCCTAGAAATCGTGGTCGCCAGAGAGAGGAATCGGAGCTAGAGTTATCCCTTCATGTGAGCGAGTGTAGAGAGAGAGAAAGAGAGAGAGAGAGAGAGAGAAGGCGAAGCGTCTTGAGAGATCGGGCGACAAAGTATACCAACGTCTCTTTTTTATTAACAAGAAAAACAAAAGAAACGCCCACGAAGGGACACTATATTCACGGGATTGCAACTGAACGCGATGGAAGCCTCCGTGTCATGACTTCTGTGGCCGACGGCCGTGGGACCCTGGCGTCTGCTGCTCCTGAGGATCACTTATACTTAAACCGTTCCAACGGAGCTCGCTTTTAGTTGATCAAAAGCGCATCCAAGCCGCCCATCGGAGAGTAACCGCAACCGACTATTCGAAGTTTTAATTGGTTACGACGTAATGCTTGAAGTCCTCTGATCTCTCGGTGTGTCCGTTTGAACGTTTCGACGTATCCATTGAAAGGTAAAATCATATATTTCTGAGGATTAAAAGTGTTGACTGTGAGTTGCAAGGAAAGCAAAGGAAACTGCACTCGGTGAAACTGATGACTTGTTAGCTATTGAGGACATATTAGAGAGGAAAAGATTGAGTGACCGAAGTCTCGACTTTGTGGACGTGACTGTGAAGTCAACCGATGGAAACATACCAAGATTCCCATTGCTTAAAGAATATATATATATATGTATGTTTATATATATATATATGTATGTATATATATATATATATGTATGTATGTATGTATGTATATATATATATATATATATATATATATATATATATATATAGCATGAGAATATATGCAGGTGCTAGGAATTTTCGACGCATTCCCGAGTGCGTTGAAGCATGAGTTCCCTGATGATTGTGTTACAGGCAAAGTGCTTTTTTTCTGTTTTTAGACGCATAGGTTTGACGCATTCCCTATATGTATTTTTTTTCAGAAAAAACTAAATATTAAATTAATCGAGTCATTGTACGTCCCTCAAGGATACTGTATGTTCCGCAGGAGGAGGAGGATCTATTAATCTTACAACAACAGTAGTAAGATTGTGAACAGAATAATTTACATTCATGTTAATATAAATCCAACTCAGAATATTGATAGCTTTGGCTACGGAGAGAATATTGTTACGCATGTTTCTAATGGACCATGGAGATAATGTTTGTTGTTTGAGAATGTTGATGAATTTTAGCAAGTCAGATTTCACCACTATGTTGATAAAATGAAGTTATTTTGCAAATTATGACGCATCCAATATTGCCCAGACTTCTGCTTGTAACGGAGAACAAGCAAATTATGATGCTTGCTACTGCCTTTTTCGTAGTCGAATCAATTAGACAAAAGCCAATTCCTAAAAAATATTATTAGTGTAGGATCCATCACAAAATAGGAAGATAGAGGCCTTTCCACAGTTGAGATTTCCATCAATTCCACTAGTACAGGGGGAGGGGCGGTGGGTTTGTCCTCGAGACTAAGATGATAGGCGGCGGTTGCTAAATCTACTATCACTTTATTCTTCCAAAAAAAAAATAATAATGAAGACCAGTTATGGAAATAAGTGTAGAGTATTGTAAGATTCTAAGTGTTTGTCTTCCTTAAGCTAAGCTCCA
This sequence comes from Musa balbisiana, assembly GCA_004837865.1. NCBI lineage: Eukaryota > Viridiplantae > Streptophyta > Magnoliopsida > Zingiberales > Musaceae > Musa > Musa balbisiana. The sequence goes on along the minus strand of CM017195.1, from coordinate 20,496,173 downwards.
TTTGGCCAATCAGACATATGAAGAAAATTCAACCCATGTTTTAACTCGATAAATTCACAAAAAAATTTGATAAAAAAATAATTAAAAAAAATATGTAAAGAAGAATCCTCGTTAAGAGTACACATAGGACACACATAACTGTAAAGAAAACTGAGATAAACCAATAAAAAGATTTTTGTTTCAAAGTGTTAGGATCGAGAATGATACTAAGAGTGGGGGAATGAATTAATGCAGCGAAAAAATTATGTCAGTTTAAAAATCTTTATATAATAAAATTTGATTCTAACGAAAACTATTTCATTTTTCTTGAATGAGTAAAGAAGAGGGGATTGAATAGTTTGTAATGAAGTAAAATTAAATGCAGTAAAAAGATTAAGCAGTAAGGAATGAAGACACCAGAATTTATATTGGTTCGGTCGTTATGACCTACATCCACTTCTGATTCCTCCTTCGTTGAGGTCACTAGTATCTACTAATGGTTTTTCTTCAATAGGTAAAGACCAATCACCTCTTTACAGTATTTTCTCCTTTTTATAGGTTTAGAAGATAACCCTTACAAGTCTCACACCTCTTCTTGGATGATTATAACACTAAAGAGAGAGAGAAGGAGGACTCTTCTCACTTTTACAACACTTTTAACGCTCCAACACTTAGAGTTTTTTTTCTTACTTTGATTACACTCTGTTACCCTTTTATGCAGAAAAGGGTGGGGTATTTATAAGCCACAATGGCTTCAAAATTGGAGTCAAAAAATATCTCATCCCTGATTCCCGGGGTACTAGCAATACCACTGCTAATACTAGACGGTACCATCTCCTAACACTCTAACATTGGGCGGTACTATTGAATCTCAGATTTTAACGATGAAACCAATTAATATGGCATATTGATAGAGGGAGATTGTTGAATCTCGAATTTTAATGATGACATGTTACTTAGACTCATAATGATTTAATGATTAAATTTGTCTTGACTTGAATTCAATTTAAATTCAAGATTCTATCAATATGGCATATTGATAGGAGGAGTTAAGGTTAACTCTATCATCAATTAGTTATCATCATCAAAAAGGGGGAGATTGTTAAATCTTGAATTTTGATGATGAAACCAATTGATAGTGTTTATCTGATTTACATTTTGAGTGACGCAGGAAGCTTTGATTAAGGAGAGACAATTAAAGTAGGAACAATCATGTTGGGCTAGAGTCAAACATGTCAGAAGATTGGACGTCGCGTCGAAGGATTGGTCGATGTATCGATAGAAGACTTCGGGCCATAGGTTCGGGCATCGGGTCAAGAAGAGCAAAAATTACATTAAGAAAATCAGAGTTGCAAAGGTCAACTGGCTGATTGGGCAATAGGCTGCATGAGAGGATGATGCACTGAAGAATCAGACAAAGCATCGATGAACTAATGATATACCGGACAACATTTGATTTAAGTTTTATAATAAAGGTCTAGACTGAAGTAGGTTTTAAATGTGCAGAATTAACTATGATAGCGATCAAGGCATAAATCAAAATAAAGTTTCAGAGTCAAGAATGAGATTTCATTGGGAGTTCGAGAGTTCATCGGAAGCCTGAACATTCATCGAAAGTTTTGTCGGAATTGACCTAGAAGTCCAATAGCTTGCCAAAGAAGCTCGTCGGAACTCACCAAGAAGATCGTCGTGAAGTCTAGGAGCTTACTAGGAGTCCATTATAACATAGGCAAGAGATCGTTAGAAGTTCGCTAGAAGATCATCGGAAGCTCGCCAAAAGAAACCTAAACTTACCGGACTTATTTAGCTTAGTGTGACACGGGAGTGTCTAATTTGCTACAATCTGTTCATATGGATGATGCTGATAATATGATATTTTTTTTAGCCAACAATATTGCCCTATAATCTTCAACACAGTCAACTTAGATAAGATAGCTCATCAGCATATTCCCTACACAAAAGTAAAGCTGTCTCATGGTGCTTTTCTTCATGGTTAAGAAATATATTAAAGGAGGTGGTTGGTAGTTGTAAAGGACTTAATTTCGAAATTCCCTATGTATGAAGGGTTGTTTCATGCACTAGTATTTATTTTGATGTTTAGGGCTTTGAAAGGGTCTTTAGAAAACTGAGGATATTGGCAAAAGATCTATTGGAGTGCTCTTTTGAACTCTGTATCTCTTGGATGCATCCTTGAGTGGTGAGTCTTTTGTTTTTAGTTCTGTATCCTTGTTTATTATCATTAGGGTGGTGATCTTTCTGTATCCCTTTTGATTTTAAACTGGGTGGTGAGCTATTTTTCATTTTATTAAAGTTTCGTCAAGAATTCGCTCCTTGTCTCTTGTGACATTTTCTCTCTGAACTACTATTCTATCGGTTTTCTTTCAAAATCCATTCTGTATTTTTACCCTCCTCGATATCAATTTGGTATCAGAGCTAAAGGCTAGAGATCATGACAAGGTGGAATGGAAAAGATGTAGTTGGTGAAGGTAGTGACCATGAAGATGACGCTGAGTCGTTGAGGTTGTAGCTACGAAAATTGCTGCGTAGTCTACAAGAAAAAAATGAAATAATCGACGAACTTCAAAGTAGACACAACCAGCATGAAAATGACGTTCGAGAGTTTACTTCTGATGATGATATACATCATCTTCCAAGGGAGTCGAGAAGATGTCGGAGAAGAAATGAAGTCCAAGACGAGTGGTAGAATAAATATAACCCCAGATTAGATATTCCAGAATTTGAAGGTAAAATAAATGTTGATGATTTTATCGATTGGCTTAATACATTAGAAAGAATTTTCGATTTTCATAAACCATCAGAACAAAAGAATGTCAAACTTGTGGCACTCAAACTCAGACGGAATGCATCTTTTTGGTGGGAAAATCTGAAGAAACAAAGAGAACGTGAGGGGAAGAGTAAGATCGTTACATGGGAGAAAATGAAAAGGGAGCTGAAGAGAAAATATTTACCTCATAATTATAGGCAAGAGATCTTTCTCAAAATACATGATTTCAAATAAAAAGATCTTAGTGTGGAGGAGTACACTGCAGAATTCGATAATTTGATGTTGAAAGGAGAGCTTGTGGAACCGGAAGAGCAAATAATCGCAAGATACCTAGGAGGTCTGAACTATGAGATTGCTAAAGTTGTTCAACTACAGCCATATTGGTCTTTAAATGATGTGAGCAAGCTGGCATTAAAAGTTGAAAAGCAACAGAAGTTTGAAAAGAGTGTTCGGTACGGCTCAAAAGAAGGCTATACAAGAGGAGGAAGTTCCAAGCCTACTGTCCAAAGCAAGGTGATATCAAAGGTACAAGAAAAGGGTGAAGAATCTGTTGGCAATAAAAAAACACCTAATTCTTCTACCCCAAGTGGCCGAAAATGCTTCAAATGTCATGGTTTTGGGCATATTGCTTCAGATTGTCCAAATAGAAGGATTCTAACTTTGGTTGAAGATCATAGTGATGGAGGAGAGGATGAAACTGAGGACTAACCAAAATACGATGATGATGAGGAAGAGATTACTTATGTTGATCATGGTTTGTCTATTGTATTACAACGTAGTTTACAAGTGTCCTATGTGGCCGACGATGAAAGTTGGGTGAGAAAAAATGTGTTTCACACTAAATGCACTTCTCTTGGCAAGGTGTGCTTGGTGATCATCGACAGCGGCAGCTTTGAGAATGTAGTATCTTTGGAGATGGTGCAGGAGCTAAAGTTGGACACCATCCCTCATCCACATCCATACCAGTTATGTTGGCTACAGAAAGGAAATGACATCAATGTAACTAAATGATGTTTAGTTTCATTTTCTATTGGCAAGTATTATAAAGATGAAGTATGGTGTGATGTTGCTCCTATGGATGCTTGTCATTTGTTGTTGGGAAGACCTTGGCATTATGATAGAAGGGTGTTATATGACGGCTACAAATATACTTATTCTTTTAAGGTGAATGAAAAGAAGATTATCTTAGCTCCATTACAACTATCCGAAATCAGTGCACCAAAGAAGAAAGTTAACGCTTTTATGTCCTATGGTGAATGCAAAGGTGAATTAGACAAGAGTGGTCAAATTATGGCTCTAGTAGTAGTAGAGGAAAATGAACAACATAAGGAGACACCAGCAATCATGAAACAAATCCTGGAAGAATTTGAAGATGTTATACCAGAAGAGATTCCACATGGCCTTCCACCCTTGAGAGACATCCAACATCACATTGATCTCATTCCATGGGCTGTTCTACCTAATAAGGCAGTATATAGAATGAGTCCCAAGGAGCATGAAGAACTTCAAAGGCAAGTTGATAAATTGGTAAAAAAAAAGGGTTAATTCGGGAGAGCATGAGTCCTTGTGCGGTTCCAACCTTGTTGGTGCCTAAGAATGATGGTTCTTGGAGAATGTGCATAGATAGTCGCACCATCAATAAAATCATAGTGGACTATCGCTTTTCTATTCCAAGATTAGATGATTTACTTGATCAATTGTGTGGTGCTTATATTTTCTCTAAAATTGAATTGAGGAGTGGCTATCACCAAATAAGAATGAGGTTCGGAGATGAGTGGAAAACAACATTTAAAACTAGAGAAGGCTTATATGAATAGTTGGTTATGCCATTTGGGCTATCTAATGCTCCGAGCACCTTCATGAGATTTATGAATCATATACCTAAGCCATGCATTGGAATATTTGTTGTAGTTTATTTTGATGATATATTGGTGTACAGCAAGAGCAAAGAGGAGCATATGAATCATCTGAAAGAGATCTTTCTTATTTTGAGGCAGCAAAAGCTTTATGCTAATATAAAGAAGTGTGATTTCTTTACTTCTAGTGTGGTGTTTTTGGGGTATGTTGTTTCAAAAGATGGAATCATGATGGATCAAAGTAAGGTAGAGGCTATTCTCAATTGGCCGACACCTGCTTCATTGCATGATGTGAGGAGTTTCCATGGCTTAACTTCATTTTATAGAAGATTTATCAAGGGTTTTAGCTCTATTGTTGCTCCAATCACCGAATGTCTGAAATGTGATAAATTCAAATGGACTAGTGAAGCTAATGATGCTTTTGAGCTTTTAAAAAGAAAGGTGACCGAAGCTCCTATCTTAGTTCTACCAAATTTTGACAATGTGTTTGAAATTGAATGTGATGCATCTAATATGGGAATTGGTGCTGTTTTGAGTCAAGACGGAAAGCCCATTACATTTTTTAGTGAAAAGCTGAATGATACAAGAAAGAAATACTCTACTTATGATAAGGAGTTTTATGCGATTTATCGAGCTTTGTCTCATTGGAGTCAATATCTTCTTACCAAGCTATTTGTTCTATATTCTGATCATGAGGTATTAAAGTTCATTAATCACCAACACAAGCTAAACAAGAGGCATGTAGCTTGGGTGGAGTTTTTACAATCAAGCACAAATCTGGTGTTCAAAATGTAGTTGCTAACGCATTGAGCAGAAAACATTCTTTATTATCAGCAATGGAAGTCAAAGTGGTTGGATTTGAAACATTCAAAGATCTCTATGAGAATGATGTGGATTTCGGCTCAATATGGCAGAATTGTAAATCAGGTTCCTTTCAACAATTTTTTATCTTTGATGGTTTTCTTTTTCGAGCTAATGCTTTGTGTGTTCCATCTTGTTCTTTGAGACAAGTAATTCTAGCTGAAGCTCATGGTGGTGTTTTGGGAGGACATTTCGGTAGGGATAAGACTCTAGCTCTTGTTCAATCAATTTCTACTAGTCTAAAATGTTTAGAGATGCGGATAGACATGTGAAGCGATGCCGATTATGTCATTTGGCAAAAACAAGAAGTCAAAATTCTGGTTTGTACACTCTATTGCCAGTGCCAAATGCTCCATGGGAGGATGTGAGTCTTGTTTCATTTTAGGACTGCCAAGAACTCAAAGGAACAAGGATTCTATCATGGTTGTTGTTGACAGATTTTTAAAAATGTCTCACTTTGTTCCATGCAATAAATCAAATGATGCATTTCATATTGCTGATTTATATTTTAAGGAGATTGTTAAATTGCATGGTATTCCAAGAACTATGATTTCTGATCGAGATTCAAAATTTGTAAGTCATTTTTGGAGAACTCTTTGGAGGAAGCTGGGTACTTCTTTGAATTTCAGCAGCTCGCATCATCCACAAACCGATGGGCAAACTGAGGTAACAAACAGAAGCTTGGGAAATTTGCTTAGAAGCTATGTTGGCAAGAATATTAAGCAATGGGATGTCATTCTTCCATAAATTGAGTTGGCCTATAATCGTTCTATGCATCATAGTATTGGTAAGAGTCCTTTTGAGGTAGTTTATGGTGCTAATCCTGCTGGTAATTTGGACTTAATCCCTCATTCTACAACAAAGCAATTTAGTGGAGATGCTGATGAAAGAGCTAAGTAGATAAAGAAGCTGTATGAGGGTGTGAAAGCAACCATTGCGAAGCAAAATGAGAGGTACATGCAAGCTGCCAACAAACACAGAAAACATGTGGAGTTTAATGCAGGTGATTTGGTCTGGATTCATCTAAGGAAGAAGAGGTTTCCGTGGGCAAATTTGGAAAACTGAAACCAAAGGCCGATGGTCCATTCAAGGTGCTTAAGAGAATTGGCAAAAATGCTTATGAGATTGAGCTACCTAAAGATTACGGAGTATCCCCAACATTTAATGTAGCTGATTTAAGTCCTTTTCATAATCTTATTGACGAAACAAACAAGGACTTGAGGACAAGTCATTTTCAACCAGGGGAGATTGACACGGGAGTGTCTAATTTGCTACGATCTGTTCATATGGACGATGCTGATAATATGATATTTTTTTTAGCCAACAATATTGCCCCATAATCTTCAACTCAGTCAACTCAGATAAGATAGCTCATTAGTATATTCCCTGCACAAAAGTAAAGCTGTCTCATGGTGGTTTTCTTCATGGCTAAGGAATACATTAAAGGAGATGGTTGACAGCTATAAAGGACTTAATTTCGAAATTCCCTATGTATGAAGGGTTGTTTCATGCACTAATATTTATTTTGATGTTTAGGGCTTTGAAAGGGTCTTTAGAAAACTGAGGATATTGGTAGAAGCTCTCTTGGAGTGCTCTTTTGAACTCTATATCTCTTGGATGCATCCTTGAGTGGTGAGTCTTTTGCTTTTAGTTATGTATCTTTGTTTATTATCATTAGGGTGGTGATCTTTTTGTATCCCTTTTGATTTTAAACAAGTGGTGAGCTATTTTTCATTTTATCAAAGTTTCGTCAAGAATTCGCTTCTTGTCTCCTGTGACATTTTCTCTTTGAACTACTGTTCTATCGGTTTTCTTTCGAAATCCATTTTGTATTTTTACCCTCCTCGGTATCATAGTGTATATCTTAAAATTCATAGTTAGCACATAATTGGGTTGGAATTCGGCTAATTCAATTAGGGGCCAATTGGGCCCAAGTTTGGGCTATGTTAGGCTAAGTAGAAGGCCCAAATAGTGACCCAATAAGTGGCACCATTAGTGGCTCAATCTATGAGGCACAGTCTCCGAGACTGTCAGACGGTGGTATTACCAGACTGTGCGGTGGTACCGCCTAATGTCAGGTGGTGGTACCACTAGTATGGGTGGTGGTACCACCCAAAATACAGTCTTCTAAGCGGTAGTACTGCCTAAACACAGTCTTCTAAGAGATGGTACTACCAGATTAGGTGGTGGTACCACCTAGTGTCAGTGCTGCAAGCGATAGTATCGCCCAGCATAAGCGGTGGTACCGCTAGTACCTCGAAAACCAAGGATGAGAGGGATATTTATAGGTTCCAAATGGATTTAAATTTAGAGCTTAAAAATATCTCATCCCTGGTTTTCAGGGTACTAGCGGTACCACCGAGGCAGAAGGAGGTTTATATGTCATGAGCCTAGGAGAGGTTCGCATTCTCCGAGCATCTTAGTTGAGTCGTTCTTCTTATATTCGGGCAAAAGAAATCGTAGTTGTTACGGTACGGGGCTGCCATGCCTTAACCTCCTATTTTATCTCTGGCTTGAGTCATTCGATGAATGTTCCTAGCAATTGACAATCAGTCCAATCACGAGCAAGGTAGGATAGCTTCTCAAACTTCGTTTAGTACTCTTGAATCGTAGAGGTTTGTCAATTCTTTGCGAGTTGGCCATCGATATTTTTATACTCTATAGGTTCGAAACGATTCAGTAGTGCGTTCTTAAATTGATTCCACATCGGAGCCCCATGATTGTATTCCAACCAATTTTACAATTGAATAGCATGTCCTTCAAGATATATGATAATAATTTCCACCATAGCATCATTCAACGTTCAATAGTAGCAAAAGTAATATTCGGTGCACGAAATCCACCCTATTGGGTCTTTTTCTTCCAATCGTGGGAAGTCCACCCTCATTCGTGGCTGAAGCATGTTCGAGGGCTATCCCTCCTTCTCTAGAGGCCTCTCTAAATTCTCTCCTTGCTAAAATTTAGTTGGACTCGGCGGTTGTCCAATTCTAAATTCTGCAAACAAAGCGCGCAATTTGTCCTCCAAGCGTGATTCAAGCCACAATTCAATCCGAGATTCTCATGCTTCAAATTTGATATCAATTGGATATTGGGAAGCCATAACATATGTCTATAGATCAGAGATGTCCTTGTCTTTTTTCTGTTAATGGGTTAATGGCATGGGGTGGTGGAATGTTCAAGAAAATTAAGGATCACGGAAAGGTACTGCAGTAGGTTTTTACATCTAAAGTGTAGTAGTTTGGATGTAAAAGGTCAATGGTTTATATTGAGAATTTTTTGACGAAACCAAAGGAAAATCCTCTGTTAGGAAGTGTCAAAGTTGTTGTAAAAATTTTATAGAGATTTGGACAGGAAAAACATAGTAGTAAGATCAAACAAATTGTGCTATGTAATTGGAATTCTGCAATGCGTCTTTCGTCGTAGAGATAAAAACTTTGCGATGAAAAGTTTATGCAGCAATATAGGAATAATTTTTTTTTTGGATTTTTGAATAAGGATAACTAAATTACAGCAATAGTAAGGTAGGAAACTAGAACCTATTGCAATTCATGGGGAGATCAAAAGATGATCCGTGATGGTGGAGATGATGGCGAGATTCGATGATAATCCTTTAAGCAATTGTGGGAATTGCTTTGGGCGGCTGTGGAGGCCTAATGGATAGCTATGGTGTTGAATCTCAGATTTCGATAATAAAGTCAATTGTAATTTGTTTGATCTAATCTATATGTTAAGAAAAGTGTATAGGATTAACTACGATGGCAGTAAGACATAAAGCAGGTGTTGTGCTGGAGTCAAGATCAAGAGTTTGACGGAAGTCCGGACGTTCATCGGAAGTTTTGTGGGAACCAACTGAGAAGTCCAAAAGCTTGCCATAGAAGCTCATCGGAACTCACTAAGAAGATCGTTGCAAAGTCCAAGAGCTTGCTGGGAGTCCGCCGGAGCATTGTCGAGAGTTCGTCGGATGTTCACCGGAAGAGCAATTAATGCACCGGAACAAGAAGTGCAGTAATCATGTGTTAAATATCATAGTTAGAGTATAAATTACATTAGGATTGAGAGGTAATCTCACTAACTTAATTAGGGGCCAATTGGGCCCTAAGTTGGGTCGGTGTGGGCCAGATTCAAGGCCCAACAAGGACCCTAAAAAGTTGGTCGACGGTGGCACCGCTTGGAAAGCAATGCCCTCCTAGGAATTTTGGGCAGTATACCCCCTATCAGGTGGTGGTACCACCAGGACCTCGGAAATCTGGGATTAGACACTTTTTGGCTTCATTTTTGAAGCCATTGGGGCCTATAAAAACCTCACTCTTTTTCACATGAAAGGGTATAAAACCTATTAGCATAATCTTAAGTTCTTAAACCTTAAAGTGTTATAAAAGTTAGAGTTTTCCTCCATCTCTTAGCTTTGTAACCATCCAAGAAAGAGGAGTGAGACTTGTAAGGGTTGTCTCCTAAACCCAGCAAAAGGAGAAAAGCTGTAAAAGGTAGTTGGCCTTCACCTATTAAAGGAAGACCTCTAATGGACGCCGGTGACCTCGTCGGAGGAGGAATCCGAAAGTGGATGTAGGTCACATTGACCGAACCACTCTAAAACTCGGTTTGCATTTACTTTAAGCAACTTTCTTTTATAGCAAACTGCCTCTCCTCTTTACTGTGTTTTAACTACGTCTACATACACTTTCACATAAATATCTTCCGAGATTGGCTTTAATCGTACGAAGACTTACAAAACCGACGCTTGTCATTTATGTAATTTACATACTACAAATCACCTTAGTCTTCTCTTGCACTTTCACAAAAGGTTTTAAGTTCAAATTCCTTCAAGAACGGATTGAATCGAAACCATTCTCATTGGAATCGGTTTTAATCGAAATAAGTTTTTTGAAATAGCGAAAGTTTTCCATTGCACTAATTCAGCCCCCCTCTTAGTGCCACTCTTGATCCTAACAATTGGTATCAAAGCAAGGTTCACTCACGTTTGGTTTAAAACCCAAGAGAGATGGCATTTGCCGACAACTAAGAGGGTCATTCAATTACATGTCTGCCCATATTCAATGGGATGAATTACATATATTAAAAGACTAGAATGAGGATCTTCCTAATTTCAATGGATTTTGAGCTTTGGAACATTGTTGAGAACTGTTTTTAAAAGTCTTCTCTTCCAATGAACGATTGGAATGAGTTGGAGAAGAAAACTTTTATTTTAAATGTCAAGGCTATGAATGCCTTATTTTGTGCATTAGATAAAAACGAGTTTAATCGAGTATCGATTTTTGAAACAGCTTTTGATATTTGGCACACACTCGAAGTGACTCATGAAGGCACTAGTAGAGTGAAGAAGTCAAAAATTAATCTTTTAGTTCATTCTTATGAGTTATTTTGAATGAAACCGAGTGAGACCATTGGAGACATGTATACCTGATTTACGGATGTCATCAATGATCTAAAAGGACCTGGTCAAGGCTTCTTGGATTTTGAACTCTTTAATAAAGTTTTAAGATCTCTTCCAAAGAGTTGGGACCCTAAAGTAATGGCTATTCAAGAGGCCAAATATCTAAATAATTTTTTTCTTGAAAAACTAATTGGGTCACTAATGACCTAAGAAATGACATGTAAAGCTCATGAAGAGCTTAAGGACACCCTTCCAAAGAACAGGAAGGATATGATACTGAGAACACAAGAAGACCACTTGAGAGAAAACTCAAGTGATGAGGACCTTGATGATGACTTGGCATTTTTAACAATGAAATTTAAAAAATTCATTAAAAGGAACAAATTTAAAAATGACACTAAAAATAAATTTGAACCCAAGAAAGATCAAGTAATATGCTACGAATACAAGAAGCCGGAACACTACAAGAGTGAATGTCCCCAAGCCAAGAAGAGGACACCAAAGAAGAAGGCGCTGAAAGCTACATGGGACGACTCGAGTGCTTCTGAAGAAGAGGAGCCAACCAACACCGAGCAAATTACTCACTATGCGCTAATGGCCAATAAAGATGAGGTAACAAGTACATTAGGCACAAATTTATCATTTGATGAACTATTAAATGATTTTCATGATTTATTTGATGAATACAAAATAATTAGTAAAAAATATAAATTGTTAAAAAAGGAGCATGATTCTCTTGTTAGTGATTTCGATAAATTAAAAAATGAGCATAATGATAGTTTAGCTCCATGTACGAAATGCCATGAAGTAGAAACACTTAGAAAGGAAAACTTGCTACTCAAGGATAGCTTAGAAAATTTTGAGGTTGGTAACAAGTCCTTGAACATGATCCTTGCCAATAAGGGTCACGTTCATAAAAAAAGTGGAATCAAATTTGTGAGTAACTCTTACTAAAATCCAACCACCTTTGTTAAAGGCTCTATCTTGTATATTTCACCCCAAAACAAATGTAACTTTTGTTGCAAACTTGGACATATAGTTTATCATTGTCCATTTAAAAAATGTAGTTCACACAAATTGATTTGGGTTCCTAAAGGAATCGTAAAGAATTCCATACAAAATGATAAGTTAAGTTGATCGATTTTTGAGGCACCCAAGGTCAAATGGGTACCTAAAAATCATCCTCTTTTGTAGAAACATATACCATCAAAAGCTGGGAGCAAGAGATGGTATCTTGTTTTTGGGTGCTCAAGGTTTATGATCAGAGATCCAAAATAACTCATAAAGCTCTCTAGCCAAAATAATAAAAAGGGGATCATTAGAATTAAAAACTATCAATTACAAAATGATACTTATATTCCATAAGTTCATGATGCAATCTTGTGTGATAAACACTTAATCTTGATCTCTCAAATTTTGAAACTTGAGAACTCTTATGCATGAATTCCCCTTCTCACATCTTTCGGATTTCTAAATTTATCGGATACATTCCTTCCTTAATTTTTCTAAATCCAATTCTATCTTACAAGATCATGAATTTACGGCTTGTGAACCATGTTTGCATACGAATTTTGTATGATGTTTTGATGTGAATCATGAACTTGTGGTATATATTTTGCGAGTTTTACATGATGATTTAATATGAATCTTCTTCTCTTATGATGCAAACTTTACGTGATGATATGTGTGAGTATATGTATGCTTTGAGTAGTGCTTACTGCCTGAAGGTGGTGGCACTGCCCCAGTTAGCGGTAGCACCGCCTAGCTAGAACTCGTTGTAGGTGGTAGCATCGCCAGCAAACAAGTGTTGCAGGCGGTAGCACCGCCCAGCTAGCGGTGCCACCGCCCGTAACTTGGCTCCCTTATAAACTTAAGTTAGGGCCGACGGTAAAATCGACCCCAACTCATTCTCCACTCCCCCAAACAACTCCAAACCCCCTTTGAACACCATTCTCTCCCTCTATTTGCCCAAAAAATCCCTATTTCCTACTAGATCAAGGATCAATCTCCTACATCTTCTTGAAGATCACAACTAAGGTATTCTCTAAATGGCATTAATTTTTCTTTTGTATTATATACTCTTGCTCATTATTTATCTTCATAATAGCAGTCTTTATGGGTTCTAGAAGATCCTCTAGGGACAAAGGAAAGAGGAGATTAGAAGAAAATTATGACTCCCTACTCTTCGATTCAAATCAACATGTCATAAAATTTTCATCATAGAGTTTAGGCATAATCATTAGGGGAAATATGTTTATTTAGAGGAATTAAGTAATTTAAAACCCATTCAATAGTTTGATAATCTAGATATTCCCAGTCCTTCAAATTATTGAACTCATCTACCCTAGGCTTGTTAGACTATTTTACAATAATCTACATGTAGATGAAAATGAAAGGGTATCAACCTATCTTTTAGGACATCATATACCTATTACGTATGAGTTGATTTGTAAACTCATAGGAATTGTGGTGAAGGAAAATGTTTGTTATTGTAGAAGACAATGGGATGAAGAACTAGTTGGAACCACTTATGTTGATGCCTTAGGAACTATTTTTGATAATCCTAACTTATCTATTATTTCAAAAAGCTACGAACACTTACTACCATTTAGCACCAAAATAATTCATCATATTTTGATAAGTATCATTCTCCCTAAACAATATCATCATGATGAGGTAAGTCAAATAGAATTAGGTACCATATATTGGATTATGAAAGGACACAACAACTGTTTTGGTTACCTAATCCAACAAAACATGATTGAAATATCAAAAAGGAAATGATGCTTCCATATGATAGCCTAATCACTAAATTAATTCATGCTTATGACATAGCTATCCCACCTGACGAAGCGGTTATAAAACTAGATAGATTTAGTGTCATAAATAAAAACCTACTTCGACGGTTGAGGTGTACGTTTGGAAGTGGGATATGGGTTAGACTGCTAAGAAGAACTGATCTCCTGCCACCCGAATTAGAACTGGAAACACCAATCTTTAGGGGTAATCAATCTCCTCCACCTCATCCCTTTGAGGCAACACCTCCAGAAGAGCATCCACCTCCCTCATCTATTGACGATATCGGGACTCATATGGATTGATTTGAGCAATGTCAAGATCAACTTGAATAATGCCAAGATCAAATCTTAATTGAGTTGCAACAAATTCACCGATAGTTTGATACATTGTTTAGATATTTTAACTTTCCATCACCTAAATAAGCTGTGTATGTATTTGGGAAAAGTGGACACAATTTCTCCTTGTTATGTTGTAATACTATATTATTTACCTTAATGTTGTAAACTTAAAATGCTACCCACTTTGATGATTGCAATGCTGTGCTTTTATGCTACTTACTTTGATAATAAAATTCTGTGCTAATGGTTAAATTCTAAGCTTACTTTAATGAATATATCATTCTTAGAATTAGACTTAATATATATCTTTTGAATGGATAAATTCCTTGATATATTTAACTGTTGGTATCTATGACTTGATGCATTATTTAATGAGCATTTGAGAAATTAGGGATGTTAATTTTTCTGAATGCATAAGTTGTTATATTTCTTTTTTGGACTATCTTCTTAAATGGAGTTTATGCAATATCAAGTTCACTTCATACTCTTGCTCTATTACTTTTGATACACTCAATCACTTCATAAATTTCATTGACAGATGCATCTCTCAGATTTATCCCTTGTGAATTTTTATTGAGAAATGGTTTTGATGTGATGCTCCTTTCATTATGAAGATTAATTCTTAGAATTTCTTTTATCTTTCATATGATGATTCTTTCACATAAATTCCTTCTTAATGAAGTAAGAACTTTTTTATGAGATGAACACTTGCAAGAATGAGGATTTGATTTCACATAAATATTTTGATCCTTATGAAAATTGAAGCATGATTTAATGAAACTCTTTTATCATTTTTAACTTCATTCAAAGTTGGTTCTCAGTGGATTTTCCTCCTTACTCTCATTCTTCATGCAAAGTTTTGATGAAAAATAAAAAGGGAGAAGTTGATGGAAGCCATCTCTTTAATGTTTATAACTTTTAATGTTAAGAACTTTTGAATGATACCATGCCATGAATGCTTGAAATATGATTGGTATGAATTTCTTTACAATTTGAAATGTGACATGAATCATTACCACACTTGGATTGTTGAATTGTTCTCCTATTTGTTGATGACAAAGGGGGAGAAATAATATCAAAATGTGGTAAATTGATGACAAATGTATGCAATGTATTTCATCATATGATATCTAAAGCTTAACTTGCTATTTTGTAATTGATATATTGCCATAGAATGATGAATTGCTATCTTTGTCATCTTTCACATTTGATATAGCATACTTGAAAATAGATGTCATGACTTGATATCATACTTGGCATCGTATTTTGAGAATGATAGATCATGATAGGAATTATGATGTGCATATTAATAAGTTTAATTAACTTATCTTAGTAATTTGTTTCTTGAATTCAAGAAAGTATTTTCTCAAGTAGGCATATAGATAGGGGGAGTTAAGGTTAACTCCATCATCAATTGATTGTCATCATCAAAAATAGGGAGATTGTTGAATCTCGGATTTTGATGATGAAGCCAATTGTAATTTGTTTGATCTAATCTATATGTTAAGAAAAGTGTGCAAGATTAACTATGATGACGGTAAGACATAAAGCAGGTGTTGTGCTAGAGTCAAGATCGAGATCACATTGAGAGTTCGAGAGTTTGACGGAAGTCTAGATGTTCGTCGGAAGTTCTACGGGAACCAACCGAGAAGTAAAGAAGCTTGCTATAGAAGCTCATCGGAACTTGCCAAGAAGATCGTCGCAAAGTCTAGGAGCTCGCCGAGAGTCCGTTAGAGCATTGTCGAGAGTTCATCGGATGTTTGCCGAAAGTACGTTGGAAGCTCGCCGGAAGAGCAATTGACGCACTAGAACAAGAAGTGTAGTAATCATATCTTAAATATCGTAGTTAGAGCGTAAATTGAGTTAAGATTGGGAGGTAATCCCACTAACTTAATTAGAGGCCAACTGGGCCCTAAGTTGGGCCGGTGTGGGCTGGATTCAAGGCCCAACCAAAACCTTGAAAAGTTGGCTAGCGGTGGCACCGCTTGGAAAGTAGTGCCCTCCTAGGAATTTTAGGCGGTGGTACTACTGGCAGTTATTACTGCCAGCGATGGTACCGCTAGAGCTCAGTCTCCGAGCTCTATCAAGCGTTGGTACTGCCCAGTAATGGCAATGGTACTACTAGGACCCCGGAAATCTAGGATTAGATACTTTTTGGCTCCATTTTTGAAGCCATTGGGGCCTATAAAAATCCCACCCTTTTCTATATGAAAAGATACGAAACCTATTGGCATAATCTTGAGTTCTTGAGCCTTAAAGTGTTATAAAAGTTAGAGTTCTCCTCCTTCATCTCTTAGCCTTATAACCGTCCAAAAAATAGGAGTGAGACTTGTAAGGGTTGTCTCCTAAACTCGATAAAAGGGGAAAAGCTATAAAAGGTGGTTGGTCTTCGCCTATTGAAGGAAGGCCTCTGGTAGATGCTGGTGACCTCGTCGAAGGAGGAATTCGAAAGTGGATGTAGGTCACATTGATCGAACCACTCTAAAACTCGGTTTGTATTTACTTTGAGCAACTTTCTTTTATAACAAACTGCCTCTCCTCCTTATTGTGCTTTAACTACATCTAAAACAAGTTGCTACTCAAGAATGCTAAGAAAGATTCATCTATTACTTATTAAAAGAGGATGAATATATGACTATTTATTTATAGTGTTTCTAAATCCCAACTCCTAATAGGACTCCTACTCAATTAAGACTCCTACTCAAGACTCCAACTCCTAATGCCTAAGAAGCAACCTCCAAATTAATCCTATCCTTAGCCGACCTCTTTCTCTCTTTAGTAGGGGTCGACTAGGTAAGTTTATATGAATACCCCTTTCAATGAAACTTAATTAAGACTCTCCTAGCTAGAGTCCAAATAAAGATGATCATATCATGGACCACAGCCTAATGTGATCAGGCCCGAGCTAATGAGCCTAATCACTCATATGAAGATCTATATGTACAGCGGTGCATCTCCATGCCCTGTGATCGTCCATTTCGTCCTTATCGGTTCTGTCAATATCTCGACACATCTCCATATATCGCAATCGTCCGTCTCGTGGGTCCTGTTATTGCATCCACGCTCTTGTTGCTCCTTCTCGTGTGATTATAACATAATTATAGGCACGCAAACCTGACAATAAATGAGAAATAAAATGGAGGCTCGTAGGCCCCAATAATAATAATCATAAGTATACACATCACATCATCTGTCCATATCATATATCATATGTATAAATCATCATCATGTACGACTACTAGATAATAATAAAAATAATAATCAATTAATATTTTAATTAATTAATATTTTCTAAAATTGGGGATATGTAGTAAATTTTCTAAATTATGAGGGGTATTTTCATAATTTAGACAAAGGACATAATCTAGAATTTCTAAAATTTCCAGGGGTAAAATTTTCTTTTATTGAAAAATGCCCTAACCCTCTCTTCTCTTTACTTGCTGCAGCTGCTGCCACCCTACCGACAATGGCCTTTGTAGAGGCGCCTTCGTTGCTTGCGGGCTGCTCACCCATGGGCGCTATGCTTGTGGGCGGTGCCGCCCCTACGATCAGGCGCCCACAGGCGCCACTATCGCGCGGCGGCTCTACTAGGGGGCGTAGTGCCTACGGGCGAAGCCGCACTAGCGGGCCAGCGCCACTCGCTGGGGCTTGCTGTTGCCACTACTAGCGACTCACGCGCAGGCCCGGTAGCGGCAAGTGCCGCCCTGGTGCGCGGGCACAGTGCCTACGCATAGGTGGCCACTATATTTGCGGCCCTACCTGCGGGCGACACTGTTGGCACTCATGCCTACACATAGGTGGCTGCCACTGCAACAGCCAGCCGATAGTCGACTGGGAGCCTGCACGCAGATGGTAGCACTACCATCTGCGAGGGCAGTAATAGTTGCTGCCCTTTCTAGATTTTGCATTAACAATTTTGACGTCAAAAGTTTCTCCAAAATACAACACATGCAGTTTAAAACTAATCTTTTGCACGAACAAACTAGCTCTAATATCACTGTAGGGAAATCTTGGTGGCGACATCACTTGCGCAATGGAAGAATATAAAAAATCAAAATCTCCAATTTCCCAAAGATATGTTCGTTGTTGTACGAAGAATGGTGCACAAAATTAGCGAAAAAGAAAACTACATAAATGAAAGATTGTATTACCTTGGGAGATCGTATATCCCTAAATCCTTGTAGTCCGGTATCAAAGAATAGAGTACTCATACAGGATATCCTTGGTGTCTCAAGTCTAAGGATCAGATATACCATTAGGACTACGAAATCACTGTCTAACAATAAGGCATCATCAATTATCTAGCATTCTGTAAGCGGATCAACCAGTAAACTCATTCTCCAATGAGTACCCGTATTGTATCTCAAGTGTCCCCACATAAGCAGCTATGAGACTAGTTGTATCCATCATATGGACGGGTATACAGCACACTAGTCTGTTTGGTTATCTCGACGTCCCTTTGTCTGGTACCACTGCCCAAATTAGCAATACCACCACTTGATACTAGGTGGTACCACCGCCTGATATAATCTTAGAGACTATGCCTTATAGACTAAGCCACTGACGGTGCCACCTATTGGGTCACATTTGGACCTTTTACTTAGCCCAACATAGTCCAAACTTGGGCCCAATTGGACCCTAATTGAGTTGGCCCAATTTTAACCCAATTATGTGCTAACTATGAATTTGAAGGCATACACTAAGCTAAATAAGTCCGATAAGTCTAGGTTTCTTCCGGTGAGCTTATGGTGATCTTCTAATGAACTTCCAACAATCTCTCGCTTGTGTTCCAACAGACTCCAGGTAAGCTTCTGTACTTCACGATGATCTTCTTGGTGAGTTTCGATAAGCTTCTTTGGCAATCTCTTGGACTTCTCGGTCAATTCTGATAGAATTTCTGATGAACATTCGGGCTTCTAACAAACTCTCGAACTCCCAATGAAATCTCATTCTTGACTCTAGGACTTTATTTTGCTTTATGCCTTGATCGCTATCATAGTTAATCCTGCACACTTAGATACTATTTTGATCTAGATAATTATTATAAAGCTTGAATCAAATATTGTTCGACATGTCATTGGTTCATCAACGCTTTGTCTGATTCTTTAGCGCATCATCTTCTCATGCAGCCTATTGCCCAATCGACCAATCGACCTTCACAACTCTGATTTCCTTGGTGTAATTTTTGCTCTTTTTGGCTCGATGCCCGAACCCATGGTTCGAAGCCTTCTATCGATACGTCGACCAATCTTTCGATGCGACGTACAATCTTCTGACATGTTTGACTCCAACCCAATATGATTCTTCCTACTTTAATTCTCTCCTTAATCAAAGCTTCCTGCATCACTCAAAATGCAAATCAGATAAACACTATCAACCACCCTTTTCTGATAGATCTCATAATCATAGAACTCCAACCTTTTCTTCCATAAATTCATATCATCATAAACTAAACTTAACATCCCAAAATTCCAAAAGATAGAGGTCTTTTAACACTTTTATACGATATAACAATTTAAACCTGTCGACAACATTTCATTATATACAAAATGCGCTTATACAATAATAACCTAACAACCAACAAGACTTGCCCATGATTCTGAATAGCTCTCCACTACCTCAGCCCAATACAAACATCTTAGAGGGTGACAAGCTGACCTGAAAGATTTATATAACAACGGAATGAGATAAAAACAACTCAGTAAATGACAAAATATATCATGAATGAAAAGGGATAGTTTCAAACAAATAAGGTATCACAATGCAAGGCAGAATACAAGAACTCTCAGAGTACCATATCATTAGATACAGAATTGTAAATGTCATGTCATTCAAAATATATTTGGTTCATAACAAATGGAGCACAAAGTAATTGGAGTATATCAATAGCGTATGAAATGTTCTAGAGCATATCAATAACATATGAAATATTTCGGAGCATAACAATAACAAATGAAACATTTCAGAGTATATCAATGACGTATGAAATGTTTCAGAGCATATCAATAATAAATGAAACATTTCGAAACATATCAATGGTATATAAAATATTTCAAAATGTATCAACGACATATGAACCATTTCAGAGTATATGAAAGAACAAATACAAAACAGAAGCTCAAATGTCGAATTTGACGTTGCATTCATATCATTCTTATCCAAAGCACATATAGAAACACACAACCAAAGCTTTGGATATCATATCAAACACATAGAAGGTGAAGTGAGTGTTAGGATCGGAGCGACACTAAGAGGGGGGGGGGGGTGAATTAGTGCAATGGATTAAAACGTCGGTTTTGGAAACTTTTTCGTATGATAAAAACCAAACTCGGAAGTGCTTAACTTGAAAGCGTGTTCGTAAATGTGTGTAGCAAACGTAATAAGGAAGTAAAGCACATATGAAGGTTTGCAGTAAGGTAAAGTGCAATAAATAAATGTAAACCAGTGAACACGCCAATTTTAAAGTGGTTCGGTCAAAATGACCTACATCCACTTGCGAAGCCTTCTTCGATGAGGCTCCCAACTTCCACTAGCAAATCACTTTGAAGGGGAAGGACAAATACCCCTCTTACAACTTTTTACAAGTGGTTCACACTCTTACAAAGTTTCAACGAGAAAGAAGGAGGTGAACACTCAAGCAATTGAAAACTAGACTTGCTAAAGACTTTGCTAAGGCTTTTATCTCAATCTAGTCTGGCGGTGCCACCGCCTGGTCTGGCGGTGCCACCGCCTGGTCTGGCGGTGCCACCGCCTGGTCTGGCGGTGCCACCGCCTGGTCTGGCGGTGCCACCGCCTGGTCTGGCGGTGCCACCGCCTGGTCTGGCGGTGCCACCGCCTGGTCTGGCGGTGCCACCGCCTGGTCTGGCGGTGCCACCGCCTGGTCTGGCGGTGCCACCGCCTGGTCTGGCGGTGCCACCGCCTGGTCTGGCGGTGCCACCGCCTGGTCTGGCGGTGCCACCGCCTGGTCTGGCGGTGCCACCGCCTGGTCTGGCGGTGCCACCGCCTGGTCTGGCGGTGCCACCGCCTGGTCTGGCGGTGCCACCGCCTGGTCTGGCGGTGCCACCGCCTGGTCTGGCGGTGCCACCGCCTGGTCTGGCGGTGCCACCGCCTGGTCTGGCGGTGCCACCGCCTGGTCTGGCGGTGCCACCGCCTGGTCTGGCGGTGCCACCGCCTGGTCTGGCGGTGCCACCGCCTGGTCTGGCGGTGCCACCGCCTGGTCTGGCGGTGCCACCGCCTGGTCTGGCGGTGCCACCGCCTGGTCTGGCGGTGCCACCGCCTGGTCTGGCGGTGCCACCGCCTGGTCTGGCGGTGCCACCGCCTGGTCTGGCGGTGCCACCGCCTGGTCTGGCGGTGCCACCGCCTGGTCTGGCGGTGCCACCGCCTGGTCTGGCGGTGCCACCGCCTGGTCTGGCGGTGCCACCGCCTGGTCTGGCGGTGCCACCGCCTGGTCTGGCGGTGCCACCGCCTGGTCTGGCGGTGCCACCGCCTGGTCTGGCGGTGCCACCGCCTGGTCTGGCGGTGCCACCGCCTGGTCTGGCGGTGCCACCGCCTGGTCTGGCGGTGCCACCGCCTGGTCTGGCGGTGCCACCGCCTGGTCTGGCGGTGCCACCGCCTGGTCTGGCGGTGCCACCGCCTGGTCTGGCGGTGCCACCGCCTGGTCTGGCGGTGCCACCGCCTGGTCTGGCGGTGCCAGCGTGTCGTAAATGTGTGTAGCAAACGTAATAAGGAAGTAAAGCACATATGAAGGTTTGCAGTAAGGTAAAGTGCAATAAATAAATGTAAACCAGTGAACACGCCAATTTTAAAGTGGTTCGGTCAAAATGACCTACATCCACTTGCGAAGCCTTCTTCGATGAGGCTCCCAACTTCCACTAGCAAATCACTTTGAAGGGGAAGGACAAATACCCCTCTTACAACTTTTTACAAGTGGTTCACACTCTTACAAAGTTTCAACGAGAAAGAAGGAGGTGAACACTCAAGCAATGAAAACTAGACTTGCTAAAGACTTTTGCTAAGGCTTTATCTCAATCTGCCACCGCCTGGCTCTCGGGTGCTGGGCGGTGCCACCGCCCAGACCGGCGGTTCCACTGCCCAACCTTTTGTGTGCTGGGCGGTGCCACCGCCTGGTCTGGCGGTGCCACCGCCTACACTATTTCAGCTCACTGGTTGGGCTCCAAACTTGGCCCAAACTAGTCCGAACTCGGGCCCAATTGGCCCCTACTTGGGTTATAAGATTAACACCTAATCCTAACCCTAATTAACATGCTAACTACGAATTTAAAGACATTTCCTAAGTTATTACAAAGTCCGTAAGTCAAGACTTCTTCCGGCGAACTTCCGACGGTCTTTCGAGAAACTCTCGGAAACCATTCTGCGGACTCCCAGCAAGCTCCTAGACTTCACGATTTGATCTTGGTGAGTTCCAACGAGCTTCTTTGGCAAGCTATGATCTTTCTCGGTGAGCTCCGTGAACTTCCGAAAACCCATCGGCAAGCTCCCTACTCATTCTCAGCTAGTTCCGACAGCATTCCCGACGAACATTCGAACTTCCGTCGAACTCTTGAACTCTCGACGAATCCTTCGCGCTTGACTCCGGCACTTTGTTTCGCTTTATGTCTTCATCGTTATCGTAGTTAATCCTGCACACACAAGCCAAAACTCTACTCCGATCTAGACAATTATTACAATGCGAATTGACATTCTGTTGCCCGACACATCATTGGTTGGCGCTTCTTCCGATTCTTCAGCGCATCGTCCACTCTTGCGGCTTGTTGCCCAATCGGCGGTTGACCTCCGTAACCCCGATATCCTTGGTGCAATTCCGCTCTCCTTGGCCCGATGCTCGACGTTCGAAGCATTCTACCGTCCAATATCCTAACGTGATCTCCTCCGGCGCAATGTCAATTCCTCCTACGTCAACTGTCTAATCCTGATCGAGTAGACCTGCATCACTCAAAATGCAGTTAAACATCTAAACACAATCAATTAGTTTCATCATCAAAATCCGAGATTCAACAATCTCCCCCTTTTTGATAATGACAACTAATTGATGACTACCGGAGTTAACCTTAACTCCCCGGAGTTTAAACAAACTCTCCCTATCAATATGTCATTGATAGAACACTTGGATTATCCCAAATCCAAGCAACATTCGTCACATGTTATGAAAAACATTTAAACCATCATGCAAATATATAAAATATTCAATTCAATGCATGAAGTCATCAATATACTTCTCCCCCTATGTTATCAACAAAAAGGAGAAGTAGCTCTAGCTATTTTAAAAGATATTCAAGTTTTTGTAACGTGAAGCTAGATTTTCATCACAACATATAAGCATAAAAGCATAGTAAGATTCTTAAGTTCAATCATGGCAATTCAACACCTGCTTCTTTTGCAAGATTGCACTTTGTTTTTCTTTGCATGTTCTAACTAGCAAAAGCTTTCTCCCCTTTATTTTTGTCTAAAAGAAGGGAAGAGTACAAGCTAGCCAGCATTTGCCTTGAGCTAGCAATCTTTAATGATATGCAAGTTTTACTACATACAAGCTAGCAAATTTAAAGATGTGCAAGTTTTAGCATATTTGCTTTTCTTGAGATAAGCAAGATAGCACTTTTGCAGTTTTTGTTTCTTAAGATAAGCAAGCTTGTGATGTTGAAGATAGCAAACTCTTTCTTCTCTTTTGAGAAGTGTCATTTTTGCTTCCTTAGCAAAATGCCAAACTAGCAAGAGATAATGTTTTACATGAGGCAAGCAAACAATTTGGCAAGAGCTACATTTGCATCTTCTCTTTAGATGTGCAAGAAAGTAAGCAAGTTTTTATATTTTCTTGTATTGTGCAAGTTAGCTAATTTCTCTTTGAGATGACCCTTTACATTAATTCAAGATAGCACATTAGCAACCCTTTCTCCCCCTTTGTCATTGGCAAAAAGAAAGGAAGATTCAAGTCATGAATATCAAAATAATAATTTTATCAAGAATATTTCATCATTGCGTGCATCATTATCATACGTTAAAGTATTACATGCATAATACCAAATCATCAAATTCATCAAAATCTCAACATTACTTTCAAGATATTCAAAATGGTATATATAGATTTATCATAAAGCAAATTAATTTTCAATCATCACATAAGGCATTTAAAGAATTTTTGAAACATAGGAGAATGATTAATTTAAGCATGCAATATTTCAATCAAATTCAAGTCATGAATACCAATACTTTCATATTGTGAGTATCAATTCATGAATACCAAAAGATATTATTTGTGATTCCAATTTTGCAAAATCAAGATGATGATTTAGATAAAACTTATTCAAATCAAATCGTTAACTTGAAACTCAAATCAAGTCATCAAAATCAATTTCGAGATTCACAAAATATCATGAAATCATTAATCTCGATCAGATGGGAAAAGCATTTTTTAAGTAATTCTTTTTCATCTAAGCATGCCTTAGTCTTTATATGCCAAATCAAGATAAGCATGAAAGTTCAAGACATAAAGGCAAAATCTTATAAAACAACTCATCAATCAAGATTTTAAACATCTATTCTCAAGCCATATAAAGAGTAAGTCAAGGATTCAATTATCTCATGTCATAAATTCCAACAGGCATCTCAAATTATCAACATCACATTAAAAAGATATTTCAAAAAGATATATCGATAAGTGATTCATTTGTATTATTTCATTCATTCGGAAGATTCTCCTCTTTGGTAAATAAATCTAGGAGAACAACATGAATTAAGGGAGATATAACATGATTGAAGCATTGAACATGATTCATATTTAAAATGTGTCTCATGTCATAAGTATGAATCAAGCATTTGTGAAATCCGAAATCATCCTCAAAGTCACATTCAATAAATTCATACATGACAAGCATAGATTTATTGAAAAGTTGCTAAGATAGAGGATCGCATTTCGTTTTTATAAATTTCTATTCATGTGATTTGCTTCTTATAAGCATGCCTTTACCTTTAATAAAACAAGTGTCAACATTTAAGACGGAAAGGTAAATTTCATAAAACAAATCATCAAGCATGATTCCATGATAACATCCTTTTAATATCTTGATATTCATCATCAAATATGATTTCAAAAAGTATGTTCAAGAGAAATCATTAAGACCAAATGTATGATACACTCATTTATTTTCAAAATATTCATCATGTTTATTTTTATGAGATTCACAAGATTGGTAAAATAAATTCATTAATCTCAATAGGATAAAAAATCATTTCCATTTCATACAATTGATTTCATGTGAGGGTATTCAAGTCTTTTGTGAAAACATGTATCATCATTTAAAATCGAAACATAAGTTTCGTCATGAAGCCGTCAAGACCAAACACATTATGATATCACATCTATCATCAAAAGACTATCAAGAAATTCATACATAGATGTACATGCACTATGTCATCTTAATATGTCATGAGAATGTTATCTTAATTCGTCATAAAAATGATTAGACCAAAAACATGTTAATCTAAAATGAGAGTCTCAAATCAACATTTACTTCAAAATCTCATGCATGACATAAAATCATCAAGATACACATGCATGGATTAATCCTAAGCATTATCACATATCGCATAATTATCATCCCTAATGTTGCATACATCATTCAACATTTCAAAACATAACATGCATGAAACCTTAGTAATATACTTTTTATGATCAAAATTTTTAATTTTTCAAAGATGCTAAGAAGAAAAACATGATATAATTTTTTAAAAAATAATTTTTTATTTCCTATTCCTACTATCTAAACTAAGCACTCATGAAAAACTTCAAGTAATTTCAAAATAATTCAAGACAGTTGAGTTACTTACCTTATAGTCGAAGCCCATCAAAGCCCAATTCGCCATTTCACCTTTGAAAGTTCTTGAATCATTCTTGGTTGCCTTCCTCTTCTTTGGCCTCTTCCTCCGTTCAAGTTCATTGTTTATTTTAGATTTTTGTTTAATAAACTTATTAAGATTTAGTGTTCGAAGTTCAAGTTCATCATTGTCCTCATCACTTGAGTCATCGCTCAAGTGGTATTCATTTGTCCGGAGTTCCAAATCCTTCCTATTCTTTGGAAGGTGGTTCAAGTGCTTATCGGGTTCAAAATATTCCAAAAATGTCATTTCATAGGTCATTAATGACCCGATTAATTCTTCTAATAGAAAATCATTTAAATTTTTTGTCTCTTGTATTGCGGTTATTTTAGGATCCCACCTTTTTGGAAGGGATCTTAAGATCTTACTTACGAGATCAAAATTCGAAAAAGATTTACCAAGAACTCTTAGATTATTGATGACATCCATGAAACGGGTGTACATGTCGCCTATAGTCTCGCTTGGTTGCATTCGAAAAAGCTCAAAATCATACAATAAAATGTTAACTTTCGAGTCTTTGACTCTATTGGTTCCCTCGTGCATGATTTCAAGTTTTCGCCAAATATCAAAAGCCGTTTCGCACATAGAAATCCGATTGAACTCATTTTTGTCCAAAGCGCAAAATAAGGCATTCATAGCCTTTGCGTTTAAAGAAAAATGCTTCTTCTCCAAATCTGACCATTTGTTCATCGGTTTAGAGGGAAGTTGAAAACTGTTTTCAACAATATTCCATAAATCCAAGTTCATAGAAATCAAGAAAACTCTCATTCGAGTTTTCCAATAAGTGTAGTCCAATCCATTAAACAACGGTGGACGAAAAACCGAAAAGCCCTCTTAAAAGCCATGAAGAGCCATTTCTCTTGGGTGTAAATCCGAAATGAGAAATACCGGACTCTGATACCAATTATTAGGATCAGAGCAGCACTAAGAGGGGGGGGGTGAATTAGTGCAGCGGATTAAAACGTCGGTTTTGGAAACTTTTTCATACGATAAAAACCGAACTCGGAAGTGCTTAACTTGAAAGCATGTTCGTAAATGTGTGCAGCAAAAGTAATAAGGAAGTAAAGCACGTATGAAGGTTTACAGTAAGGTAAAGTGCAATAAATAAATGCAAACCAGTGAACACGCCAATTTTAAAGTGGTTCGGGCAAAATGACCTACATCCACTTGCGAAGCCTTCTTCGATGAGGCTACCAACTTCCACTAGCAAATCACTTTGAAAGGGAAGAACAAATACCCCTCTTACAACTTTTTACAAGTGGTTCACACTCTTACAAAGTTTCAACGAGAAAGAAGGAGGTGAACACTCAAGCAATTGAAAACTAGACTTGCTAAAGACTTTGCTAAGGCTTTTATCTCAATCTAGCGGTTGTTACGCCCCCCCGAATTTAATCCATTCAGGAGGTGTGACCCTGTCTAAAATCAATAATATTATAATTCATCATCACAAATCAATCCAGGATCCAATCTAACATTTGAGGATACTAAGAACCATTCAAATCAATATTCACAATTCATAAACCTGTACGTTTCATAAATCATACTCCACTTCACTTAGAGATTCATAAAATCCAAAGGCAACTCAACTAAACATCAACCACAACACAAATCCATATTCGTAGAAATATATACCATCACAAAAATATTATTCACCATGAGTTCATATACTTATACAACGTAAGCTTATCATTCCATAAACATGAGCAGTCCTTTAAACTTTTACAACACATAAGTATCAATATATCCTTAACATTACATAAGAAGTAAAGTATACTATACAACAAAAACCTATCAACCAACAAAGATTAGTCCAAAATCTTCTAGCCTTTCAGTGCTTCAACCCAATTCTAGCTTTTCAGTGCGTGACAAGCTACCCTGAAAAATTTATATAGCAACGGGGTGAGCATGAAGAGCTCAACAAGCGACTAACATATCCATGGCGATAGGAGAAGTTCAAGCAGGCTTAGTATCAAGATAACAAAAGCAGAAATACAAGTGTTCATTTGAAATCATCTTATTTGGTATAAAAATCACAAAGGGTTTCCTCATTTGAAAACAAGCGTTAGACATAACAATACGAGAAAGGAAATTGGAGCATTTCATTGGCAAAATAAGCATTTAGGCATGTATCAAATGGCACCTGAAGCATTTAAGTGTATATCAAAGGCGTAAGAGTGTTTGAGAGCATAACAATGACATACGAAACACTCCAAAGTATAACAAGTGAACTAAATAGTAAATACAAGCTTGTATGTCATTTTTGAGGTAGCATGCATTCCATTTTTATCCAAAGCATAAATACAAATTCATTAGCAAAGCTTTGGATATCATATCAAAAACATAGAGGGCGCTGTGGGACCACATACATAATGTGATTCATCCATTTCAGGATGACCACCAAGCATAAGTCTAGAGCATCGCGGGCTCTATGCATAACTCCCTTTACCATTTCTGGCAAAGGTTCACAATATCCCACAAGACACCAGAGTACAAAAGGGTAGTATGAACAATGACATTGGCATATATCGGAAGCACATGCGGAAACAACGGAAATATGCGTGTGCCTTTATCAAACAAGGAAATGCCAACAAAACATTACATAATCAATTTAAGACATACAACAATTTCAGGATGAATAATACAAGAATTTTCAAAGGACTGCAAAATAATTTAATAGAAATCAAACTTCCAACAGAATGAGACTCGAATAGGCAAAATTCAATAAAGTTTTCAATTCTGGCAGAATTCGAATGGTACATTTCTTGATTTGTTTGAGTGACCAAGCATGCTCCAATTCACTAAAAATAGGTGTCAAAAGAAAGATATGTGAATCTAGTTCCTAAGGAATCAATATTTTTCATGATTCAGAATTGTCACTAGAGAGTTATGAGCAATTTAGTAACAGAAGGTCAGAATTGATCATCTCTGTTTTGCAAAATAGATAACATCAATTTAAACAGATGTTTCAGAAGGCAAACGTACTTCAAAATTTCCAATCTAGGTGTCAAAAGAAAGATATACGAATTTAGTTCACAAAGAATTAAGTTTTGCATAATTTAGAATTTTCACTAGAGAGTTATGAGCAATTTAGTAACAGAAGGTCCGAAATTATAGTCTCTATTTTGTAGAATCTGTAGGGTTAATTGCAATAGAAGTCATATTAGGCATTTCGACTCCAAATCATTCAATCTAGGTATCAAAATAAAGGTCTTCGAGTCTACTTTCAAATGGAATAGGTTTTGCCTAAATCAGAGTTTAGTACAAAAAGTTAGGACCAAAACAATGCATGGAGGTCAGATTACCGAAAAATTACAGATTCATGGCTTTGTATCAAAACGAAAGAAATGTTTGGTTCTCAGCTGAAATCTTTCAAAATTTTATAGAATTCAAAAGAAAACAGAGATTAGGATTCTATTGGATTGGGTTAGAACACTTGCCTTAAAAAGTTTTGATTTCCAAATGTGGGGGAATTGATGCAAAGCCTTAAGCTAAGATAAAACTTCTTCTTCAATTCTTTCTCCTTCTCTTCTCCTTCAATTCCTTCTCCTCTTCTCAAGTTACTTTGGCTGCAAAGTTTCCCTTAGTTGTGCCTTAAATTACTTAGGTTTGGCTCATGCTAAAATAGTGAGGTGGCAAGCATGCATGGAGGTTTAGGTGTCAACTTTATAATAAGTGCAAGTGGCTCATCCTTGCTAATGCCACAAGTCCTCCATACAATTTAATATTGATATAATAAACTGAACTATTAAAGTACTATATAAGCATTTTTTTTTTTTTAAATGAGGGATGTTACACTCTCCCCTCCTTAAAAGAAAATTTAGTCCTCTAAATTTGTCATACCTCTTTCGGGAAAAGATGAGGATAAGCTTTCTTCATTTCTTCCTCTAGCTCCCAAGTCGCTTCATTTGCAGGATGATGCTTCCAAATTACTTTAATCATAGTGATGATTCTATTTCTTAAGATCTTCTCCTTTTTATCAATAATCTGAATAGGCTCTTCCTTGTAAAACAAGTCTTTCTCAATCGCAATCAGCTCATACTCAATGACATGAGAGGGATCAGGTATATACTTTCAAAGCATTGACACATGAAATATATTATGGATATGACACATCGATGGTGGCAAGGCAATCTTGTAAGCGACAGAGCTAATTCTTTTGAGGATCTCAAAAGGTCCAATGAACCTTGGGTTTAACTTTCCTTTCTTTCCAAATCTTATAATGCCTTTGGAAGGGGAGACCTTTACGAATACAAAATCCCCTACTTGGAACTCGATATCTCGTCTTCTGTTGTCTGCATAGCTCTTTTGTCGACTTTGAGCAGCCTTTAGCCTTTTTATGATAACCTGAATCTTTTCAATAGTCTCTTGTACTTTATCTGGTGCTAACAATTTTCTATCACCAACTTCCTCCCAACATATAGGCGTTCTGCACTTTCGCCCATACAATGCTTCATAAGGAGCCATCTGAATGCTCGAATGGTAACTATTATTATAAGTGAACTCAATAAGAGAAATATCTTTATCCCATTCACCTCTCCAATCCATAACATAGGCTCTAAGCAAATCCTCAAGTACTTGAATTGTTCTTTCAGATTGACCATCAGTCTGAGGGTGATAGGCAGTGCTAAACTTTACTTTGGTGTCCATAGAATCTTGTAATCTCCTCCACAATCTAGAAAGAAATCTGGAGTCTCTGTCCGAGATGATCTCATTCGGGACACCATGAAGTCTTACTATTTCATCAACATACAAATCTGCAAGCCTATCAAGAGAATAAGTCATATTGATTGGTAAGAAATGTGCAGATTTGGTTAACCTATCAACAATGACCCAAATAGCATCATGCTTTCTAGAGGTTCTGGGTAGCCCTGAAACAAAGTCCATAGTAATGCATTCCCATTTCCATTCAGGAATATCTAAGGGCTGTAATAAACCTCCAGGTCTCTGGTGTTCCGCTTTGATTTGCTGACATGTCAAACACCTTGAAACATATATTGCAATCTCCTTCTTCATGCCTTTCCACCAATAATGACTTTGGAGATCTCTATACATTTTCGTGCTACCAGGATGCATGGTGTACTTTGAATTGTGACCTTCGTTTAAAATTTGGTTCTTGATATCTGGGTTATTTGGAACACATATTCTATCCCCAAATCTCAATAGGCCATCATCTGAAATTTGAAAATTCAACTTTGGTCCCTTATCAACTTCATTCCTCAAGTATATTAAATGTGGATCTCGTAGTTGTCCTTCTTTAATTTGTTGAATGAGATCAGTTTGCACCTGGATAGAGGCCATCAACATTATTGAGTCTTGCCCTTTTCTCATTACATTTGAATCATAATTTCTTTCTAATAACTTCCATTGTTTCACAACTAGACTAGCCATAAAACTTATAGATTTTCTACTAAGTACATCAGCTACAACATTGGCTTTACCTGGGTGATAACGGATGGTACAATCATAATCCTTTAGAAGTTCTATCCATCTTCGTTGCCTCATATTTAACTCCTACGTAAAAATATATTTTAAACTCTTGTGATCAGTAAAGATATCAAATGTCCGCCCATACAAGTAATGTCTCCAAATCTTTAGAGCAAAGATGATTGCTGCCAATTCCAAATCATGAATCGGATAATTCAATTCATAATTCTTTAGCTGTCTTGAAGCATAAGCAATTACTTTCCCTTCTTGCATCAAAACACATCCAAGACCCTTTCTTGAAGCATCAGTATAAACTATAAATCCTTCATTACCACTCGGAATAGTGAGAATAGGGGCACTAGTCAATCTTTTTTTTAATTCTTGGAAACTTTGCTCACAATCACTACTCCATTCAAATTTCACATTCTTTTGAGTCAGTTTGGTGAGGGGATGAGCAATTTGAGAAAATCCCTCCACAAATCTCCTGTAATAACCTGCCATGCCCAAGAAACTTCTAATTTCTGTTACATTTGTTGGAACTTCCCAATTAACTACTGCTTCCACCTTCTTTAGATCAACAGATATACCCTTTCCTAAAATCACGTGGCCTAAGAAAGCAATTTCCTTCAACCAAAATTCACATTTACTGAACTTTGCATATAGCTTCTTTTCTCTTAGTATAGATAATACATCTCTCAAGTGTTTATCATGCTCTTGATTACTCCTTGAATATACTAATATGTCATCAATGAATACAATTACACAATTATCTAAGAGTGGCTGAAATATTCTATTCATTAGTTCCATAAAAGCTGTAGGAGCATTAGTCAAGCCAAAAGGCATTACTAAAAATTCGTAGTGACCATATCGAGTTCTAAAGGCTGTTATTAGAATATCCTCCTTCTTGACCTTCAACTGATAGTGCCTGATCTTAGATCAATCTTGGAGAATACTTGTGCACCCTGCAATTGATCAAACAAGTCATCAATCCTGGGTAGGGGATACTTGTTTTTGATGGTCACCTGATTCAATTGTCTATAATCAATACAAAGTCTCAATGTCCCATCCTTCTTCTTAACTAATAGCACTAGAGCACCCCATGGTGAGACGCTGGGTCGAATAAAACCCTTATCTAACAACTCTTGTATTTGCTTCTTTAATTCCTCGAGCTCAAGTGGTGCCATTCTGTAGGGAGGCTTAGATATTGGGGCTGTCCCAGGGACTAAATCAATAACAAATTCACCTTCTCTGTCTGGAGGTAGTCCAAGCAAATCCTTTGGGAATACATCAGGGAACTCTTTAGCCACGGAAATTTCATTTAGGTGAGTTTCTTGTTCTGAATGTTCCTTTATACATATAACATAACAAGAACATCCCTTCTGCATAAGGCGTTGAGTTTGAAGTGCCGATATTAAGCAAAGAGGCAAATCATGCCTAATACCCTCAAAGTAGAAGATAGGCTGATTTGGTATGCAGAAAGTAATTATTTTTGTATAGCAATCAATACTAGCATGATAGGAAGATAACCAATCCATACCCAGTATAATATCAAAACCTTGGATTTCTAGGAATATCAAATCGACAAGGAGTTCATGTTCTCCGATAGAAATCAAACAAGATGGATAAACCAAATTTGTAGTCAAAGAATCCCTAACAGCAGTAGTTATGTGTAGCAAATAATCCAGTGGTTTAGGTTGAATGCCCAAGTGGTAAGCAAAATATTGTGAAACAAAAGATAAGTTGGAACCAGGATCAAACAAAACTTTTGCATTTATATTAGAAACATGTAGAATACCTTCAACCACTGATTTAGAGGCTCTGGAATCTTGTTCTGTGATAGCATATACTCTAGCATGGGTCGTTGGCTTAGTGGTTAGTGGCTCTTTCTTCTTGTTTAGTGGGCAGTCCCTGACTTTATGATCTAACTTTCCATAGGCAAAATAGGCTCTAGTCACCCGATAACACTCACTTGTTTCATGATTACGTCCACATTTTGTACACGATAGAGTTCTTTGTGATAGAGTTCCTTTCTCAAATCTAGGTACCTTTACCCTCTTATTACTTCTTTCTGCTTCATTTCCTCTCTTACTTTTACCAACAAACTTATCATTGTTGTTCTTGTCCCTGATTTCTTGGATCTCCTCCAAGTCTTTTTCAAGTATGAAAGCTCTTTCTACTACATCAGTGTATACCTAGAGTTTTAAAGCTGATATCCAACTTCTTATTGCTGGCCTTAGTCCTCTTTCAAATCTTCTTGCTTTCCTATATTCATAATCGATCATATGCATGGCAAATCTAGAGAGCTCAGTGAATTTAGACTCATATTTGGCTACTGTCAAATTTCCCTGGATGAGATTCAAGAACTCTAATTCTTTCTGCTCTCTGATACAATCTGGAAAATATTTATCGTTGAACTTCTCTGTAAATACCTTCCAAGTGATTGGCTCCTGTCGAGCTTCAGAAATCCTCTTCATGGTTCGCCACCAATGCTCAGCCTCTCCTTCTAGCATGAAGGTAGCAAGAGAAATCTTCTTATCATCTAGGCAATTTAAAACATCAAATATTTTCTCTATCCACATCATCCATTATTCTGCTACCATTGGATCAGGCTCACCACTAAAACTGGGAGGACTAAGCTTCTTAAACTGTTCAATTCCCAACCCAGTCTGGTTTGAATTCCCCGTTTCATCATTTCTTCCTTGTCGAACTTGTTGTTGCATTACTTGTGTCATAGCCTCTAGAGTTTTCATAATTCCACTCAATTGATCAGATGTAGATGTAACAGGAGTACCAGATGACCTCGTCATCCTTGCTTCCTAAAAATAGCAAAAGATAACTTTTGATCAGTCTCTAAATAGAAATCACTAAATCTTAAAATTTATTATACATCTAGCATATCAAAATTCTTAGAAATCCTCAAACAATGCTCTGATACCAACTCTGTCACGCCCCCCCAAATTTAATCCATTCAGGAGGTGTGACCCTGTCTAAAATCAATAATATTATAATTCATCATCACAAATCAATCCAGGATCCAATCTAACATTTGAGGATACTAAGAACCATTCAAATCAATATTCACAATTCATAAACCTGTACATTTCATAAATCATACTCCACTTCACTTAGAGATTCATAAAATCCAAAGGCAACTCAACTACACATCAACCACAACACAAATCCATATTCGTAGAAATATATACCATCACAAAAATATTATTCACCATGAGTTCATATACTTATACAACGTAAGCTTATCATTCCATAAACATGAGCAGTCCTTTAAACTTTTACAACACATAAGTATCAATATATCCTTAACATTACATAAGAAGTAAAGTATACTATACAACAAAAACCTATCAACCAACAAAGATTAGTCCAAAATCTTCTAGCCTTTCAGTGCTTCAACCCAATTCTAGCTTTTCAGTGCGTGACAAGCTATCCTGAAAAATTTATATAGCAACGGGGTGAGCATGAAGAGCTCAACAAGCGACTAACATATCCATGGCGATAGGAGAAGTTCAAGCAGGCTTAGTATCAAGATAACAAAAGCAGAAATACAAGTGTTCATTTGAAATCATCTTATTTGGTATAAAAATCACAAAGGGTTTCCTCATTTGAAAACAAGCGTTAGACATAACAATACGAGAAAGGAAATTGGAGCATTTCATTGGCAAAATAAGCATTTAGGCATGTATCAAATGGCACCTGAAGCATTTAAGTGTATATCAAAGGCGTAAGAGTGTTTGAGAGCATAACAATGACATACGAAACACTCCAAAGTATAACAAGTGAACTGAATAGTAAATACAAGCTTGTATGTCATTTTTGAGGTAGCATGCATTCCATTTTTATCCAAAGCATAAATACAAATTCATTAGCAAAGCTTTGGATATCATATCAAAAACATAGAGGGCGCTGTGGGACCACATACATAATGTGATTCATCCATTTCAGGATGACCACCAAGCATAAGTCTAGAGCATCGCGGGCTCTATGCATAACTCCCTTTACCATTTCTGGCAAAGGTTCACAATATCCCACAAGACACCAGAGTACAAAAGGGTAGTATGAACAATGACATTGGCATATATCGGAAGCACATGCGGAAACAACGGAAATATGCGTGTGCCTTTATCAAACAAGGAAATGCCAACAAAACATTACATAATCAATTTAAGACATACAACAATTTTAGGATGAATAATACAAGAATTTTCAAAGGACTGCAAAATAATTTAATAGAAATCAAACTTCCAACAGAATGAGACTCGAATAGGCAAAATTCAATAAAGTTTTCAATTCTGGCAGAATTCGAATGGTACATTTCCTGATTTGTTTGAGTGACCAAGCATGCTCCAATTCACTAAAAATAGGTGTCAAAAGAAAGATATGTGAATCTAGTTCCTAAGGAATCAATTTTTTTCATAATTCAGAATTTTCACTAGAGAGTTATGAGCAATTTAGTAACAGAAGGTCAGAATTGATCATCTCTGTTTTGCAAAATAGATAACATCAATTTAAACAGATGTTTCAGAAGGCAAACGTACTTCAAAATTTCCAATCTAGGTGTCAAAAGAAAGATATGCGAATCTAGTTCACAAAGAATTAAGTGTTACATAATTTAGAATTTTCACTAGAGAGTTATGAGCAATTTAGTAACAGAAGGTCCGAAATTACAGTCTCTATTTTGTAGAATCTGTAGGGTTAATTGCAATAGAAGTCATATTAGTCATTTCGACTCCAAATCATTCAATATAGGTATCAAAATAAAGGTCTTCGAGTCTACTTTCAAATGGAACAGGTTTTGCCTAAATCAGAGTTTAGTACAGAAAGTTAGGACCAAAACAATGCATGGAGGTCAGATTATCGAAAAATTACAGATTCATGGCTTTGTATCAAAACGAAAGAAATGTTTGGTTCTCAGCTGAAATCTTTCAAAATTTTGTAGAATTCAAAAGAAAACAGAGATTAGGATTCTATTGGATTGGGTTAGAACACTTGCCTTAAAATGTTTTGATTTCCAAATGTGGGGGAATTGATGCAAAGCCTTAAGCTAAGATAAAACTTCTTCTTCAATTCTTTCTCCTTCTCTTCTCCTTCAATTCCTTCTCCTCTTCTCAAGTTACTTTGGCTGCAACGTTTCCCTTAGTTGTGCCTTAAATTACTTAGGTTTGGCTCATGCTAAAATAGTGAGGTGGCAAGCATGCATGGAGGTTTAGGTGTCAACTTTATAATAAGTGCAAGTGGCTCATCCTTGCTAATGCCACAAGTCCTCCATACAATTTAATATTGATATAATAAACTGAACTATTAAAGTACTATATAAGCATTTTTTTTTTTTAAATGAGGGATGTTACAGCGGTGCCACCGCCTGTCAGTGGCGGTGCCACTGCTTGTCAGTTGTGACACTAACAATGTATTGGGCAGTGCCACCGCCCAGTCCAGCGGTGCCACCGCCTAGCTCTTCGGGTGCTGGGCGGTGCCACCGCTCAGACCGGCGGTTCCACCACCTAACCTTTTGGGTCCTGAGCAGTGCCATCGCCTAGTTTGGAGGTGCCACCGCCTACACTATTTCAGCTCACTGGTTGGGCTCCAAACTTGGCCCAAACCAGTCCGAACTCGGGCCCAATTGGCCCCTACTTGGGTTATAAGATTAACACCTAATCCTAACCCTAATTAACATACTAACTATGAATTTAAAGACATTTCCTAAGTTATTACATAGTCCGCAAGTCAAGACTTCTTCCGGCGAACTTCCGACGGTCTTTCGAGAAACTCTCGGAAACCATTCTACGGACTCCCGACAAGCTCCTAGACTTCACGATTTGATCTTGGCGAGTTCTGATGAGCTTCTTTGGCAAGCTATGATCTTTCTTGGTGAGCTCCGCGAACTTCCAATGAACCTTCCAGCGATCTTCCGAAAACCCATCGGCAAGCTCCCTACTCATTCTCGGCTAGTTCCGACAGCATTCCCGACGAACATTCAGACTTCCGTCGAACTCTCGAACTCCCGACGAATCCTTCGCGCTTGATTCCGGCACTTTGTTTCGCTTTATATCTTCATCGTTATCGTTGTTAATCCTACACACACAAGCCAAAACTCTACTCCGATCTAGAAAATTATTACAACGCGAATTGACATTCTGTTGCCCGGCACATCATTGGTTGGCGCTTCGTCCGATCTTCAGCGCATCGTCCATTCTTGCGGCTTGTTGCCCAATTGGCAGTTGACCTCCGCAACCCCGATATCCTTGGTGCAATTCCGCTCTCCTTGGCCCGATGCCCGACGTCTGAAGTGTTCTACCGTCCAATATCCTAACATGATCTCCTTCGGCGCAACGTCAATTCCTCCTGTGTCAACTGTCTAATCCTGATCGAGTAGACCTGCATCACTCAAAATGCAGTTAAACATCTAAACACAATCAATTAGTTTCATCATCAAAATCTGAGATTCAACAGTGAGACCATAACATAATATGGTACATCCATTTCTGAATGACCACCAAACATAAGTCTCACACGTTTGGGAGCTCCATCCACCCATGTCTAAGTGAAATCATAGTGGGCTAACAAAGCATCATAGGCTCTATGCATAACTCCCTTTACCATTTCTAGCAAAGGTTCACAATATCCCATAAATATCAGGGTACAAAAAGATAGTATGAACAATAAAATTAACATATATCGGAAGCATATGTGAAACAATAAAATGTACATGTGCCTTTCGAGTCAATACGATGTAAACATAATCTTTCACAAATGTATTCAAATTTGAAAGGAAATGAAAGCAAGAGCATACAAGGATTCCAAGCAATCACATATAGCTCAATTGAATTAAGAAAGTTAGATGAATTCAATGTCTAAAGAAATAAAACTGGAATAGGCACATATCAAAAGCAAAAGCAGAACAATGAGATACACACGTGCTTATATGAGTCAATACGATACAACATAAACTTTACACAATAGGTTTCAAGAATGTAAATAATTTAAGAATAAGAGCATACAAGAACTCAAAGCAGTAATATAAAGCTCAATTGAATAAAGAAATATAAATAAAATCAATTTCTAAAGGAATGAAACCGAAATATGCGAAATCGACCAAAGCTCAATTTTTGGCAGAATTCGAGAGGCACATTGAACAAATGATTCAAACTATCAATTATGCTCCAATATACTCAAGAAAGCTATGTATAAAGATATTTCAATTTATTTTCAGATAAAATAAGTTTCATATGAATTGAAGTTTACAACAAAGAGTTACAATTGATTTAGTAACCAAAGGTCAGAAAACAAAATCACTGTTTTATAGAATTCATAGGGTCAGATTCAATAGATAACTGGGCAGGCATTTGGATTCTAAATCTTTCAATCCAGGTGTCAAAAGAAAGATCTATGAGTCTAGTTTCCAATAAAATAAGTTTGAATAAATCTGAGTTTCCAGCAGAGACTTAAAGATAGTTTAGTATCAAAAGGTCAGAAATTATGATCCCTGTTTTGTAGAATCTGTAGGCTCATTTGAAATAGAAGTTTGGGTAGGAAAACTTACTCTGAATTATTAAAATAAGCTATCAAAAGAAAGGTTTATGAGTTTATATTCTAACCAAATAAGTTTTGTCTAAATCAGAGGTCAATGCATGAAGTTATAACTATAACAAGGTAGAAAGGTCAGAATCTCGGAAGTTTGACAGATTCCAATCGTTTCATCTAAATAGGAGATATATCAAATGCAAAGCTAGAACAGTTCAAATTTTCTTATATTTAAAGCAAATGTAGAGATAAAATTATAGTAAGGAAGGATCAGGACACTTGCAATAGAAAGATTAGAAAGCTTGCAATAGAAAGGATTGAAATACTTGCAATAGAAAGGATCGAAACACTTGCCTTTCGAAGATTTTGATTCGAAGATCTGAAGAAGGTGTGCACCTGAATCCTTCTTTTATTTTTCCTCTATCTCTTCTCTTTGTTTCAATTTATGCACCTATCTTCTTTTTTCAAGCCGCAGCTATTGCTACCACAATCACAATCGCAACCGCAGCCACCACCACATCCACTTCCATTGCACTACTTCCTTTCTCCTTTTTCTCATTCCTTCTTTTCTTTCCCAATCACAATTGCTGTAGCCACTGTCACTGCTGCTGCCATAGTCACAGCCCCTTCCACCGCATTGCCTTCTTCCTCCTCTTCTTTCGTAGACACAACTACTGCAGACACAACCACCACCGCTGCTGCTGCCGCTGCTGTAGCTGCAGCCGTAGTCACCTTCCCCTCTTCCTCTTCTTCCCTCTCTTTCTTCTCTTCTTCTTCCTTTCCTTCTCTTCTTTCCTAGCTGCAACTGCCGCAGTTGCAATCACAGCTCCCCTTCCTCTCTTCTTCCTCACCTTCTTTTCTTCCTCTCCTTCTCTTCCAGTTGCAGCTGCCTCCACCGCAGCCGCAGCCCCTTCTTCTTTCCCTTCTCTTATTCCCTCTCCTTCCCTTGCTCTTCTTCTCTTCTTCTCCTTCCTCTCCTTCTTTTCCTCGACACACTACCTCTCTTCTCCTCTATTTCCTCTTGCGGGAAACAGAGGTGCCATAGCCTCTTCTCCCACTTTTTCTTCTTCTCTTCCTCTTCCTCTTCCCGCTCTTCTCCTTCTCCTTCTTCTTCTCCTTCTCTTCTACTCATCTTCTTCCCTTCTCCTC
The DNA here is from genome assembly GCA_004837865.1 of Musa balbisiana. Classification (NCBI taxonomy): domain Eukaryota; kingdom Viridiplantae; phylum Streptophyta; class Magnoliopsida; order Zingiberales; family Musaceae; genus Musa; species Musa balbisiana. The sequence goes on along the minus strand of CM017195.1, from coordinate 20,456,165 downwards.
CCCGATGCCCCACACCTCCTTGCTACAGCCCTTGTCGCAGCCACTCTCCTCGTGCAGGAAACAGAGGTGCTACCGCCCTATCTGCAGCCACCTCGCTTTCCTCTCCCTCTCTCTTCTCCTTCTTCTTCTCCTTCTCTTCTTCTCCTCTTCTTCCCTTCTCCCTGACGCCCCACACCTCTTCACTACAGCCACCCTTCTCTTTTCTTCTTCTCCTCATCTTCCCTTCTTCTCCTCGATGCCACACAGCTCCTCTTCTCTCTGTTTCACGGAAACAGAGAGCGTGGGAGGCAGTGGGATAAAACTAAAATTTTTTGTTTTTTTTATAACTTAATAGTTTAGTTCTTGAAATTTCTATATCTATATATAAGTCCTCCGATTTATAATAAATCCTTATTAATAAATTTAAAAAATGAGGGATATTACTGTTGCTACCCCTTGAATTGGCCGAAGGCTGCTTGCAACCTTGGCCAAGAGCAATAAATTTACTTACTACTTCTCAGCCTAGCCAAAAGTAGCAAAAACAAGAGCAGCATGGCTGCCCTCAAGCTGCTGCATGACATCCCCTGTAGCTAGGTTTCCCCTGGCTGTAAGAGGCACCCCTAATGACTAGGGTTTCTTGGCCGCAGGGGGTTGCCCAAGTGCTAGGATTTTGGCCTCATGGAGCACCTGCAGCACATGGCAGCCCTACAATATAGTTTCCTAGCTGCAAGGAACTCCTTGGTGGCTAGAGTTTTCTAGTCACACAAGGCAGTCCAGTGCCTAGATTCCTAGTTTTCGAGGAGTCTCTATATTGTAAGATTTCCTTACTTAAAAAAGGAACTACATGCCATGTGGGGAACCTGCCATGTGGGGCACCTATGGTAGGGTTCCCAAAATACTACATATAATTAATTAAAATAATTTAATTAATTATTATTATCTAGTAGACCTGTGATCGGCAAGAGTTGCCTACGACATAAAGATGTCAAGTCCCTCGAGGACATGGTATGCTTGGTCGAGTCCCTTGAGGGTATGATGGTTCGGAGGTCGAATAGGATGAGAATCACAAGGAATTGTGATCGGCAAGAGTTGCCTACGACATAAAGATGTCAAGTCCCTCGAGGACATGGTATGCTTGGTCGAGTCCCTTGAGGGTATATTATCAAATCAGACTTATCTTGTAACGATGGTGTTGATTTAACCGAACATCATGATTGGTCGAGTCCCTTGAGGGTATGATGGTTCGGAGGTCGAATAGGATGGGAATCACAAGGAATTGTGATCGGCAAGAGTTGCCTACGACATAAAGATGTCAAGTCCCTCGAGGACATGGTATGCTTGGTCGAGTCCCTTGAGGGTATGATGGTTCGGAGGTCGAATAGGATGGGAATCACAAGGAATTGTGATCGGCAAGAGTTGCCTACGACATAAAGATGTCAAGTCCCTCGAGATATATATATATATTTGCATGCGATGTACATATATATTAAATATGTATATGTGTGACCAATACATTAGGAGACCGAATTAAAAGCTCCTCTCTCGATAATAGTAAGTCAGTAAATGTGAGGCAATTAGATTGACCCACGTGGCCTTCCATTATTATAGGTAGAGACCGATTCCTGACTAGTTGAGTGGTCGAGTCCCTTGAGGGTATATTATCAAATCAGACTTATCTTGTAACGATGGTGTTGATTTAACCGAACATCATGATTGGTCGAGTCCCTTGAGGGTATGATGGTTCGGAGGTTGAATAGGATGAGAATCACAAGGAATTGTGATCGGCAAGAGTTGCCTACGACATAAAGATGTCAAGTCCCTCGAGGACATGGTATGCTTGGTCGAGTCCCTCTAGAGTATATTATCGAATCAGATTCATCTTGTAACGATGGTGTTGATTTAATTGAACATCATGGTTGGTTGAGTCCCTTGAGGGCATGATGGTTCGGAGGTCGAATAGGATGGGAATCACAAGGAGTTGTGATCGGTAAGAGTTGCCTACCTTTTGAGCTTAGTGTGATTGGTCCAGTCCCTCGAGTCTACACTAAGATACTGATTAGATCCCGATCCCACTAGAAGTCTGTCGGAGACTTCTATTTCATGTGCTGAGGGTATCGTGGGACTCACCAAAAAAATAGTGGGAGTAGATTAAGATAAAAGTCCATATCTTATTTGTTTATTTTTTTTACAAAATCTACATGTTATTTATTTTTGTTGTATCTTTATTTTAAAAAAATGTCATTTTAAAATCCCTTATGTGACATACTTGATGTTAACCACCTCACCAGTCTAAATTATATGGATTGGCTTTGCAAGTTAAGAATTATTCTCATAGTGGAGAAAATCACGTGCGTCCTTGATACAATGATGCCTACTCTCAAGGAAGGGGCAAGCAAAGATGAGTTCACTCGCTACATGAAGTATATAGATGACTCCACTCTTGCTCATTGTTACATGTTGGGCTCCTTGACTCCTGAGTTATAGAGACAACATGAAAAGATGGATGCCAGATCTATTCTCCTATATATCTGCAAACTATTTGAGGAATAAGGAAGGACTCAACGATTTGAGATATCCAAGAGTCTCTTCATGTTAGCATGATTGAGAGGACACCAGTTCAAAACTATGTCCTAATGATAATTGAGTGGATAGAGAAACTCACAAGTCTAGGAATAGTCCTAGAGGATAACCTGTGTGTGGATCTTGTGCTTCAGTCCTTACCATATTTCTTTTCACAGTTCTTAATAAATTTTAATATGAACAAGCTTGAGGTGACTCTCCTTGAACTCCTCAATAAGTTAAGGGAGGCCAAGAGCACCATCAAGAAAGAGAAGCTAGTTCTCTATACTAGTGAGACCATAGAGAAAAGGAAGGCAGAAAAGTCCCTTAAGAAGGGTAAGGGTAAGGGCAGACCGGGTAAAAGGTTGCTAAGAAAGACCCGACAAAGGACAAAGATCAGTGCTTCCACTATGGCAAAGATGGGCACTGGAATAGGAACTACAAAGAGTACCTTACAGAGAGGACAAAACAGAAGCTTGGAGGAGAAGCTTCAAGTACATTCATGATCAGTCTCCATTTGTCAAACTCTTATAATAACACATGGGTATTGGATACTAGTAGTGCTTATCACATTTATAATTCATTGTAGTTTCTAGCAAGACCTAGGATATTGGTGAGATGGACCTCAAGATGTACAATGGAGCAAAAATTGCTATAGTAGCTATTGGTGAGTTCATCCTACATCTCCTTGGTGGAGCTATTATTGCATTGGATGCTTGTTATTTTGTTTCTTCTATTATCAAAAATAATATTTCTATTTCATGTTTAATAGTTAGTGGATATAAATTAGTTTTTGAGAATAATAGTTGTTAAATAATATTAGATGATGAGATCATTATGAGAGGAACATTGTATAATGATTTATTTATACTAGACACTGCTCTACATATTATGAATGTAAGTATGTCCAAGAGAAAATAAGATGAGGTAAATAGTGTATACTTGTGGCATTGTAGGCTAGGTCACATCTATGAGGGAATGATTAAAAAGTTGCTTAAGGATGGATATCTAGATCCATTCGACTATAAGTCATATGCAACTTCGAGTCTTGCCTTCGTGGAAAACTGACCAACTCTTCTTTTAGTGGAACAAGAGAGAGTGCCATTGAGCTATTGAAACTCATACATAGTGATGTATGTTGACCTATGTCAACTAATGCCATAGGTGGTTACTCATACTTTATTACTTTTACTAATGATTTCTCAAGGTATGGAAAGATCAATGCACCCCTTACTTCGTTACTAAAAAGAGATGCTTTCCAATGGTTGGACAAAGCCACCACCACCTTCAACGAACTTAAAGCCGCAATGATGACAATGCCCATACTAGTGCTACCCAACTTTGGTAAGACTTTTGTTATTGAAGCTGATGCCTCTGGAGTTGGAATTGGTGCTGTACTAATGCAAGTGTTGAATCTCATATTTTGATGATAAAGTCAATTGTCATTTGTTTATCTAATTTATATGTTGAGATAAGTGTGTAGGATTAACTACGATGGCAGTAAGACATGTAGTAGGTGTTGAGCTAGAGTCATGACCAAGATCACGTTGGGGGTTCGAGAGTTCGTCGAAAGTCCGGACGATCGTCGGAAGTCCGAACGGTCGTCGGAAGTTCTATGGGAACAATCCAAGAAGTCCAAGAGCTTGCCAAAGGAGCTCGTCGGAACTTGCCAAGAGAATCGTCACGAAGTCCAGGAGTTTGCCGGGAGTCTGCCGGAGTATCGTCGAGGGTTCGCCGGATGTTCACCAGAAGTTCGCCAGAAGCTCACCAAGGAAGCGATTGATGCACTAGAACACGATTTGTAGTATTGATGTCTTAATTATCGTAGTTAGCATGTAGATTAAGTTAGGATTGGGAGGTGATCCCATTAACTTAATCTGGGGCCAATTGGAACCTTAACAGACCCAAATTGGGCTGAATAAAACAGCCCATTTGGACCTAGAATTCCTGGTCGGCGATGGCATCGCCCAGGAGACTCGGTCTCCCAGGAATTCTGGGCGGTTGTACTAATAGAGCTCGGTCTCCGAGCTCGGCCAGGCTGTGGTATCGCCCAGACTGAGCGGTAGTACTGCTCAGTGACAGATGACAGGCGGTAGTACTGCCCAATTATGGCGGTGGTACCGTTAGGACCCCGGAAATCCGGGAATGGACACTTATGAGCTCCAATTTTAAACTGATTGGGGCCTATATAAACCCCACCCTTTCCTACATGAAAGGTAACCAAAAGTTTGCTTTTATTCTGAGTATTTGAGAGCTTAAAAGTGTTGTAAAAGGCTAGAGTTCTTCTCCTTCTTTTCTTTCTAAGTGTTGATCATTCAAGAGAGGAGTGAAAACTTGCAAGAGTTGTCTCCTAAGCCCGTCAAAAGGAGAAAAGCTGTAAAAGGGTGGTTGGTCTTCACCTATTGAAGGAAGGCCTCTAGTGGACATCGGTGACCTCGTCGGAGGAGGAAGCCAAAAGTGGATGTAGGTCCAGATTGACCGAACCACTCTAAATCTCAGATTGCATTTACATTCTGCTCTTTATCTTAACTACAAACTGCCTTTATTGATTTATATCAACTATACTTCCACTTGCTCTTAACTTTAAAGATCTTTCTGAAATGATTTTTATACGAAAGTTTTTTTAACCGATGAAAGTTTTCCGCTGCACTAATTCACCCCCCCTCTTAGTATTCTTGATCCTAATAATTGGTATCAGAGCGGGTTCACTCTTAGTTGGATTAAAACCCAAGAGAGATGGCATATGCCGAAAACCAAGAGGGTCACTCTATTACACGTCTGCCCATGTTCAATGGGACAGATTACACCTATTGGAAGACCCGAACGGGAATCTTCCTTATTTCCATGGATTTTGAACTTTGGAATATTGTTGAAAATGGATTTTCAAAGTCTTCTCTTCCAATGATCTATTGGAATGAATTGGAGAAGAAGACTTTCGCTCTAAATGCAAAAGCTATGAATGCCTTATTTTGTGCACTTGATAAAAATGAGTTCAATCATGTTTCGATTTGTGAAACTACATTTAATATTTGGCATATACTCAAAGTGACTCACAAAGGCACGAGTAGAGTAAAAGAGTCAAAAATCAATCTTTTAGTACATTCTTATGAACTTTTTTGAATGAAACCGAGTGAGCCATAAGTGACATATACACCCGCTTTACAGATGTCGTCAATGGTCTAAAAGGACTAGGTAAAAGTTTTTTAGATTTCGAGCTCGTTAATAAAATTCTAAGATCCCTTCCAAAGAGTTGGGATCCTAAAGTCACTACCATTCAAAAGGCTAAAGATTTAAACAACTTCTCTCTTGAAGAATTAATCGGGTCATTAATGACATACGAAATGACTTGCAAAGCTTATGAAGAGCATGAAGATACCCTTCCAAAGAACAGGAAGGATATGACACTTAGAACTCAAGAAGACTTGAGAGAAAACACAAGTGATGAGGACTTTGACGATGATTTGACACTTTTAACAAGAAAAATTTAAAAATTCATTAAAAGAAACAAATTTAAAAATAACACTAAAAATAAATTTGAACCCAAAAAGGACCAATTTATTTGCTACGAATGCAAGAAGCCGGAACACTATAAAAGTGAATGTCCCTAAGCCAAGAAGAGAACACTAAAGAAGAAGGCACTCAAAGCAACATGAGATGACTCAAGCGAATCCGAAGAAGAGGAGTCCAACACCGAGCAAGTTGCTCATTATGCACTTATGGCCATAGGAGAGGAGGTATCAAATTTAATTGATGCAGATTTATCATTTGATAAATTATTAAATGCTTTCGATGACTTATTTGATGAATGCAAAACAATTAGTAGAAAATATAAATTGTTAAAAAAGGAGCATGATACTCTTGTTAGTAAATTTGATATATTACAAATTGAGCATAATGATAGTTTAGTTCCATGTACGAAATGCCATGACTTAGTAATACTCCAAAAGGAGAACTTGCTACTCAAGGATACCTTGAAGAAATTTGAGGTTGGTAGCAAGTCCTTGAACATGATCCTTACCAATAAGGGTCACGTTCATAAAAGAAGTGGAATCAGATTTGTGAGAAGCTCTCACCAAAATCCAACCACCTTCATTAAAGGTCATATCTTACATATTCCATACCAAAACAAATGTAACTTTTGTTGCAATCATGGATATAGAAATTATTATTGATCATTCAAGAAGATTAGTCCTAATAAATTGATTTGTGTTTCTAAAGGAACCGTAATAAATCCATGCAACATGATAAACAATTTAGATCGAATTTTGAGGCACCCAAGATTAAATGGGTACCTAAAAATCATCCTTTTTTGTAGAAACATATATCACCACAAGCTATGAGCAAGAGATGGTACCTTAATAGTGGATGCTCAAGGTATATGACCAGAGATCCATCTCAATTCTCTAAGCTCACTAGTATAGACGAAGGCTATGTCACCTTCGGAGATAATAACAAGGGTAAAATCATTGGCAAAGGAACCATAGATAACAAATCCAACTTCTTTATTGAAGATATTTTGTTAGTTGATGGTTTAAGACATAACCTCTTGAGCATTAGTTAATTGTGTGATAAAGGATATATTGTCAAATTTGAATCTAATGCTTGCATCATTGAAAAACCATACAAAAAGACATCTATGATTGCATTAAAACAAAATAACGTATATACTATTAATATCAATGATCTTTATAATGAAATGTGTTTCTCGGTTTTGAATGACGATGATTGGCTTTGGCATAGGAGATTAGGTTATGCTAGCATGGAAATAATCACCCAAATTTCATCCAAAAAATTTGTAAGAGGAATTCCTCATATCAAGTTCATCAAAGATAATGTGTGTGATGCTTGTCAATTAGGAAAACAAATAAAGGGTAGCTTCAAATCTAAGAATAAAAAAAGCACCTCTAGACCTTTGCAATTGATCCATATTGACTTATTTGGACCAATCTCTACATCAAGCCTAGGAGGTAGCAAATATGCTTTTGTTATTGTAGATGATTATAGTAGATACATATGGACTTATTTCTTGAAATACAAAAGTGAATGCTTTAGATATTTCACCAAGTTTTGTAAACTTATTCAAAATGAAAATGGTTCCATGATTTCATCAATTCGAGGTGATCATGGTGGTAAATTTTAAAATCGTGATTTCTGAGAATTTTGTGAATCTAATGGATACAACCACAACTTCTCTACTCCAAGAAATCCTCAACAAAATGGAGTAGTAGAAAGAAAGAATAGAAATTTACAAGAAATGGCAAGAACTATGTTGAATGAACATAGGCTACCCAAATATTTTTGGGCCGACGCCGTAAACACTGCATGCTATATTATGAATAGAGTTCTAGTAAGACCCTTACTTACCAAAACTCCATATGAGTTGTGGAACAACAAAAAAAACCCAATGTTTCATATTTTAAAGTTTTTGAGTGTAAGTGTTTTATCTTGAATGAAAAAGATGCCTTAGAAAAATTTGATGTTAAATCCGAAGAAGGAATTTTTCTTAGTTATTCTTCGATTTCTAAAGCATTTCATATCTTTAGTAAAAAAACTTTGATTATAGAGAATTTATTCATGTTGTTTTCAAGGAGATTTCCGAAATCAAGAAAAATGATTTTGATGATGATGTCAATTTCGATTCTTTGAATTTAAATAAAACCCCTTCTCCAACTAGCAACTTGGATGTATCCACTTCCAAAACATTCTTACCCAAGGATTGGAAGTATATAGATGCTTATCCTAAGGAGCTAATCATAGGAGACACATCTAAGGGGGTTCAAACACGTTCTTCTCTTAAAAATTTTTGTGCCAACGCCGCTTTTCTCTCCCAAATTGAACCTAAATGTATTGATGAAGCCATGAAAGATGATTCATGGATTATCACAATACAAGATGAGTTAAATCAATTTGAGAGAAATGAGGTGTGAAAGCTTGTTCCTAGGCCAAATGACCATTTAGTTATTGGTACTAAATGGGTCTTTAGAAACAAGCAAGATGAATCTGGTATCATGGTTAGAAACAAGGCTAGATTAGTGGCCAAATATTTCAACCAAGAAGAAGGTATCGATTACGAAGAAACCTTCACACCTATGGCTCGATTAGAAGCCATAAGGATGCTCCTTACCTATGCTAGTAGTACTAATTTTAAATTATTTTAAATGGATATTAAAAGAGCTTTTCTTAATGGCTTTATTTCCGAAGAAGTTTATGTTGAACAACCACTCGGGTTTGAGAATAATAGTTTCCATAATCATATATTTAAATTAACTAAAGCTCTCTATGGTTTAAAACAAGCCCTAAGAGCTTGGTATGAGAGACTTAGTTCTTTTCTTATTGAAAATGATTTTTCTAGAGCTTGGTATGAGAGAGCTTAGTTCTTTCTTATTGAAAATGATTTTCTAAAGGCAAAGGTCAATACTACATTGTTTATTCAAAAATTTTGAAAAATAATTTTCTAATTGTTCAGATTTATGTTGATGATATTATCTTCGGTTCTATGAATGAATCTTTTTGTGGAATCTTTTGCTAAAACTATGAGCATTGAGTTTGAAATGAGTTTGATAGGAGAATTAACCTTCTTTTTAGGCTTACAAATTAAGCAACTAAGCAATAACATCTTTATTAGTTAAACTAAATATGCTTTAGATTTGTTAAAAAGATTTAATATGGATAGCTCAAAAGCTATCAATACTCCTATGAGCACCTCCACTAAGTTAGAAATTGATGAAAGTGGAGAATGCTTTGATAAAAAAATTTATACGGGTATGATAGGAAGTTTACTTTATCTCACTACAACTAAATCGGATATCATGTTCAATGTAGGACTTTGTGATAGGTTTCAATCGAATCCTAAGATATCTCATCACAAAGTAGTTAAAAGAATACTTAGATATCTTAAAGGTACCATAAATCTAGGATTATGGTATCCAAAATCCGAGAATTTTGAACTAATTGCTTATACTGATGCAGATTTTGCTTAGTGTAAACTAGATAGGAAAAGCACATTAGAAACATATTAAGTTTTGGGACATGCACTTATTTCTTAGTTATCCAAGAAATAAAACTTAGTTGCACTATCTACAACCGAAGTTGAGTACATTGCAGCTAGTGCATGCTGTGCACAAGTTTTGTGGATGAAAAACACCTTAGAAGATTAAAAAGTTCATCTTAAAAATATTCCCATTAAATGTGATAACACAAGTGCTATATGTTTAATAAAGAATCCCATTTAACACTCAAGAACAAAACATATTGATATTAGACATTACTTTATACGAGATCATGTCACTAATCATGATGTAATCCTAGAGTTCATTGATACTAAACATCACTTAGCTGATATTTTTACAAAGCCTTTAAGTGAAGAATAATTTGATTTCATTAGAAGAGAATTAGGAATGTTGATTTGTCCGAATACATGAATTTATTAAATTTTGTTTTCGGACTTTCTTGATTCTTTGATCAATTACTTAAATTCAATGCTAAAAATTTTATGATATGAATTTTACATGATGATAAGATTGTGTGCTTCAATAACATGTTTGCTTTAATGTTGGAAATTTTGTGTCTTAATGTTAAAAATTCCCATGATGATGAACACGTTTACCTTCATGATTGTGATTGAAAAGCTATGATAAAACATTGTCTGAATGCATGATTTTGTACTTCTCTTCCGGACTTTATGTATTTCTTGAATGAGCTTTCATGAGCCTATGTCATATCAAGTTTATTTCATATCAATGCTCTATGATTTTTGACATATGTAATTAATTAACAAATGCATCTCTCATGGATTTATCTTTTGAATTTTTAATCGAGAAATGGATTTAATGTAATGATTCTTTCACATGAATTCCTTTTTGTGATGAAGGAAGATTTTTTTTGAGATGAACACTTGCAAGGATTTGATTTCACATGTATATCTTGATCCTTGTAAAAATGAAGCATGATTTAATCTCTTATCATTTTTAACTTCATTCAAAGTTAGTTCACAATGACTTTCCTCCTTCATGCAAAACGTTAATGACAAAGGAAGAAGTAATGAAAGCTATCTCCTTAATGAATGTTTGAATGATACCTTGTTATGATTGCTTGAAAAATAATTTGTATGAATGGTATCTTTCCACTTATTGTTGAAAAATGACATGAATCTTTACCACACTTATTACTATGCTTGAAATACGCTTGAATTGTTCTCCTTTTTGTTGATGATAAAGGGGGAGAAATATGTGGTAAATTGATGATAGAATGAATTGCTATGATTGCCATATTTGCATTATATTATGATATCTAGAGCTCAATTTGTAATTTTAAAAATTGATATCTTACCATATGATGAATTGCTATGATTTCTATCCTTCACATTTGAAATATAGGACTTGAAAATGGATGTCTTGCCTTGACATCATTTTCAAAAAGATACATTATGATAGGAATCATGATAAGAGTATTGATAAGTTTAAATGAACTTAAACTTATTAATATGTCTCTTGAATTCAAAGGCTTTGAGTTCAAGAATGACTTATCTCAAGTATGACATATAGATAGGGGGAGTTAAGGTTAACTCTGTCATCGATTGATTTTCATCATCAAAAAGAGGAAGATTATTGAATCTCAGATTTTGATGATAAAGTCAATTGTCATTTGTTTATCTAATCTATATGTTGAGATAAGTGTGCAGGATTAACTACAATGGCAGTAAGACATGTAGCAGGTGTTGAGATGGAGTCAAGACGAAGATCATGTTGGGGGTTCGAAAGTTCGTCGAAAGTCCGGATGGTCGTCGGAAGTTCTATGGGAACAATCCGGGAAGTCCAGGAGCTTGCCAAAGAAGCTTGTCAGAACTTGCCAAGAGGATTATCTCGAAGTCCAGGAGTTTGCCGAGAGTTCGCCGAAGCATCGCCGAGGGTTCGTCGGATGTTCATCGGAAGCTCGCCGGAAGAAGCGAATGACGCACCGGAACACGATTTGCAATATTTATGTCTTAATTATCGTAGTTAGCATGTAGATTAAGTTAGGATTGGGAGGTGATCCCATTAACTTAATCTGGGGCCAATTGGGCCCTTAACAAACCCAAATTGGGCCGAATGAAATAGCCCATTCGGACCCAGAATTCCTGACCGGCGGTGGCACCGCCCTTGTCGAGCAGTGGTACCGCTAGAGCTCAGTCTCCAAGCTCTGCTTGGCGGTGGTACCACCAGAGCTGAGCGGTAGTACCGCTCAGTGATAGATGACAGGTGGTAGTACCACCCAGTTATGGTGGTGGTATCGCTAGGACCCCGGAAATTTGGGAATGGAAACTTTTGAGCTCCAATTTCAAACTAATTAGGGCCTATATAAACCCCACCCTTTCTTGCATGAAAGGTAACCGAAAGCTTACTTTTATTCAGAGTATTTGAGAGCTTAAAAGTGTTGTAAAAGGCTAGAGTTCTTCTCCCTCTTTTCTTTCTAAGTGTTGATCATTCAAGAGAGAAGTGAAAACTTGTAAGGGTTGTCTCCTAAGCCTGTTAGAAGGAGAAAAGCTGTAAAAGAGTGGTTGGCCTTCGCCTATTGAAGGAAGGCTTCTCATGGACGTCGGTGACCATGTTGGAGGAGGAAGCCAAAAGTGGATGTAGGTCAAGATTGACCGAACCACTCTAATCTCGGTTTGCATTTACATTCTGCTCTTTATCTTACCTGCAAACTGCCTTCACTGATTTACATCAACTACACTTCTGCTAACTCTTAACTTTAAAGATCTTTCCGAAATAGTTTTTGTACAAAAGTCTTTTTAACCGATGAAAGTTTTCCACTGCACTAATTCAACCCCCCCCCCCTCTTAGTGCTCTTGATCCTAATAGCAAGATGGCCACCCCCTCGCTTATACCAGTAAGGCATTATCTCTTTTCGATCTTAGGATGACTATTTATGACATAGAGATGCTCACGATTGTGCATGCGGTGACCAAATGGAGACCATACTTGATCGGGCGACGCTTTCAAATCAAGACCGACCATAAAAGCCTAAAATATTTCTTAGAGCTAAAGATATCTTCTCCCAAGCAACAAAAATAGGTAACAAAACTTCTTAGATATGATTATGAAAAAACTTACAAAGAGGGGAAAGAGAATATTGTTGTAGATGCGCTTTCGCGTCTACCCGAGCAAGTTGAACCTTTAGTCGTTTCATTTCCGACTAGCGACTTCCTTAAGTATATTAAGAGGGAATAGAGGGAAGATCTGAAGACCAGTAAGATCATAAAAAAATTGGAGGAAAGACCAAGCTCCGTGGTTTATTACAGTTGGGACTCAAAAGAATTACGCGATAAGGGACGCATTATGCTTGTGCCAAATTCTTCTTGCATAAAGACTATCCTTCAAGAACATATAAGAGAATTAAGGTCATAAAAAATTGGAAGAAAGACTAAGCTCATAAAAAATTGAGCTTGTGCTAAATTGTGCCAAAAAATTCAACAACCTATAAGAGAATTAAGGTCTTAAAAAACTGTGCCAGTAAGATCATAAAAAAATTGGAGGAAAGACCAAGCTCCATGACTCATTACAGTTGGGACTCAAAAGAATTACGCGATAAGGGACACATTGTGCTTGTGCCAAATTCTACTTGCGACCGGGCACTCTGGGTTCCTTAGAAACTATAAGAGAATTAAGCAAATTTTTATTGGGTAGGGATGAAAAATATTATTGCTAAATTTATGGCATAATGTGATGTATGTCAATGACAAAAAGGCGAGACATTGGCAAGTCCTAGTAAGCTACAACCTTTACTCGTCCTAGACTCAATATTTACTGATATATCAATGGACTTCATCGAAGGGCTTCCCTCATCACAAGAAAAAGGTACAATTTTTGTCATGGTTGATCGCCTTACAAAGTATGCTCACTTTTGCATTGTTCGTAATCACTACACTGCTTCTAGTATTACTTGAATCTTTATGGAGAATATTGTAAAATTATATAGGATGCCGAGATCTATTGTAAGTGATCATGATAGGGTCTTCATGAGTAGATTTGGATAGAGTTATTCTAGATGCAGGGCACTAAATTGAAAATGAGTATAGCGTATCACCCATAAACCGACGACCAGACTGAAGTGGTGAATAGGTGCTTGGAGACATATCTCAGATGCTTCACTAGTGACCAGCCAAAAGAGTGGACAAAATGGCTTCCCTGGGTCGAGTGGTGGTATAATACAACTTATCATTCATTCACAAAATGTACTCCCTATGAGGCTATGTATGGCCGACCTCCCCCTATGATCCCAAAATATGTGTTGGGCACCTCTAAAGTAGAACAAGTAGATAGGGAACTACAGGACATAGACAAACTATTGAAGTTGCTAAAAGATAATCTCACTATAGCTAAAGTAAGGATGAAACAATAATATGATAAACACAAAGGCGAAAGAGAATTTTCAATAGGAGATTGGGTCTTCTTATGGCTCCAACCATACAAGCAAATATCCATCAAGACCAGAGCATCTATGAAGTTTTCACCTTGGTTCTATGGACCCTATGAAATTTTAGAGTGCATTAGAGCAGTAGCATACAGATTGGACTTACTTGCCAGATCTCGAATCTATCTAATCTTCTATGTGTCATGTTTAAAGCTCAAGTTGGGATAAAATAAGATAGCCCAAAGCCATCAACCAAATATGACTAACCAAGGAGAACTCCAGACCCAACCGAGTACTATTATTGATTGACGAATCATGACTCGATGACGATAACCCACTATTGAAGTGCTAATATAGTAGGCGAACTTACCAGCAGAAGATGCCACTTGGGAGAAATATGACGACTTGAAGATCAAATTCTCAAAATTCATGGATCGTTAATCTCAAGAACAAGGCTGATTTGAAGAGAGCGGGTCTGTTAGGACTCTAGCTAGGAGAGTCCTAATTGAGTTTCATTGAAAGGGGCATTCATATAAAACCTACCTAGCTGACCCCTATTAAAGAGGTGAAGAGGCTGGCTAAGGATATGATTAGATTAGAGTTTGCTTCTAAGAGAAACATTAGGAGTTGGTTAGAAGTAGGAGTCTTGAGTATGAGTCCTAATTAAGTAGGATTCTTGAGGAGGAGTCATATTAGGAGTTGGGGTTTAGAAGCCCTATAAATAGTTATGTATTCATCCTTTTTTAATAAGCAATAGATGAATCCTTCTTAATAGCCTTGAGCAGTAACTTGGAGGAAGAAACCCCTATAGAGTTCCAAGGAGGTCGATCCCCTAAAGAAATCAACCCACCCTAAGCTTAGAATCCGTAAGGGTTTTAACACAGCCCCAAATCTTAACAACCTTGAGATCGGGCTTCTTCCCTTTCTAAATCTTATATGGTGTAGACACTACCGACTTAGTTGGAACTCTATTTAGAAGATAAGCTGCGATCTCTCGGGCATATCCTCAAAAAGATATAGGTAGGTCAGCGAAACTCATCATGGACCGCACCATGTCTAACGGTACATGATTCCTCTTTTCAGATACACCATTGAGCTAAGGTGTATAAGGTGGCATCCATTGGGATAGAATCCCATGGTCCTTGAGGAATTTGGTAAACTATATACTCAAGTACTCATCTCCTCGATTTGATCAAAAAGTCTTGATACTCATTCTAATTTGGTTCTTTACTTTATTCTTATACTCTTTGAATTTCTCAAAGGCCTCGGACTTGTACTTCATTGAGTACACATGTCCATACCTTGAGAAATCATCAGTAAAGGTAATGAAGTAAGAGTAACCACCAATGACATGAGTTGACATGGGTCCACAAACATCACTATGTATGAGCTTAAGCAGCTCAATGGCTCACTCTCTAGTTCTACTAATGGAAAGTTGGTCAGTTTTCCACGAATGCAAGGCTCGTAAGTTGTATATGACTCATAGTTAAATAGATCTAGATATCCATCATTTAGTAACTTTTGAATTATTCCCTCATGGATGTGACCTAGCCTACAATGCCACAGGTATGCACTATTCACCTTATCTCATCTTCTCTTAGACACACTTACAACTTACATTCATGATATGTGGAGCAGTGTCTAGCATAAACAAACCATTATCCAGTGTTCTTCTAGTGATGATCTCATCATTTGATAATATCGAACAACCATTGTTCTCAAAAACTAATTTATATCCACTAACTATCAAATATGAAATGAAAATAATATTTTTGATAATAGAAGGAACAAAATAGCATGCATCTAATGCAATAATAGCTCCACCAAGCAGATGTAAGGTGACCTCGCTAATAGTTACTATAGCAACTTTTGCTCTATTGCCCATCTTGAGGTTCATCTCGCCTTTCTCCAATCACCTAAGTCTTGCCAAAATTTGGCAATGAATTATAAGTATGATAAGTACTACCGGTATCCAATACCCATGTATTATCATAAGAGTATGACAAATAGAGACTAATCATGAATATACTTGAAGCTTCTCCAAGCTTTTGTTTCACCCTCTCTATAAGGTACTCTTTACAATTCCTCTTCCAATGCCCATCTTTGCTATAATGGAATAACTAGCCTTTGTCTTTTGTCGGGTCTTTCTTAGCAACCTTTGCTTTACTTAGTTTGCCCTTACCCTTGCCCTTCTTAAGAGACTTTTCTACTTTTCTTTTCATTCTGGTCTCACTAGTGTAGAGAATTGGCTTCTCTTTTTTATAGTGCTTTCTGCCTCCCTCAATATATTGAGGAGCTCAGGGAGAGTCACCTCAAGCTTGTTCATATTAAAATTCATTATGAATTATGAAAAAGAATCTGGTAGGGACTGAAGCACAAGATCCATACATAGGTTACCCTTTAGGATCATTTCTAGACTTGTGACTTTCTCTATCCACTCAATCATCTTTAGGACATGGTTTGAATCGGTGTCCTCTTAGTCATCCTAACGTGGAAGAGGCTCTTGGATATCTTATATCGCTGAGTCCTTCCTTGTTCCTCAAATAGTTTGTGGACATGTAAGAGAATGGATTTGACATCCATCTTTTCATATTGTCTTTGTAACTAAGGAGTCATGGAGCCCAACATGTAACTCTGAGCAAGAGTAGAGTCATCAATGTACTTCATGTAGCGAGCGATCTCATCTTTGCTTGCCCCTTCCTCAAGCGTAGGCATCACTGTATTAAGGATGTACACGATTTTCTCTATCATGAGAATAATTCTCATGTTGCGGAGCCAATCTGTATAATTTAGACCAGTGAGGCGGTTGACATCAAGTATGCCACGTAAGGAATTTGAAAGCAATATTTTCTGAAAATAAAGATACAACAGAAATAAATAACATATATATTTTGCACAAATAAATAATCAAGATATGGACTTCTATCTTAATCTGCTCTCACTATTTTACTGGCGAGTCACACGACACTCTCAGCACATGAAATGAAAGTCTCCAGCAGACTTCTAGTAGGCATCAGGATCCAATTAGCATCTTAGTATAACATCACGAAACTCGACTAATCATACTAAGCCCGAAAGGTAGGCAACTCTTGCCGATGACAACTCCTTATGATTCCCATCCTGTTCGACCTTCGAATCACCATGGTCTCGAGGGACTCAACCAACCATGATATTCGGTTAAGTCAACACCATCATTACAAACTGAGTTTGATTCAATGATATACCCTCGAGGGATTCGACCAAGCATACCATATCCTTAGGTCATCGGTGACATCTTTATGTCATAGGCAAGATTGCGAATCATGATATAGGTGAGTCTCAAGGGACTTGACCAACTCAACCTACACCGAAAATCGGTCCCTACCTATAACGATGGAAGGACACGTGGGTCAATCTAAATGCCTTACGTTTACCGACTTAATATTATTAAGAGAGGAGATTTTGATGATTTAGTCTTCTAATGTAACGTGTCACACACATACATATTTAATATATATCTACATCATATGTATATATATATATATATATATATATATATATATCTAGTAGGTGTATAAATAATCACACATCACATGAGCAATTACACAAGATGATCATAGGCCACAACCTAATGTGATCAGGCCTAAGCTAGTGGGCCTAATCAGTCACATCAAAATCTATTTGTGTAGCGGTGTATTTCCATGCCCTGTGATCGTCCATCTCATCCTCATCGGTTCTGTCGGCATGATTCAAGTGAGCAAACTTGTAATCGAGAAAGTCTGAAAAATGAAATTTATACATTTTGACAATTTAGCATTCTTAGTTCCCTTTTAATGAAAACAAATTGTTCTTCATTTAAGGGTTTTGTAAAGATATCAGCTAATTGATATTTTGTATCAATAAACTCTAAGATTACATTATTATTATTGACATAATCTCGTATAAAGTGATACCTAATGTCAATATGTTTTGTTCTAGAGTGTTGAATGAGATTTTTTGTTAAACATATTGCACTTGTGTTATCACATTTTATGGGAATGTTTTTAAGATAAACCTTATAATCCTCTAAAGTGTTTTTCATCCATACAACTTGTGCATAACATTCACTTATTGCAATGTACTCAACTTCGGTTGTAAATAGTGCAACCGAGTTTCGTTTCTTGGAAGACTAAGAAACAAGTGGGCGTCCTAAGAATTGACATGTTCCGAATGTGCTTTTTCTATCTAATCTACATCCAGCAAAATCTACATCAGCATATGTAATTAATTCAAAGTTCTCAGATTTTGGATACCATAATCCTATATTAGTGGTACCTTTAAAATATCTGAGAATTCTCTTAACTACTTTAAGATGAGATATCTTAGGATTAGATTAAAACCTAGCACAAAGACCTACACTAAACATGATATCCGGTCTAGTTGCAGTGAGGTATAGTAGACTTCCTATCATACCCCTATAAGCTTTTTGATCAAAGCTTTCTCCACTTTCATCAATTTCTAACTTAGTGGAGGTGCTCATAGGAGTGTTGATAGCCTTTGAACTATCCATATTAAACCTTTTTAGCAAATCTAAAGCATATTTTATTTGACTAAGAAATATACCGTTACTTAGTTGTTTGATTTGTAAGCCAAAAAAAAAAGTTAATTCCCCCATCAAACTCATTTCAAATTCAAGACTCATACTTTTAGCAAATGACTCACACAAAGATTCATTTGTAGAACCAAAAATGATATCATCAACATAAATTTGAATAATAAAAAAATTATTTTTAAAATTTTTGATAAATAATGTAGTATCAACCTTGCCTTTAGAGAAATTATTTTCGATAAGAAATGAGCTAAATCTCTTACACCAAGCTCTTGGGGCTTATTTCAATCCATAAAGAGCTTTAGTCAATTTAAATACATGATTAGGGAGATTATCATTCTCAAATCCGGGAGGTTGTTCACCATAAACTTCTTCGGAAATAATGCCATTAAGAAATGCACTTTTAACATCTATTTGAAACAACTTAAAATTATTACTACTAACATAGGTAAGGAGCATCCTTATGGCTTCTAATCGAGCCATAGGAGCGAAGGTTTCTTTATAATCGATATCTTCTTCTTGGTTGAAACTTTTGGCCACTAATCTAGCCTTTTTCTAACCACGATACCAGATTCATCTTACTTGTTTCTAAAGACTCATTTAGTACCAATAACTAAATGGTCATTTGGCCTAGGAATAAGCTTCCACACCTCATTTTTCTCAAATTGATTTAACTTATCTTGCATTCCGATGATCTATGAATCATCTTTCATGGCCTCGTTAATGTATTTAGGTTCAATTTGGGAGAGAAAACCGATGTTGGCACAAAAGTTTTTTAGAGAAGAACGTGTTTAAACCCCTTTAGATGTGTCTCCTATTATTAGCTCCTTATGATGAGTATTTACATACTTCCAATCCTTGGGTAAGGATATTTCGGAAGTAGATGCATCCAAGTTGCTAGATGGAGAAAGGGTTTCATTTAAATTCAAAGCATCAAAATTAACATCATCATCAAAATCATTTTTCTTAATTTCAAAAACCTCATTAAAAACAACATGAATGGATTCTTTTATAATCAAAGTTCTTTTATTAAAGATACGAAATGCTTTAGAAATAGAAGAATAGCCAAGAAAAATTCCTTAATCGGATTTAGCATCAAATTTTCCTAAAGCATCTTTTTCATTCAAGATAAAACACTTACACCAAAAAATTTTAAAATATAAAATATTAGGTTTTTTGTTGTTCCACAACTCATAAGGAGTTTTGGTGAGTAAGGATCTTACAAGAACTCTATTCATGACATAGCAAGCTGTGTTTACAGCTTCGACCCAAAAGTATTTGGTTAGGTTATGTTTATTTAACATAGTTCTTGCCATTTCTTGTAAGTTTCTATTCTTTCTTTCTACTACTCCATTTTGTTGAGGATTTCTTGGAGTAGAGAAGTTGTGGTTGTATCCATTAGATTCACAAAATTCTTAGAAATCATGGTTTTGAAATTCACCACCGTGATCACTTCAAATTGACAAAATCATAAAACCCTTTTCATTTTGAACAAATTTGCAAAACTTAGAGAAATACCTAAAGCATTCACTTTTGTGAGCCAAAAAATAAGTTCATGTGTATCTACTATAATCATCCATGATGACAAATGCATATTTGCTATCTCCTAGGCTTGATGTAGAAATTGGTCCGAACAAGTACATATGGATTAATTGCAAAGGTCTAGAGGTGCTTATTTGTTTCTTAGGTTTGAAGCTACCCTTTATTTGTTTTCCTAGTTGACATGCATCACACACATTATCTTTGACGAATTTGATATGAGAAATTCCTCTTACAAGTTCTTTAGATGAAATTTCAAAGATTAGTTTCATACTAGCATGACCAAATCTCTTATGCCAAAGCCAAACATCGTCATTTAAAACCGAAAAACACATTTCATTGCAAAAATCATTAATGTCAATAGTGTATATGTTATTTTGTTTTAGTGCAATCATAGGCATATTTTTGTATGGTTTTTCAAGAATACAATCTCTTATGCCAAATCTCTTTAGATGAGAAATTTCAAAGATTAGTTTCATACTAGCATGACCAAATCTCTTATGCCAAAGCCAAACATCGTCATTTAAAACCGAAAAACACATTTCATTGCAAAAATCATTAATGCCAATAGTGGTAGATTCAAATCTAACGATATATCCTTTATCATATAATTGACTAATACTCAAAAGGTTATGCTTTAAACCATCAACTAACAATACATCTTCAATAAGAAGGCTGGATTTGTATCTATGGTTCCCTTTACTAATGATTTTACTCTTGTTATTATCTCCGAATGTGACATATCCTTCGTCTAGGCTAGTGAGTTTAGAGAAATGGGATGGATCTCCGGTCATGTCATATGCCTTGAGAATCTATTATCAAGGTACCATCTCTTTCTCCTAGCTTGTGATGATGCATTTTTCGATAAAAAGGTTGATTTTTAGGTACCCATTTGACCTTGGGTGCCTCAAAAATTGATTTATCATGTTGTATTGAGTTATTTGAAGTTCTTTTAGGAACCCAAATCAATTTATGTTGACTACATTTCTTGAATGGACATTTGTATGTAACATGTCCAAGTTTACAACAAAAGTTATATTTGATGTGAGGTGATACATGCAAGGTAGGGCCTTTAATAAAGGTGGTTGGATTTTGGTAAGAGCTACTCACAAATCTGATTCCGCCTTTCCTATGAATGTGACCCTTGTCGGTAATGAACATGTTCAAGGACTTGCTACTAACCTCAAATTTCTTCGAGGTATCTTTGAGTAGCAATTTTTCCTTTTGAAGTATTTCTAAATCATGGCATCTTATGCCAAAGCCAAACATCGTCATTTAAAACCGAAAAACACATTTCATTGCAAAAATCATTAATGTCAATAGTGTATATGTTATTTTGTTTTAGTGCAATCATAGGCATATTTTTGTATGGTTTTTCAAGAATACAAGCATTAGATTCACAAAATTCTTAGAAATCATGGTTTTGAAATTCACCACCGTGATCACTTCAAATTGACAAAATCATAAAACCCTTTTCATTTTGAACAAATTTGCAAAACTTAGAGAAATACCTAAAGCATTCACTTTTGTGAGCCAAAAAATAAGTTCATGTGTATCTACTATAATCATCCATGATGACAAATGCATATTTGCTATCTCCTAGGCTTGATGTAGAAATTGGTCCGAACAAGTACATATGGATTAATTGCAAAGGTCTAGAGGTGCTTATTTGTTTCTTAGGTTTGAAGCTACCCTTTATTTGTTTTCCTAGTTGACATGCATCACACACATTATCTTTGACGAATTTGATTCATAGTATATCACTTGTTCTTTCTTTGGTTCAAATTTATTTTTAGTATTATTTTTTAATTTACTTCTTTTTATAATTTTTTTAAATTTTCTTATTAATAATGCCAAATCTTCATCAAGGTCCTCATCACTTGAGTTTTCTCTTAAGTGGTCTTCTTGTGTTCTTAGTGCGATATCCTTCCTATTCTTTGGAAGGGTGTCATCAAGCTTTTCATGAGCTTTACATGTCATTTCATAGGTCATAAGTGAACCAATTAGTTTTCCAAGAGGAATATTATTTAGATCTTTGGCCTCTTGAATGACCGTTACTTTAGGATCCCAACTTTTTGGAAGAGATCTTAAAATCTTCTTAACGAGTTCAAAATCCAAGAAACCTTTACCAAGTCCTTTTAGACCATTGACGACATCCGTAAATCGGGTGTACATGTCTCCAATGGTATCACTCGGTTTCATTCAAAACAACTCATAAGAATACACTAAGAGATTAATTTTTGACTCCTTCACTCTACTAGTGCCTTCATGAGTCACTTCAAGTGTGTGCCAAATATCAAATGTTGTTTCACATATGGACACATGATTAAACTCGTTTTTATCTAAGACACAAAACAAGGCATTCATATGCTAGTCATAGGTGCCCAGCAAGCCAATCACGTGAGTGATGGCACGTGTGACTTGACACAGAATCTTTTTTTGCTTATTATATTTTGGCATTTATCACTTTATATATTGTCTATTGCATATATGCATGTATATATTGTGATGTCCTTGGATCTGTGCAATGGGAATCGGATCGTGATGAGATCACGATAATGAGACCGATTCACCTTTAAATAGAGATCCTAAATAATCTCGGTCATAGGTTACTCGAGAAGGACATCGTGATAACCGGACAGATTGGTGTGCTGTATACCCATCCATATGATGGATGCAGTTGGTCTCATAACTGCTCGTGTGGGGACACAAGGGATACAGTACAAGTGCTCATTGGAGAATGAGTTCACTGATTGATCCGCTTACAAAATACTAGATGGTTGATGATGCCTTATTGTTAGACAGCGATTACGTAGTCCTAGTGGTATATCTGGTCCTTAGACTTGAGACACCAAGGATGTCCTGTATGAGTGCTCCACTCTTTGATACCAAACTTATAGGTTTGGCTGTCCCAAATCTAATACAATTAGTCATTGGGAGTGGCAGTTGACCTCACGAGGGCTATTGAGTGTCGATAGAGGATCATTCACTCACGGCGTCATGAGAGGAATATCCCATGTGTTCTTGTTCAAACAAATCCCTAGCCAGGGTCATTCGGGTTGAGAGAAAAAGAGTTCTCCCGGAGAATCCGATTAGAGCGAGACTCGAGTAGAAATCGTATGGCTCTGACAGCACCATGCCCGATATACGGTCTTTGGGATATTAGATGGATGAGAGACTATAGGTACACGGTAACTGAGGACAGATAGGTCCAATGGATTGGATTCCCCTGTATCGTCGGGGGACTACGGCGTAGTGGCCTAGTACGTCCGTAGTCGATGAGTCGAGTGAATTATTATAGAGATAATAATTCATTGAGCCAGAAGGAGTTCTGATAGCTATGACTCACGGCTAGCTCGATATTGGGCCTAGAGGGTCACACATATGAGATATCCGCTGGAGCCCCTATCTTATTGGATATCCAATAAGCCCCTGAATTATTGGATCCCATGGACGAGATCCAATAAAGGCCCATGAGAGATTATTGGATATTGATCCACTAATCTAAAAGGCTTGGATAATTGGATGTAGATCCAATACCCATTAGGGAAGGATCCATTAGGGTTTGATAAGGGGCCTCTATTAATAGGAGGGATTTAGAGCCTCATAGGCTAGAGCCTTTGCTTGCCTCTCCTATTCTCCTCCCCCTCTCTACCTCAGAGTAGGCCTGGAGTTTTTGAGGAGCGTCGTCGCAGCTCTGCTGTGTGGATCATCGCTAGAGAGGAGGATGCTTGACCTCCTTCATCCTCTCTTAGAGATCTGCAAGGAAACAGCGATATACGATCTCCCTAGGTAACACAATTTATCTTATACATAGTTTGTTTCGCGGATTTATACGCACCAATCTTCGCACAACGATGAACATCCTTTTGGGAAATTGGGGATTTTGTTTTTCTTGATCTTCCGCTGCGCATGTGATGTCGCCCCCAAGATTTCCCAACAGTGGTATCAGAGCTAGGTTGCTCGTGCGAATGATTGGTTTTTGAACTACGTGTGTTGTGTTTAGGAAGAATTTTGATGTCAAAATCGTTGACGCAAAAGCGAGAAAGGGCAGCAACTATTGCTGCCCTCGATCTATGTGCGTGTAACCGCAGGCAATGTAGTGCCGGTGCATGCGCAGGCGCTGCGCCTGCAGCAGCCGGGCGGCGGCCTACATGCAGCAGGCTTGCAGCCCACGGGTGGGTGCCGGCAAGCAGGGCCGCAGGCACGGCAGCCACTTCCACGCGGGCACTACGCCCGCGCGCAAGGACGACGCCTGTGGGTGCTGGACCCGTGGGCGCAGGCGACGCCAGCCGACGTTGGGTCAGCACGCGAGCCGCCAGCAGTGGCGACAGCAAGCCCCAACGGGCGGCGCTGGCCTACTGGTGCGACTCCGCCCACGGGCAGAGGTGCCGCGCGGCAGAGGCACCTACCGGTGCTGCGGCCCCTGTGGGTGCTGTGGTGGATAGCGCTGCCCATTGGGGCGCCCGCCAGCGGGGGCGCCACCCGTAGGCACACCACCCGCAGGCGAGGGCAGCGTCCTACCCTCCGCCGTATAGGCCGCTGCCAGCAGGGTGGCGGCGGTGGTAGCAGCAGAAAGGGAGAGAAGGGGTTAGGGTTTTTTGGACAAAAAGATAGTTTTACCCCTGTGAATTTTTGAAATTCCAGTTTCTGTCCTTTGACCAAACTACGAAAATACCCCTTCAAAATTCAGAAAATTCCCTACATGTCCCTGATTTCAGAAAATATTAATTAATTAAAAGGTTTAGTTGATTATTATTTTCATTATTATCTAGTAGTCCTGCATGATAATGATTTATACATGTGATGTATGATGTGTGGACGAATGATCATGGACCGTGTGATATGTGTACTTGTGATTATTATTATTGGGGCCTGCGAGCCTCCATTATATTTCTCATTTATTGTCAGGCCTGCATGCCTATGATTAAGTTGTAATCACATGAGGAGGCGCAGTGGGAGTGTGGAAGCGATAGCAGGACCCACGAGACGAACGATCGCGATGCATGGAGATGCATCGAGATGTCGACGGAACCGACGAGGATGAGATGGACGATCACAGGGCATGAAGATGCACCGTTGCACACATAGATCTTGATGTGAGTGATTAGGCCTACTGGCTTAGGCCTGATCACATTAGGTTGTGGTCCATGATCATCTGGTGTGATTGATTATACACATACTAGATATGTATATATATTTGCATGCCATGTAGATATATATTAAATTTATATATGTGTGACATGTCATATTAGGAGACCAAATCATAGAAACATCTCTCTCGATAATATTAAGTCGGTAAACGTGAGGCAATTAGATTAACCCACATGGCCTTCCATCGTTATAGGTAGGAACCGATTCCCGGTGTAGGTTGAGTTGGTCGAGTCCCTTGAGGCTCACCTATATCGCGATTCGCTATCTTACTTACGACATAGAGATGTCACCGGTGACCTGAGGGCATAGTATGCTTGGTTGAGTCCCTCGAGGGTATATCATCAAATCAGACTCATCTTGTAACGAAGGTGTTGACTTAACCGAACATCATGGTTGGTCGAGTCCCTCGAGACCATGGTGATTCGGAGGCCGAACAAGACAGGAATCACAAGGAGTTGTGATCGGCAAGAGTTGCCTACCTTTTGAGCTTAGTGTGATTGGTCGAGTCCCTCGAGGTTACACTAAGATGCTGATTGGATCCTGATCCCCATTAGAAGTCTGCTAGAGACTTCCGTTTCACGTGTTGAGGGTGTCGCGTGACTCAATAGTAAAATAGTGGGAGCATATTAAGATAGAAGTCCATATCTTGATAGTTTATTTCTTGCAAAATCTGCATGTTATTTATTCCTACTGCTTCTTTATTTTTAGAAAATGTCGCTTTCAAATCCCTTACGTGGCATACTTGATGTTAACCGCCTCACTGGTCTAAATTATATAGATTAGCTCCGCAACTTGAGAATTGTTCTCACGACGGAGAAATTCGTATACGTCGTTGATACAGTGATGCCTACGCCCGAGGAAGGGGTAAGCGAGGATGAGATCGCTCGCTACATGAAGTACATTGATGACTACATTCTTGCTTAGTGCTATATGTTGGGCTCTATAACTCCTGAGTTACAGAGACAACATGAAAAGATGGATGCTAGATCCATTCTCCTACATATCTGTAAATTGTTTGAGGAACAGGGAAGGACTCAGCGATATGAGATATCCAAGAGCCTCTTCCGCACTAGAATGACTGAGGGGACACTGGTTCAGAATCATGTCCTAAAAATGATTGAGTGGATGGAGAAACTCACAAGTCTAGGAATGGTCCTAGAGGATAACTTGTGTGTGGACATTGTGCTTCAGTCCCTACCAAATTCCTTTTCACAGTTCATAATAAATTTTAATATGAACAAGCTTGAGGTGACTCAGCTCTTCAATATGTTGAGGGAGGCAGAGAGTACTATTAGGAAAGAGAAGCTAGTTCTCTACACTGGTGAGACCAAAAAGAAAAGGAAAGCAGAAAAGTCCCTTAAGAAGGGAAAGGGCAAGGGTAGACTAGGAAAAGCAAAGGTTGCTAAGAAAGACCCAGCAAAGGACAAAGGCCAGTGTTTCCACTGTGGCAAAGATGGGCACTGGAAGAGGAACTGCAAAGAGTACCTTGCAGAAAAGGCGAAATAGAAGCTTTGTGAAGCTTCAGGTACATTCATGATTAGTCTCCATTTGTCAAACTCTTATGATAACACATGGGTATTGGATACCGGTAGTACTTATCATATATGCAATTCGTTGCAGGTTCTGGCAAGGCCTAGGAGACTAGAGAGAGGCGAGATGGACCTCAAGATGGGCAATGGAGCAAAAGTTGCTGCAATAGTCGTTGGCGAGGTCGCCCTACATTTGCTTGGTGGAGCTTTTATTGCATTAGATGCATGTAATTTTGTTCCTTCTATTATAAAAATATTATCTCCATTTCATGTTTGATAGTTAGTGGATATAAATTAGTTTTTGAGAACAATGGTTGTTCAATATTATTAGATGATGAGATCATTATGAAAGGAACATTGCATAATGGTTTATTTATGTTAGACACTACTCCACATATCATGAGTGCAAGTGTATTCAAGAGGAAACGAGATGAGATAAACAATGCATACCTGTGGCATTGTAGACTAGGTCACATCCTTGAGGGAAGGATTCAAAAGTTGCTAAAGGATGGATATCTAGATCCATTCGACTATGAGTCATATGCAACTTGCGAGCCTTGTCTTCGTGGAAAACTGACCAACTCTCCATTTAGTGGAACTGGATTTACTATGTTGGAACTCATACATAGTGATGTATGTGGACCCATGTCAACTCATGCCATTGGTGGTTACTCCTACTTTATTACCTTTACTAATGATTTCTCAAGGTATGGATATTTGTACTTAATGAAGTACAAATCCGAGGCCTTTGAGAAATTCAAAGAGTATAAGAATTAGGTGGAGAACCAGACTGAAAAGAGTATCAAAACTCTTCGATCAGATCGAGGAGGTGAGTACTTAAGTACTGAGTTTACTCAGTTCCTCAAGGACTATGGGATATTATCCCAATGGACACCTCCTTATACACCTCAGCTCAATGGTGTGTTTGAAAGGAGAAATCGTACGCTGTTAGACATGGTACGATCCATGATGAGTTTCGCAGACCTACCCATCTCATTCTGGGGATATGCCCTAGAGACCGCAGCTTACCTTCTAAATAAAGTTCCAACTAAGTCGGTAGTGTCTACACGATATGAGATATGGAAAGGGAAGAAGTCCGATCTTAAAGTTGTTAAGATTTGGGGCTACCCTGCCCACGTTAAAAGACACAACCGCGATAAGTTAGAATCACGGACAAAGCGGTGCAAGTTCATGGGATACCCCAAGGAAACTTGGGGGTACTATCTCTATCATCTCGAGGACCAAAAGGTCTTTGTAGCCAAGAGAGCAGTGTTCCTTGAGAAGAACATATTCTTGGCGGAGATAGTGGGAGCATGATAGAGTTGAGCGAGGTTGGAGAACCAAGCTTAAGCACCACTCTATAGCCCGAGTCTCTTCAGATACCTAACACACAAGTTCCAACTTTACGTAGGTCCGGTAGAGTATCCCATCCTCTTGAGAGATATGTGGGACATATTAGAGGAGAAGATGTTGAGGATATTGATCCTCAGACCTACGAGGAAGTATTATGAGTATAGACTCCGGGAAGTGGCAAGAAGCCATGAATTCTGAGATGGATTCTATGTACTTCAACAAGGTTTGGTCCCTTTTTGATGTGCCCGAAGGTATTGTACCCATCGGTTGTAAGTGGATCTTTAAGAAAAAGATCGGAGTAGATGGAAAGGTAGAGACCTATAAAGTAAGGCTAGTAGCTAAGGGTATCGTCAAAAGCAAGGTGTTGACTATGATGAAACCTTCTCACCCGTAGCAATGCTAAAATCCATCCGAATTCTATTGGCTATTGCAACACACTATGATTATGAGATTTGGCAGATGGATGTGAAAACTACATTCCTCAATGGAAACCTCGATGAAGAGGTGTATATGATACAACCTGAGGGATTTGTGTCCAAGGACTGCCCAGATAAGGTGTGCAGGTTGCTTAGATCCATTTATGGACTAAAGCAAGCTTCCCGAAATTGGAACATAAGATTTGATGAGGCAATCAGATCTTATGTCTTCGTTAAGAACGAAGATAAGCCTTATGTGTACAGGAAGGTAAGTGGGAGCGCTATCACCTTTTTGGTGTTATATGTGGATGACATCCTGATTATTGGGAATGACATAGGAATGCTATCCACAGTGAAGGCTTGGTTATCTAGACACTTCTCCATGAAGGACTTAGGGGAAGCATCCTATATCTTAGGGATTCGGATCTATAGAGATAGATCCAAGAGGATGCTTAGCTTGTCCCAATCTAGGTACATAGAAACCATTGTCAAAAGGTTTGACATGGAAAATTTGAAGAGAGGTCTCATATCGATGAGACATGGGATATCGCTTTATAGGAGTATGTTCCCAAAAACTCCAGAAGAAAGGGCGAACATGGATATGATACCTTATGCCTCGGTGATAGGGTCTATCATGTATGCCATGCTATGTACTAGGCCTGATATAGCACATGCTCTGAATGTCACAAGCAGGTATTAGGCGGATCCAGGCTTGGAGCATTGGAAAGCAGTAAAGTGTATCCTTAAGTACTTGAGAAGGACTAAGGATCTTTTACTAGTATATGGAGGTAGTAGCCTCAAGGTTGAAGGCTACACAGACTCAAGTTTTCAGTCTGATGTCGATGATAGCAAGTCGAATTCAGGGTATGTGTACACCTTGAATGGAGAAGCAGTATACTGGAAGAGTTCCAAGCAAGATACTACTGCTGACTTAACCAAAGAGGCGGAATACATTGCTGCATCAGATGCAGCAAAAGAGGGAGTCTGGATGAAGAAGTTCATCACAGATTTGGGAGTCGTGCCGGATAGCGAGGAGCCAATTTCCTTATATTGTGACAACAACGGGGCGTTTACTCAAATAAGGGAACCCGGGTCTCATCAGAAGTGTTCTGAGGATGTTCTACCTTATCAGAGAGATCGTAACTAGAGGAGATGTAGTAGTGAAAAGAGTTCCATCCAAAGACAACATTGCAGATCCATTGATAAAGCCATTGTCTCAAATTGTCTTTGAGTGTCACAGGGGTCTGATTGGGATCAGACATATAGGTGATTGGCTTTAGGTCAAGTGAGAGATTGCTAGTCATAGGTGCCCAGCAAGCCAATCACGTGAGTGATGACATGTGTGACTTGACACAGAATCTTTTTTTGCTTATTATATTTTGGCATTTATCACTTTATATATTGTCTATTGCATATATGCATGTATATATTGTGATGTCCTTGGATCTGTGCAATGGGAATCGGATCGTGATGAGATCACGATAATGAGACCGATTCACCTTTAAACAGAGATCCTAAATATTCCCGGTCATAAGTTACTCGAGAGGGACATCGTGATAACCGGACAGACTAGTGTGCTATATACCCGTCCATATGATGGATGCAGTTGGTCTCATAGCTGCTCGTGTGGGGACACTAGGGATACAGTACAGGTGCTCATTGGAGAATGAGTTCACTGATTGATCCGTTTACGGAATACTAGATGGTTAATGATGCCTTATTGTCAGACAGCGATTCCGTAGTCCTAGTGGTGTATCTGGTCCTTAGACTTGAGACACCAAGGATGTCCTGCATGAGTGCTCCACTCTTTGATACCAGACTTATAGGTTTGGCTGTCCTAGATCTAGTACAACTGGTCATTGGGAGTGGCAGTCAACCTTACGAGGGCTATTGAGTGTCGATAGAGGATCATTCACTCTCGGCGTCATGAGAGGAATATCCCATGTGTTCTTGCTCAGACAAATCCCTGGCCAGGGTCATTCGGGTTGAGAGAGAAAGAGTTCTCCCGGAGAATCCGATTAGAGCGAGACTCGAGTAGAAATCGTATGGGTCTGACAGCACCATGCCCGATATACGGTCTTTGGGATATTAAATGGATGAGAGACTATAGGTACACGGTAACTGAGGATAAACAAGTCCAATGGATTGGATTCCCCTATATCGTCTGGGGACTACGACGTAGTGGCCTAGTACATCCGTAGTCGAGGAGTCGAGTGAATTATTATAGAGATAATAATTCATTGAGCCAGAAGGAGTTCTGACAGCTATGACTCATGGCTAGCTCGATATTGGGCCTAGAGGGTCACACACATATGGTAGGCGTTGCGATGAGTAGAGGTTTGGATATGAGATATCCGTCGGAGCCCCTGTCTTATTGGATATCCAATAAGCCCCTGAATTATTGGATCCCATGGATGAGATCCAATAAAGGCCCATGAGAGATTATTGGATATTGATCCACTAATCTAAAAGGCTTGGATAATTGGATGTAGATCCAATACCCATTAGGGGAGGATCCATTAGTGTTTGACAAAGGGCCTCTATAAATAGGAAGGATTCAGAGCCTCATAGGCTAGAGCCTTTGCTTGCCTCTCCTATTCTCCTCCCCCTCTCCATCTCAAAGTAGGCCTGGAGTTTTTGAGGAGCGTCGTCGCGGCCATACTGTGTGGATCACCGATAGAGAGGAGGATGCTTGACCTCCTTCATCCTCTCCTAGAGATCTGCAAGGAAACAGGGATATACGATCTCCCTAGGTAACACAATTTATCTTATACGCAGTTTGTTTCGCGGATTTATGCGCACCAATCTTCGCACGACGATGAACATCCTTTTGGGAAATTGGGGATTTTATTTTTCTTGATCTTCCGCTGCGCATGTGATGTCGCTCCTAAGATTTCCCAACATTATAGCCTTATTGTTTAAAAAAAAAGTCTTTTTCTCCAACTCATTCCAATCATTCATTGGAATAGAAGACTTTTGAAATCCGTTTTCTACAATATTCCATAGTTTGAAATCCATTGAAATTAGGAAGATCCTCATTTTAGTCTTCTAATATGTGTAATCCATCCCATTGAATATGGGCAGACGTGTAATTGAATGACCCTCTAGGTTGCCAATGATGCCATCTCTCTTGGATTTTAAACCAAACGAGAGTGAATCTTGCTCTGATACCAATTGTTAGGATCAAGAGCGATACTAAGAGAGGGGGTGAATTAGTGCAACGGAAAACTTTCGCTCTTTCAAAAAAACTTATTTTGATTAAAACCAATTCCAACGAGAATGATTTTGATTCAATCCATTTCAGAAAGAATTAGAATTTGAACTTAAAAGCTTTCATGAAAGTGCAAGAGAAGACTAAGGTGATTTGCAGTAATGTAAATTGCACAAATGAAAAGCATCGGTTTTGTAAAGTCCTTGTATGATTAAAGCTGATCTCAGAAGGTGTTTACGTGAAAGTGTATGTAGACATAGTTAAAGCACAGTATGGAGGAGAGACAGTTTGCTATAAAAGAAAGTTGCTCAAAGTAAATGCAAACCGAGTTTTAGAGTGGTTCGGTCAATGTGACCTACATCCACTTTCGGATTCCTCCTCCGACGAGGTCACCGACGTCCACTAAAGGCCTTCCTTCAATAGGTGAAGGCCAACCACCTTTTATAGCTTTTCTCCATTTGCCGGGTTTAGGAGACAACCCTTACAAGTCTCACTCCTCTTTCTTGGATGGTTACAAGGCTAAGAGATGAAGAAGGAGAACTCTTTACTTTTACAACACTTTAAGGCTCAAGAACTCATGATTGTGCCAATAGGTTTTGTGCCCTTTCATACAGAAAAGGGTAGGGTTTTTATATGCCCCAATGGCTTTCAAAAATGGAGCCAAAAAGGGTCTAATCCCAGATTTTCGGGGTACTGGAGGGACCATCACCATTAATGGGCGGTACTACTGCTTGACACTTGACATTGGGCGATACCACCGCTTGACCAGGGGCAGTACCACCACTAGCAACAATAACTGTACCGCCGGCCCTAGCGGTGCCACCGCCAGCCATCTTTTCAATAACCTGGTTGGGCCTTGAATCTAGCCTAAACAAGCCTAACTAAGGGCCCAGTTGGTCCCCTAATTAAGTTAGTGGATTACCTCCCAATCTTAACTTAATTTACTCTCTAAATACGATAACTAAGACATGATTACAGTGCATCTTGTTCTAGTGCGTCAATTGCTCTTCCGGTGAGCTTCCGGTGAACATCCGACAAACTCTCAGCAATGTTCTGGCAGACTCTCGGCAAGCTCCTGGACTTTATGACGATCTTCTTAGTGAGTTTCGATGAACGTCTAGAGTTCCGACGAACTTTCGAACTCCCAATGTGATCTCGATCTTGACTCCGGCACAACACCTACTTTATGTCTTTCTAAAATCATGGTTAATCCTGCACACATATCTCAACAAAGGATTAGATCGAATATTTTACTAGTTATTTCTTGTAAAATCTGCATGTTATTCATTCCTACAGCATCATTATTTTCAGAAAATGTCACTTTCAAATCCCTTATGTGACATACTTGATATCAACCACCTCACTGGTCTAAATTATACGGATTGGCTCCGCAGCTTGAGAATTGTTCTCACGGTGGAGAAAATCGCATACGTCCTTGATACAGTAATGCCTACGCTCGAGGAAGGGGCAAGCAAGGATGAGATCACTCGCTACGTGAAGTACATTAATGACTCCACTCTTGATCAGTGCTATATATTGGGTTCTATGACTCCTAAGTTACAGAGACAACATGAAAAGATGGATGCTAGATCTATTCTCCTACATGTCCGCAAATTGTTTGAGGAACAGGGAAGGCCTCAGCGATATGAGATATCCAAGAGCCTCTTCCACACTAGGATGACTAAGGGGACACCGGTTCAAAACTATGTCCTAAAGATGATTGAGTGGATGGAGAAACTCATAGGTCTAGGAATGGTCCTAAAGGATAACTTGTGTGTGGACATTGTGCTTCAGTCCCTATCATATTTCTTTTTGTTGAATCTCGGATTTTGATGATGAAACTAATTGATTGTGTTTAGATGTTTAACTGCATTTTGAGTTATGCAGGTCTACTCGATCAGGATTAGATAGTTGACGCAAGAGGAATTGACGTTGCACTGGAGGAGATCACGTCAGGATATTGGACGGCAGAACGCTTCAAACGTCGGGCATCGGGCCAAGGAGAGCGGAATTGCACCAAGGATATCGGGGTTGCGGAGGTCAACCGCCGATTGGGCAATAAGCCGCAAGAGAGGACGATGCGCTGAAGAATCGGATGAAGCGCCAACCAATGACGTGTCGGGCAACAAAATGTCAATTCACATTGTAATAATTGTCCAGATCAGAGTAGAATTTTGGCTTGTGTATGTAGGATTAACTACGATAACGATGAAGACATAAAACGAAACATGTTGAATCTCGGATTTTGATGATGAAGTCAATGTCTGTTTTATCTAATCCTATGAAGTCAATTGTCATGTTCTAATCCATATGTTGAGATAAGTATGCAGGATTAACTACGAAAGCTTGAAGACATAAAGCAAGTCTACCAGAATCAAGTTCGATGGGTGTTATGAGAGTCCGAAGATTCGTCGGAGATGTTGCAGGAACCAATCGAGAAGAAATCGGGGACTTGTCGGAGTTTTCGGAAGTCCGCCGAAGAGATCATCGGAGGTTCGCAGAGATCACCGAGAAGGCTCGGCTACTCGTTGATTTCACCAACAAGATCGGGAGCCAGCTGGGAGTCCGTTGGAAGAAATCCAAGGGCGTATCGGAAGTCCGCCGGAAGATCGCCGGAAAGCTCGCCAGAATAAGACTTGAGGTTCGCCGATTAAAAACTTGCTTAGGATTATGTTTTTTATTTACGTAGCTTGCATAAAATTAAGTTTAGGATTAAGAAATAATCCTATATCTTGATTAGGGGCCAATTGGGCCCAAAATGAAACCTGGTTTGGGCCGGACTTAAAGCCCAACCAGTAACCAAGAATGTTGGGCGGTGGCACCGCCCAGCACCCGAGAGCCAGGTGGTGGCACCGCCCAGTACATTGTTAGTGTCACAACTGACAGGCGGTGGCACCGCCACTGACAGGCGGTGGCACCGCTAGCTTCGGGAACCGAAGAGAATTCAAATTTTGGAGCCCAAATTTGAATCCTCTTGAGGCCTATAAATACCCCTCTATTCTCAGCTGAGATTACAACTTTTTGAGAAGCAATAGAGTAAAAAAAAGGGTCTTAGCAAAGCCTTAGCACGTCTTACTTTCAAATTGCTTGAGTGTTCACCTCCCTTTCTTTCTTGCTGAAATTTTGTAAGAGTGTGAACCACTTGTAAAGGTTGTAAGAGGGGTGTTTGTCCTTCCCCTTCAAAGTGATTTGCTAGTGGAAGTTGGAGGCCTCATCGAAGAAGGCTTCGCAAGTGGATGTAGGTCATTTTGACCGAACCACATTAAATCTGCGTGTTCCTTGAATGTGTGAGTTGTTATTTTTCTGCAATCATTATCTACATAGAAGCAAGTTTTTGTTCTTCACTTTACTCTAGTTACTATCGAACAAAATATCATTGCATTTTACGGAATCAGTTTCAAACCTACTAGTTTTAATCCGCTGCACTAATTCACCCCCCCCCTCTTAGTGCCGCTCCGATCCTAACAATTGGTATCAGAGCAAGGCTCACTCTCATATTTGGTTTAATACCCAAGAGAGATGGCTTACTCGTCCACCTATGTTTGTTCGGAACCCAAATCAGTTTGTTCGGACTAACTTTCTTGAATGGACAATGATAAGTTCTATGTCCATGTTTGCAACAAAAGTTGCATTTGCTTTGGTGCCGAACATGTAAGATGGGGCCTTTAATGAAGTTGGTTGGATTTTGGTGAGGTCTTCTCACAAATCCGATTCCACTTCTTTTAGGAATATGACCTTTATTTGTAAGGATCATATTCAAAGACTTGCTACCAACCTCGAATTTCTTCAAGGTGTCCTTAAGTAGCAAGTTCTCCTTTTGGAGAGTTTCTAGATCATGACATTTTTTACATGGAGCTAAACTATCATGATATTCAATTTCTAATTTATTGAAATTACAAGTAAGAGTATCATGCTCCTTTTTTAGCAATTTGTATTTTTTACTAATAGTTTTGCATTCATCAAATAAGTCATGGAAGGCATTTAATAATTCATCAAATGATAAATCTGCATCAATTAAATTTGTTACCTCATCTCCGATGGCCATTAGGGCATAATGAGCAACTTGCTCGGTGTTGGACTCTTCTTCGGACGCGCTTGAGTCATCCCACGTTGCTTTGAGCGCCTTCTTCTTTGGTGTTCTCTTCTTGGCTTGGGGATAATCACTTTTGTAGTGTCCCGACTTCTTGCATTCGTAGCAAATAACTTGGTCCTTTTTGGGTTTAAATTTATTTTTTGAGTCATTTTTAAACTTATTTCTTTCAATGAATTTTTTGAATTTCCTTGTTAGAAGTGCCAAGTCATCGTCACAGTCTTCATCACTTGAGTTTTCTCTCAAGTGGTCTTCGAAAGTTTTAAGTGCCATATCCTTCATGTTCTTTGGAAGGATGTCTTCTTGCTCTTCATGAGCTTTGTAAGTCATTTCGTAGGTCATTAATGACCCGATTAATTCTTCAAGAGGGAAGTTGTTTAGATCTTTAGTCTCTTAAATAGCAGTGACTTTAGGGTCCCAACTCTTAGGAAGGGATCTTAGAATCTTATTTACCAGCTCAAAATCCGAAAAACTTTTGCCGAGTCCTTTTAGACCATTGACGACATCCGTAAAACGGGTGTACATGTCCCCAATAGTCTCGCTCGGTTTCATTCGGAAAAGTTCAAAAGAATGTATCAAAAGATTGATTTTTGACTCTTTCACTCTACTTGTGCCTTTGTGAGTCACTTCGAGTGTATGCCAAATATCAAATGTGGTTTCACAAACCGAAACACGATTGAACTCATTTTTATCAAGCGCACAAAATAAGGCATTCATAGCCTTTGCATTAAGAGCGAAAGTCTTCTTCTCCAATTCATTCCAATCGATCATTGGAAGAGAAGACTTCGAAAATCCATTTTCGACAAGATTCCAAAGTTCAAAATCCATTAAAATACGGAAGATCCTCATTCGGGTCTTCCAATAGGTGTAGTCCGTCCCATTGAACATGGGGGGACGTGTAATAGAGTGACTCTCTTGATTTCCGACGTATGCCATCTCTCTTGGATTTTAATCCGATTGAGAGTTAACCTTGCTCTGATACCAATTGTTAGGATCAAGAGCACTAAGAGGGGGGGGGGGGTGAATTAGTGCAGCGGAAAACTTTCGACGATTTAAAATGACGTTCGTACGATAAGAATGATTTCGATATGAAAGTCAATTTGGAAATTACTTTAACTTAAGATCAAGTGAAGTGCAGTTAAATAAAAGCTATGGAAGTAGTTGCAATTAAGATAGAGAACAAAATGTAAATCCAAACCGAGATTTAGAGTGGTTCGGTCAATCTTGACCTACATCCACTTTTGGCTTCCTCCTCCGATGAGGTCACCGATGTCCACTAGAGGACTTCCTTCAATAGGCGAAGGCCAACCAGCCTTCTATAGTTTCACTCCTTTTGATGGGCTTAGGAGACAACCGTTACAGATTTTTCACTCCTCTCTTGAATGATCAAAACTTCGAAGAAAAGAGGGAGAAGAACTTCTAGTCTTTTACAACACTTTTAAGCTCTCAAAATCTCAGAATAAATGCTAAGTTTCGGTGCCCTTTCATGCATGAAAGGGTGGGGTTTATATAGGCCCCAAACTTATTTGAATTTGGAGCTCAAAAACGTCATATCCCATATTTTCGGGGTCTTGGCAGTACTACCGCTTGACAAAGTTCGGAGACCGAGCTCGGGCGGTACCACCGCCTGACAGGGGCGGTACTACCGCCCAGTCTCACTCGGAGATTGAGCCCAGGCGGTGCCACCGCCCAGCCTCACTTGGAGACTCAGGTCCTGGGTGGTGCCACCACCGACCCAAGCGGTGCCACCGCCGGCCAGGAAATATAGGTCCAAATGGGCTGATCCATTCGGCCCAATTTGGGTCTGTCAAGGGCCCAATTGCCTCAAGATTAAGTTAATGGGATCACCTCCCATTTCTAACTTAATCATCATGCTAAATACGATATTATTCAAGACATTTACTGCAACTTGCTCCGGTGCGTTAATCACTTCTTCCGTCGAGCTTCCGGCGAACTTCCGACGAACACCCGACGAACCCTCGGCGATGCTCCAACGGACTTCCAGCAAACTCCTGGACTTGCGACGATCCACTCGGCAAGTTCCAATGAGCTTCTTTGGCAAGCTCATGGACTTCTCGGATTTGTTCCCGCGGAACCTCTGACGATCGTCCGGACTTCCGTCGAACTCTCGTACCCCCAACGTGATCATAGTCTTGACTTCGGCGCAACTCCTGCTGCATGTCTTACTTTCATTGTAGTTAATCCTGCACACTTATCTCAACATATGGATTAGATAATAAATGACAATTGACTTCATCATCAAAATCCGAGATTCAATAAATTATATGATATGTGATAATGCTTAGGATTAATCCATGCATGTGTATCTTGATGATTTTATGTCATGCATGAGTTTTTGAAGTAAATGTTGATTTGAAACTCTCATTTTAGATAAACATATTTTTGGTCTAATCGTTTTTATGACGAATTAAGATGACATTCTCATGACATATTAAGATGACATAGTGCATGTACATCTATGCATGAATTTCTTGATAGTCTTTTGATGATAGATGTGATATCATGATGTATTTGGTGTTGATGGCTTCATGACGAAACTTATGTTTTGATTTTAAATTATGATACATGTTTTCACAAAAGACTTGAATACCCTCATATGAAATCAATTGTATGAAATGGAAATGAATTTTCTATCCTATTGAGATTAATGAATTTATTTTACCAATCTTGTGAATCTCATGAAAATAAACATGATGAATATTTTGAAAATAAATGAGTGTATCATGCATTTGGTCTTAATGATTTCTCTTGAACATACTTTTTGAAATCATACTTGATGATGAATATCAAGATATTAAAAGAATGTTATCATGGAATCATGCTTGATGATTTGTTTTATGAAATTTACCTTTTCATCTTAAATATTGACACTTGTTTCATTAAAGGTAAGGCAAGCTTATAAGAAGCAAATCACATGAATAGAAATTTATAAAAATGAAATGTGATTCTTTATCTTATCGACTTTTCATTAAATCTATGCTTGTCATGTATGAATTTATTGAATGTGACTTTGAGGATGATTTCGGATTTCACAAATGCTTGATTCATACTTATGACATGAGACACATTTTAAATATGAATCATGTTCAATGCTTCAATCATGTTATATCTCCCTTGATTCATTTTGTTCTCCTAGATTTATTTACTAAAGAAGAGAATCTTCCGAATGAATGAAATTATACAAATGAATCACTTATCGATATATCTTTTTGCAATATCTTTTTAATATGATGTTGATAATTTGAGATGCTTGTTGGAATTCATGACATGAGATAATTGAATCCTTGACTTACTTTGGCTTGAAAATAGATGTTTAAAATCTTGCTTGATAAGTTGTTTTATAAGATTTTGCCTTTATGTCTTGAACTTTCATACTTATCTTGATTTGACATATAATGACTAAGGCATGCTTAGATAAAAATAATCACTTAAAAAATGCTTTTCCCATCTGATCGAGATTAATGATTTCATGATATTTTGTGAATCTCGAAATTGATTTTGATTATGAATTTCAAGTTAACGATTTGATTTGAATGAGTTTTATCTAAATCATAATCTTGATCTTGCAAAATTGGAATCACAAATAATATCTTTTGGTATTCATGAATTGATACTCACAATATGAAAGTATTGGTATTCATGACTTGAATTTGATTGAAACATTGCATGCTTAAATTAATCATTTTCCTATGTTTCAAAAATTCTTTAAATGCCTTATGTGATGATTGAAAATTAATTTGCTTTATGATAAATCTATGTATACCATTTTGAATCTCTTGAAAGTAATATTGAGATTTTGATGAATTTGACAATTTGAATTTGAATGAGTTTGTATTCGAATTATGATCTTGACTTCTTGGATTTACTACTTGATTTTTTTTTAATCACAATCTCTTCTTTGTATACCTACAATTTTTGTTATTTATAAAAAGAAGAGATTTGATAAAATGAATCATTGTTGACTTAATGTTCGGTAACATGAATACTTTATTATCATACATGAAAATAGTGATAAATATTTTGAAAATAAATGTTTGTATCATGTTAGATGATTTTACATTTTGTGCATGATGAGTTATAGTGATGATTGAAACAATGATTGAAATGATATGAATGATGATTTGGAATCATGAATATAATGATGAGTTTATATGTTTTGAAAATATATATGATGATTTAGTATTATGCATGCAATAATGATGCACGCAATGATGAAATATGCATGATAAAATTATTATTTTGATATTCATGACTTGAATCTTCCTTTCTTTTTGCCAATGATAAAGGGGGAGAAAGAGTTGCTAATGTGCCATCTTGAATTGATATAAAAGTTCATCTCAAAGAGAAATTAGCTAGCTTGCACAAGTCAAGAAAATGCAAATACATGCTTACTTTCTTGCACATCTAAAGAGAAGATACAAATGTAACACTTGCCAAATTGTTTGCTTGCCTCATGTAAATGTGGACACAATCACTTCTTGTCTTGTTGTAACAATTATTTTTTAATGCCCCTTGCCTTGATGACTACTAATCCTTGATGTGTTTTTACTTGATGAATTATTTGGTGAGTATATGTAGAGTAAGGAATATTAATTGAACATCATTTTTGGATTTTCCTTGAATCTCTTTACATTACTCATTTTCGTATTTTCCTTGATCACATTGAAATTGAATGTTTCTATAACATGCTTATTTTGAAAATCTTGTGCCTTGGTTTCCATGATGAGCATGTTGAAGATTCATACTCTCTTAATGTGTCCGAATGCATGAACTTATTAAGATTATTTTTCGGACTTTCTTGATTCATTCAATTGCTAAAATGAGAATTTTACACTATTACATGCCTTAATAACATGTTGGAAATTATGTGTTTTGGATACAAAAATTTTCATGATAATGAGCATATTTTATCTTCATGATTGTATTTAAAAATCTATAGCAAAACCTTGTCCGAATGCATGAAAGAATTAAATTTCATTTTTGGATTTTCTTGATCCTAACAATTGGCATTTTGTTACGAAACATTATCCAAAAACATTGTCTCTTGCTAGTTTGGCATTTTGCTAAGAAAGCAAAAATAATACTTCTCAAAAGAGAAGAAAGAGCTTGCTATCTTGAACATCACAAGCTTGCCTATCTTAAGAAACAAAAATTGCAAAAGTGCTATCTTGCCTATCTCAAGAAGCAAAACTTGCAACTTGCACATTGCAATAGGAAGCAAGAATCATGAGCTTACATAAGAAAGCAATCTTGCATTTGCTTTCAAAATTTTTGCTAGCTTGTATGTAGTAAAACTTGCATATCGTAAAAATTGCTAGCTTGTAGTCTAAAGAGAAGCAAACAGTTGCTATCTCAAGATGCTAAACATGCTAAACTTGCACATTGCAAAGGAAGTAAAATTTGATAGCTTGCAACTTGCATATTTCAAGAAGCAAGAGCTGCTTTTTGAACATCTTAAAACTGCTAGCTTGCATGTTCTAAAATGTTGTAAAATGTTATGAAGAAGGACATGCTATCTTACTATCTTGCAGATCTAAAACTTGATAGCTTGTAAATTCTAATGTGATATAGCACTTGCTAAATTTTTGCTAGCTTGCATGATGTAGCATTTGCTAAATTTTCAAGCTTACAAATTGCATGATGATAAAACTTGATATTATGTTTTTCATGCAATAAGTTGAATTCATATCTCAAACATATAGAAAGTGACACTTCTCCTTTTTGTTGATGACAAAGGGGGAGAAGTATGATCATGTTATGCATGATGACGTGTTGCAAATATTCATGATGAATATTTGTAATGACTTGAATTCAGCTTGAATTCAAGGATCTATCCATATGGCATATTGAAAGGGGGAGTTTGGTTAAACTCCGGGGAGTTAAGGTTAACTCCGACAGTCATCAATTAGTTGTCATCATCAAAAAGGGGGAGATTGTTGAATCTCGAATTTTGATGATGAAACTAATTGATTGTGTTTAGATGTTTAACTGCATTTTGAGTGATGTAGGTCTACTCGATCAGGATTAGACAGTTGGCGCAAGAGGAATTGACGTTGCGTCGGAGGAGATCACATCAAGATATTGGATGGCAGAATGCTTTAGGTGTTGGGCATCGGGCCAAGGAGAGCAGAATTGCACCAAGGATATCGGGGTTGCGGAGATCAACCGCTGATTGGGCAACAAGCCGCAAGTGAGGACGATGAGCTGAAAAATCGGACGAAGCGCCAACCAATGACGTGTCGGGTAAGAGAATGTCAATTCGCATTGTAATAATTGTATAGATCGGAGTAGAGTTTTGGCTTGTGTGTGCAGGATTAACTACGATAACAATGAAGACATAAAGAAAAACAAAGTGTCGGAGTCAAGCATGAAGGATTCGTTGGGAGTTCGAGAGTTCGACGGAAGTCCGAAGGTTCGTCGGGAATACTGCCGGAACTAGCCGAGAATGAGTAGGAAACTTGCCGAAGGGTTTTCGGAAGCTCGCCGGAAGGTAAATTAGAAGTTCACGGAACTCACTGAGAAAGATCATAGCTTGCCAAAGAAGCTCGTCGGAACTCGCCAAGATCAAATTGTGAAGTCTAGGAGCTTGCTGGGAGTCCGCAGAATGGTTTCCGAGAGTTTATCGAAAGGCCGCCGAAAGTTCACTAAACGAAGTCTTGACTTATGGACTTTGTAATAGCTTAGGAAATGATTTTAAATTCATAGTTAGCATGTTAATTAGGGTTAGGATTAGGTGTTAATCTTATAATGCAAATAGGGGCCAATTGGGCCCGAGTTTGGACTAGTTTGGGCCAAGTTTGGAGCCCAACCAGTGAGCTGAAATAGTGTAGGCGGTGGCACCGCTCAGAACCCGAAAGGTTGGGTGGTGGAACCATTGGACTGGGCAGTGGCACCGCCTAGAGCCTGAAGTATCAAGCGGTGGTACCGCCGGACGAGGCGGTGGCATCGCCCAACACCCAAGAGTTCGGGCGGTTGCACCG
The DNA here is from genome assembly GCA_004837865.1 of Musa balbisiana. Lineage (NCBI taxonomy): Eukaryota > Viridiplantae > Streptophyta > Magnoliopsida > Zingiberales > Musaceae > Musa > Musa balbisiana. The sequence continues at coordinate 20,413,376 of CM017195.1, read as the reverse complement.
CCCAGAACCCGAGAGTTCCAGTGGTGGCACCACTAGAACACTGTCAATGTGGAAATTGATAGGTGGTAGCACCATCGCCGACAGGCAGTGGCACCGCTAGTCATTGGTCAGTATGACATTGATAGGCGGTGGCACCGCCACCGACAGGTGATAGCACCGCCAGCCTCAGAAACCCAAGAGAATTCAAAATTTGGAGCCCAAATTTGAATCCTCTTAGGGCCTATGAATACCCCTCAATTCTCAGCAGAGAATACAACTTTTGAGAAGCAATAGATTGAGATAAAAGCCTTAGCATAGTCTTTCGCAAGTCTTGTTTTCAATTGCTTGAGTGTTCACCTCCTTCTTTCTCGTTGAAAATTTATAAGAGTGTGAACCACTTGTAAAAGGTTGTAAGAGGGGTATTTGTCCTTCCCCTTCAAAGTGATTTGCTTGTGGAAGTTGGGAGCCTCATGGAAGAAGGCTTCACAAGTGGATGTAGGTCATTTTGACCGAACCACTTTAAAATTGGCATGTTCTCTGGTTTGCATTTACTTATTGCTATTTACCTTACTGCAAACCTTCATACGTGCTTTACTTCCTCATTACTTTTGTTGCACACTTTTACAAACACGCTTTCAAGTTAAACACTTTCGAGTTCGGTTTTTATCCTATGAAAGATTTTCCAAAACCGACGTTTTAATCCGCTGCACTAATTCACCCCCCCCTCTTAGTGCCACTCCGATCCTAACACTTTTCATAGTTCATAATGAATTTTAATATGAAAATGTTTGAGGTGACTCTCCTAGAGCACCTCAATATGTTGAGGGAGGTAAAGAGTACTATTAGGAAAGAGAAGTCAATTCTCTACACTGGTGAGACCAGAAAGAAAATGAAAGTAGAAAAGTCCCTTAAGAAGGGAAAGGGCAAGGGCAGACTAGGAAAAGCAAAGGTTGCTAAGAAAAACCTAGCAAATGACAAAGGCTAGTACTTCCACTATGGTAAAGATGGGCATTGGAAGAGGAACTGCAAAGAGGACCTTGCAGAAAAGGTGAAATAGAAGCTTGGCGAAGCTTCAGGTACATTCATAATCAGTCTCTATTTGTCAGACTCTTATGATAACACATAGGTATTGGATACCGGTAGTGCTTATCATATATACAATTCGTTGCAGGTTTTAACAAGGCCTAGGAGACTAGAGAGAGGAAAGATGGACCTCAAGATGGGCAATGGAGCAAAAGTTGTTGTAGTAGCCATTGGCGAGGTCGCCCTACATTTGCTTGGTGGAGCTTTTATTTCATTAGATGCGTGTTATTTTGTTCCTTCTATTATCAAAGACATTATCTCCATTTCATATTTGACAATTAGTGGATATAAATTAGTTTTTGAGAACAATGGTTATTTGATATTATTAGATGATGAGATCATCACGAAAGGGACATTGCATAATGGTTTATTTATGCTAGACATTACTCCACATATCATGAATATAAGTGTGTCTAAGAGGAAACGAGATGAGATAAAAAGTGCATACTTGTGACATTATAGGCTAGGTCACATCCATGAAGAAAGGATTCAAAAGTTTCTAAATAATGGATATCTAGATCCATTCGACTATGAGTCATATGCAACTTGCGAGCCTTGCCTTTGTGGAAAACTAACCAACTCTCCATTTAGTGGAACTGGAGACAAAGCCAGTGGGCTGTTGGAACTCATACATAGTGATGTATGTGGACCCATGTTAACTCATGCCATTGATGGTTACTCCTACTTCATTACCTTTACTGATGATTTCTCAAGCTATAGATATGTGTACTAAATGAAGTACAAATCCGAGGCCTTTGAGAAATTCAGAGAGTATAAGAACAAGGTGGAGAACTAGACTGAAAAGAGTATCAAAACTCTTCGATCAGATCGAGGAGGTGAGTACTTAAGTACAGAGTTTACTTAGTTCCTCAAGGACCATGGAATATTATCCCAATGGACACCTCCTTATACACATCAGCTCAATGGTATGTCTGAAAAGAGAAATCGTACGCTGTTAGACATGGTACGGTCCATGATGAGTTTCGCTGACCTACCCACCTCATTTTGGGGATATGCCCTAGAGACCGCAACTTACCTTTTGAATAGAGTTCCAACTAAGTTGGTAGTGTCTACACCATATGAGATATGGAAAGGAAAGAAGTCCGATCTTAAAATTGTTAAGATTTGGGGCTACCCTGCCCACATTAAAAGACACAACCCCGATAAGTTAGAATCGAGGACTTAGCGATGCAAATTTGTGGGATACCCCAAGGAAACTTGTGGGTATTATTTCTATCATCTCGAGGACCAAAAGGTCTTTGTAGCCAAAAGAGTAGTGTTCCTTAAGATGGAACACATTCTTGGCAGAGATAGTGGGAGCATGACAGAGTTGAGTGAGGTTCGAGAACCAAGCTCAAGCACCACTCTATAGCCCGAGTCTGTTCAGGTACCTAATACATAAGTTTCAACTTTACATAGGTCTAGCAGAGTATCCCATCCTCCTGAGAGATATGTGAGATATATTAGAGGAGAGGATGTTAAAGATATTGATCCTCAAACCTATGAGGAGGCTATTATGAGTATAGACTTTGGGAAGTGGCAAGAAGTCATGAATTCTGAGATGGATTCTATGTACTCCAACAATGTTTGGTACCTAGTTGATGCGCCCAAAGGTATTATATCCATCGGTTGCAAGTAGATCTTTAAGAAAAAAATCAGAGTAGATGAAAAGGTATAGACCTATAAAGCAAGGCTAACAGCTAAGGGGTATTGTCAAAGGCAAGGTGTTGACTATAATAAAACCTTCTCACCGGTAGCAATGCTAAAATCCATCCGAATTTTATTGGCTATTGCAGCACACTATGATTATGAGATCTGGTAGATAGATGTGAAAATTGCATTCCTCAATGGAAACCTCGATGAGGAGGTGTATATGATACAACCTGAGAGATTCGTGTCCAAGGACTACCCAGATAAGGTGTGCAGGTTACTTGGATCTATTTATGGACTAAAGCAAGCTTCCCAAAGTTGGAACATAAGATTTGATGAGGCAATCAGATCTTATGACTTCGTTAGGAATGAAGATGAGCCTTGTGTGTACAGGAAGGTAAGTGGGAGCGCTATCACGTTTTTGGTGTTATATGTGGATGACATCTTGATAATTGGGAATGACCTAGGAATGCTATCCACAGTAAAGGCTTAGTTATCTAGACACTTCTCCATGAAGGACTTAGGGGAAGCATCCTATATCCTGGGGATTCAGATATATAGAGATAGATCCAAGAGGATGCTTGGCTTGTCCTAGTCCAAGTACATAGAAACCATTGTCAAAAGGTTTGGCATGGAAATCCAATCCATTAGGCCGTACTGGGCCACTAGACCGTAGTCCCTAGATGATATAGGGGAATCCAATCTATTAGACATGTCTATCCTCAGTTACCATGTACTTATAGTCCTTTATCTATCTAATTTCCTAAAGATCGTATATCGGGCATGGTGCTGTCAAACCCATATGGTTTCTACTCGAGTCTCACTCTAATCAGATTCTCCTAGAAAACTCTTTCTCTCTCAATCCGAATGACCCTAGCCAGGGATTTGTCTGAGCAAGAACACATGGGATATTCCTCTCATGACGCCGAGAGTGGATGATCCTTTATCGATACTCAATAGCTCTCGTATGGTCGACTGCCACTCCCAATGACCAGCTGTACTAGATCTGGGATATCCAAACCTATAAGTCTGGTATCAAAGAATGAAGCACTCATATAGGATATCCTTGGTGTCTCAAGTCTAAAGATCTGATACACCACTAGGACTATGGAATCGCTGTCTGACAATAAGGCATCATCAACCATCCAATATTCTATAAGCGGATCAATCAATGAACTCATTCTCCAATGAGTACCTGTATTGTATCCCTAGTGTCCACACTCAAGTAGCTATAAGACCAACTGCATCCATCATATGGACGGGTATATAGCACACTAGCCTATCCGGTTATCTCGATGTCCTTCTCAAGTATCCTATGATTGGGATTATTTAGGATCTGTGTTTAAAGGTGAATCAGTCTTATTATCATGATCTCATCACGATCCGATTCACACTGCACAAATCCAAGGACATCACAATATATACATGCATATGTGTAATAGTCAATATAAAGTGATAAATACCAAAATATAATAAGCAAAAAGATTTAGTGTCAATTCACACGTGTCATCACTCACGTGATTGGCTTGTTGGGCACCTATGACTTGTAGTTATAAGATATGATTGCCTCATTAAATCTTATGTTTCAACTTAGGGAAGCTTGCTTTAGTCCATAAAAGGACCTAAGCAACCTACACACCTTATCTAGGCAGTCCTTGGACACGAATCCCTTAGGCTGTACTATATACACCTCCTCAAGGTTATCATTGAGGAATGTGATTTTCACATTCATCCACCAGATCTCACAATCATAGTGTGCTACAATAGCTAATAGAATTCAAATAGATTTGTTAGAACTCTTGCAGATTTTAAGCTTGGGGTTAATCTCTTTAGGGGATCAGCCTTCTTGGAAATCTAAAGGGGTTCCTTCCTCCAAGTTGCTGCACAAAGGCTACAGAAAAGATTTATCTATTGCTTATCAAAAGAGAATGAATACATGGCTATTTTTAGGGTTTCTAAACCTTAACTCCTAATAGGACTCCTACTCAAGACTCCTACTCAATTAAGACTCCTACTCAAGACTCCTAATAGGACTCCTACTCAAGACTCCAACTCTTAATTCTTCTCTATAAAATAACCTCTAAACCCTAGCTGGCCTCGTCACCTCTTTAATAAGAGTCGGCTTAGGTAGGTTTTACATGAATGCCCATCTCAATTAGGACTCCTAGCTAGAGTCCTAACAGACCCGCCCTCTTCAAATCAACCTTGTCCTCGAGGTTGAGAATCCATGAATTCTGGGAATTTGATCTTCAAATCATCATAGTTCTCTTAAGTGGCACATTCTACTGGTAAGTTTGTCATTGTATTAGCACTTCAGTAGTGGGTCGTCATCGTCGAGTCACTATCCATCAATTAATAATGGCACTCGATTGGGTTTGGAGATCTCCTGCCATTCCCTCTTAGTATCCTCAAGGAAGTTGCTAGTTGAAAGTAAAATGGTCGAAAATTCAGCTTGCTTTGGTAGCCAAGAAAGTGCATCTCCAACAACATTCTCTTTCCCCTTCCTATAACTTATTTCATAATCATATCCAAGAAGCTTTGTTACCCATTTTTTCTGCTCAAGGGAAGATATCTTCTGCTCCAAGAAATATTTTAGGCCTTTATGGTCGGTCTTGATTTGAAAGCATTGCCCGATCAAGTATGATCTCCATTTGGCCACCGCATACACAATCGCAAGCATCTCCTTCTCATAAATAGTTATTTTGAGACAGGAAGGAGATAATGCCTTACTGGTATAAGCGAGGGAGCGGCCATCTTGCATTAGTACAACACCAATTCCGACTCCGAATTCATAGGCTTCAATAACAAAAGTCTTGCCGAAGTCGAGCGTTGTCGTCACTATGGCTTTAAGTTCGTCGAAGGCAGTGGTGGCTTTGTTTGACCATTGGAAAGCATCTTTTTTTAGCATGGAAGTAAGTGGTGCACTGGTATTTCTATAGTTTTTCATGAACTTGCAATTGTAGCCTATTAAACTGAAAAAGTCACGTAGCAATTTTATGTTCCTCAAGGTCGGCCAGTTCTGCATTGCTCCAATTTTGGAGGGGTCTACTACCACACCTTCCTTGGATATGATATGCCCAAGATATTCCACCTTCTAATGAAGAACGCAAAAATTCGTAGTGGCCATTGTGTGTTCGAAAGGCGATTTTCGGTATATCTTCTTTGCACACTCATATTTGATAATACTCGGATCAAAGGTCTAGCTTTATGAAGATTTATACTTCCTTTCATCTAGCAATTCATCTACTATTGGAATAGGATATTTGTCCTTGACAGTTATACCATTGAGGGCTTGGTAATCAAAGCACATTCACCATGTTTTGTTCTTCTTTCGTACGAAGAGCACCGGTGAAGAGTAGGGGCTACAACTTAGTCGAATAACTCCTATTTTAAGCATCTCTTTTACAATCTTTTTTATTTCATCCTTCTGGAGATGTGAATACTGATATGACTAAGTATTTTCTGGAGGTTTGCTTGGAAGAATCGTTATATAATGATCATGTCGACGGGTAGGAGGTAGGTTGCACGGTTCATCAAATATATTTGAAAATTCAGCAAGCAAAGGAAGTAGGTTTGAATCTTTAAATTTAGTTAGCTCTCTCTTAGTTTGCTACTCAAGTTGTACCAAAAAGCCACTATGTGCTTTATGCAAAACATTCTCCATTTGTTGTGTGCAAATCATCGTTACGTCACCCCCATATTTCCCGTGTAGTATCACCTGTTTCCCCTTACAGTAAAATTTCATAATTAGTTTCATAAAATTCTAGAAAATATCACCTAATATTGTCAACCATTCAATTCTGAGCATAGTCTCATGATCATCAAGAGGGAGGAGGAAGAAATATGCAATTATCTCTTGGTCCTACAGTAACAGTTTCACCCGCAAGCATCTTTGGTCGCACTTTAGGGTTCTGACATTGGCAACCTTTACATCAGACTTACTGTAACCTTTTGTTAGGATCAAGAGCACTAAGAGGGGGGTGGGGGGGGGGTGAATTAGTGCAGCGGAAAACTTTCGATGATTTAAAATGATGTTCATACGATAAAAACGATTTCGGTATGAAAGCCGATTCGAAAATTACTTTAACTTAAGTTCAAGCAAAGTGCAGTTAAAGTAAAGCTATGAAGGCAGTTGCAGTTAAGATATAGAACAAAATTGAAATACAAACCGAGATTTAGAGTGGTTCGGTCAATCTTGACCTATATCCACTTTTGACTTCCATTGTTGATAATAAAGAATGCTTTCTACTCAATGTGTCAGCAACTATATTTTAAACACTAGATTTGTGCTTGATTATAAATTTATGAGATTGCAAAAAGTCCACCCAAGCTATATATCTCTTGTTTAGCTTATGCCGGTGATTAATGAACTTTAATGCCTCATTGTAATATCCTTCATTTCTAAAATTTATGTAAGGACATATTTGTAAATCGAAGGACCTATATATAAATATAGAAATTTTAAGGATTAAACTGTTAAGTTACAAAAAAAAGAAAACAAAAAATTTTAGTTTTATCCCACCACTTCCCACACTCTCTGTTTCCATAGAGAGAGGAGCTATGGGGTGTTGGGGAGAAGAAGAAGAGAAGTAGAGAAGAAGGTAAGAAGAGGAGAAGAAGAGAAGGAGAAGAAGAAGAAGAAGAGTGAGAGAAGAAGAAGAATAGGAAGAGAAGAGGAGAGGAGGGTGGTTGCGGCAAGGGCTGCAGCGAGGAGGTGTGGGTCATCGAGGAGGAGAAGGGAAGAAGAGGAGAAGAAGAGAAGAAGAAGAAGAGAAGAGAGAGAAGAGAGGGAAGAGGGAGAGGAGCGAGAGGTGGCAGTAGCTAGGGCTGCAGCACCTCTATTTCCTGTAGGTGGAAACAGAGGAAAGTATGTGTGGGGCATCGGGGAGGAGCATTGGGGAGGAGAAGGGAAGAAAAAGAAGAAGAAGAAGAAAAGAGGAGGGTGGCTGCGGTAAGGGCTGCAGTGAGGAGTTATGGGGCATCAGGGAGGAGAAGGGAAGAAGAGGAGGAGAAGAAGGGGAAGCGGGAGAAGAGGCTGTGGCACCTCTGTTTCCCACAGGAGGAAACAAAGGAGAGGAGGCACTGTGTGTTGGGAAGAAGAAGAAGAAGAAGAAGAAGAAGAAGAAGAAGAAGAAAAGGGGAGGGTGGCTACAGCAAGGGCTACAGCGAGGAGGTATGGGGTGTCGGGGAGGAGAAGGGAAGAAGAGGAGAAGAAGAGATGGAGGAGAAGAAGGAGAAGTGGGAGAAGAGGCTATGGCACCTCTGTTTCCCACGGGAGGAAACAGAGGAGAGGAGCCGCTATGCATCGGGAAGGAAGAAGGGAAGGAGAGGAAGAGGAGAAGGGAAAGAAGGTGCTATGGCTGTGGTTGTGGCAGTTGCAGCTGGATGAGAAGAAAGAGAGGAAAAAGAGCAGGGGATGAAGAAGATGCTGCAGTTGTGGTGGCTGTTGCCGTGGTGGCTGCGACTGCGACTGTGGCAGTTGCAGCTAGGAAAGAAGAGAAAGTAAGAAAGAGAAAAAAAAGGGGCTGCGGGCTTGATTGCGGCTGTGGCGGTGGCGGTTGCAGTAGCTATGTCTGTGAAAGAAGAGGAGAAAGAAGGCAGTGTGGTGGAAGGGGCTGTGACTGTGGCAGCGGAAACAGTGGTGGCTACGGCAGCTACATTTGGGAAATAAAAAGAAGGAATGAGAGTAAGAGAGAGCATGTGACTATGCCCCTATGTTCTATATGAGCTGCAGTTGTGGAGGAAGAAAGAAGACAGATGTAGAAAATAAAATAGGGAGAGGACATGAAGGAAAAGTAGAAGAAGGATTTGGGCTTACACCTTCGGATTTTTGGATCAAAACCTTCGAAAGGTAAGTGTTCCGATCCTTCCTATTGCAAGTGTTTCTATCCTTTCTATTGGAAGTGTTCTGATCTTTCCTATTGCAATTCTCATGATCCTTCTTTACTATGATTTTTATCTCTACATTTGCTTTGAATATGAGAAATTTTAAATTGTTCTAGCTTTGCATTTGATATATCTCCTATTTAGACGTAACGATTAGAATCTATGAAACTTTTGAGATTCTGACCTTTCTACCTTATTATGGTTATAACATCATGCACTGACCTTTGATTAGGACAAAAATTATTTATTCAAAATATAGACTCATAAACCTTTCTTTTGGTAGCTTATTTTAAGAATTCGAAGTAAGGTTGTCTACTCAAACTTCTATTTCAAATGAGCCTACGGATTCTACAAAATAGGAATCATAATTTTTGACCTTTCGATACTGAATTGCTTATAAGTCTCTATTGGAAACTTTGATTTATTTAAAACTCATTTCATTGGAAACTAGACTCATAGATCTTTCTTTTGATACCTAGATTGAAAGATTTAGAGTCCAAATACCTACCCAGTTATCTATTAAATCTGACCCTATGAATTTTGTAAAATAGTGAATTTGTTTTCTGACCTTTAGTTACTAAATCAATCGTAACTCTTTGTTGGAAACTTCGATTCATTAAAAACTTATTTTATCTAAAATAGATTAAAATATCTTTCTACAGTAGCTTTCCTGAGTATATTGGAGCATAATTGATAGTTTGAATCATTTGTTCAATGTGCCTCTTGAATTCTACCAAAAATCGAGCTTTGGTCGATTTCACATATTCTGGTTTCATTCCTTTGGAAATTGATTTCATTTAGCATTCTTTGTCCAATTAAGCTTTATATTACTATTTTGAATTCTTGTATGCTCTTGTTCTTAAATTATTTATATTTTTGAAACTTATTGTGTAAAGTTTATGTTAGGAAAGCAATCGACATTAAGAGGGGGGGTGAATTAGTGCAGCAGATAAAATCACGTCGTTTTAGAAAAACCTTTGTATGTTGAAAATCGATTCCGGAAATATACTTAGATTGAAAGCATATGAAAAATTATTGAAGGCAGTAAGGTATTAAGGGGTTTGCAGTACGGTAATAACAATAAGTAAATGCAAACCAGAGTTTTAGAGTGGTTCGGTCAAACGTGACCTACATTCACTTTCGGCTTCCTCCTCCGACGAGGTCACCGATGTCCACTAGAGGCCTTCCTTCAATAGGCGAAGGCCAACCACCCTTTTACAATTTCACTCCTTTTAACGGGTTTAGGAAATAACCCTTACAGATTTTTCACTCCTCTCTTGAATGATCAAAAGTTGGAAGAAAAGAGGGAGAAGAACTTTTGGCCTTTTACAATACTTTTAAGCTTTCAAAATCTCAGAATAAATGCTCAGTTTCGGTGCCCTTTCATGCATGAAAGGGTGGGGTTTATATAGGCCCCAAACTGGTTTGAATTTGGAGCTCAAAAATGTCATATCCCGAATTTCTGGGGTCCTGGCGGTACTACCGTCATAATTGGGCGATACTATCGCCTAACAAAGCTCGGAGACCGAGCTCAGGAGGTCCCACCGCCTAACAGGGGTGGTACCACCACCTAGCCTCACTCGAAGACCGAGCCTAGGCAGTGCCACCGCCCAGCTTTCCTGGGAGACTTAGCTACTGGGCGGTGCCACCGTCGGCCAGGAAATCTGGGTCCGAATGGGCTGATCCATTCGGCCCAATTTGGGTCTGTCAAGTTCCCAATTGCCCCAAGATTAAGTTAATGGGATCACCTCCCATTTCTAACTTAATCATCATGCTAACTACGATATTTTCAAGACATTTACTGTAACTTGCTCCGGTGCGTCAATCGCTTCTTCCGGCGAACTTCCGACAAACATCTGACGAACCCTCAGCGATGCTCTAATGGACTTCCGAAGACAAACTCCTGGACTTGAGACGATCCACTCGGCAAGTTCCGATGAGTTTTTTTGGCAAGCTCCTAGACTTCTCAGATTTGTTCCCGCAGAACTTCCGACGACCGTTCGGACTTTTATCGAACTCTCGAACCCCCAACGTGATCATAGTCTTGACTCGGCGCAACTTCTGCTGCATGTCTTACTTTCATCATAGTTAATCCTGCACACTTATCTCAATATATGGATTAGATAACAAATGACAATTGACTTCATCATCAAAATCCGAGATTCAACAATCTCCCCCTTTTTGATGATGACAATCAATTGATAACGGAGTTAACCTTAACTCCCCCTATCTATATGCCATACTTGAGATAAGTTATTTCTTGAATTTAAAACCTTTGAATTCAAGAGACATATTGATTAGTTGAGATCGTTTAACCTTATCAATACTCCCATTATGATTCCTATCATGATGTATTTCTTTGAAAATGATGTCAAGGCTTGACATCCATTTTCAAGTCTTACATATCAAGTGTGAATGATAATAATAGTAGCAATTCATCATATGGTAAGATATCAACATGTAAAATTACGATGCATTGCTCCGGTGCGTCAATCGCTTCTTCCGGCGAACTTCCGACAAACATCTGACGAACCCTCAGCGATGCTCTAATGGACTTCCGACAAACTCCTGGACTTGAGACGATCCACTCGGCAAGTTCCGATGAGTTTTTTTGGCAAGCTCCTAGACTTCTCAGATTTGTTCCCGCAGAACTTCCGACGACCGTTCGGACTTTTATCGAACTCTCGAACCCCCAACGTGATCATAGTCTTGACTCGGCGCAACTTCTGCTGCATGTCTTACTTTCATCATAGTTAATCCTGCACACTTATCTCAATATATGGATTAGATAACAAATGACAATTGACTTCATCATCAAATCGAGATTCAACAATCTCCCCCTTTTGGCAAGATATCAATATGTAAAATTGCGATGCAAGTTCTTGATATCTTAACATAATGCAAATATGGCAATCATAGCATTTCATCACATGGCAAGATATCAATATGTAAAATTGCGATGCAAGTTCTTGATATCTTAACATAATGCAAATATGGCAATCATAGCATTTCATCACATGGCAAGATATCAATATGTAAAATTGCGATGCAAGTTCTTGATATCTTAACATAATGCAAATATGGCAATCATAGCATTTCATCACATGGCAAGATATCAATATGTAAAATTGCGATGCAAGTTCTTGATATCTTAACATAATGCAAATATGGCAATCATAGCATTTCATCACATGGCAAGATATCAATATGTAAAATTGCGATGCAAGTTCTTGATATCTTAACATAATGCAAATATTTCAAGTGTTTAGCAATCATAGCATTTCATCACATGGCAAGATATCAATATGTAAAATTGCGATGCAAGTTCTTGATATCTTAACATGATGCATATATGGCATAATGCAAATATGGCAATCATAGCATTTCTATCATCAATTTACCATATATTTTGATGCAAGCTTCTTTTGATATCTTAATATAATTCAAATTCAAATATGGTACTCATAACATCAATTCATATATTTCTCCCCCTTTGTCATCAACAAAAAGGAGAATGATATAAGCAAATTTTAAACATAAGTGCGGTAATGATTCATGCCATAACTAGGTTCATGTCATTTTTCAACAATGAGTGATAGGATACCAATTATACAAACATCTTCAAGGAAAACATGACATGGAGATTACTTCTTCCTTTTTATTTGATATTATCTTTTTGCATGAAGGAGGAAAGCCATTTGTGATATTGCTCGAACGAAGTTCAAATTAATAAGAGATTTAAATCATGTTTCATTTTTACAAGGACCAAAATATGTATGTGAATCAAATCCTTGCTAAAAAAAATCTTCCTTTTTCAAGAAGGAATTTATAAGAAAGAATCATTTCATCAAATCCATTTCTCGAAAAAAATATTTTTTACACGATAAGTCTATGAGAGATGCATTTGCTAATTGATTCTATATATCAAAAATCAATGATATGAATCAAACTCTATATAACTTATGCTTATGAAAGCTGCATTAAGTCCGAAAGAGAATAATGTATAGCTAGGATCAAGAAAATCCGAAAATGAAATTTAACACTTTCATGCATTCGGACAAGGTTTTGCTACAGATTTTCAAATACAATCATGAAGATAAAACATGCTTATTATTATGGATATTTTTATATCTAAAACACATAATTTCCAACATGCTATTAAGGCATGTAATCATGTAAAATCATCATAGCAATTAAGTGATTTGATCATTGAATCAAGAAAGTCCGAAAAATAAATTTAATGAGTTCAAGCATTCGGACACATTAACATATCTAATTCTCTTCTAATAAAATCAAATTGTTCTTCACTTAAAGGCTTTGTAAAAATATCAGCTAGTTGATGTTTAGTATCAATGAACTCTATAACTACATCATGATTAGTGACATGATCTCGTATAAAGTGATGTCTAATATCAATATGTTTTGTTCTTGAGTGTTGAATAGGATTCTTTGTTAAACATATAGCACTTGTGTAATCACATTTAATGGGAATATTTTTAAGATAAACTTTATAATCTTCTAAAGTGTTTTTCATCCACACAACTTTTGCACAGCATGCACTCGCTGCAATATGCTCAGCTTCGGTTGTTGATAGTTTAACCGAGTTTTGTTTCTTAGATGACCAGGAAACAAGGGCATGTCCCAAAAATTGACATGTTCCTGATTTACTTTTTCTATCTAGTCTACACCTAGCAAAATCCGCATCAGCATAAGCAATTAACTCAAAATTCTCAATTTTTGGATACCATAATCCTAGATTTGTGGTACCTTTCAGATATCTAAGTATTCTTTTAACTGCTTTAAGATGAGATATCTTAGGGTTCGATTGAAACCTGGCACAAAGTCCTACATTGAATATGATATCTAGTCTAGTTATAGTGAGGTAAAGTAAACTTCCTATCATACACCTATAAGTTTTTTTATCGAAGCTTTCTCTACTTTCATCAACTTCTAACTTAGTGGAGGTGCTCATAGGAGTGTTAATAGCTTTTGAGCTTTCCATATTAAATCTTTTAGCAAATCTAAAGCATATTTAGTTTGACTAATAAAGATGTCATTTTTTAATTGCTTAATTTGTAAGCCTAAGAAAAAGGATAATTCTCCCATCAAACTCATTTCAAATTTGAGACTCATGGTTTTAGCAAAAGATCCACAAAGAGATTCGTTTGTAGAACCAAAGATAATATCATCAACATAAATTTGAACAATGAGAAAATTGTTATCAAAATTCTTGATAAACAATATAGTATCGACCTTGCCTTTTGTGAAATTATTTTTAGCAAGAAAAGAACTAAGTCTCTTATACCAAGCTCTTGGGGCTTGTTTTAAACCATAAAGAGCTTTAGTTAATTTAAACACATGATTAGGGAGGCTATTATTTTTAAATTCGGGAGGTTATTCAACATAAACTTCTTCGGAAATAAAGTCATTAAGAAAAGCACTTTTAACATCCATTTGAAATAACTTAAAATTATTATTACTAGCATAGGCAAGGAGCATCCTTATGGCTTCTAATCTAGCCACAAGAGCAAAAGTTTCTTCATAATCGATACCGTCTTCTTGGTTGAAACCTTTGGCTACTAATCTAGCCTTGTTTCTAACCACGATACCATATTCATCTTGCTTGTTTCTAAAGACCCATTTAGTACCAATAACTAAATGGTCATTTGGCCTAGGAACAAGCTTCCACACCTCATTTCTCTCAATTTGATTTAACTTATCTTGCATTGCGATAATCCATGAATCATCTTTCATGGCTTCGTCAATACATTTAGGTTCAATTTGGGAGAGAAAAGTGGCGTTGGCATAAAAATTTTTAAGAGAAGAATGTGCTTGAACCCCCTTAGATGTGTCTCCTAGGATTAGCTCCTTAGGATGAGCATCTACATACTTCCAATCCTTGGGTAAGGATGTTTCGGAAGTGGATGCATCCAACTTGCTAGTTGGAGAAGGGGTTTCATTTAAATTCAAAGAATCAAAATTAACATCATTATCAAAATCATTTTTCTTGATTTCGGAAATCTCATTGAAAACAACATGAATGGATTCTTCTATAATTAAAGTTTTTTTATTGAAGATACGAAAAGCTTTAGAAACCAAAGAATAACTAAGGAAAATTCTTTTATCGGATTTAGCATCAAATTTTCCTAAGGCATCTTTTTCATTTAAGATAAAACACTTACACACAAAAACTTTAAAATGTGAAACATTGGGTTTTTTGTTGTTCCACAACTCATAGGGAGTTTTGGTGAGTAAGGATCTTACTAGAACTCTATTCAAAATATAGCATGCAGTGTTTACGGCTTCGGCCTAAAATTATTTGGGTAGGCTATGTTCATTCAACATGGTTCTTGCCATTTCTTGTAAATTTCTATTTTTTCTTTCTATTACTCCATTTTGTTGAGGATTTCTTGGAGTAGAGAAGTTATGATTGTATCCCTTAAATTCACAAAATTCTTGGAAATCATGGTTTTGAAATTCACCACCATGATCACTTCTAATTGACAAAATAGTAGACCCTTTTTCATTTAAGATAAAACACTTACACACAAAAACTTTAAAATGTGAAACATTGGGTTTTTTGTTGTTCCACAACTCATAGGGAGTTTTGGTGAGTAAGGATCTTACTAGAACTCTATTCAAAATATAGCATGCAGTGTTTACGGCTTCGGCCTAAAATTATTTGGGTAGGCTATGTTCATTCAACATGGTTCTTGCCATTTCTTGTAAATTTCTATTTTTTCTTTCTATTACTCCATTTTGTTGAGGATTTCTTGGAGTAGAGAAGTTATGATTGTATCCCTTAAATTCACAAAATTCTTGGAAATCATGGTTTTGAAATTCACCACCATGATCACTTCTAATTGACAAAATAGTAGAACCCTTTTCATTTTGGACAAGTTTGCAAAACTTGGTAAAATATCTAAAGCATTCATTTTTGTGTTTTAAGAAATAAGTCCATGTGTATCTACTATAGTCATCTATAATGACGAAGGCATATTTGCTACCTCCTAGGCTTGATGTAGAGATAGGTCCAAATAAGTCCATATGGATCAATTGTTAGGGCCTAGAGGTGCTTATTTGATTCTTATATTTGAAACTATCCTTAATTTATTTTCCTAATTGACAAGCATCACACACATTATCTTTGATGAACTTAATATAAGGAATTCCTCTTTCAAGTTTTTTGGATGATATTTGAGTTATTAGTTTCATGCTAGCATGACCTAATCTCCTATACCAAAGCTAAGCATCCTCATTCAAAACCGAGAAACACATTTCATTGCAAAGATTATTGATGTTAATGGTGTATACGTGATTTTGTTTTAATGCAATCATAGATGTGTTTTTGTGTGGTTTTTCAATGATGCAAGCAATAGATTCGAATTTGACAATATATCCTTTATCACATAATTGACTAATGCTCAAGAGGTTATGTTTTAAACCATCAACTAACAAAACATCTTCAATAAAGAAGTTGGATTTGTTACCTATGGTTCTTTTGCCAATGATTTTACCTTTGTTATTGTCTCTGAAGGTGACATAGCCTTCATCTATACTAGTGAGCTTAGAGAATTGTGATGGATCTCCGATCATATACCTTGAGCATCCACTATCAAGGTACCATCTCTTGCTTCTAGCTTGTGATGATATATGTTTCTATAAGAAAGAATGATTTTTAGGTACCCGTTTACTTTTGGGTGCATCAAACACTGATCTAAATTGTTTATCATGTTGCATAGAATTTATTGTGGTTCCTTTAGGAACCCAAATCAGTTTGTTCGGACTAACTTTCTTGAATGGATAATGATAAGTTCTATGTCCATATTTGCAACAAAAGTTGCATTTGCTTTGGTGCCGAACATGTAAGATAGTGCCTTTAATGAAGGTGGTTGGATTTTGGTGAGGACTTCTCACAAATCCGATTCCACTTCTTTTAGGAACATGACCCTTATTTGTAAGGATCATATTCAAAGACTTGCTACCAACCTCGAATTTCTTCAAGGTATCCTTAAGTAGCAAGTTCTCCTTTTGGAGAGTTTCTAGGTCATAGCATTTTTTACATGGAGCTAAACTATCATAATATTCAATTTTTAATTTATCGAAATTACAAGTAAGACTATCATGCTCCTTTTTTTAGCAATTTGTATTTTCTACTAATAATTTTACATTCATCAAATAAGTCATGGAAGGCATTTAGTAATTCATCAAATGATAAATCTGCATCAATTAAATTCATTACCTCATCTCCGATGGCCATTAGGGTGTAATGAGCAACTTGCTCAGTGTTGGACTCCTCTTCTTCGGACGCACTTGAGTCATCCCACGTTGCTTTGAGCGCCTTCTTCTTTGGTGTTCCCTTCTTGGCTTGGGGACAATCACTTTTGTAGTGTCCTAGCTTCTTGCATTCGTAGCAAATAACTTGGTCTTGTTTGGATTCAAATTTATTTTTTGTGTCAATTTTAAACTAATTTTTTGAATTTCCTTATTAGAAGTGCCAAGTCATCGTCATTTCATCACTTGAGTTTTCTCTCAAGTGGTCTTCGAAAGTTCTAAGTGTCATATCCTTCCTGTTCTTTGGAAGGATGTCTTCTTGCTCTTCATGAGCTTTGCAAGTCATTTCATAGGTCACTAATGACTTGATTAATTCTTCAAGAGGGAAGTTATTTAAATCTTTAGCCTCTTGAATAGCCGTGACTTTACAGTCCCAACTCTTAGGAAGGGATCTTAGACTCTTATTTATGAGTTCAAAATTCGAAAAATTTTTGCCAAGTCCTTTTAGACCATTGACGACATCCGTGAAACGGGTGTACATGTCACCAATAATCTCGCTCGGTTTCATTTGGAAAAGTTCAAAAGAATATATCAAAAGATTGATTTTTGACGCTTCCACTCTACTTGTACCTTCGTGAGTCACTTTGAGTGTATGCTAAATATCAAATGTGGTTTCACAAACCGAAACATGATTGAACTCGTTTTTATCAAGCGCACAAAATAAGGCATTCATAGCTTTTGCATTAAGAGTGAAAGTCTTCTTCTCCGATTCATTCCAATCGCTCATTGGAAGAGAAGACTTCGAAAATCCATTTCCGATAAGATTCCAAAGTTCAAAATCCATTGAAATAAGGAAGATCCTTATTTGGGTCTTCCAATAGGTGTAGTTTGTCCCATTGAACATGGGTGTACGTGTAATAGAGTGGCAGAGTGGCCCTCTTGATTTTCGGTGTATGCCATGTCTCTTGGGTTTTAATCTAATTGAGAGTTAACCCCACTCTGATACCAATTGTCAGGATCAAGAGCACTAAGAGGGGGGGGGGGATTAGTGCAACGGAAAACTTTTGATGATTTAAAATGACGTTCGTTCGATAAAAATGATTTCGATATGAAAGCCGATTCGAAAATTACTTTAACTTCAGATCAAGCGAAGTGCAGTTAAAGTAAAGTTATGGAGGCAGTTGCAATTAAGATATAGAACAAAATGTAAATGCAAACCGAGATTTAGAGTGGTTCGGTCAATCTTGACCTACATCCACTTTTGGCTTCCTTCTCCGATGAGGTCACCGATGTCCACTAGAGGCTTTCCATTAATAGGCGAAGGCCAACCATCCTTTTACAGTTTCACTCTTTTTGATAGGCTTAGGAGACAACCCTTATAGATTTTTCACTCCTTTCTTGAATGATCAAAACTTGGAAAAAAAGAGGGAGAATAACTTTTAGCCTTTTACAACACTTTTAAGCTCTTAAAATCTCAGAATAAATGCTAAGTTTCGGTGCTCTTTCATGCATGAAAGGGTGGGGTTTATATAGGCCCCAAATTGGTTTGAATTTGGAGCTCAAAAATGTCATATCCTGGATTTCCAAGGTCCTAGTGGTACTATTACCATAACTAGGCGGTACTACCGCTTGACAGAGCTTAGAAACCGAGCTCAGGCAGTGCCACCGCCTGACAAGGGCGGATCCACCGCCCAACTTTCCTAAGAGACTTAGCTCCTAGGCGGTGCCATCGCCGGCTAGGAAATCTGGGTCCGAATGGGCTGATCCGTTCGGCCCAATTTGGGTCTGTTAAGGGCCTAATTGCCCCAAGATTAAGTTAATGGGATCACCTCCCATTTCTAACTTAATCATCATGCTAACTACGATATTTTCAAGACATTTACTACAACTTGCTCTAATGCGTCAATCGCTTCTTCCAACGAACTTTCGATGAACATCCGACGAACCCTCGGCAATGCTCCGGTGGACTTCCGACAAACTCCTGGACTTGCGATGATCCACTTGGCAAGTTCCGATGAGCTTTTTTAGCAAGCTCCTGGACTTTTCGGATTTGTTCCTGCAGAACCTCCGACAACCGTTCGGACTTCCATCGGACTCTCGAACCCCCAACGTGATCATAGTCTTGACTTCGGCGTAACTCCTGCTGCATGTATTACTTTCATCGTAGTTAATCCTGCACACTTATTTCAACATATGGATTAGATAACAAATGACAATTGACTTCATCATCAAAATTCGAGATTCAACACCTTCGATGTGGAGTGCCATCCGAGCTGCAACCTTATTGTTTAGGAAGTTATTAGTGTTGCCTGTGTAGATGAGAATAGTGATCGGTTGTTGTTTGAGAAGGCCTCCAATTTTCATTGTTTGCGGGTTTGAGTAGCCAGCTAGTGCGTGTACCGTAACATCGGTTGGTTGTGGCTCTTCTTCTGCATCTTCTTTTTCATATCCAAGGCTCTCTTCTGGACATTTAATGACCTCTTCTTCTACTAGTTCAATCATAAGATGTCTCCCTATACTACAACAATGCTCACGGCTCCACGGCTCGTCATAGTGTGAACATAACCCCTTCGCAAATCGCTCCCGAAGCTCTTCTCTTGTTAACCTTTTTAGTGCAGGGACTCGATTGATAGTAGAGGGGGCTGAGGGCTTTAGTATTGCTAGTTAGGGAGTGACTCTAGTCCTCCAGGTTTCATGGTTCAATTGCTCCTCTTGAAGTCGTGCGAAAGAGATGGCTGCCATAAGCGTGTAAGCGTGTACAGTTTCGCGCTTTAACTTCTCCCCGAATCTCTAGCTTCAAGCCTTCAATGAAGGTCCTCAATAGCTGTTTTAAGACTAATCATGAGTTTGACCAAATAACCTTTCAAACCTTGTTTGGTACTCCTGAATGGTGGAGGTTTGTCGGATCTTTGCTAGTTATCCGTCAATGTTCTCGTAATCGGTTCATTCGAAGCGGATCAGCAGTCCTTCTTTGAATTGTCACCATGAGAAGATTCCATAAGTGTGTTTAAACCAATCAAACCACTATATGGCATCTCCTTCAAGATGTATAGCAGTAATTTCCACCATAGATGTGTCCACAGTTTTATGGTATCGAAAATATCGCTCTGCGCATGACATCCAACCAATCGGGTCTCCTTCCCACCTAGGTTAGTTCACCTCGTGCATGGATAGTTGGGGTCGGTCATAGAGCCTCCCCTTTCTAGGAAGTCATCTCTTTGGGCTTGGTGCAATTGGTTATAGCTCTCTCCTTGATGTGATTTTTTTGGGTTTGGTGGTCGGCCCAAACTAAGTTCGATAAAGAGAATCCAAATCTTATCCTCCATTCGCGCCTCAAAGGCTTCAAATTTAGCATTGATTGCCTCCTTCAATGCCATAGTATATGCCTCTAAATATATAATGTTAAGATCTCTCTTTTGTTATCGGGTTACAGGCATGGATACGTTGAGAGAAGTGAATGGTCGAAAGGGTTAGTGGATTGGTGGATGTAGGCTGTGGTTTAGGCTTGTTTTGTGGTTGTTTTGGATGCAATTTAAGGGTATGGTTTGGTGGAGTTTTAGGGCTATGGATGAAAGTTTTAGATCTGTGATAGATGGCAGCAAAGGTTTGATAGAAATCAGTGGAAGTTGCTATAGGTATTTATTGTCTTGTAAGAGCAGAATTATCGTCGAAGAAACAATAGTTTCTCTACAAAATTTTCACCAAAAACTTGAGAGATTTGAGGATGGAATTGGTAGCAAAATCTCAGTTTATATGATAGTAAGGATGTCTAATTTAATTAAGAAAATTTTGACAGTATAACAGCAAGGAAATTGGTGCAAGTTGCGATAGTAGAATTCTCGTCAAAAAATTTTAGCGATTTGCGATAAAAATTTACAGCAATACAAAATCATTTTTAGAGATGAATTCATTAATAGATCAATCTTAGATGGAAGCCAAGATGATCTATAAAGTATATAAGAAATTTCATTCAAAAATGATTGCAAATATATCGGTTAAGGCAAAAATATGCGGTTGAAATTTTTTGCAGCACAGATTTTCAAGTGTAGTAGATTGAGAATTTTTTGACAAAACCAAAGGGAAATCCACTATTAGGAAGTGTCAAAGCTATCATAAAAATTTTGTAGAGATTTGGATAGTAAAAACATAGTAGCAAGATCAAACAAACTATGCTATGCAGTTGGAATTTTACATTGTAGATTTTCGAGTATAGCAGCTTAGACGTAAAAGATCAATAGTTTATATTGAGAATGTTTTGACAAAACCAAAAGAAAATCTGCTGTTAGGAAGTGTCAAAGTTGTCATAAAAATTTCATAGAGATTTGGATAAAAAAAATGCAGTAGCAAGATCAAACAAACTGTGCTATGCGGTTGGAATTTTACAGTACAAATTTTTAAGTATAGCAGCTTAGACATAAAAGATCAATAGTTTATATTGAGAATTTTTTGACAAAACTAAAGGAAAATCTGCTTTTAGGAAGTGTCAAAGCTATCATAAAAATTTTGTAGAGATTTGGATAGAAAAAATATGGTAGTAAGATCAAAAAGACTTTGCTATGCGGCTAGAATTCTGCGATGTATCTTTTGTCGTAGAGATAAAAACTTTGTGACGAAAAGTTTATGCAGCAATATAGGAATAATTTTTTTTTTGAATTTTAAATAAGGATAACTAAATTGCAGTAGCAGTAAGGTAGGAAACTAGAACCTGTTGCAATTCATGGGGAGATCAAAGGATGATCCGCGATGGTGGAGGTGACGGCAGAATTTGGCAATGATCTTTTAAGCAATTGTGGAAATTGCTTTGGGCAGCTGTGGAGAGATGATGGATGGGTGTGGAAGGGCATCAAGATGCCAAGAACGCTGCTCTGATACCAAGTGTTAGAACCCTTGCAAATTTTAAGCTTGGGGTTGATCTCTTTAGGGGATCGGCCTCCTTGGAACTCTATAGGGGTTCCTTCCTCCAAGTTGCTACACAAAGGCTGCAGAAAAGATTCATCTATTGCTTATCAAAAGAGGATGAATATATTACTATTTATAGGGTTTCTAAACCCTAACTCCTAATAGGACTCCTGCTCAATTAAGACTCCTACTTAAGACTCGTAATAGGACTCCTACTCAAGACTCCAACTCCTAATTCTTCTCTAAGAAATAACCTACAAACCCTAGCCAGCCTCATCACCTATTTAATAAGGGTCGGCTTAGGTAGGTTTTACATGAATGCTCCTCTCAATTATGACTCTCCTAGCTAGAGTCCTAATAGGATTTTAGCATGGCTACGGGTGAGAAGGTTTTGTCATAGTCAACACCTTGCCTTTGACAATACCCGTTAGCCGCTAGCCTTACATTATAGATCTCTACCTTTCCATCTACTCCAATCTTCTTCTTGAAGATTCACTTGCAACCGATGGGTACAATACCCTCGGGTGCATCAATTAGGTTCCAAACCTTGTTGGAGTACATGGAATCCATCTTAGAATTCATGGTTTCTTGCCACTTCCCAAAGTCTATACTCGTAATAGCCTCCTCGTAGGTATGAGGATTAATATCCTCAACATTCTCTCCTCTAATTTGTCCCACATATATCTCAGAAGGATGATATACTTTACTAGACCTACGTAAAGTCGAAACTTGTGTGCCAAGTACCTGAACAGACTCGGGATGTAGAGTAGTGCTTGAGCTAGGTTCTCCATCCTCACTCAACTCTATCAAGTTCCCACTATCTCTGCCAAGAATGTGTTCATTCTTAAGAAACACTACTCTTTTAGCTACAAATACCTTTTGGTCCTCGGGATAATAGAAATAATACTCACAAGTTTCTTTGAGGTATCCCACGAACTTGCATTGCTCCATCCTTGATTTCAACTTATTGGGGTTGTGTCTTTTAACGTGGGAAAGACAAGCCAAAATTTTAATAAACTTAAGATCAGGTGTCTTTCTTTTCCATATCTCATATGGTATAGACACTACTGAGAGTTGTAACTCTATTCAAAAGGTAAGCTACAATCTCTAGGGCGTATACCCAGATTGAGATGGGTATGTTAGGATCAAGAGTGGAAAAATCATTGATTTTAGAAAATATTCATTTTGATTAAATCCGGTTCAGAAAGATGTTGGACTTGAAAGAGCTTGTAAAAGTATAAAGAGAAAATTAAGGAAGTTTGCAGTAATGTAAATTACTCGAATAAAATACAAACCAAAATTTAGAGTGGTTCGGTCATTGTGACCTATATCCATTTCCGATTCCTCCTCCGTCGAGGACACTGGCATCCACTAATGACCTTCCTTCAATAGGCAAAGACCAACCATCTTTTACAACTCTTTCTCCTTTTACCAGGTTTAGGAGATAACCCTTACAAGCCTCACTCCTCTTTCTTGAATGGTTATAAAGCTAAGAGAGGGAGGAGGAGGACTCTTCTCACTTTTACAATACTTATAACACCCTAAACACTTATAATTTTTCACACTTTCGATTGCACTTTGTTACCTTATCTTGCAGAAAAGGGTAGGGCATTTACAAGCCCCAATGACTTTTGATTTGGAGCCAAAAAGTATCACTTCCCCAGAATTCGGGGTACTAGCAGTACCACCGCTATTATTGGGTGGTACTACTATCTACAGATTAACATTGGGCGATACCACCACTCAGTCTGAGCGATACGATCGCTTGACAGAGCTAAGAGACTGTGGTACCATTGCTTGACAAGGGTGGTACCACCATTTGACAGCATTAACTATCGGTGGTACTACCATCTAGTTTGGGCGGTGGTACCGCCCAGAACACCTAGGACACTAAGTCCCAGGTAGTGCCACCGCCGGCCGTGATTTCAAGTGCCGAATGGGCTATTCAATCCGGCCCAATTCAACCCTGTTAAGGGCCCAATTGACCTCTAACTAAGTTAGTGGGATCACCTCCCAATCATATCTCAATTAATGTTCTAACTACGATTAAGGCAAATAATTAGTCCGGCATGTCGATTTTTCTCTTGGCGATCCTCTAGCGAACTTCTTGGTGAGTCTTCCGGTGAACTCCTAACGAACTCTCGGCGATCTTCCGATGAACTCTCGACAATCTTTAGATGAGCTTTCGGTGAGCTCCCGGTACATCGTCCGAATGTTTGACTCTAGACCATCATCTGCTTTGCGCCTTGCCACTATCGTAGTTAATCTTACATGCTTATCTCAACACATAGATTAGGTCAAACAATTTATCAATTGGTTTCATCATCAAAATCCGAGATTCAACAATCTCCCTCTTTTTGATGATGACAACTAATTTGTGATGGAGTTATCCTTAACTCCCCTTATTTATATGTCATACAAACTTGAATTCACAACCTTGAATTCAAGCTTTGATAGAAATTAGAAATCACATGCATTGTGCATCATCATAATTTCAAGTCATCAAGATATTAAATGCAGAATCACTTCATTGATTAAATATTTCGGCATAGCCTTTCATCACTACTTGCATGAAATATCATCATTATTGCATTGTAGCATTCAAAGGTTCACAATATTAAGAATCTGATTTTGCATCATTGTATGGTAATATTAGAAATTTTTAGCATTAAAAAAATCACAACATCATAGAAATTTTCAGCATTAAAGAGATCACATTATAGAAATTTTCAGCATTGAAGAGATCATAATATCATAGAAATTTTTAGCATTAAAATAAGCATAGAATTTCAACATCAAAGTAAGCAACATAAAATTACAACATCAACATAAGATTATAACATCAAAGTAAGCATAATAAAAGAGAGGGATTTCATCCACTTCTCTCCCTTTGTCATCAGTAAAAAGACATACACAGCTATTCAGGTGATGGCAAGTCAAAATGTCTAAATAAGGTATTAAGCTATCGATGAATCTGCAGCAACTCAATTAAAATTTGATCTTGTCATTATTTAAGTTGATCTTGATGTTGTTCAAATCGATCCATTCGAGTCCCTATGTCGTGGATAGATGATGGGGGTGCTTGCTCTGCTGGAGGTATTGCCTTAAAGGGACTAGTAGGAGGAGATTGATTACCCCTAAATATTGGTGTTTCAGGTTCTATATTAAGTGGCAGGGGATCAGTCCTTCTAGGTAATATAGTTCATATCTCATTTATGAATATATACCTTAATCGTCTTAGTAGGTTTCTATTTATAATATTAAATCTATCTAGTTTTGTAACTTCTTCGTCAAGTGGGATAACTATGTCATATGCATGAATTAGTTTTGTGATTAGGCCACATATGGAAGCATCATGTCTTTTTTTGATAGTTCAATCATGCTTTGTTGTATGAGGTAGCCAAAATAATTTTCATGTCCTTTCATAATCTAATACATCATTCCTATTTTCATTTGGTTGACTTCATCATGATGATATTGTTTTAGAATTACAATGCTTATCAAGATATAATGAAGTACTTTGGTGTTGAAAGGTAGTAAATGTTCACAGCTCTTTGGAAGAATAGACAAATTAGGATTACCAAAGATGGTTCCTAATGCTTCAGATTAAGTGGTCCCAACTGATGCTTCATCCCATTAGCTTCTAAAATAACAACCTCTTTCTTTCTTCGCAATTCCTATAAGACTGTAAATTACACTATTCGTAATAGGTATATGATATCCTAAGAGATACATGAAGACCCTATCATTTTCATCCACATGCAAATTATTATAGAATAATCTAACAAGTCTAGGATAGATAGGTTCACATATTTAAAGGATTGGTAGGATATCTATGTTAGCAAACCATTGAATAGGTTGCAAATCACTTAATTCCTCTAAATCAACATATTTACCCTTATGAATATTTCTATATTCTTTGGTTGAAAATTTAAGGGCATGTTGAGAAGAATAGACAAATTAGGATTACCAAAGATGTTCCTAATGCTTCAGATTAAGTGGTCCCAACTGATGCTTCATCCCATTAGCTTCTAAAATAACAACCTCTTTCTTTCTTCGCAATTCCTATAAGACTGTAAATTACACATTCGTAATAGGTATATGATATCCTAAGAGATACATGAAGACCCTATCATTTTCATCCACATGCAAATTATTATAGAATAATCTAACAAGTCTAGGATAGATAGGTTCACATATTTAAAGGATTGGTAGGATATCTATGTTAGCAAACCATTGAATAGGTTGCAAATCACTTAATTCCTCTAAATCAACATATTTACCCTTATGAATATTTCTATATTCTTTGGTTGAAAATTTAAGGGCATGTTGATGAGAATCGAAAACTAGGGAGTCATAGTTTTCATCTAATCTCCTCTTCCCTTTATCCTTAGAGGATCTTCTAGAAGTCATGAAGACTACAATTTTAAAGACAAATAAGAGACAAGAATACATAATGCAAAGGGGTAATCGATTTGGTTTAGGGATTACCTTTGTAGTTTTTCCTTCTAGTGATCACCAAGAGGATGTTTGAGATTGATCCTTGATTTAGCAGAAAAATTGGAATTCTTTGAGTTGCTAGAGGGAGAGCAAGAGGATTAAGAGGTTCAGAGCTCTTTGGAAAGGTGTAGAGTGAGTTGGGGTCGGTTCTACCACCGACCCTAGCTTGTTCTTTATATAGGGCAGGTTGCGGGCGGTGGCACCGCCTACAACCCGTGACTAGCTGGGCAATGCCACCAACTACATGCAGTGAGCACTACTTGCATTGAGGTGTAGTGCTGACATTGTGTGGTTCCTTCTTGCAAGATTATAAGGTGCACACACTCAAACATCATAAAATCTATTCTTGTAAGAGGAGAAAATTTCGCATCATAAGTTAATGATTCATATAAAATTCATACCATAAGTTCAATTCATACACAAACATTGTATAAGATTCATTCGCATACCACAAGTTCATGATTCAAGTGAATGATCTTATAAAATAGAATTCGATAAGAAAATCCGGAGAACAATTTAAAGGGGAACTAATATATCCGAGAAATTTAGCATACCTAATTCTCTTCTTATAAAATCAAATTGTTCCTCATTTAAAGGTTTTGTAAAAATATCGACCAATTGATGTTTCGTGTCAATAAATTCTAAAGTTACATCATGATTATTAATATGATCTCATATAAAATAATACATCATGTCAATATGTTTAGTTTTAGAGTGCTGAATAAGATTTTTCATTAAACATATTGCACTTGTGTTATCACACTTTATAGGTATATTCTTCAAGTGAATTACATAGTCCTCTAAAGTGTTTTTCATCCATATAACTTGTGCATAGCATGCACCTACTGCAATACAGCTTCAGTTGTGGATAATGCAATCGAATTTTGCTTCTTGGAAGACCAAGAGACAAGTGCATGTCCTAAAAATTGATATATTCTAGATGTACTTTTTCTATCTATTTGGCAGCCAACAAAATCAGCATCGGCATAACCAAGCAATTCAAAATTTTTAGATTTTGGATACTATAATCCTAGTTTAGGAGATCCTTTTAGGTATCTAAAAATCCTTTTAATAGCTTTTAAATGAGATTGCTTAGGGTTAGATTGAAACTTAGTACAAAGTTCTACGCTAAACATGATGTCTGGTCTAGTTGCGGTGCGGTATAGTAGCTACCTATCATACCCCTATAAGCTTTTTGATCAAAGCTTTCTCCACCTTCGTCAATGTTTAACTTAGTGGAGGTACTCATAGGAATATTAATAGCCTTTGACCTATCCATATTAAATCATTTTAGCAAGTCTAATACATATTTTATTTGACTAATAAAAATACCATCTTTAAGTTGTTTGATTTGCAAGTCCCAAAAAGAAGGTTAATTCACCCATTAAACTCATTTCAAACTCCTTGGTTCGAACTTTTGGTAAATGATTAGCATAAAGATTCATTCGTGGAACCAAAAATAATATCATCGACATAAATTTGAACAACAAGAAAATTATTTTCAAAATTTTTAATAAATAATGTGGTATCGACCTTGCCTTTAGAGAAATTATTTTGGATAAGAAATGAGCTAAGTCTCTCATACCAAGCCCTTGGCGATTATTTCAATCCATAAAGAGCTTTAGTCAATTTAAACACATGATTAGAGAAATTATCATTATCAAATCTGGGAAGTTGTTGAACATAAACTTTTTCGAAAATAAAACCATTAAGAAAAGCACTTTTAACATCCATTTGAAATAACTTAAATTATTACTACTAGCATAGGCACGGACGGAGCATCCTTATAACTTCTAATTGTGCCATAGGAATGAAGGTTTCTTCATAATCGATACATTCTACTTGGTTGAAAACCTTGGCCACTAATCTAGCATTGTTTCTAACCATGATATCAAATTCATCTTACTTATTTCTAAAGACTCATTTAGTACTAATAACTAAATGGTCATTTGGTCTTGAAACAAGCTTTCATACCTCATTTTTTTTAAATTGGTTTAACTCTTCTTGCATTACAATAGCCCATGAATCATCTTTCAAGGCCTCATCAAAACATTTAGGTTCAATTTGGGAGAGAAAAGCGGCGTTTGCACAAAAATTCTTAAGAGAAGAACGAGTTTAAACCCCTTTTGATGTGTCTCCTATTATTAGCTCCTTAGGATGAGCATCTATATACTTCTATTCCTTGAGTCAGGATGTTTCAGAAGAGGATACATCCAAGTTGCTAGATGGAGAAAGGGTTTCATTAAATTTAAAGCATCAAGATTAACATCATCATCAAAATTATTTTTCTTTACTTCAGAAACTTCATTAAAAACAACATGAATAGACTCTTCTATAACCAAGGTTTATTTGTTAAAGATACGAAAGACCTTAAAAATAGAAGAATAGCTAAGAAAAATCCCTTCATCAGATTTTGCATCAAATTTTCCTAAGACATCTTTTTCATTTAAGATAAAACACTTATACCTAAAAACTTTAAAATATGAAACATTGGGTTTTTTTGTTGTTCCACAACTCATAAGGGGTTTTGGAAAGTAATGGTCTTACTAGAACCCTATTCATGACATAGCATGTCGTATTTACGGCTTTGGCCCAAAAATATTTGGGTAGGCTTTGTTCATTTAACATGGTTCTTACCATTTCTTGTATGTTTCTATTTTTTCTTTCTACTACTCCATTTTGTTGAGGATTTCTTGGAGTAGAGAAATTATGGTTGTATCTATTAGATTCACAAAAATCTTGAAAATCATGGTTTTGAAATTCACCACCGTGATCACTTCAAATTGATAAAATCATAAAACCCTTTTTATTTTGAATGAGTTTATAAAATTTAGAAAAATATTCAAAGTAATCACTTTTGTGTACCAAGAAGTAAGTCCAAGTGTATCTACTATAATCATCCACGATGATAAAGGCGTATTTACTACCTCCTAGGCTTGATGTAGCAATTGGTCTGAACAAATCTATATGGATCAATTGCAATGGTCTAGAGGTGAATATTTGGTTTTTAGGTTTAAAACTACCTTTTATTTGTTTTCCTAGTTGACATACATCACACACATTATCTTTAATGAACTTAATACACATTGTCTTTAACGAACATAATGTGAGGAATTCCTCTTACAAGTTCTTTAGATGAGATTTGAGAGATTAGTTTCATACTAGTATGACCTAATCTCTTATGCCAAAGCCAAGCATCTTCATTCACGGATCTTACTGGTGCTTCCTCTAATTTTTTTTATGATCTTACTGGTCTCCGGATCTTCCTGCCATTCCCTCTTAATATCCTTAGGGAAGTTGTTAGTCGAAAGTGAAATGATCGAAATTTCAATTTGCTTGGGTAGCCGTAAAAGCGCATCTGCAACAATATTCTCTTTCCTCTTTTTGTAAGTTATTTCATAATCATATCCAAGAAGCTTTATTACCCATTTTTACTGCTCGAGAGAAGATATCTTCTGCTATAAGAAATAATTTAGGCTTTTATGGTCAATCTTGATTTAAAAGCATCGTCTGATCAAATACGATCTCCATTTGGCCACCACATGCACAATCGCGAGCATCTCTTTGTCATAAATAGTCATTTTGAGATGAGAAGGAGATAATGCCTTACTGGTATAAATGAGGGGGTAGTCATCTTGTA
This sequence comes from Musa balbisiana, assembly GCA_004837865.1. Lineage (NCBI taxonomy): Eukaryota > Viridiplantae > Streptophyta > Magnoliopsida > Zingiberales > Musaceae > Musa > Musa balbisiana. Next base: position 20,383,465 of record CM017195.1, on the reverse strand, counting down.
TTAGTACAATACCAATTCCGACTCCAGAGGCATTGGCTTCAATAACGAAAGTCTTGCCGAAGTCGAGTAGCGCTAGTATGGGCGTTGTCGTCATCGCAGCTTTAAGTTTGTCGAAGGTAGTGGTGATTTTGTCCAACCATTAGAAAGCATCTTTTTCCAACAAGGAAGTAAATGGTACACTGATCTTTCCATAGTTTTTCACAAACTTACAGTAGTAGCCTATTAAATTGAGAAAGCCACGTAGTAATTTTATGTTCCTCGAGGTCGGCCAATTCTGCATTTCTCCAATTTTGGAGGGGTCTACTGCCACACCTTCCTTTGATATGATATGCCCAAGATATTCCACCTTCTGATGAAGAAAGTAAAAATTCATAGTGGTTGTTGTGTGTTCAAAAGGTGATTTTTGGTATATCTTCTTCGCACACTCGTATTTGATGATACACGGATCAAAAGTCCAGCTTTGTAAAGATTTGTACTCCCTTTTATCTAGTAATTCATCTATTATTGGAATAGGGTATTTGTCCTTAATGGTTATGCCGTTGAGAGCTCGGTAATCAACGCACATTTGCCATGTTCCATCCTTCTTTCGCACAAAGAGCACTGGTGAAGAGTAGGGGCTGCGACTCGGCCGAATAACTCCTATTTTGTGCATCTCTTTTATAATCTTTTCTATTTTATCCTTCTGCAGATATGAATGCTGATATGGCCGAGTATTTGTAGGAGGTTTGCCCAGAAGAATCGGTATACAATGATCATGCCGACGGGTAAGAGATAGGTTGCGCAGTTCGTCAAATATATCTAAAAATTCAGCAAGCAAAGGAAGTAGGTTTGGATCTTCAAATTCTATTGGCTCTCCCTTAATTTGCTACTCAAGTTATACCAAAATGCCACTGCATGCTTAATGCAAAACCTTCTCCATTTGTTGTGTGCAAATCATCGTTATGTCACCCCCACGTTTCCCGTGTAGTATCACTTGTTTCCTTTTACTGTAAAATCTCATAATTAGTTTTGCAAGTTTCCAAGAAACATCACCTAATGTCATCAGCCATTCAATGCCAAGCATGGCCTCATAATCATCAAGAGGAAAGAGAAAGAAATATACAATTATCTCTTGGTCCTACAATAACAGTTTCACCTACAGACATCTTTGGTCGCACTTTAGGATTCTTCCGTCAATGACCTTTACGTCAAACTTGCTGCAATCTTTGATATGGAGTGCCATCTAAGTAGCAACCTTACTGTTTAGGAACTTATTAGTGCTGCATGTGTCAATGAGAATAGTGATCGACTGTTGTTTGAGAAGGCCTCCAACTTTCATGGTTTACAGGTTTGAGTAGCCATCTAGTGCATGTACCGTAACGTCGGTCGGTTGTGGCTCTTCTTCTGCATCTTCTTTATCATGTTCAAGGCTCTCTTATGGATATTCAATGACCTCTTTTTCTACTAGTTCAATCATAAAAAGTCTCCCTTTATTACAACGATGCTCACAGTTCCACAGCTCGTCGTAGTGCCAACATAACCCCTTTGCAGATCGCTCCCAAAGCTCTTCTCTTATCAACCTTTTTAGTGTAGGGACTTGATTGACAGTAGGGAGGGCTGAGGGCTTCATTATTGCTAGTCAGGGAGTGAGCCTAGTCCTCCAGGCTTTATGGTTCAATCGCTCCTCTTGAAGTCGTGCAAAAGAGATGGCTGCCATAAGAGTGTACGGTTATTGCGCTTTAACTTCTCCCCGAATCTCCGGCTTCAAGCCCTCATTAAAGGTCCCCAATAGCTATTTTTTATACCAATCATGAGTTTCATTAGATAACCTTTTAAATCTGGTTTGGTACTCCTGAATGGTGGAGATTTATTAGATCTTTGCTAGTTGTTTCGTCAATATTCTCGTAATCGGTTGGTCCGAAGCGGATCAGTAGTCCTTCCTTGAATTATTACCATGAGAGGACTCCATGAATGTATTCAAACTAGTCAAACCACTATATGGCATCCCCTTCAAGATGTATAGCCATAATTTCCACTATAGATGCGTCCGCAGATTTGTCGTAGCGAAAATATTGCTCCGCACATGAGATCCAACCAATCGGGTCTCCTTCTTCCCATCTAGGGAAGTCCACCCTCATGTGTGGATAGTTGGGGTCGGTCATAGAGCCTCCCCTCTCTTGGAAGTCATCTCTTCGGGCTTGGTGCAATTGGTTAGAGCTTTCTCCGTGATGTGATTTCTTCAGGCTTGGTGGTCGACCCAAACTGAGTTCAGTAAAAAGAGTCTGAATCTTATCCTCCATTCACGCCTCGAAGGCTTCGAATTTAGTATTGATTGCCTCCTCATATGCCATCATATATGCCTTCAAATCTGTGATGTTATTATCTCTCTTTTGTTGTTGGGTTAAAGGCATGTATAGGTTGAGAGAAGTGATGGTCGAAAGGGTTGGTGGATTGGTGGATGTAGGCTATAGTTTAGGCTTGTTTTGTGGGTGTTTTGGGTGCAGTTTGATGGTGTAGTTTAGTGAAGTTTTAGAGCTATGGATAAAAGTTTTAGATCAATGGTAGATGGCAGTAAAGGTTTGATAGAAATCAGTGGAAGTTGCTGCAAGTATGTGTTGTCTTGTAAGAGCAGAATTGTCATCGAAGAAACAGCGGGTTCTGAACGAAATTTCCACAAAAAACTTGAGTGATTTGAGAAGGGAATAGAGAGCAAAATCTCAGTTCATATGATAGCAAGCATGTCCAATTTAATCAAGAAAATTTCAGCAGTATAACAACAAGGAAATTGGTGCAAGTTGCGATAGCAGAATTCTTATCGAAAAATTTCAGCGGTTTGCAATGAAAATTTGTAGCAACACAAATCATTTTTAGAGATGAATTTCTCAATAGATTAATTAGATGGAAGCCAAGATAATCTTTCAAGTGTATAAGAAATTTTGTTCAGAAAAGATTGCAAATAGATCGATTAAGACAATAATATGTGGCTAAAATTTTCTACAACATAGATTTTCAAGTGTAGCAGATTGGACGTAAAAGATCAGTGGTTTATATTAAGAATTTTTTGATGAAACTAATGGAAAATCTACTATTAGGAATGTCAAAGCTATCATAAAAATTTTGTAGAGATTTGGATAAAAAAAAAATGCAGTAGCAAGATCAAACAGACTGTGCTATGTGGTTGGAATTCTGCAATATATCTTTTGTCATAGAGATGAAAACTTTGCGACAAAAAGTTTATGCAGCAATATAGAACAACCGCCTTTTACAGTAATTGAGTGACCCTCTTGGTTGTCGGTAAATATCATCTCTCTTGGGTTTCAAACCAAATTAGAGTGACCTTGCTCTAATACTAATTATTAGGATCAAAAGTGGCTCTAGGGCGGGGGGGGTTGAATTATAGTGCAGCGAAAAAATAATTGATTTCAAAAAATGTTCATTTCGATTATGTCCATTTCGTAAAGATATTAGACTTGAAAGAGCTCGCAAAAGTCTAAAGAGAAAATTAAGAAAGTTTATAGTAATGTAAATTGCTCAGGATAGTTGGGGTCGTCATAGAGCCTCCCCTCTCTTGGAAGTCATCTCTTCGGGCTTGGTGCAATTGGTTAGAGCTTTCTCCGTGATGTGATTTCTTCAGGCTTGGTGGTCGACCCAAACTGAGTTCAGTAAAAAGAGTCTGAATCTTATCCTCCATTCACGCCTCGAAGGCTTCGAATTTAGTATTGATTGCCTCCTCATATGCCATCATATATGCCTTCAAATCTGTGATGTTATTATCTCTCTTTTGTTGTTGGGTTAAAGGCATGTATAGGTTGAGAGAAGTGATGGTCGAAAGGGTTGGTGGATTGGTGGATGTAGGCTATAGTTTAGGCTTGTTTTGTGGGTGTTTTGGGTGCAGTTTGATGGTGTAGTTTAGTGAAGTTTTAGAGCTATGGATAAAAGTTTTAGATCAATGGTAGATGGCAGTAAAGGTTTGATAGAAATCAGTGGAAGTTGCTGCAAGTATGTGTTGTCTTGTAAGAGCAGAATTGTCATCGAGACCCTCTTGGTTGTCGGTAAATATCATCTCTCTTGGGTTTCAAACCAAATTAGAGTGACCTTGCTCTAATACTAATTATTAGGATCAAAAGTGGCTCTAGGGCGGGGGGGGGGTTGAATTAGTGCAGCGAAAAAATAATTGATTTCAAAAAATGTTCATTTCGATTATGTCCATTTCGTAAAGATATTAGACTTGAAAGAGCTCGCAAAAGTCTAAAGAGAAAATTAAGAAAGTTTATAGTAATGTAAATTGCTCAGATAAATAAAAACTAAAATTTAGAGTGGTTCGGTCATTGTGACCTATAACCACTTTTGATTCCTCCTCCGTTGAGGTCACCATTGTCCACTAATGGCCTTCCTTCAATAGGCAAAGACCAACCACCTTTTATAGCTCTTTCTTTTTTTACTGTGTTTAGGAGATAACCCTTACAAGCCTTACTCTATTTTTTTGAATGGTTACAAAGCTAAGAGAGAGAGGAGGAGGACTCTTCTCACTTTTACAACACTTTTAACACCCCAAACATTTAGAATTTTTCACACTTTCGATTGTACTTGTTACCCTTTCATGTAGAAAAGGGTCAGGTATTTATAGGCTCCAATGGCTTCTAAATTAGAGCCAAAAAGTGTCATTTTCCCGAATTTCGAGTTACCGACAGTACCATCGCTATTATTGGGCGGTCCTACCGCTTGCAGACAGACACAGGGTGATATCATTGCTTAATTTGGGCAGTACGATTGCTTGACAGTGCTCAGAGATTGAGCTTTGGTAGTACCACTGCCTAACAAGGGTGGTACCATCGCTTGACGACATTAACTGTCGACGGTACCATCGCCCAGTCTGGGTGGTACTACTGTCCAAAACACTTGGCAGACCAAGTCCCAAGCAGTGCCACCGTCGACTATGATTTTAGGTGTTGAATGGGCTATTCAATCTGGCCCAATTAAACCATGTTAAGGGCCCAATTGGTGTTGGGAAATCTTGGGGGTGACATCACATATATAGTGGAAGAACAAGAAAAACAAAATCCCTAATTTCCCAAAAGATGTTCGTCGTCGTGCGAAGATTGGTGCACAAAATCCGTGAAACAAACTGCGTATAGAATAGATTGTGTTACCTAGGGAGATCGTATATCCCTATTTCCTTGCAGATCTCTAGGAGAGTGTGAAGGAGGTCAAGCATCCTCCTCTCTAGCGGTGATCTACACAATAGGGCTACGACGACGCTCCTCAAAACTTCAGGCCTGCTCTGAGGTATAGAGGGGGAGGAGAATAGGAGGGGCAAACAAAGGCTCTAGCCTATGAGGCTCTGAATCCCTCCTATTTATAGAGGCCCCATGTCAAACCCTAATGGATCCTCCCCTAGTGGGTATTGGATCTACATCCAATTACCCAAACCTTTTAGATTAGTGGATCTCTATCCAATAATCTCTCATAGGCTCTTATTGGATCTCGTCCATGGGATCCAATAATTCAGGGGCTTATTGGATATCCAATAAGATAGGGGCTCTGGCGGATATCTCATATCCGAACCTCTACTCATCGCAATACCTACCATATGTGTGTGACCCTTTAGGCCTAATATCGAGCTGGCCATGAGTCATAGCTGTCTGAACTCCTTCTGGCTTAGTGAATTATTATCTTTGTAATAATTTACTCGACTCATCGAGTACGGACATACTAGGCTACTACGCCATAGTCCCTAGACAATATAGGGGAATCCAATCCATTAGACCTATCTACCCTCAGTTACCGTGTACCTATAATCTCTCATCCATCTAATATCCCAGAGACTGTATATCGGGCATGGTGCTGTTAAACCTATATGATTTCTACTCGAGTCTCGCTCTAATCGGATTCTCCCGGAGAACTCTTTCTCTCTCAACCCGAATGACCCTGGCCATGGATTTGTCTGAGCAAGAACACATGGGATATTACTCTCATGAAGCCGAGAGTGGATGATCCTCTATCGATACTCAATAGCCCTCGTAAGGTCGATTTCCAATCCCAATGACCAACTATACTAGATCTAGGACATCCAAACCTATAAGTTTGGTATCAAAGAGTGGAGCGACATCCTTGGTATCTCAAGTCTAAGGACTAGATACACCACTAGGACTACGGAATCGCTGTTTGACAATAAGGCATCATCAACCATCTAGTATTCTATAAACGGATCAATCAGTAAACACATTCTCCAATGACCACCTATACTATATCCCTAGTGTCCCCACACGAGCAACTATGAAACCAACTACATCCATCATATGGATGGGTATATAGCATACTAGTCTGTCTGGTTATCACGATGTCCCTCTCGAGTAACCTATGACCAGGATTATTTAGGATCTATGTTTAAAGGTGAATCGATCTCAATATCGTGATCTCATCACGATCCGATTCCCATTGCACGGATCCAAGGACATCACAATATATATATATATATATATATATATATATATATATATATATATATATATATATATAATATAAAGTGATAAATATCAAAATATAATAAGCAAAAAGATTTCGTATCAAGTCACATGTGCCATCACTCACGTGATTGGCTTGTTGGGCACCTATGACTAGCAATCTCCCACTTGACTTAAAGCCAATCACCTATGTGTCCGATCCCCATCAGAATCCTGTGATGCTCAAAGACAATCTGAGATAATGGCTTTGTTAGTGGATCTGCAATGTTATCTTCAGATGGAACTCTTTCCACTACTACATCTCCTCGGGTCATGATCTCTCTAATAAGTTGAAACCTCCTCAGAACACTTCTGATGAGACCCGGGTTCCCTTATTTGAGTAATCGCCCTATTGTTGTCGCAATATAAGGAAATCGGCTCCTCGCTATTCGGCACGACTCCCAAATCTGTGATGAACTTCTTCATCTAGACTCCCTCTTTTTCTGCATCTGCTGTAGCAATGTATTCCACCTCTATGGTCAAGTCAGCAGTAGTATCTTACTTGGAACTCTTCCAGTATACTACTCCATTCAAGGTGTACATATACCCCGAATTCGACTTGCTATCATCGACATTAGACTGAAAACTTAAGTCTGTGTAGCCTTCAACCTTGAGGCTACTACCTCTATATACTAGTAAAAGATCCTTAGTCCTTCTCAAGTACTTAAGGATACACTTTACTGCTTTCCAGTGCTCCAAGCTTAGATCCACCTGATACCTGCTCGTGACGCTTAGAGCATGCACTATATCAGGCCTAATACATAGCATGACATATATGATAGATCCTATCGTTGAGGCATAAGGTATCATATCCATGTTTGCCCTTTCTTCTGGAGTCTTTGGGGATATAATCCTAGAAAGCGATATCCTATGTCTCATCGGTATGAGACCTCTCTTGGAATTTTCCATGCCAAACCTTTTAACAATGGTTTCTATGTACCTAGATTGGGACAAGCCAAGCATCCTCTTGGATCTATCTCTATAGATCTGAATCCCCAAGATATAGAATTGTAACATATCTCATTTTTGAAAAATTATAAGACTATTTGTAAATATAAGGATTTTTTTAATAATTCTTTAGCACTAAATACTTTTTTATATATTGAAAAGTATTGTGAGGGACCAAAATGTGAATCTCATTAATTGGAGGTGATTTGTGAAATATTCACATTAAGAAAAAATAAATAAATAAATCAAATGGAGGACATGTGGCATTAGCAAGGATGAGCCACTTACACTTATTCTAAAGATGACAACATGCTTGCCACCTCACTACTTTAACATGACCCAAACCTAAGTAATTTAAGACACAATTGAGGGAAACTTTGCAGCTCACGTAACTTGAGAAGAGGATAAGGAATTGAAAGAGAAGAGAAAGAGAAAGAATTGAAGAAGAAGAAGATTTATCTTGGCTTAAGGCTTTGCATCAATTCCCCCATGTTTGGAAATCAAACTTTTTAAGGCAAGGTGTTCTAACACCATCCAACGGAATCCTAATCTCTGTTTTCTTTAATTCTACAAAATTTGAAAGATTTCAGTTGAGAACCAAACATTTCTTTCGTTTTGATACAAAGCCATGATCTGTAATTTTTCGGTAATCTGACCTCTATGCATTATTTTGGTCCTAACTTTTGTACTAAACTCTGATTTAGGCAAAACTTTTTCTATTTGAAAATAGACTTGAAGATCTTTATTTTGATAATTGTATTGAATGATTTGGAGTTGAAATGCCTAATATGACTTCTATTGCAATTAACCCTACAGATTCTACAAAATAGGGATTGTAATTTCGGACCTTCTATTACTAAATTGCTCATAACTCACAAATAAATATTCTAAATTATGTAAAACTTGGTTCTTTGAAAGATAGATTCACATATCTTTCTTTTGATATCAATTTGGAAATTTTAAAGTATGTTTTCCTTCTGAAACATCTATTTAAATTGATTCTATCTATTCTGCAAAACAGAAATGATCAATTCTGACATTTTGTTACTAAATTGCTCATAACTCTCTAGTGAAAATTCTGAATTATGTAAAACTTAATTCTTTGAGAACTAGATTTGCATATCATTCTTTTGACATGTAATTTGGAAATCTTGAAGTACGTTTGCCTTCTGAAACATCTATTTAAATTGATTCTATCAATTCTGCAAAAACAGAGATGATCAATTCTGACCTTCCTTTACTCTATTTATTGTAACTTCATGTTTCGAAAAATAGATTGATACAGCTTTCCCATGACACCTATTTTTAGTGAATTGGAGCATGCTTGGTCACCCAAACAAATCAGAAAATGTACCATTCGAATTCTGCTGGAATTGAAAACTTTATTGAGTTTTGCCTATTCAAGTTTCATTCTATTGGAAATTTGATTTCTGCTAAATTCTTCTTCAATTGAGTTTTATATTAATCCTTTGAAAATTCTTATATTGTTCATCCTAAAATTGTTGTATGACTGAAATTTATTATGTAATGTTTTGTTTGCATTTCCTTGTTTGATAAAGGCACACGCATATTTTTCGTTGTTTTCGCATGTGCTTCCAATATGTGCCAATGTCATTGTTCATGCTACCCTTTTGTACTCTAGTGTCTTGTGAGATATTGTGAACCTTTGCTAGAAATGGTAAAGGGAGTTATACATAGAGCCCGCGATGCTTTGTCGGCCCCATTGACTTCACTCAAACGTGGGCGGATGAAGCTCCCAAACGTGGGAGACTTATGATTGGTGATCATCTTGAAATGGATGAATCACATTATGTATGTGGTCCCACAGCGCCCTCTATGTTTTTGATATGATATCCAAAGCTTTGCTGATAAGTTTATATTTATTCTTTGGATAAAAAGTGGTTTCCCTTTCTCAAATCGAGATGTCTTGATCCTCTTGTTACGAGCTTCATATCCATTTTTCCTCTTGCTTTTACTAGTAAATCTGTCCTTTTTGTTCTTGCCCATGATTTCTTGAATTTCCTCCATGTCTATCTCAATTTTTAAAGCTCTTTCTACCGTATCCGCACATGTTTGTAGTTTTAAAGCAGACATATGGCCGTAATCCCCTTTCAAACCTTTTTGCTTTTCGAGATTCATCATCAGTCATATGTGTAGCAAACCTAGAGAGCTCAGTGAATTTAGATTCATAACTTGTAACCATCATATTTCCCTGAATAAGATTCAAGAACTCCAATTCTTTTTTATCTCTTATACAGTTTGGAAAATATTTATCGTTAAACTTTTCTTTGAATACCTTCCATGTAATTGGCTCATGTTTGGCTTCAAAAATCCTCTTAGTCATTCTCCACCAGTGTTCAGCCTCTCCTTCCAGCATAAGGTAGCAAGAGAAACTTTCTGATCGTCAGGGTAATTTAAGACATCAAATATTTTCTCTATCTGCATCATCCATCGTTCTGCCGCCATTAAATCAGACTCACCACTAAAACTGGGAGGACTAAGCTTCTTAAACTGTTCAATTCCCAACCCCATCTGGTTTGATGTCCCTATTCCATTATTTCTTCCTGTTGGACATGTTGTTGTTGTTGTTGTTGCTGCATCACTTGTGCCATAGTCTCCAAAGTCCGCATGATACCACTCAATTGATCAGCAGTAGATGCAACAGGAGAACCAAATGATCTCGTCATCCTTGCATCCTAGAACATCAAAAGAAAGATTTTCTTTGATCATCTCTAATGAAAATCAATAAACCTCCATTTTTTTTTCATCAAGTATATCAAAAAAAAAAAATTCTTAGTGATTCTCAAATCATGCTCTGATACCAACTCTGTCACGCCCCCCCGAATTTAGTCCATTCAGTTGTGACCCTGTCTAAAATCAATAATATTATAATTCATCATCACAAATCAATCCAGGATCCAATCTAACATTTAAGGATACTAAGAACCATTCAAATCAATATTCACAATTCATAAACCTGTACGTTTCATAAATCATACTCCACTTCACTTAGAGATTCATAAAATCCAAAGGCAACTCAACTAAACATCAACCACAACAAAAATCCATATTCGTAGAAATATATACCATCACAAAAATATTATTCACCATGAGTTCATATACTTATACAATGTAAACTTAACATTCCATAAACATGAGCAGTCCTTTAAACTTTTACAACACTTAAGTATCAATATATTCTTAACATTACATCAGAAGTAAAGTATACTATACAACAAAAACCTATCAACCAACAAAGATTAGTCCAAAATCTTCTAGCCCTTCAGTGCTTCAACCCAATTCTAGCTTTTCAGTGCGTGACAAGCTACCTGAAAAATTTATATAACAACGGGGTGAGCATAAAGAGCTCAGCAGCAACTAACATATCCATGGTGGCAGGAGAAATTCAAGCAGGCTTAGTATCAAGACAACAAAAGCATAAATACAAGTGTTCATTTGAAATCATCTCATTTGGTATAAAAATCACAAAGGGTTTCCTCATTCGAAAACAAGCGTTAGACATAACAATACGAGAAAGGAAATTGGAGCATTTCACTGGCAAAACAAGCATTTAGGCATGTATCAAATGGCACCTGAAACATTTCAGTGTATATCAAAGGCGTAAGAGTGTTTGAGAGCATAACAATGACATACGAAACACTCCAAAGTATAACAAGTGAACCCAATAGTAAATACAAGCTTGTATGTCATTTTTGAGAAAGCATGCATTCCATTTTTATCCAAAGCATAAATATAAACTTATTAGCAAAGCTTTGGATATCATATCAAAAAAAAAAATTCTTAGTGATTCTCAAATCATGCTCTGATACCAACTCTGTCACGCCCCCCCGAATTTAGTCCATTCAGTTGTGACCCTGTCTAAAATCAATAATATTATAATTCATCATCACAAATCAATCCAGGATCCAATCTAACATTTAAGGATACTAAGAACCATTCAAATCAATATTCACAATTCATAAACCTGTACGTTTCATAAATCATACTCCACTTCACTTAGAGATTCATAAAATCCAAAGGCAACTCAACTAAACATCAACCACAACAAAAATCCATATTCGTAGAAATATATACCATCACAAAAATATTATTCACCATGAGTTCATATACTTATACAATGTAAACTTAACATTCCATAAACATGAGCAGTCCTTTAAACTTTTACAACACTTAAGTATCAATATATTCTTAACATTACATCAGAAGTAAAGTATACTATACAACAAAACCTATCAACCAACAAAGATTAGTCCAAAATCTTCTAGCCCTTCAGTGCTTCAACCCAATTCTAGCTTTTCAGTGCGTGACAAGCTACCCTGAAAAATTTATATAACAACGGGGTGAGCATAAAGAGCTCAGCAAGCAACTAACATATCCATGGTGGCAGGAGAAATTCAAGCAGGCTTAGTATCAAGACAACAAAAGCATAAATACAAGTGTTCATTTGAAATCATCTCATTTGGTATAAAATCACAAAGGGTTTCCTCATTCGAAAACAAGCGTTAGACATAACAATACGAGAAAGGAAATTGGAGCATTTCACTGGCAAAACAAGCATTTAGGCATGTATCAAATGGCACCTGAAACATTTCAGTGTATATCAAAGGCGTAAGAGTGTTTGAGAGCATAACAATGACATACGAAACACTCCAAAGTATAACAAGTGAACCCAATAGTAAATACAAGCTTGTATGTCATTTTTGAGAAAGCATGCATTCCATTTTTATCCAAAGCATAAATATAAACTTATTAGCAAAGCTTGGATATCATATCAAAAACATAGAGGGCACTGTGGGACCACATACATAATGTGATTCATCCATTTCAGGATGACCACCAAGCATAAGTCTCCCACGTCTGGGAGCTCCATCCACCCACGTCTGAGTGATGTCAATGGGGCCGGTAGAGCATCGCGGGCTCTATGCATAACTCCCTTTACCATTTCTGGCAAGGTTCATAATATCCCACAAGACACCAGAGTCCAAAAGGGTAGCATGAACAATAACATTGGCACATATCGGAAGCACATGCGGAAACAATGGAAATATGCATGTGCCTTTATCAAACAAGGAAAATTCAAACAAAACATTATATAATAAATTTTAGACATATAACAATTCAGGATGAATAATACAAGAATTTTCAAAGGACTACAGAAGAATTTAATAGAAGTCGAACTTCCAATAGAATGAAACTTGAATAGGCAAAATTCAACAAAGTTTTCAATTCTGGCAGAATTCGAATGGTACATTTCCTGATTTGTTTGAGTGACCAAGCATGCTCCAATTCACTAAAAATAGGTGTTAAAAGAAAGATGCGAATCTAGTTCCAAGAATCAGTTTTTTCCTAATCAGATACCAAAAGAAAGATATGTGAATCTAGTTCGTAAAGAATTAAGTTTTGCATAATTCAGAATTTTCGCTAGAGAGTTATGAGTAATTTAGTAACAGAAGGTCAGAATTGATCATCTTTGTTTTGCAGAATAGATAGCATCAATTTAAACAGATGTTTTAGAAGGCAAACATACTTCAAAATTTCCAAACTAGGTGTCAAAAGAAAGATATGTGAATCTAGTTCGTAAAGAATTAAGTTTTGCATAATTCAGAATTTTCGCTAGAGAGTTATGAGTAATTTAGTAACAGAAGGTCAGAATTGATCATCTTTGTTTTGCAGAATAGATAGCATCAATTTAAACAGATGTTTTAGAAGGCAAACATACTTCAAAATTTCCAAACTAGGTGTCAAAAGAAAGATATGTGAATCTAGTTCGTAAAGAATTAAGTTTTGCATAATTCAGAATTTTCGCTAGAGAGTTATGAGCAATTTAGTAACAGAAGGTCAGAATTGATCATCTTTGTTTTGCAGAATAGATAGCATCAATTTAAACAGATGTTTTAGAAGGCAAACATACTTCAAAATTTCCAAACTAGGTGTCAAAAGAAAGATATGTGAATCTAGTTCGTAAAGAATTAAGTTTTGCATAATTCAGAATTTTCACTAGAGAGTTATGAGTAATTTAGTAACAGAAGGTCCGAAATTACAATCCCTATTTTGTAGAATCTGTAGGGTTAATTGCAATAGAAGTCATATTAGGCATTTCGACTCTAAATCATTCAATCTAGGTATCAAAATAAAGGTCTTCGAGTCTACTTTCAAACGGAATAGGTTTTCCTAAATTAGAGTTTAGTACAAAAAGTTAGGACCAAAAAAATGCATGGAGGTCAGATTACTGAAACATTACCGATTCATGGCTTTGTATCAAAACGAAAGAAATGTTTGGTTCTCAGCTGAAATCTTTCAAAATTTTGTAGAATTGAAAAGAAAACAGAGATTAGGATTCTGTTGGATGGGGTTAGAATACTTGCCTTTGAGAATTATGACCTTAAATGAGAAGATTTGAACAAGAAACCTCAAAGCCCCAATTTTTTTCTTCTTCTTCTCCTCTTTTTTTTCTCTTCTTCTTTCTTTCTTTCCCTGTTCTTCCACACAGTTGCCTTCTTTGGTTCCTTGAGAACGAAGGCAGAGAGGCTTAAACGGTGGGATTTGTAATTTTGTATATTTTACAGTTTAGTCCTTGTATTATTATATTTACGATTAGGTCCTTAGGGTTTACATATAGGTCCTTTTTTTTTTAAACAGATCCCCAAATTTTATAAATAAATTCTCAAATTTATACTTTGGCTCTTTTATCAAAGGAAAATGAGTTCTTATACTATAACTAGAAATTTATACGAAAATTTAAAAATGAGGGATGTTACAAACTCATAAGTCATGGAGCCTAACATGTAATATCGAGCAAGAGTGGAGTCATCTATATACTTCACGTAGTGAGCGATCTTATCCTTACTTGCCCATTCATCGGGTGTAGGCATCACTATATCAATGACGTATATAATTTTCTTCGTCATGAGAATAATTCTCAAGTTGTGGAGCCAATCTGTATAATTTGGACCAATGAGGCAATTGACATCAATTATGCCATATAAGAGATTTGAAAGCGATATTTTCTGAAAATAAAAATGTAGCAAAAAAAGTATCATGCCGATTTTGTAGAAAAATAAACAATCAAGATATGGACTTTTATCTTAATCTGCTCCCATTATTTTACCGACGAATCGCATAACACCCTCATCACGTGAAATAAAAGTCTCTGGCAAACTTCTAGTGCGGATCGAGATCCAATCAGCATCTTAGTATAATCTCGAGGGACTTGACCAATCACTAGTGCGGATCGAGATCCAATCAGCATCTTAGTATAATCTCGAGGGACTTGACCAATCACACTAAGCCCAAAATGTAGGCAACTCTTGTCGATCACAACTCCTTGTAATTCCTGTATTGTTTGTCCTCCAAACCACCATGGTCTCGAGGGACTCGACCAACCATGATGTTCGGTTAAGTTAACACCATCGTTGCAAAATGAGTGATTGACTCAACCAAGCATACCATGTCCTCAGGTTACCGGTGACATCACTATGTCATAGGCTAGATAGCGAATCATGATATAGGTGAACCATGAGGGACTTGACCAACTCAACCTACATCGAGAATCGGTCCATACCTATCACAATGGAAGGCCATGTGAGTCAATCTAATTGTCTCCCATTTATCGACTTAATATTATCGATAGAAAGGATTTTGATTTGGTCTCCTAATATGATATGCCACACATATACATATTTAATATATATCTATATCGTATATAAATATATATAATATCTAGTAGGTATACAAGCAATCACACATCACATGAGCAATTACACCAGATGATCATGGACCATAACCTAATGTGATCAGGCCCGAGCCAGTGGGGGGCCTAAGGACCAGATATATCACTAAGAGGACAGAATCACTGTTTGATAATAAGGCATCATCAACCATCCAACATTCTGTCAGCGGATCAATTAGTGAACTCATTCTTTAATGAGCACCTGCACTATATCCCTAGTGTCCTCATACGACCAGCTATGATACTAGCTACATTCATCATATGGATGGGTATACAACACACTAGTGTTGAATCTCATATTTTGATGATGAAATCAATTGATAGTGTTTATCTAATCTACATTTTCAATGACACTGGAAACTTCGATTAGGGAGAGATAATTAAAGCAGGAAGAATCATGTTGGGTCAAAGTGGAATATGTCAAAGATTGGACGTCGAGCCAAAGGATCAATCGACGTATCGTCAGAAGGCTTCGTGCTATGGGTTCGGGCATCAAGCCTAGAAGAGCAAAAATTGCACTAAGGAAATCGGTGTTGCAAAGGTCAATTGGCCGATTAGGCAATAGGCCACAAGAGAGGACGACGCGTTGAAGAATCGGACGAAGCGTCGATGAACCAATGACATGCTAGACAACATTTGATTCAAGTTTTGTAATAATTATCTAGATCGAAGCAGGTTTTATGTATAATTATGTTAGAATTGGGCTAACTCAATTAGGGGCCAATTGGGCCCAAGTTTAGGCTATGTTGAGCCAAGTGAAAGGCCTAAACAGTGACCCAATAGGTGGAACCATTGGTGGCACAACCTCTGAGACTGTGTCAAGCGGTGGTACCGCCTAGACATAATCTCCGAGAGATTATCAAGTAGTGGTACTGCTTAGTGTTAGTGCTATAGGTGGTGGTATCGCTAGTACCTCAAAAATTAGGGATGAGATACCTTTAGTCTCTTAGTTTAAATCTACGTGAGGCCTATAAATACCCCTTTCATCCCTGGTTAACATACATAAGCATAGAGAGCTTAAAAGTGAGAAAACACTCTAGCAATCACTTGAGAGATCCCCTCCTCTAGTTCGAAGTTTAGAATTCTATTTCGGGAGGAGTGAGTGCTTGTAAAAGGTTGTCTCCTAAACCTATGAAAAGGAAAAGAGGGGTGTAAAAGGATAGTTGATCTTTGTCCGTTGAAAGAAGATTGTTAATGGATGCCAGTGGCCTCGACAGAAGAGGAATCGAGAGTGGATGTAGGTCACGATGACCGAACCACTATAAAACTCAATTTTCATTTCTATTTGTGCAATTTACCTTTACTGCATATTGCCTTACTTGCTTTACTTTCTCATTACACTCTTATGTAGGCTTTCAAGTCAAGCACATTTTTGATATGATTTTTTAATGAAACGAAGATTTTTTGAGTCGACGTCATTTTTATCCACTGTGCTAATTCATCCCCCCATCTTAGAGCTGACTCAACCCTAACAGTTGGTATCAAAGCTATATTTTTTTCTCGTTTGGTTTAACAACTAAGAGAAATAGCTCTTTTCATATTTCAAGAGGGTCTTTCTATCGTTCGTTCTCCCATGTTCAATGGGATGGACTATACTTATTGAAAAACTTGAATAAGAGTTTTTCTGCTTTCATTGAATCTCAATTTATGGAAAATAGTCGAATTTGGTTTTCAAAAGTATTCTCTTCCAATGAACGATTGGAATGACTTGGAGAAGAAGACTTTTTCTTTAAATGCGAAAGCTATAAATGCTTTATTTTATGCTTTAGATAAACAAGTTTAATCGTATTTCAACTTATGAAATGACTTTTGAGATTTGGTATACTCTTGAAATCACACACGTAGGCACTAGTAAAGTTAAAGACTCTAAAATAAATATTTTGATGCATGATTTTGAATTATTTCGTATGAAGCCAAGTGAAACTATTGTTGACATGCACACCCGTTTTATAGATGTCGTCAATAGTTAAAAGCTCTTAGCAAATGCTTTTCAAATTTTGAACTTATTAACAACCTATTAAGATCCTTTCCAAAAAGTTGAGACCCTAAAGTAATGGTCATTCAAAAGACCAAGGATATGAATCATTTTCTAATTGAAGAACTTATTAAGTCTTTGATGACCTATGAAATGACATGTAAGGCGCCTGATAAACTTACTGAACTTGAGAATAACTTTCCAAAGAACAGGAAGGATTTGAAATTTAGAACTCAAGAAGATAACTAGAGCGAAAGCTCAAGTGATGATAACATAGAACTTCTCACAAGTAAATTTATAAAATTTATAAAACATGAAACTAAAAATAAAAATAAACTTAAAAAGAAAAAGCTGCCAAAGAACAATAAAATACTCAAGATGGCTTGGGACGAATCAAGTTCATCCGAAGATAAAGAACAAACTAATAAAGATAAAGGGGCAAACTATGCCTTAAAGACTTTCGACGATGAGGTAACCAAAACCCCTTTGCTTTATTTTGAAATTATTTGATGCTTTTCATGAGTTATTTTTAATTATTTAGTAAAAAATAAAAATAAAAAAATTATTGGGATCATGCTACTAATTTTGAAAATAATAATGACTATTGTATGTTTTATGAAAATACAACAGAATGTTAGATATAAATCTAATGCTTGTACATCAAATAAGATTAATCTTATGTATGTTCTTAAGAAGCAATAATGTGTATTTTGCTGGTTTCCTTATAGCTTTTTGATTTTAATTAAAGATATCTTATGTTCAATGAAACCATGCTTGATGATCTAATAATGTATAATGATCAAGCTTAATGAGTTTATATTTCAAAATTATGCATGATGATTCTTGTGATTTATGGATTATCGATCTTTGCTATAATAAAAGTTCTTTTTCGATTTTAAATGTTGATGAATATTTTTATTTGGTATAAAAATTTGGGCATGCTTGTATGAAATCAATCATATGAATTGAAACAACTAAAAAGGGAATGCATTTTGAAAATTTCTCTATCTCTATCTTATCATTTTTTTTAACAAGAAAATGATAAATCTATGTATGTTATTTTGAATCTCTTGAAAGTAATTTTAATGATTTGAAGATTTGAATGAGTTTTATCTATATCATGATCGATCTTGAATTCTTGGAATTAAAACTTGATAGTTTCTTTATATGAATCAAGATCCCTTATTTTTTATTCTCAAATAATTTATTATATTTTATTAAAGAGAATATTTATCAAAAAGAATAATATCTTTTAGTATTCATATGATCTTATCTTTCATAATATGATTTTTACCATGCAAGTATATCTCATCACCAAACTTTTCTTATTATCCTTTATGTGATGACTTGAAAATTGATGTAAAGGGAAATGAATTGCACTATTGTTTTGTTATTCCCCTCTTTTTGCCAATGACAAAGGGAGAGAAAAAATTGCTAGTGTGCTCATCTAAAAAGAGAACGATATGCTAGCTTGCTCATCTCAAAAGAGAAGCAAAGATTGCTAACTTACATATTTTAAGAAGCAAAAATTGCTTTATTGTTAGCTTACATTTTCTAAAATGATGCATTGCTATCTTGCTAGCTTGCTGTCTTGCATTCTTTTTCAAAAACTTACTAGCCTTCATACTTCAAAGAGAAATAATACTTGTCAAATTGCTAGTTTGCATGTTGTAAAATGTTGTAAAATTTTGCTAGCTTGCGCTTTGCAAAGAAAGCAAAAAATCACACTTCTCAAAAGAGAAGAATGAACTTGCTTTCTTGAACATCACCAAGAATTGTTAGCTTGCAATCTCAAGAGAAGCAAAAGTGCTATCTTGCATATCTAAAAAAACAGGAAAGCTAAATGTGCAAACTTGCATAACTTAAAATTATTGCTAGCTTATATGTTGTAAAACTTACATATCTCAAAATTTTGCTAGTTGCACTTCTCCTTTTTGTTAATGATAAAAGGGAAGAAATTAGGATAACGATCATGCATAAATGATGATTTGAAATTATGTATGATGATCATGCATGTAATGATGATTTTATATTTTTAAATTATACCTGATGATTTGGTATTATGCATGCAATACTTCAACTTATAATAATGATACATGTAATGATATTCATGATGAAATATTGCTTTGACTTGAATTGAACTTGAATTCAAGAGTTCTATCATTATGTCATATTGATACAGAGAGTTAAGGTGCACTCCGTCATCAATTGATTGTCATCATCAAAAAGGGGGAGATTATTGAATCTTGGATTTTGATGATAAAACCAATTGATAGTGTTTATCTGATCTGCATTTTGAGTAATATAGGAAGCTTCGATCAGGGAGAGACAATTAAAGTAGGAAGAGTCATATTGGGCCGGAGTAGAACATATCAGAAGATTGAATGTCGAGCCAAAAGATCGACCGACGTATCAATAGAAGGCTTAGTGCCGTGAGTTTGGGCAATGGGCCAAGAAGAGTGGAAATTATGCTAAGAAAATCGGTGTTGCGGAGGTCAATTGGCCGATTGAGCAATAGGCCGTAAGAGAGAGCAATGCACCGAAGAATCGGACGAAGCGCTAATGAACCAATGACATACTAAACAATATTTGATTCAAGCTTTATAATAATTATCTAGATCAAAATAGGTTTTAGGTATAATTGGGTTAGAATTGGGCCAATTCAATTAGGAGCCAATTGGGCCCAAGTTTAGGCTATGTTGGGCTAAGTGAAAGTCTCAAACAGTGATCCAATAGGTAGAACCATTGGTGGCACAGTCTCCGAGACTGTGTCAAGCGGTGGTACCACCCAGAAACAACCTCTCAAAGACTATCAGGTGATGGTACCACCAGACTGGTGGTAGTATTGCCCAATGTTAGTGCTACAGGTAGTGGTACCACCCAAAACAGGTGGTGGTACCACTAGTACACCAAAAACCAGGGATGAGACACTTTTAGGCTCCAAGTTTGAATCCACTTAAGACTTGTAAATACCCCTCTCATCCTTGGTTAACATACACAAGTATAGAGAGCTTAAAAGTGGGAAAACATTATAATAATCACTTAAAAGATCCCCTCCTCTAGTTCAAAGTTTAGAATTCTATTTAGGGAGGAGTGAGTGCTTATAAAAGGTTATCTCCTAAACCTATGAAAAGAAGAAGAGATGTGTAAAAGGGTAGTTGATCTTCGCCCATTGAAAGCAGATCGTTAGTGGATGCCCGTAGCCTTGACGAAAGAGGAATCGGGAGTAGATGTAGGTTACAACAATCGAACCACTATAAACCTCAGTTTGCATTTATATTTGTCCAATTACCTTTACTATATACTGCCTTACTTGCTTTACTTTCTCATTACACTCTTCCATATACTTTCAAGTCAAGCACATTTCTGATATGGTTTTTTAACAATACAAGGATTTTTCATACCAACGGCATTTTTATCTACTGCACTATCCCCCCCCCCCCCCTCTTTCTCTTAGTCTCAACTCGATCCTAACAATTGGTCTATCTAGTTATCTCAATGTCCCTCTCAAGTAACTAATGATCGAGATTATTTAGAGTTTGTGTTTAAAGGTGAATTAGTCTCATTATTGTGATCTCATCATGATCTGATTCTCATTGCACATATCCAAGGACATCACAATATATATATATATGTGTGTGTGTGTGTGTGTGTGTGTGTGTCTATGCAACAATCAATATAAAGTGATACAATATGAAAATATAATAAGCAAAAAGACTACGTGTCAAGTCACACATGCCATCACTTACATGATTGGCTTGCAAGGCACCTATGACTAGCACTTATCAGGTCTTTGATGACCTATGAAATGACATTTATAGCATATAATAAACTTGAGAATAACCTTCTAAAGAACAGGAAGGACATGACACTTAAAACAAAAGAAGTCCACTTGGGTGAAAACTCAAGTGATGACGATGATAATGATGATGACTTGGCACTTCTTACAAGAAGGTTTAAAATTTTTTTTAAAAAGAATAAAACAAAATAAGACACTAAGAACAAAAGTGAACTAAAAAAGGACTTGGTAATTTTTTATAAATGCAAGAAGCCGGGGCACTTCAAAAATGAATGTCCCCAAGTGAAGAAGAAGCTACTAAAGAAAAAGAAGACGCTTAAAGCAACTTGGGATAATTCAAGTGCATCCGAAGATGAGGAGCCAACCAACAAAGAAGAAGTTGGTAACTACACTCTGATGGCACTTAATGACAAGGTAAGAAACTCAATCGAATCTCATTTAGCTTATGATGATTTACTTATCACTTTCAATGATCCATATGATGAATGTAAGCTAGTTGGTAAAAAATATAAGTTGCTAAAAAAGGAGCATACTTCTCTTGTTAGTGAATTTGATAAGTTATAAAATGAGCATGATGATAGTATGTTACACCAAAAAGGTGATAGCGCTCCCACTTACCTTCCTGAACACATAAGGCTCATCTTTATTCTTAACGAAGTCATAAGATCTGATTGCCTCATCAAATCTTATGTTCCAACTTCCGGAAGCTTGCTTTAGTCCATAAATGGATCTAAGCAACTTGCACACCTTATCTGGGCAGTTCTTAGACACGAATCCCTCAGGTTATATCATATACACCTCCTTATCGAGGTTCCCATTGAGGAATGCAGTTTTCACATCCATCTGCCAAATCTCATAATCATAGTGTGCTGCAATAGCCAATAGAATTCGGATGGATTTTAGCATTGCTACGAGTGAGAAGGTTTCGTCATAGTCAACACCTTGCCTTTGACGATACCCCTTAGCCACTAGCCTTGCTTTATAGGTCTCTACCTTTCCATCTACTCCGATCATTTTCTTAAAGATCCACTTGCAACCGATGGGTACAATACCTTCGGGCGCATCAACTAGGTACCAAACCTTGTTGGAGTATATAAAATCCATCTCAGAATTCATGGATTCTTGCCACTTCCCAGAGTCTATACTCATAATAGCCTCCTCGTAGGTTTGAGAATCAATATCCTCAACATCCTCTCGTCTAATATGTCCCACATATCTCTCAGGAGGATGAGATACTCTACCAGACCTACGTAAAGTTAAAACTTGTGTATTAGGTACTTGAACAGACTCGGGCTGTAGAGTGGTGCTTGAGCTTAGTTCTCCAACCTCGCTCAACTCTATCATGCTCCCACTATCTCTACCAAGAATGTGTTCCTTCTCAAGGAACATTGCTTTTTTAGCTACAAAGACCTTTTGGTCCTCGAGATAAAAGAAATAATACCCATAAGTTTCCTTGGGGTATCCCACAAATTTGCATCACTCTGTCCTCGATTCTAACTTATCGGGGTTGTGTCCTTTAACGTGGGCAGGGCAGCCCCAAATCTTAACAACTTTAAGATCGAGCTTCTTCCCTCTCCATATCTCATATGGTGTAGACACTACTAACTTAGTTGGAACTCTATTCAGAATGTAAGCTACGGTCTCTAGGGCATATCCCTAGAATGAGATGGGTAGGTTAACGAAACTCATCATGGACCGTACCATGTATAACAGTGTACGATTTCTCCTTTCAGACACACTATTGAGCTGAGGTGTATAAGGAGGTATCCATTGGGATAATATCTCATGGTCCTTGAAGAATTGAGTAAACTCTATACTTAAGTACTCACCTCCTTGATCTGATCAAAGAGTTTTGATTCTCTTTCCAGTCTAGTTCTCCACCTCATTCTTATACTCTCTGAATTTCTCAAAGGCCTCGGATTTGTACTTTATTAAGTACACATATCCATACCTTGAGAAATCATCAATAAAGGTAATGAAGTAGGAGTAACCACCAATGACATGAGTTGACATGGGTCCACATACATCACTATGTATGAGTTCCAACAGCTCAGTGGCTCTCTCTCCAATTCCACTAAATGGAGAGTTGGTTAGTTTTCCACGAAGGCAAGGCTCGCAAGATGCATATGACTCATAGTTGAATAGATCTAGATATCCATCATTTAGAAACTTTTGAATCCTTTCTTTATGGATGTGACTTAGCCTAAAATGTCATAGGTATGCATTGTTCATCTCATCTCGTTTCCTCTTGGACACACTTACATTCATAATATGTGGAGTAGTGTCTAGCATAAATAAACCATTATGCAATGTTCATTTCGTGATGATCTCATCATCAAATAATATCGAACAACTATTATTCTCAAAAACTAATTTATATCCACTAATTGTCAAACATGAAATGGAGATAATGTTTTTGATAATAGAAGAAACAAAATAACATGCATCTAATCCAATAAAAGCTCCACCAGGCAGATGTAGGGCGACCTCGCCAATGGCTACTATAGCAACTTTTGCTCCATTGCCCATCTTGAGGTCCATCTCGCCTCTCTCTAGTCTCCTAGACCTTGCCAAAACTTACAACGAATTGTATATATGATAAGCACTACCGATATCCAATACCCATGTGTTATCATAAGAGTCTGACAGATGGAGATTGATCATGAATGTACCTGAAGCTTCACCAAGCTTCTGTTTCGCCTTTTCTACAAGGTACTCTTTGCAGCTCCTTTTCCAATGCCCATCTTTGCCACAATGGAAGCACTGGCCTTTGTCCTTTCTTGGGTCTTTCTTTGCAACCTTTGCTTTTCCTGGTCTGCCCTTGCCCTTTCCCTTCTTAAGGGACTTTTCTGGTTTCCTTTTCTTTCTGAGACGTCTCACCCATGTAGAGAACTGGCTTCCCTTTCCTAATAGTACTCTCTACCTCCCTCAACATATTGAGGAGCTCTGGGAGAGTCATCTCAAGCTTGTTCAAAATTCCAGGCCTGTTCTGAGGTGGAGGGGGGGGGGAGAATAGGAGAGGCAAGCAAAGGCTCTAGCCTATGAGGCTCTGAATCCCTCCTATTTATATAGGCCCTCTATCAAACCCTAATGGATCCTCCCCTAGTGGGTATTACATCTACATCTAATTACCCAAGCTTTTTAGATTAGTGAATCTCTATCCAATAATCTCTCATGGGCTCTTATTGGATCTCGTCCATGGGATCTAATAATTTAGGGGCTTATTGGATATCCAATAAGATAGGGGCTCCGACAGATATCTCATATCCGAACCTCTACTCATCGCATTGCCTATCATATATGTGTGACCCTCTAAGCCCAATATCGAGCTGGCTGTGAGTCATAGCTGCCAGAACTCCTTCTGGCTTAATGAATTATTCTCTGTAATAATTTACTCGACTCATCGAGTACGGACATACTAGGCCACTACGCCGTAGTCCGTAGACGATACAGGGGAATCCAATCCATTGGACCTATCTATCCTCAATTACCGTGTACCTATAATCTCTTATCCATCTAATATCCCAGAGACTGTATATCAGACATGGTGCTATCAGACCCATAAGGTTTCTACTCGAGTCTCGCTCTAATCGGATTCTCCCTGAGAACTCTTTCTCTCTCAATCCGAATGACCCTGGCTCGGGATTTGCCACTATCGACACTCAATAGCTCTCGTAAGGTCGATTGCCACTCCCAATGACCAATTGTACTAGATCTAGGACATGCAAACCTATAAGTCTGGTATCAAAGAGTGGAGCACTCATACAGGACATCCTTGTTATCTTAGGTTTAAGGACCAGATACACCACTAGGACTATGAAATCACTGTTTGACAATAAGGCATCATCAACTATCTAGTATTCCGTAAGCGGATCAATCAGTGAACTCATTCTCCAATGAGCACATGTACTGTATCCCTTGTGTTCCCACATGAGCAACTATTAGACTAGCTACATCCATCATATAGATGGGTATATAGTACACCAGTCTAGTTATCATGATGTCCCTCTCGAGTAACCTATGACCAAGATTATTTAGGATCTGTGTTTAAAGGTGAATCAGTCTCATTATCATGATCTCATCATGATCCAATTCTCATTGCATAGATCCAAGGACATCACAATATATACATGCATATATGCAATAGATAATATAAAGTGATAAAAGCCAAAATATAATAAGCAAAAAGATTCTGTGTCAAGTCACACATGCCATCACTTAAGTGATTGGCTTGCTGGGCACCTATGACTAGCAGGTAGTATCTACACTATATAAGATATGAAAAGAGAAGAAGCCCGATCTTATGGTTTTTAAGATTTGGGGTTGCCTTACCCATATTAAAAGACAACTTCGATAAGTTGGAATTGAGGACAGAGTGGTACAAGTTCATGGGATACCCCAAGGAAACTTATGGGTATTATTTCTATCAATCTAAGAACCAAATGGTTTTTATAGCCAAGAGAGGTATTCCTTAAGAAGAAATATTTTTGGAGTGTAATAGAGTTGAGCGAGGTTGGAGAACCAAGCTCAAGCATTGGGAAGTGTTGAATCTCGAATTTTGATGATGAAATCAATTGATGGGTTAATTGATCTAATCCATATTATTGAGTTAAGTGTGCAGGATTAACTACAATAGCTTGAAAACATAAAGCAAGAATACTGAAGTCAAGTTTGATGGGTGTTTGAGAGTCCGAAGATTCGTCGGAGATGCTGCCGGAGCCAACCGAGAAGAAATCGGGGACTTGTTGGAGTTTTCAGAAGTCCGCCGAAGAGATCGTCGGAGGTTCGCGGAGATCACTGAGAAGGCTCGGCTACTCGCTGAACTCATCACAAAATCGGGAGCCTACTGGGAGTCCACCAGAAGAAATCCGAGGATGTATCGGAAGCCCATCGGAAGATCGACGAAAAGCTCGCCGGAAGGAAACTCGACGTTGTCGGTTAAAAACTTGCTTAGGACTATGTTTTTAATTGTATAGTTTGTATGTAATTAGGGTTAGGATTAAGGGTTAATCTTATAACCCGGTTAGGGGCCAATTGGGCCTGAGTTCAGACTGGTTTGGGCCAAGTTTAGAGCCCAACCAGTGAGCTGAAATAGTGTAGGCGGTGGCACCGCCCAAAGCCTGAAGTATCAGGCGGTGGTACCGTTGGACTAGGCGGTGGCACCGCCCAGCACCCAAGAGTTCGGGCGGTGGCACCGCCCAGAACTTGAGAATTCCAGCGGTGGCACCACCACTGATAGGCGATGGCACCGCCAGTCACTGGTCAGCATGACATTGACAAGCGGTGGCACCACCAGCCTCAGAAATCCAAGAGAATTCAAAATTTGGAGCCCAAATTTGAATCCTCTTAGGGCATATAAATACCCCTCAATTCTCAGTAGAGAATACAACTTTTGAGAAGCAATAGGTTGAGATAAAAGCCTTAGCAAAGTCTTTAGCAAGTTTTGTTTTCAATTGCTTGAGTGTTCACCTCCTTCTTTCTCGTTGAAAATTTGTAAGAGTGTGAACGACTTGTAAAAGGTTGTAAGAGGGGTATTTGTCCTTCCCCTTTAAAGTGATTTGCTAGTGGAAGTTGGGAGCCTCATCGAAGAAGGCTTCGCAAGTGGATGTAGGTCAATTTGACCGAACCACTTTAAAATTGGTGTGTTCTCTGGTTTGTATTTACTTATTGTCATTTACCTTATTGCAAACCTTCATATGTGCTTTACTTCCTCATTACTTTTACTGCACACCTTTACGAACATGCTTTCAAGTTAAGCACTTCTGAGTTCGGTTTTTATCATACGAAAGATTTTCCAAAACCAACGTTTTAATCCGCTGCACTAATTCACCCCCCCTCTTAGTGCCGCTCTGATCCTAACAGTAAAAAGCATTGAATTCTGAGATGGATTTCATGTACTCCAATAATGTTTGGAACCTCGTTGAAGCACCCGAGGGTATTGTATCTATCGGTTGCAAGTGGATCTTCAAAAAGAAGATCAGAATAGATGAAAAGTTAGAGACCTATAAAGTAAGGCTAGTGGCTAAGGGATATCATCAAAGGCAAGATGTTGACTATGACGAAACCTTCTTATCCGTAGCCATGTTAAAATCCATCCAAATACTATTGGCTATTGCAGCACACTATGATTATAAGATCTGACAAATGGATGTGAAAGCCACATTCCTCAATGGCAACCTTGAGGAGGAGGTGTATATGATACAACTTGAGGGATTCGCGTCCAAAGACTATCCAAATAAGGTGTGTAGGTTGCTTAGGTACATTTATAGATAGAAGTGAGCTTTCCGAAGTTGGAATATAAGATTTGATGAGGCAATCAGATCTTATGACTTCATTAAGAATAAAGATGAGTCTTGTGTATACATGAAGGTAAGTGAGAGTGTTATCACCTTTTTGGTGTTGCATGTGGATAACATCTTGATCATTGGGAATAATGTAGGAATGCTATCCACAGTAAAGGCTTGGTTATCTAGACACTTCTCCATGAAGGACATAAGGGAAGTATCATATATCTTGGGGAATCAGATCTATAGAGATAGATCCAAGAGGATGCTTGGCTTGTCCCAATCTCGGTACATAGACACCATTGTGAAAAGATTTGACATGAAAATTTCCAAGAGACATCTTATACCGATGAGACATTTGATATCGCTTTCTAGAAGTATGTCCCCAAATACTCTTGAAGAAAGGGCGAACATGAATATGATACCTTATGCCTCAGCGATAGGGTCTATTATATATGTCATGTTATATACCAGGCCTGATATAGTACATGCTTTGAGTATCATGGATAGATATTAGGTAGATCCATACTAGAAGCATTGGAAAGTAGTAAAGTATATCCTTAAGTACTTAAGAAGGACTAAGGATCTTTTATTGATATTTGGAGAGGTAGTAGCCTCAAGGTTGAGGCTACACGGAATCGACTTTCTAATCCGATATCAATGATAGTAAGTCGAATTCGGGGTATGTTTACACCTTAAATAGAGGAGTAGTATGCTGGAAGAGTTCCAAGCAAGATAGTACTACTGACTTGACCATAGAGGTAGAGTACATTATTGCAATAGAGACAACAAAGGAGGGAGTCTAGATAAAGAAGTTCATCATAGATTTAGGAGTTGTGTCGGTAGTAAGGAGTCA
Organism: Musa balbisiana; assembly: GCA_004837865.1. NCBI lineage: Eukaryota > Viridiplantae > Streptophyta > Magnoliopsida > Zingiberales > Musaceae > Musa > Musa balbisiana. The sequence continues at coordinate 20,355,371 of CM017195.1, read as the reverse complement.
ATTCCCTTATATTGCAACAATAATGGAACCTAGGTCTCATTAGATGTCTAAGCACATTCTGAGGAGGTTCCACCTGATCATAGAGATCGTGACTTAAGTAGAATAGCAATAGAAAGAGTTCCATCTGAAGAAAATATCGCAGATCCACTGACAAAATCATTATCTCAGATTGTTTTTGAGCTTCATAGGAGTTTGATGGGGATGAAACATAAGGGTGATTGGCTATAAATTAGGTGGGAGATTGCTAGTTATAGGTGCCTTGTAAACCAATCATGTAAGTGATGACACGTGTGACTTGACACGTAATCTTTTTTGTTATTATTATTATTTGATATTTTATCACTTTATATTGTCTGTTGCATGAATATATTGTGATATCCATGGATCTAGGTATTGGGAATCAAATCGTGATGAAATCACGATAATAAGACTGATTCATCTTTAAACACATATCCTAAATAATCTCGGTCATGGGTTACTCGAGAGGGACATCGAGATAACCAAACAGATTGGTGTGTTGTATACCTATCCATATAATGGATGCAGTTAGTCTGATAGCTACTTATGTAGGGACACGAGAGATATAATGCAAGTGCTCATTAAAGAATGAGTTTACTGATCGATCTGCTTATAGAATGTTGGATGATTGGTGATGCCTTATTATCAGACAGCAATTCTATCATCCCAATGGTGCATCTTGTTTTTAGATTTGAGACACCAAGGATATCCTGTATGAATACTCCACTCTTTAATACCGGACGTATAGGTCTAGAGGTTCCAAATCTAGCATAACCGGTCATCGGGAGTGGTAGTCAACCTTACGAGGGCTATTGAGTGTCGATAGAGGATCCTCCACTCTCGATGTCATGAGAGGAATATCGCATGTATTCTTACTCAAACAAATTCCTAACCAAGGTCATTTAGATTGAAAGAGAAAGAGTTCTTTGGGAGAATTCGAATAGAGCAAGACTCGTGTAGAAATAGTATGGGCCTGATAGCATCATACTTGGTATACAGTCTCTGGGATATTAGATAGATGAGGGACTATAGGTACATGGTTACTGAGGATAGATAGGTTTAAAAGATTGGATTCCCTTGTATTGTTTGGGGATTGCGGCGTAATGGCCTAGTATGTTTGTAGTCGATGAGTCGAGTGAATTATTATGGAGATAATAATTCATTGAGCCAGAATGAGTTCTGACAAGTATGACTCATAGCTAGCTCGATATTAGGCCTAAAAGGTCATACACATATGGCAGGTATTATGATGAGTAAAAGTTCGGATATGAGATATCTATTGGAGCCCCTATTTTATTGGATATCCAATAAGCCCCTAGATTATTTGATCCTATGGATGAGATCCAATAAAAGCTAATAAGATATTATTATATAGAAACCCACTAATGTAAGAGGCTTAGGTAGTTAGATGAAGATCTAGTACCCAATGTGGTAAGATCCATCAGGGTTAAGTTGACAAGGAGCTTCTACAAATAGAAGGGAACCAAAGACCCATAGGCTAGAGGTTCTTTCTAGCTACCTCCTCCTATTTTTCTCTCTCCCTCTCTTCCTCATACTATAACACCTATTTGGAGTGTGTGGACAACAAGAAGGGGCAACCCCTTCTTGATTGCTTGGTGCACTCGAGGAAGGGTTTTGGGCAACGATTTGAGGAGCATCTTCGCAACCCCAACTATGTGAATCACTGCTAGAGAGGAGAATAACTGGCTTCCTTCATCCTCTCCCATAGATCTGTAAGTTTTCAAGGATATACGATCTCCATAGGTAATTCTCTTATGTGCAGTTTTTCAGTTTCGTAGGTTTTTACATACCAACTTTTGCACGACGATGAAACCTTTTTTTTGCAAGAATTCTAGGAGTTTCTTTTTCTATTCTTCTGCTAATCAAGTGATGTCACCCCAGATTTCCCTAACAGATCGAACCACTATAAATCTGGTTTGCATTTTGTCTTTTGTCTTGATTTCCTATTGCGTACTAATTTAGCAATCCATACTTGTACTTTTTGTTAATCACATTTATTTTATTTATCAAACTTTCAAATCAAAATTTTTCAAAAGCACTAATCAAGACAAACACATGATAAATTATATTAAAAGTATCAAGACAAACATGTGATCAATTATAAACACCATCAATGTTAGAGATAAGTTTTATGTTATAATCTTTAGAATACTTCTCTCCCATTATCATTAGTAAAATAAAATAGTCAAAATGATTAAAAAAATAAATGTTCTGGTGGTAACTAGTAATGCCAAAAAGAGTTTAAAAATATCCACAAAAAAAATATCGATGAAGACACTGTATCTCGATTAAATATTAGTCTAGATAGAGCTCAATGCGATCCAACCAAGTAGCTAGAAGATATAAAAATGAAGCAAAAGTAATCTACTACAGGAGTGAAAGATATAGTCTCAAGCATATTAGAGAAGAAACTGATAATTACCCCTATAGGTTTATGTGATGGATAGACTCCTCCCAAGTAGTATAGTCTGTATCTCATTAACTATGGTGCATCTTATTTATGCTCAAATTTAGAGAATAATTGAATAGTATCTAAATATCCTAACTTTTATTTATAAGCATATTTATCCTTAGTAACTAATCTAAACTCAAATTTAGTAATGTTTTGGGTAATGCTCTAGAATGTCAAAGAGTATTTGATTAAAAGTATTATCTATTTCTATATTTAAAAAATTAATATTGTATTATCTTAATGAGTTTAATATTTTAAAAATAGACACTATGTTCTAGATAATGACTTGGCATGACTATTGTTTTAGATATCTTATTTACCAAAATATAATCGATATACCTAAGAAGAATATAATGCTTTTCTATAGAGGCTTGAATGCATGAATTTTAAATGGTAATGATATAACTATATAAGGTACTCAAGGAATATTTAAACAAGATAAATTTAATATCATTAACAAAAGTCAAAGTTGAGGTGTATTAATAAAATATGGATTAGATTATCTGAAAGAACTGAACCTCCTTCACCTAAGTTTGTCCCAAATAAAAATACCCATAAGGGTAGTCATTCTCCTTATACTAATCACCTTCATGTCCTTCAGTGAATCTAGCTTCTACTTTGTCTTTTGATTCTATAGCAACTTGCTAAGATTGCCTAAAGATTATTAGAATCATATTTTGACTAAGATATAGCATCTCACTAGCATCATGATATTTTTGGTAAATATTTTTAAATTTTGTTAGGGCATTTTTAACTATTACCACTTGAGTAGCTTAAGTTATTTTTATATGTATTTTTTTTTATTGATAATAAAAGAGAAGAAGTAACTTATGTTTTATATAACTCATGTTTGACCTATTTTATTTGTTTAACATATGCAAGTGACTAACTTGCATTTATCCTGTGTTTATGAGTAATGTTTATCATTATACCTCAATAATGACTAAATCTTAATATTTGAACTTGATATTGTTTTTGATTGTACATTGAGATTTTAAATTTGAACTAGTTATTATTCATTATTATACCTATTACCACTTGAGTAGCTTAAGTTATTTTTATATGTATTTTTTTTTTATTGATAATAAAAGAGAAGAAGTAACTTATGTTTTATATAACTCATGTTTGACCTATTTTATTTGTTTAACATATGCAAGTGACTAACTTGCATTTATCCTGTGTTTATGAGTAATGTTTATCATTATACCTCAATAATGACTAAATCTTAATATTTGAACTTGATATTGTTTTTGATTGTACATTGAGATTTTAAATTTGAACTAGTTATTATTCATTATTATACCTGAAATTTAAACTTGAAAATGATTAAATCTTTGAGACCAATTTTTGTCATGCTTGAATTTAATATATGCTCTTTTCTATAAAGGATATCATAATTATGATGATATATAGACTAGGTCTTATTAAAATCTTATCATCAATTGGTTGTCATCATTAAAAGAAATGAATCTTAAATTTTGATGATGAAATCAACTAATGTATTTGATGAATCAATATATTATTGAGATAAATGACATTGGAAATAGTTTGACTAAGGACTCAGACTATTAAGAGATTAAACATCAAGTCAAAGAATCGATCATTACACTGAAAAATCATTGAGCCAAGAAATTAGATATTGAGTAGAGGGATAGTTGACTTGCTTAAGATCGAACATCAAGTAGAAGTATAGGGAAATATGCTAAAAAATTTGATGATGTGCCGAAAGTTGAAACGATGTGGTAGAAGCTTCAATAATGTATCAGATGAGCGATTGATTAATTAAGATTTTCATTAAGATCATTTTAGACCAATTTGACTGAGATGAAATAGAGCCCACTTATTATAAAAATTTACAATAACTATTAGGCTTGAAATTGGATTGGAATTAGGTCTATTAGGAGGTGAAAAATGTAGCCTAAACTACTATGGGGTAGTAGTACTATTAGGCTTAAGCGATAATACTATTTGAGTAGTCAACAAATATCATTTACATTTTGTTTACATTATCAACAATGGTACCACCCATGATGGTAGGTGGTAATATTGTCTAGAGGAGTGGTGATACTACCTATGGTGGTGATAATACATGTTAAAAATTATGGTGATAAGATCTCTCATGCCTCAAAATCATAAAAATTTAAATTTTTGACTCAAATTTTTAAAGATTTTTCGGAGCTTTAAATGTCTCACTTGGGCTTAGATGATGGTACATCCAATCCTTGAGTCTATAAATGTTTTAACTCTATTTTTGAATATTATTTGAGTCTCCTCCATCTTTTTAAATTAAGTTGTTATTTTAAGTGATATAAGATGAATGTTCTCTTATAAAATATTGAGTGTAAAAGTTCTCTCCTAATTCTAGAAAAAAAATTATGACAAGGATAGTTGACCTTCATTTGTTTGAAGAAAAATATTTGTAAAAGCCAATGGTTAGGATAAAGGAATTGAGAGTAGTCGAAGATCGTAAAGATTAAACCACTATAATTTTATTTCTTGCTTGTGTCTTTCTCGATATTTAGTTAACTTTGTTTCTGAATAACTTAAATAAGAACTCAATTTAAGTTCAACTTAAGTAAAACTTTGCTAGTTTAATATGGTCTTTGAGCTCAAATTCGAGCTTCAATATAGTTTGATTGGATTAAGATCGATTTGGAATTTAACTTGAATTTTAATTGAGCTGAATTGAGAGTAGTCAAAAGTCGTACGGATCAAACCACTATAATTAAAGTTCGATTCAAACTTAGCTGGGTCTTCCTATATCAAGAAGCACATTCCAAAGTAGGGATATCTATTTCACAAAGAAAGAATATATGGAATGTTCTTGATGATAAGGGTCTCCTTAGTGCTTATATAGAGCAAAATATGAAGCTTACTCCATAAGATAATGAATTCCTCAAAGATTCATCATAAGATATAAGACTTATTAGGAGATTTATTTATTATACAATCACAAGGTCCGATATAATCTACTTAGGGCATCTTTTTAGGAAACAACATCTTAGAATGCTATAGCAAAGACTATTTTTTCAGCAAAGAATAATTTAAATATAACAAGGTATTATGATGCTAATTGGATAATTTGTTCAACTATAAAAAGATCAATATATAAGTATTGTATTTTTTTTCTTAACAATTCCCTATCTCTTGGTAGATAAAAATAATAATTAACTATTTCTCATTCTTCAGCCAAAGCATAATATTGCCAAGTTTTTTTTTTTTTGTTTTTTACACCGCATTTAGAAACCCTTAAATAAAAGAGCTTGTTAGACATAAACTAACAAGTGGCAACTAAAAGAAAATGCTATGGGTTGCTCACCCCATTATGAAGCTAAAACTTTAGATTTATCAGACTAATGAATGAATCTTGGATCTTTAACTTGCCAATATGGTCTTAGAAGTTACTGTCTCTGTTCTCTGTGAAAAATATATATCCAAAACAGAGAACAGGACTTTTGAATCATCAGCAAAGTACAGAAGAACCTGCAATTTCGCAAGGATGCTATGCGCTGTAATAAGTTGACATCATGCTTGCTTATGCTCTGCAAGGTGGACCAGCGGCATTTTTTTTAATTTTTCTCTTGAATCTGGGAATCACGTTAGGAGTAAACAATAATAGCCAGATTGTGCTACATGCCCAAATGACGGTTCACAAACGTATAAAACAACAAGCTATGGTTATTAATTTAGAAACTGTTGTCGGTGGTAGCATGGTTTACCAAGTACATCAAGCTGAAGCTTTTTCGCTGTGATGTCTGAGCTCACGTTCAGTGATATTAGAACTGCCGTGACTTATAAAAGCACAACGTAATAATAAAGAAACCAGGATAGGTGCGGTCTTCATCTGAGGCCACAGAGTCGTAAGATATTTTGGTGTACTACTGTTTGGTGAAGCCTATCACAAGAAAAAATCCACTTAAGTTGGTTGCATGTGTAGATATTCTTCCATGATGACCCCACGTCATCTGATCATGAATCATCCAGCCGTCTGATGAGATAAAGATTGGGAGATATTTGATCGCTACCCATGAGCTACAGCACAAAAGTTAGTCACGGGACAAATAGGACATCAGAACGGCATGCCTCCTCAGTTCTCCCTTCCCCACATCGCCATTCCCCTCCCTTCTCTTTATAAATCCAGTGATTGAGCAAAACCAAACTCATCAAAGCTGCTTCTTCCTTTCTGTCTGCATCGACATATAGTGTGAGTGCGAGGAATAGAGAGAGCAGAATGGGTGGAAGGGAGACGGACAAGTCAGTGACGAAGCTTGCCGTTCTTTTCTTCAATTCCTTTCTCGCAATCCTGCTGTCGACTACTCCCGTCAACGCACTCAACATCGGCGTCCAATCCGTCAACGTCGGCATCTCTGCGGTCTGCACTCTCAAATATTTGCCACCACTTTTTCTACTTGCTCCTCAGCGTATCCAATGTCGCTGTTGCTTTCAACTACTTGGACTCAATTGGAACGCTATTTTTTCCACAGAGCAAGCAGCAATGCAGCAGAAAGTGCGAGTCTCAACACTGCAATGGTAAGACATATTCTGTCGGTTTGGATTCAGGATTTGGACTGAGTGTTTGTGTTGGCTTTGCTCATGGTGATTGGGTTGCACAGTTCCTCCTTTCTTAAGATACGGAAAGTACTGTGGTATTCTGTACACTGGATGCTCAGGGGAGAAGCCCTGCGACGCACTGGACGCCTGCTGCATGGTCCATGATGCCTGTGTTCAATCCAGAAACAGTATGTGCACTCTTCTCTCTTCTCATCTCCTCTCTTTTCCGTTGGAGCCTTATTACTGCCATTTCTTTGTGTCAGTACCATGTTCTGATCCATGTTAATGAATTGATGGATACAGATGACTACTTGAGCCAGGAGTGCAACCAGAACTTCCTCAACTGCATTTCCCGGGTGAGGGAATCCGGAAAGGGTTCGTTCAAGGGGAACAAGTGCATGGTGGAGGAAGTGGTGGACGTGATCAGCCTGGTAATGGAGGCGGCCCTGTTGGCCGGGAGGGTTCTTCACAAGCCGTAGAAGAAGATATATGAAGAGAGACGATCCACGGCGTCGTGGGCCTCTCTAAATAGGTTGCAACACCACGGCAATTGCTATTCGTCTTGTTGGTGATAGAAGATTCACACACTGTTTGGTGGTCTCGCTGTCTTTTTACCTTTGTTTTACTTGGCGAAATGTGACCATTGTGATATTGACTGCTTATGGTTCGTATGATATCTTAGAATCCTTTTGTTTTTTATGACTTTCTTTTGGTCGGCGTCAAAAAACACTTTTTTCTCAACTTTCTCTATATTCATTAGAAAAGTTCTCAAGAATACCCAAAATATTTTACTCTATCTCTCTTTTCCAAAACCTCTAGATTTATAGTGTCTATATAAACAAATTCTAACTCACAAAGGACTCCTTTTTCTACATAAATCCTTAATCTTAATCCTAATCCTATAAAAAATTAGAATTTATGACTCTTTCAACTATTTTTGAATTTAATTAAAACTCATAAAATATTTATCAATTCTAATAATATTCATCTTTGTGAGTTTTTTTTTCTTTGTCTCCAATACAAAACCTATAAATTGAAGAATTCATCACAACTATACAAATAAATTAGTTTTTGAGTCAACACTTGATTCTAATCGACTACCAATGCACCATGTGATTTTCGAAATGCTACGTGATTATGTTAGGATTGAGTTGGTACTAAGAGGGGGGTGGGGGTGAATTAGTGTAGTAGATTAAAATATCGATTTAAAATTCTTTATACGTTACAAAATGATCTTGGAAGATAATTTGAAAGCATGTTTGATCGTAAGGGTAGTGAAAGTCAAGTAAGAAAGAAGTAAAGCTATTGCAAAATAAGTATATAACAATAATAGAAATGCAAACCAGAATTTATAGTAGTTTGGTCGGAGTAACCTACATCCACTTCTGATTCCTCCTCCATCGAGGTCACCGACATCCACTAATTATTATTTTTTAATAGGCAAAGACCAACTACCTCTTTACAACGCTTTCTCCTTTTCACGGGTTTAGGAGATAACCCTAACAAGCTTCACACCTCTCTTGAGTGATCTCAACACTTAGAAAGAGAGGAGGATGACTCTTATACTTTTATAATACTTTAATATCTCAAGAATTCAAGATTATATTAATACTTTCATGCCCTTTCATGTAGAAAAGGGTGAGGTATTTATAGGCCCCAATAGCTTCTGAATTGGAGCAAAAAAATGTCATATCCCTGAATTTTGAGGTATTGGTGGTACCGTCGCCATTATTGGGCGGTGCTACTACTTGTAGACAAACACTGGGTGGTACCACCACTTAGTTTGAGTGGTAAGATTACTTGACAAAGCTCGGAGACGGAGCTTTGGTGGTACCGGTAACATCCCTCATTAAAAAAAAACATGCTTATATAGTATTTTAATAGTTTAGTTTATTATATCAATATTAAATTATATGGAGGACTTGTGGCATTAGCAAGGATGAGCCACTTGCACTTATTCTAAAGTTGACACCTAAACCTCCATGCATGCTTGCCACCTCACTATTTTAGCATGAGCCAAACCTAAGTAATTTAAGGCACAACTAAGGGAAACTTTGCAGCCAACGTAACATGAGAAGAGGAGAAGGAATTGAAGGAGAAGAGGAGAAAGAATTGAAGAAGAAGAAGTTTTATTTTGGCTTAAAGCTTTGCATCAATTCCCCCACATTTGGAAATCAAAACTTTTTAAGGCAAGTGTTCTAACCCCATCCAACAAAATCCTAATCTCTGTTTTCTTTTCCATTCTACAAAACTTCAAAGATTTCAGCTGAGAACCAAACATTTCTTTCATTTTGATACAAAGCCATGAATCTATATTTTTTCGGTAATCTGACCTCCATGCATTGTTTCTGTCATAACTTTTTGTACTAAACTCTGATTTAGGCAAAACCTATTCCATTTGAAAGTAGACTCGAATAACTTTATTTTGACATTGGGATTGAATGATTTGGAGTCAAAATGCCTAATGTGACTTCTATTGGAATTAACCCTACAGATTCTACAAAATAGGGACTATAATTTCGGACCTTCTGTTACTAAATTACTCATAATTCTCTAGTAAAAATTCTGAATTATGTAAAACTTGGTTCTTTCGAAACTAGATTTATATATCTTTCTTTTGACACTAATTTGGAAATTTTAAAGTATGTTTGCCTTCTGAAACATCTATTTAAATTGATTCTATCTATTCTGCAAAATAGAGATGATCAATTCTGACCTTCTCTTACTAAATTGCTCACAACTCTCTAGTGAAAATTATGAATTATGAAAAACTTGATTCTTTGGGAACTAGATTCGCATATCTTTCTTTTGACACCAAATTTGGTAATTTTGAAGTATGTTTGTCTTCTGAAACATACATTTAAATTGATTCTATCAATTCTGCAAAAATAGAGATGATCAATTCTGACCTTCCTTTACTCTATTTGTTGTAACTTCCTATTTTGGAAAATAGATTGATATAGCTTTCCCATGACACCTATTTTTAGTGAATTGGAGCATGCTTGGTCACTTAAACAAATCAGAAAATGTACCATTCGAATTCTGCCAGAATTGAAAACTTTGTTGAGTTTTGCCTATTCAAGTCTCATTCTATTGGAAGTTTGATTTCTATTAAATTCTTCTGCAGTCCTTTGAAAATTCTTGTATTATTCATCTTGAAATTGTTGTATGTCTAAAATTTATTATGTAATGTTTTGTTTACATTTCCTTATTTGATAAAGGCACATGCATATTTTCGTTGTTTCCGCATGTGCTTCCGATATGTGCCAATGTCATTGTTCATGCTACCCTTTTGTACTCTGGTGTCTTGTGGGATATTGTGAACCTTTGCCAGAAATGGTAAAGGGAGTTATGCATAGAGCTCACAATGCTCTGTCAGCCCCATTGACTTCACTCAGACGTGGGTGGATGGAGCTCCCAAATGTGGGAGACTTATGCTTGGTGGTCATCCTGAAATGGATGAATCACATTATGTATGTGGTCCCACAGTGCCCTCTATGTTTTTGATATGATATCCAAAGCTTTGCTTATGAGTTTATATTTATGCTTTGGATAAAAATGGAATGCATGCTACATCAAAAATGACATACAAGCTTGTATTTACTATTCGGTTCACTTGTTATACTTTGGAGTGTTTCGTTTGTCATTGTTATACTCTCAAACACTCTTACGCCTTTGATATACACTTAAATGCTTCAGGTGTTATTTGATACATACCTAATTGCTTATTTTGCCAATGAAATGCTCTAATTTCCTTTCTCGTATTGTTATGTCTAACGACTGTTTTCGAATGAGGAAACCCTTTGTGATTTTTATACCAAATGAGATGATTTCAAATGAACACTTGTATTTCTGCTTATGTTATCTTGATACTAAGCCTGCTTGAATTTCTGCTGCCGCCATAGATATGTTAGTCGCTTGCTAAGCTCTTTATGCTAACCCCGTTGTTATATAAATTTTTCAGGGTAGCTTGTCACGCACTGAAAAGCTAGAATTGGGTTGAAGCAGTGAAAGGCTAGAAGATTTTGGACTAATCTTTGTTAGTTGATAGGTTTTTGTTGTATAGTATACTTTACTTCTGATGTAATGTTAAGGATATGTTGATACTTATGTGTTGTAAAAGTTTAATGGACCGCTCATGTTTATGGAATGATAAGTTTAAGTTGTATAAGGATAAGAACTCATGGTAAATAATTATTTTTTTGTAATTGTATATATTTCTACGATTATGGATTTGTGTTGTGGTTGATGTTTAGTTGAGCTGCGAATTTTATGAATCTTTGAGTGAAGTGGAGTATGATTTATGAAACGTATAGGTTTATGAATTGTGAATATTGATTTGAATGGTTCTTGGTATCCTCAAATATTAGATTGGATCTTGGATTGATTTGTGATGATGAATTATAAGATTATTGATTTTAGACAGGGTCACACCTCCTGAATGGATTAAATTCGGGGGGGGGGGGGGGTGTGTGTCAGAGTTGGTATCAGAGCATTGTTTGAGGATTTCTAAGAATTTTGATATGCTAGATGTGTAATAAAATTTGAGGTTTAGTGATTTCTATTTAGAGACCAATCAAAAGTTATCTTTTGCTATTTTTAGGAAGCAAGGATGACGAGGTCATCTGGTACTCCTATTACATCTACTTCTGATCAATTGAGTGGAATTATGAAAACTCTAGAGGCTATGACACAAGTAATGCAACAACAAGTTCGACAAGGAAGAAATGATGAAACGGGGAATTCAAACCAGACTGGGTTGGGAATTGAACAGTTTAAGAAGCTTAGTCCTCCCAGTTTTAGTGGTGAGCCTGATCCAATGATAGCAGAACAATGGATGATGTGGATAGAGAAAATATTTGATGTTTTAAATTACCTAGATGATAAGAAGGTTTCTCTTGCTACCTTCATGCTAGAAGGAGAGGCTGAGCACTGGTGGCGAACCATGAAGAGGATTTCTGTAGCTTGATAGGAGCTAATCACTTGGAAGGTATTTACAGAAAAGTTCAATGATAAATATTTTCCAGATTGTATCAGAGAGCATAAAGAATTGGAGTTCTTGAATCTCATCCAGGAAAATTTGACAGTAGCTAAATATGAGTCTAAATTCACTGAGCTCTCTAGATTTGCCATGCATATGACCGATGATGAATATAGGAAAGCAAGAAGATTTGAAAGAGGACTAAGGCCGACAATAAGAAGTTGGATATCAGCTTTAAAACTCCAGGTATACACTGATATAGTAGAAAGAGCTTTCATACTTGAAAAAGACTTGGAGGAGATCCAAGAAATCAGGGACAAGAACAACAAGGATAAGTTTTTGGTAAAATTAAGAGAGGAAATGAAGCAGAAAGAAGTAATAAGAGGGTAAATGTACCTAGATTTGAGAAAGGAACTCTATCGCAAAGAACTCTATCGTGTACAAAATGTGGACGTAATCAAGAAACAAGTGAGTGTTTTCGTGTGACTGGAGCCTGTTTTGCCTGTGGAAAGTTAGATCATAAAGTCAGAGACTGCCTACTAAACAAGAAGAAAGAGTCACTAACCCCTAAGCCAACGACCCATGCTAGAGTATATGCTATCACAGAACAAGATTCTAGAGCCTCTAAATCAATGGTTGAAGGTATTCTACATGTTTCTAATAGAAATGCAAAAGTTTTGTTTGATCCTGGTTCCAACTTATCTTTTGTTTCACAATATTTTGCTTGTCACTTGGGCATTAAACCTAAACCACTGGATTATTTGTTACACGTAACTACTGCTATTGGGGATTCTTTGACTACAAATCTGGTTTATCCATCTTGTTTGATTTCTATTAGAGAACATGAACTCCTTGCCGATTTGATACTCATAGAAATCCAAGGTTTTGATATTATACTGGGTATGGATTGGTTATCTTCCTATCATGCTAGTATTGATTGCTATACAAAAATAATTACTTTCTGCATACCAAATCAGCATATCTTCTACTTTGAGGGTATTAGGCATGATTTGCCTCTTTGCTTAATATCGGCACTTCAAACTCAACGCCTTATGCAGAAGGGATGTTTTTGTTATGTTATATGTGTAAAGGAACATTCAGAACAAGAAAGTCACCTAAATAAAATTTCCGTGGCTAAAGAGTTCCCTGATGTATTCCCAGAGGATTTGCTTGGACTACCTCCAAACAGAGAAGGTGAATTTGTTATTGATTTAGTCCTTGGGATAGCCCCAATATCTAAGCCTCCCTATAGAATAGCACCACTCGAGCTCGAGGAATTGAAGAAGCAAATACAAGAGTTGTTAGATAAGGGTTTTATTCGACCCAACATCTCACCATGGGGTGTTCCAGGGCTATTAGTTAAGAAGAAGGATGGGACGTTGAGACTTTGTATTGATTATAGACAATTGAATCAGGTGACCATCAAAAATAAGTATCCCCTACCTAGGATTGATGACTTGTTTGATCAATTGTAGGGTGCACAAGTATTCTCCAAGATTGATCTAAGATCAGGCTACTATCAATTGAAGGTCAAGAAGGAGGATATTCCAAAAACAACCTTTAGAACTCGATATGGTCACTACGAATTTTTAGTAATGCCTTTTGGCTTGACTAATGCTCATGCAGCTTTTATGGAACTAATGAATAGAATATTTCAGCCACTGTTAGATAATTATGTAATTGTATTCATTGATGACATATTAATATATTCAAGGAGTAATCAAGAGCATGATAAACACTTGAGAGATGTATTATATATACTAAGAGAAAAGAAGTTGTATGCAAAGTTCAGCAAATGTGTATTTTGGTTGAAGGAAATTGCTTTCTTAGGCCACATGATTTCAGGAAAGGGCATATCTGTTGATCCAAAGAAGGTGGAAGCAGTAGTTAATTGGGAAGTGCCAACAAATGTAACAGAAATTAGAAGTTTCTTGGGCATGGCAGGTTATTACAGGAGATTTGTGGAGGGATTTTCTCAAATTGCTCATCCCCTCACCAAACTGACTCAAAAGAATGTGAAATTTGAAAGGAGTAGTGATTGTGAGCAAAGTTTCCAAGAATTAAAGGGAAGATTGACTAGTGCCCCTATTCTCACTATTCCGAGTGGTAATGAAGGATTTGTAGTTTATACTAATACTTCAAGAAAGGGTCTTAGATGTGTTTTGATGCAAGAAGGGAAAGTAATTGCTTATGCTTCAAGACAACTAAAGAATTATGAATTGAATTATTCGACTCATGATTTGGAATTAGTAGCAATCATCTTTGCTCTAAAGATTTGGAGACATTACTTGTATGGGCGGACATTTGATATCTTTACTGATCATAAGAGTTTAAAATACATTTTTACACAAAAGGAGTTAAATATGAGGCAGCGAAGATGGATAGAACTTCTAAAGGATTATGATTGTACCATCCGTTATCACCTAGGTAAAGCAAATGTTGTAGCTGATGCACTTAGTAGAAAATCTACAAGTTTTATGGCTAGTCTGGTTGTAAAACAATGGAAGCTATTAGAAAGAAATTATGATTCAAATGTAATGAGAAAAGGGCAAGACTCAATAATGTTGATGGCCTCTATCTAGGTGCAAACTAATCTCATTCAACAAATGAAAGAAGGACAACTACGAGATCCACATTTAATATACTTGAGGAATGAAGTTGAAAAGGGACTGAAGTTGAATTTTTAAATTTCAGATGATGGCCTATTGAGATTTGGGGATAGAATATGTGTTCCAAATAACCCAGATATCAAGAACCAAATTTTAAATGAAGGTCAAAATTCAAAGTACACCATGCATCCTGGTAGCACGAAAATGTATAGAGATCTCCAAAGTCATTATTGGTGGAAAGGCATGAAGAAGGAGATTGCAATATATGTTTCAAGGTGTTTGACATATCAACAAATCAAAGCAGAACACCAGAGACCTGGAGGTTTGTTACAGCCCTTAGATATTCTTGAATGGAAATGAGAATGCATTACTATGGACTTTGTTACAAGACTACCCAGAACCTCTAGAAAGCATGATGCTATTTGGGTCATTGTTGATAGGTTAACCAAATCTACATATTTCTTACCAATCAATATCACTTATTCTCTTGATAGGCTTGCGGATTTGTATGTTGATGAAATAGTAAGACTTCATAGTGTCCCGAAGGAGATCATCTCAAACAGAGACTCCAGATTTCTTTCTAGATTGTGGAGGAGATTACAAGATTCTATGGGCACCAAAGTAAAGTTTAGCACTGCCTATCACCCTCAAACTGATGGTCAATCTGAAAGAACAATTCAAGTACTTGAGGATTTGCTTAGAGCCTATGTTATGGATTGGGAGTCTAAAATCAATAATATTATAATTCATCATCACTAATCAATCTAGGATCCAATCTAACATTTGAGAATACCAAGAACCATTCAAATCAATATTCACAATTCATAAACCTGTACGTTTCATAAATCATACTCCACTTCACTCAAAGATTCATAAAATCCGCAGCTCAACTAAACATCAACCACAACACAAATCCATAATCATAGAAATATATATAATCATAAAAAAATAATTATTTACCATGAGTTCTTATCCTTATACAACTTAAACTTATCATTCCATAAACATGAGCGGTCCATTAAACTTTTACAACACATAAGTATCAACATATCCTTAACATTACATCAGAAGTAAAGTATACTATACAACAAAAACCAATCAACCAACAAAGATTAGTCCAAAATCTTCTAGCCTTTCACTGCTTCAACCCAATTCTAGCTTTTCAATGGGTGACAAGCTATCCTAAAAAATTTATATAATAACGGGGTGAGCATAAAGAGCTCAGCAAGCGATTAACATATCCATGGTGGCAGGAGAAATTCAAGCAGGCTTAGTATCAAGATAACAAAAGCAGAAATACAAGTGTTCATTTGAAATCATCTCATTTGGTATAAAAATCACAAAGGGTTTCCTCATTCGAAAACAGGCGTTAGACATAACAATACAATAAAGGAAATTGGAGCATTTCATTGGCAAAATAAGCATTTAGGCAAGTATCAAATGGCACCTGAAGCATTTAAGTGTATATCAAAGGCGTAAGAGTGTTTGAGAGCATAACAATGACATATGAAACACTCCAAAGTATAACAAGTGAACCGAATAGTAAATACAAGCTTGTATGTCATTTTTAATATAGCATGCATTCCATTTTTATCCAAAGCATAAATATAAACTCATAAGCAAAGCTTTGGATATCATATCAAAAACATAGAGGGCGCTGTGGGACCACATACATAATGTGATTCATCCATTTCAGGATGACCACCAAGCATAAGTCTCCCACGTTTGGGAGCTCCATCCACCCACGTCTGAGTGAAGTCAATGGGCCCGGCAGAGCATCGCGGGCTCTATGCATAACTTCCTTTACCATTTTGGCAAAGGTTCACAATATCCCACAAGACACCAGAGTACAAAAGGGTAGCATGAACAATGACATTGGCACATATCAGAAGCACATGCGGAAACAACGAAAATATGCGTGTGCCTTTATCAAACAAGGAAATGCAAACAAAACATTACATAATAAATTTCAGACATACAACAATTTTAGGATGAATAATACAAGAATTTTCAAAGGACTACAAAAGAATTTAATAGAAATCAAACTTCCAATAGAATGAGACTTGAATAAGCAAAACTCAACAAAGTTTTCAATTTTGACAAAATTCAAATGGTACATTTCCTTATTTGTTTAAGTGACCAAGCATGCTCTAATTCACTAAAAATAGATGTCATGGGAAAGCTGTATCAATCAATTTTCCAAAACAGGAAGTTACAACAAATAGAGTAAAGGAAGGTCAGAATTGAGCATCTCTGTTTTTGCAGAATTGATGAAATCAATTTAAACAGATGTTTCAAAAGACAAACATACTTGAAAATTTCCAAATTAGGTGTCAAAAGAAGGATATGCAAATCTAGTTCCCAAAGAATCAAGTTTTTCATAATTTAGAATTTTCACTAGAGAGTTACGAGCAACTAAGTAATAGAAGGTCAGAATTGATCATCTTTGTTTTGCAGAATAGATAGAATCAATTTAAACAGATGTTTCAGAAGGCAAACATACTTTAAAATTTCCAAATTAGTGTCAAAAGAAAGATATACAAATCTAGTTTCCAAAGAACCGAGTTTTACATAATTCAGAATTTTTACTAGAGAATTATGAGTAATTTAGTAACAGATGGTCTGAAATTAAAGTCCCTATTTTGTAGAATCTGTAGGGTCAATTGCAATAGAAGTAATATTAGGCATTTCGACTCCAAATTATTCAATCCAGGTATCAAAATAGAGTCTTCGAGTCTACTTTCGAATGGAATAGGTTTTGCCTAAATCAGAGTTTAGTATAAAAAGTTAGGACCGAAACAATGCATGGAGGTCAGATTACCGAAAAATTACAGATTCATGGCTTTGTATCAAAACGAAAGAAATGTTTGGTTCTCACTTGAAATCTTTCAAATTTTGTAGAATGGAAAAGAAAACAGAGATTAGGATTCTCTTGGATGTGGTTAGAACACTTGCCTTAAAAAGTTTTGATTTCCGAATGTGGGAGAATTGATGCAAAGCCTTAAGCCAAGATAAAACTTCTTCTTCTTCAATTCTTTCTCCTTCTCTTCTCCTTCAATTCCTTCTCCTCTTCTCAAGTTACGTTAGCTGCAAAGTTTCCCTTAGTTGTGCCTTAAATTACTTAGGTTTGGCTCATGCTAAAATAGTGAGGTGGCAAGCATGAATGGAGATTTAGGTGTCAACTTTAGAATAAGTGCAAGTGGCTCATCCTTACTAATGCCACAAGTCCTCCATATAATTTAATATTGATATAATAAACTAAACTATTAGAGTACTATATAAGCATTTTTTTTTTAAATGCGGGATGTTACAATTAGGTGTTAAGGTTTAGAAACCCTATAAATATTCATGTATTCATCCTCTTTTGACAAGCAATAGATGAATCTTTTCTGCAGCTTTTGAGCAGTAACTTGGAGGAAGGAACCCCTATAGAGTTCTAAGGAGGTCGATCCCTAAAGAGATCAACCCCAAGCTTAGAATCTGAAAGGGTTCTAACACCAACCAAAACCAAACAAGTTGCTTACTATACGCTAATGGCTATTGGAGATGAGGTAACAAGTTCATTAGACACAAATTTAACTTTCGATGAGCTTTCAAGTGTCTTTCATGAATTATTTGATGAATGTAGAATTTTGAGTAAAAAGGACAATTCTTTGAAAAAGGAATATGCTTCTCTTATTAGAGATTTTGATAGAGTAAAAATTGAGCATGAAAACGCTTAGTTCCCTGCACAAAATGTCATGATTTTGAAGTACTTCAAAAGGAAAATTTGCTGCTCAAAGATACCTTAAAGAAATTTGAGGTTGGTAGCAAGTCCTTGAACATGATCCTTGCCAACAAGGGTCACGTTTATAGGAAAGGCGGAATCGGATTGTGAGTAGCTCTTACCAAAATCTAACCACCTTTATTAAAGGCCCTACCTTAAATGTATCACCTCACATCAAATGTAACTTTTGTTGCAAACTTGAACATGTTGCATACAAATGTCCATTCAAGAAATATAGTCCACATAAATTGATTTGGGTTCCTAAAAGAACCTCAAATGACTCAATACAACATGATAAATTGATTTTTGAGACACCCAAGGTCAAATGGGTACCTAAAAATCAACCTTTTTTGTAGAAAATTGTATCATCACAAGCTAGGAGCAAGAGATGGTACCTTGATAATGGATGCTCAAGGCATATAACTAGAGATTCATCCCATTTCTCTAAGCTCACTAACCTAGATGAAAGATATATCACCTTCAGAGACAACAACAAGGGTAAAATCATTGGCAAAGGAACCATAGGTAACAAATCTAACCTTCTTATTTAAGATATATTGTTAGTTGATGGTTTAAAGCATAACCTTTTGAGTATAAGTCAATTATGTGATAAAGGATATATCGTTAGATTTGAATCTAATGTTTGTATTCTTGAAAAATCATACAAAAACACATCTATGATTGCATTAAAACAAAATAATGTATACACTATTGACATTAATGATTTTTGCAATGAAATGTGTTTTTCGGTTTTAAATTACGATGCTTGGCTTTGGCATAGGAGATTAGGTCATGCTAACATGAAACTAATCTCTCAAATTTCATCTAAAGAACTTGTAAGAGGAATTCCTCATATCAAGTTTATCAAAGATAATGTGTGTGATGCATGTTAACTAGGAAAACAAATAAAGGGTAGCTTCAAACCTAAGAACCAAATAAGCACCTCTAGACCTTTGCAATTAATCCATATAGACTTGTTCGGACCAATTTCTAAATCAAGCATAGGAGGTAGCAAATACGCATTTGTCATCGTGGATGATTATAGTAGATACACATGGACTTATTTTTTGGCTCACAAAAGTGAATGCTTTAGGTATTTCTCTAAGTTTTGCAAACTTGTTCAAAACGAAAAGGGTTTTATGATTTCGTCAATTCGAAGTGATCACGGTAGTGAATTTTAAAACCATGACTTTCAACAATTTTGTGAATCTAATAGATACAACCACAACTTCTCTACTCCATGAAATCCTCCAAAAAATAGAGTAGTAGAAAGAAAGAATAGAAAATTATAAGAAATGACAAGAACCATGCTAAATGAACATAGTCTACCCAAATATTTTTGGGCCGAAGCCGTAAACACGGCTTGCTAGGTCATGAATAGAGTTCTAGTAAGACCTTTACTCACCAAAACATCTTATGAGTTGTGGAACAATAAAAAACCCAATGTTTCATATTTTAAAGTTTTTAGGTGTAAGTGTTTTATCTTGAATGAAAAAGATGCTTTAGGAAAATTTGATGCTAAATCCAATGAAAGAATTTTTCATGGCTATTCTTCTATTTCTAAAGCATTTCGTATCTTTAATAAAAGAACTTTGATTATAGAAGAATCCATTCATCTTGTTTTAATAAGGTTTTTAAAATTAAGAAAAATGATTTTGATGATGATGTTAATTTTGATGCTTTGAATTTAAATGAAACCCTTTCTCCATCTAGTAACTTGGATGCATCTACTTCCGAAACATCCTTACCCAAGGATTGGAAGTATGTAGATACTCATCCTAAGGAGCTAATTATAGGAGACACATCTAAAGGGGTTCAAACACGTTCTTCTCTTAAAATTTTTTGTGCCAACGCCGCTTTTCTCTCCCAAATTGAACCTAAATGCATTAACGAGGCTATGAAAGATGATTCATGGATCATCACAATGCAAGATGAGTTAAATCAATTTGAGAGAAATAAGGTGTGGAAGCTTTTTCCTAGGCCAAATGACCATTTAGTTATTGGTACTAAATGAGTTTTTAGAAACAAGTAAGATGAATATGGTACCGTGGTTAGAAACAAGGCTAGATTAGTGGCCAAAGGTTTCAACCAAGAAGAAGGTATCGATTACAAAGAAATCTTCACTCCTGTGGCTCGATTAGAAGCCACAAGGTTGCTCCTTGCCTATGCTAATAGTAATAATTTTAAGTTGTTTCAAATGGATGTTAAAAGTGCATTTCTTAATGACTTTATTTCCAAAGAAGTTTATGCTGAACAACCTCCTGGATTTGAGAATAATAATCTCTCTAATCATGTACTTAAATTGATTAAAGCTCTCTATGGATTGAAACAAGCCCCAAGAGCTTGGTATGAGAGACTTAGCTTATTTCTTATCGAAAATAATTTCTCTAAAGGCAAGGTCGATACTACATTGTTTTAAAAAATTTTAAAAATAATTTTCTTATTGTTCAAATTTATATTGATGATATCATTTTTAGTTCTACAAATGAATCTCTATATGAGTCATTTGCTAAAAGTATGAGTCTTGAATTTGAAATGAGTTTGATGAGGGAATTAACTTTCTTTTTGTGCTTACAAATCAAATAACTAAGTAATGGTATATTTCTTAGTCAAACAAAATATACTTTAGATTTGCTAAAAAGGTTTAATATGGATAACTCAAAGGCTATCATACTCCTATGATCACCTCTACCAAGTTAGAAATTGATGAAAGTGGAGAAAGCTTTGATCAAAAAGCTTATAGGGGTATGATAGGAATTCTACTATACCTCACCGCAACTAGACTGGATATGATGTTTAGTGTAGATTTTTGTGCTAGGTTTCAATATAATCCTAAGATACTAAGATATCTCATCTTAAAGCAGTTAACAGAATTCTTAGATATCTTAAAGGAACCACTAATCTAGGATTATGGTATCCAAAATTTGAGAACTTTGAGCTAATTGCTTATGTTGATGTAGATTTTGTTACATGTAGATTAGATAAAAAAAACATATCCGGAATATATCAATTTTTAGAACACACACTTGTTTCTTGGTTTTCCAAGAAACAAAACTCGATTGCACTATCTACAACTGAAGCCGAGTACATTTCAGTGAGTGTATGTTGTACACAAGTTGTGTGGATGAAAAACACGTTAGAGGATTATAAGATTCATCTTAAAAACGTTCCCATAAAATGTGATAATACAAGTGCAATATGTTTAACAAAAATCTCATTCAACACTCTAGAATTAAACATATTGATATTAGGTATCACTTTATACGAGATCATGTTAATAATCATGATGTAATCTTAGAGTTTATTAATACGAAACATCAATTAGCCAATATTTTTACAAAGCCCTTAAGTGAAGATCAATTTGATTTTATTAGAAGAGAATTAGAAATGTTAATTTGTCCGAATGCATGAATTTGTTAAATTTAGTTTTTGGACTTTCTTGATTCTTTGAATCACTCTCTTAAATCTTCTCCTATGAAGCTTAAAATGTTGTTTACTTTGATGTTGGAATTTTGTTTTGATGATGTTTATGATCTCTATTGAATATTGAGAAGTTTTAATCATACATGATGCAATATCAGATTTTTAATTTTTGAGTGCCAATGAATTACCTCATGCAAGTAGTGATGAAAAGCTATGACTAAATGAAGAATGAAGTGTTTATAAATGCATGAAGTGTTTATACATATCTTGATTCATAGAAGTCATTTCTCATGGATTTCACTATCATGAATTTTTAAATGAGAAATGGATTTAATGTAATGCTCTTCTCACAATGAAGTTTTATTCATAAATTTCTCCTTCATGTGATACTTCTCTCCCATGGATAATTGAAGGAATTTCAATGGATATATTAATCCTTGAAAGATGAATTTTCATGTATGATAATGAAAGCATGTGTGTGATGATTTCATAAAGATGAATCCCTTCTCTTTGTCAAAATGAAAGCATGTTTTAGTGAAAACTTATTTATCATTTTTGGCTTGATTCAAATCACTTCATAAATTTAGTTCTTAATGGATTCCCTCACCTTCTTTCCTCTTCTTCATGCAAAATGTGATGACAAAGGGGGAAAGTTGTTGGAATCTATCGTTTTAATGTTCATAACATTTAAATGATGAGAACTTTTGAGTGTGAAACTTGCTTGATTTTTTTTACCACACTTGCATTGTTAAATTGTTCTCCTTTTTGTTGATGACAAAGGGGGAGAAATAATACCAAAATGTGGTAAATTGATGACAAATGTATGCAATGTATTTTATCATATGATATCTAGAGCTTAATTTGCTATTTTGTAATTGATATCTTGCCATAGAATGATGAATTGCTATCTTTATCATCTTTCACATTTGGTATACCATACTTGAAAATGGATGTCATGACTTGACATCATACTTGGAATCGTATTTTGAGAATGATAGATCATGATAGGAATCATGATGTGCATATTGATAAGTTTAATTAACTTATCTTAGCAATTTGTTTCTTAAATTCAACGATCTTGAATTCAAGAAAGTTTTTTCTCAAGTAGGCATATAGATAGGGGGAGTTAAGGTTAAGTCCATCATCAATTGATTGTCATCATAAAAAAGGAGGAGATTGTTGAATCTCGGATTTTGATGATGAAGTCAATTATAATTTGTTTGATCTAATCTATATGTTAAGAAAAGCGTGCAGAATTAACTATGATAGCAGTAAGACATAAAGTAGGTGTTGTGCTGGAGTCAAGATCGAGATCTCATTGGGAGTTCAAGAGTTTGTCGAAAGTCTGGACATTCATCGAAAGTTCTGCCGAAACCAACCGAGAAGTCCAAGAGCTTGCCAAAGAAGCTCATCGGAACTTACCAAGAAGATCGTCATAAAGTCCAGGAGCTTGTCAGCAGTCCGTCAGAGCATTATCGAGAGTTCGTCGGATGTTCGCCGGAAGTATGTCGGAAGCTCGCTGGAAGAGCAACTGACACACCGGAACAAAAAGTGCTATAATCATGTCTTAACTATCATAGTTAGAACATAAATTAAGTTAGGATTGGGAGGTAATCCCACTAGCTTAATTAGGGGCCAACTGGGCCCTTAACAGGGCTGAATTGGGCCGAATTGAGCACCCAATTCGGACCTTGAATTCCTAGCCGACGATGGCACCGCTTGGAAAGTAGTGCCCCAGGATTTCTGGGCAGTGGTACTACCAGTAGTTATTACTGCTAGTGGTGGTACTGCCCCTGGATAGGCGGTGGTACCGCTTGAGCTCGGTCTCCGAGCTCTTTCAAGCGGTGGTACCATCCAGTGTCAGGTGTTAGGCGATAGTACCACCCAGTAATGGCAGTGGTACCTCCAGTACCCTAGAAATCCGGGATAAGACACTTTTTGGCTCCAATTTTGAAGCCATTGGGGCCTATAAAAACCCCACTCTTTTCTGCATGAAAGGGTATGAAAGTTTTGAGATAATCTTGAGTTATTGGGGTGTAAAAGTGTTGTAAACAAGTGCTAGAGTCCTCCTTCTCCCTTTCTAAGTTTTGAGATCATTCAAGATAGGTGTGAGACTTGTAAGGGTTCTCTCCTAAACTCGTGAAAAGGAAAAAACGCTATAAAAGAGGTGGTTAGTCTTCACCTATTAAAGGAAAGCCTTTAGTGGATGCCGGAGACCTCATCGGAGGAGGAATCCGAAAGTGGATGTAGGTTACGTTGACCAAACCACTCTAAATCCTGGTTTGCTTTTCATTTGAGCAATTTACATTACTGCAAATCTCCTTAGTTCTCTCTTGCACTTTTATGAAAGCTTTCAAGTTTATAATCTCTCCGAAATGAATTGAATCGAAACCATTTTCACCGAAATCAGTTTTAATCGAAATGAACATTTTTTCAAAATCATAAAAATTTTCCACTGCACTAACTCACCCTCCCTTTTAGTGCCACTCTTGATCCTAACAATTGGTATCAGAGTGAGATTCACTCTCATCTGGTTTTAAACCTAAGAAAGATGGCATTCACCAACAGCTTAGAGGGTCATTCAATGACACATCCGCCCATGTTCAATGGGACGAATTACACATATTAGAAGACTAGAATGAGGATCTTCTTAATTTTAATGGATTTCGATCTATGGAATATTGTGAAAATAGATTTCAAAAGCCTTCTCTTCCAATGAACGATTGGAATGAGTTAAAGAATAAGACTTTTTCTTTAAATGCAAAGGCTATGAATGCCTTGTTTTGTGCCTTAGATAAAAATGAGTTTAATTGTGTCCATTTATGAAATAACATTTGATATTTGGTACACACTCGAAGTGACTTAGTAAAGGTTTCTTAGTAAAAATTAATCTCTTAGTGCATTCTTATGAGTTGTTTCGAATGAAACCAAGTGAGACCATTGGAGACATGTATATCCGATTTACGGATGTTGTCAATAGTCTAAAAGGACTTAGTAAAGTTTTCTCAGATTTTGAACTCATTAATAAGATTTTAAGATCCCTTCAAAAAAGTTGGGATCCTAAAGTAACGGTCATTCAAGAGGCCAAAGATCTAAATAATTTTCCTCTTGAAGAACTAATTATGTCACTTATAACCTATGAAATGACATGTAAAGCTCATGAAGAGCTTGATGTCACCCTTCCAAAGAACAAGAAGAATATAGCACTAAGAACACAAGAAGACCACTTGAGAGAAAACTCAAGTGATGAGGACCTTGATGAAGACTTGGCACTATTAACAAGAAAATTCACCTATTGAAGGAAGGCACTGTAAAAGAGGTGATTGGTCTTCACCTATTGAAGGAAGGCCTTTAGTGGACACCGGAGACCTTATCGGAGGAGGAATCTGAAAGTGGATGTAGGTCAGGTTGACCGAACCACTATAATTCCTAGTTTGTTTTTCATTTGACCAATTTACATTACTGCAAATCTCCATAATTCTCTCTTATACTTTTACAAAAGCTTTCAAGTTCATAATCTCTCCAAAAAGAATTGAATCGAAACGATTTTCGTTGGAATCAATTTTAATCGAAATGAACCTTTTTCCGAAATTGTAAAAGTTTTCCGCTGCAATAATTCACCCCCCCTCTTAGTGCTTCTCTTGATCCTAACACTTCTCAGGAGGTCACCAATCTTAGTAGTACTCTCGCCCAAGCACACTTAACTTTAGAGTTCTAATGGGATCCGATGCTTTAGTGCTAGTGTGATCACACCAATATTTCATTCATTGTTTGTCTCCTGATCTCGTCGTGCAAAACCTATCATAACATTCTTGGTCAATATCAAAATAGCTATTGTAAACCCAATCCATGAAGCACACTTCGATCTCCACGAGGCTGACTGTGCAGTGATCACGCCAAATTTTGGGCTTGAAAACCATCGTCTCGGGGGTCTACGGCATCGTCGACTTGGCACAAAAGGGAGTGCAACACGAGGACTTCACAGGGGGTCACCCATCCTAGTACTACTCTCACCCAAGCATGCTTAACTTTGGAGTTCTGTTGGGATCCGATGCTTTTGTGCTGGTGTGATGGAACCCATATTTCGTTCGTTGTCCATCTCACAAAGGAACATCGCAATAGGAGACCTCGTGCATGGGCCATGCATGGTAGATTCGACCTCGTCATGCAAAAACTATTGTAACTTTCTATATTGACATCAGAGTAGCTATTGTGACCCCAATCCATGAAGCACACTCCAATCCCCGAGAGGTTGACTTTGCAATGGTCATGAATTCAAATTTTCTTTCTATATTGACATCAGAGTAGCTATTGTGACACCAATCCATGAAGCACACTCCAATCCCCGAGAGGTTGACTTTGCAATGGTCATGACAAATTTCGGGCCCGAAAACCATTGTCTCAGGGGTCTACGGCATCATCAACCAGGCACAAAAGGGAGTGCAAAACAAGGACATCATAGGGAGGGGTCACGCATCCTAGTACCACTCTCGCCCAAGCATGCTTAACTTTGGAGTTCCGATGGGATCTGGTGCTTAAGTGCTGGTGTGATCGCACCCATATTTTGTTCGTCGTCCATCTCCCTTATGCACGTCGCGACCGGAGATCCCGTGCTTGGGCCATGCATGGTGGATTCAACCTCATCATGCAAAACCTATTGTAACTTTCTCGATCGATATCAGAATAGCTATTACGAACCCAATCCACAAAGCACACTCTGATCCCTGAGAGGCTGACTGAGTAGTGGTCAAGACAAATTTCGAGCCTGGAAACCATCGTCTTGGGGGTCTACGACATCGTTGACTAGGCACAAAAGGGAGGCAACATAAGGACTTCCCAAGAGGTCACACATCCTAGTAGTACTCTCGCCCAAGCACACTTAACTTCGAAGTTCTAATGGGATCTGATGCTTTAGTGCTAGTGTGATTGCACCGATATTTTGTTTGTCATCTATCTCCCTAATGCACGTCGCGACCGAAGACCCCGTGCGTGGGCCACGCATGGCGGATTCGACCTCGTCGTGCAAAACCTATCATAACTTTCTCGATCGATATCGAAATAGCTATTGTGAACCTAATCCACAAAGCACACTCCGATCCCCTCGAGGCTGACTGCATAGTGGTCATGACAAATTTCAGGCCCGAAATCCATCATCTCAAGGGTCAACAACATCATTGACTAGGCACAATAGGGAGTGCAACACGAGGACTTCATAGGGGGTTTGTAATATCCTTCATTTCTGAAATTTATGTAAGGACTTATTTATAAATCAGAGGACCTATATGTAAATATAGATATTTTAAGGACTAAACTATTAAGTTGTGAAAAAAAATAAAAAAATTTGGTTTTATCCCACCGCCTCCCACGTTCTCTCTGTTTCCCGTGAAACAGAGAGAGGAGCTGTGGGGCATGGGGAGAAGAAGAAGAGAAGTAGAGGGAAAAGAAGAGAGGAGGAAGAAGGGGGAGAAGAGAAGAAAAGAAGAAGAAGAGAGGGAAGAGGGAGACGAGAGAGAGAGGCAACTGCAGTAGCTAGGGCTGCAGCACCTCTGTTTCCCGCAGGTGGAAACAGAGGAGAGGATGTGTGGGGCATCAGGAAGAAGAAGAAGAAGAAGAAGAGAGGAGGGTGGCTGCGGCAAGGGCTGTAGCGACGAGGTGTGTGGAGTCGGGGGGGAGAAGGGAAGAAGAGGAGAAGAAGAAGAAAAGAGGAGGGTGGCTGCGGCAAGGGCTGTAGCGAGGATATGTGGGGCGTCAGGGAGGACAAGGGAAGAAGAGGAGAAGAAGAGAAGGAGAAGAAGAGGGAAAAGAGAGGGAAGAGGGAGAGGAGCGAGAGGTGGCAGCAGCTAGGGCTGCAGCATCTCTGTTTCCTGCAGGTGGAAACAGAGGAGAGGAGGTGTGGGGCATTGGGGAGGAGAAGAAGAAGAATAAGAGGAAGAACAAGATAAGAAGAAGAAAAAAAAAGGATGGCTGCGGCATAGAGGGAGAGGAGCGAGAGGTAGCAGTAGCGAGAGCTGCAGCACCTCTATTTCCTACAGGTGGAAACAGAGGAGAGGAGGTATGGGGCGTCGGGGAGGAGAAGAAGAAGAAGAGGAAGAAGAAGAAGAGAAGAAGAAAAAAGAAGGATAGCTGCAGCATGGGCTGCAGTGAGAAGGTGTGGGGTGTCGGGTAGGAGAAGGGAAGAAGAGGAGAAGAAGAGAAGGAGAAGAAGAAGGAGAAGAAGGAGAAGAAGAAGAAGAGGAAGAGAAGAAGTAGAAGCGAGTGAAGAGGCTACGACACCTCTATTTCCCACAGGAGGAAACAGAGGAGAGGAGGTGCTATGCATCGGGGAGGAAAAGGGAAGAAGAGAGGAAGAGAAGAAGGGGTGGCAGCTACGACAGTGGCAGCTGTAGCTAGAAGAGGAGAGGAAACAGAGAAGGGGAGGAAGAAGAGGTTGCGGTTGTGGTGGCTGCGACCATGGCTGCGATTGCGACTGCGGCAGTTGCAGCTGGGAAAGTAGAGAAGGATGGGAAAGAAGGGGCTGGGCTATGGTTGCGGTTGTAGCGGCTGCAGCAGCAACTGCAGCAACTGCATAGTGAAAGAGGAAGAGGACGGAAAAAGAGAAAGAAAGGAAAGGGGAAAAAGGGGCTGCGATCGTGATTGCGGTGGCAGTTGCGTATGCAGCAGCTGTGTCTATAAAAGAAGAGGAAGAAGGTAGTACAGTGTAAGGGGCTGTGACAATGGCGATGGCAGCGGCAGTGGTTGCGGCAACTATGTTTGGGAAAGAAAAAGAAGGAATGAGAGTAAGGGAGAGCAGATGACTGTGCCCCTATGTTCTGCACGAGCTACAGTTGTGGAGGAAGAAAGAAGATAGATATAGAAAATAGAACAGGGTAAGGAGATGGAGGAAAAAAGAGAAGAATGATTTGAGTGTATACCTTTGTTAGATCTTTGGATCAAAATCTTCGAAAGGTAAGTGTTCCGATCCTTCCTATTACAAGTGTTTCGATCCTTTCTATTGCAAGTATTATGATCTTTCCTATTGCAAGTCTCATGATCCTTTTTTACTATGATTTTTATCTCTATATTTGCTTTGAATATGAGAAACTTTGAATTGTTCTAGCCTTGCATTTGATATATCTCCTGTTTAGATGTAACAATTTGAATCTATGAAACTTCTGAGATTTGGACCTTTCTACCATGTTGTGGTTATAACTTCATGCATTGATCTCTGATTTGGACAAAACTTATTTGATCAGAATATAGACTCATAAACATTTCTTTTGATAGCTTATTTTAAGAATTTAGCGTAAGTTTGCCTGCCAAAACTTCTGTTTCAAATGAGCCTATGGATTCTGCAAAATAGGGATTGTAATTTCTGAGCTTTTGATACTAAACTGCCTATAAGTCCCTGTTGGAAACTCTGATTTATTCAAAACTTATTTCATTGAAAACTAAACTCATAGATCTTTCATTTGATACCAGATTGAAAGATTTAGAGTCCAAATGCTTACCCAATCATCTACTGAAACTGACCCTATGAATTCTACAAAATAGTGATTTTGTTTTCTGAACATTGGTTACTAAATCGATTGTAACTCTTTGTTGGAAACTTTGATTCATACAAAACTTATTTTATCTAAAAATAGATTGAAATATATTTCTAATAATATATTTCCTGAGTATATTGGAGCAAAATTGATAGTTTGAATTATTTGTTCAATGTGCCTCTCAAATTCTGTCAAAAATCGAGCTTTGGTCAATTTCGCATATTCTGGTTTCATTCCTTTGGAAATTGATTTCACTTAGCTTTCTTTGTTCAATTGAGCTTTATATTTCACTATGCTCTTGTGATTAAATTATTTGTATTCTTGAAACCTATTGTGTAAAGTTTATGTTGTATCGTATTGACACGTATAGGCACATGTATATCCCATTGTTCCGCAGTTGCTTTCGATATGTGCCTATTCTAGTTTTATTCTTTTGGAAATTGATTTCATCTAATATTCTTATTTTAATTGAGTTGTATATGATTGCTTGGAATCCTTGTATGCTTTTGCTTTCATTTCCTTTCAAATCTGAATTTATTTGTGAAAGATTATGTTTGCATCGTATTGACTCGTAAAGGCATATGTACATTTTGTTGTTCCATATGTGTTTCCGATATGTCCCAAATTTATTATTCATATTGTCCTTTTGAACTCTAGTGTTTGTGAGATATTGTGAACCTTTGCCAGAAATGGTAAAGGGAGTTATGCATAGAGCCTGTGATGCTTTGTAGGCCCCCTATGGCTTTACTCAGATGTGGGTGGATGGAGCTCCTAGATGTGACAGAGCTCCTAGATATGGGAAACTTATGTTTGGTGGTCATTCAGAAATGAATATACCATATTATGTTATGGTCCCACTTCACCTTCTATGTGTTTGATATGATATCTAGAGCTTTTGTTATGTGTTTCTATATGTGTTCTGGATAAGAATGATATGAATGTAATGTCAAATTCGACGTTTGAGCCTTTATTTTGTATTATTCTTCTATATGCTCCAAAATGGTTCATATGCCATTGATTTGCTTTGAAATATTTCACATACCATTGATATATTCCAAAATATTTCATTTGTTATTGATATGCTCTGAAATGTTTCATTTGCTATTGTTATGCTCTGAAATGTTTCATATGTTGTTGATATGCTTCGGAACATTTCATACGCTATTGATATGCTCCAATTGTTATGAACCAATTGTGTTTTGAATGACATGACATTTACGATTCTGTATCTAATATTATGGTACCCTAAGAGTTTTTGTATTCTGCCTTACATTGTGATACCTTATTTGTTTGAAACTGTCCCTTTTCATTCTGGATATATTTTGTCACTTGCTGAGCTATTTTTAGCTCACTCCGTTGTTATATAAATCTTTCAGGTCAACTTGTCACTCTTTGAGATGTTTGTATTGGGCTAAGGCAGTGGAGAACTATTTAGAATCATGGGCAAGTCTTGTTAGTGCATTTTGTATGCAATGAAATATTGGCGATAGGATTTGTCACATCCCTCGTTTCTAAATTTTCGTATAAGTTTCTAATTGTAATGTAAGTATCCATTTTCAATTTGATAAAAGAGCCAAAGTATAAATCTAAGAACTTATTCATAAGATTTGGGGATCTGTTTAAAAAAAAAAATCTGAGGAACTATATGTAAACCCTGAGGACCTAATCATAAATATAATAATGCAAGGACTAAATTACAAAATGTATAAAATTACAAATCCCATCGCTTAAGCCTCTCTGCTTTTGTTTTCAAGGAACCACTGTGTGGAAGAAGAGAGGAAGAGAGAAAGAAGAAAAAAAAAAAGGGAAGAAGAAAAAGAGAAATTTAGGGCTTTGGGGTTTTTTGTGCTCAAATCTTCTCATTTGGGGTCATAATTCTCAAAGGCAAGTATTCTAACCTTATCCTACAAAATTATTAGTCTTTATTCTCATATTTATTTTGAATTATTTGAAGGATTTTAGCTTAGAACCTGATATTTCTCTTGTTAGATACAAAATCATAAATCTAGAAATTTTTGGTAAACTGACTTATATGTATTGTTTTAGACTTAACTTTTAGTAGTATACTCTAATTTAGGTAAACCCTATTTTTTTTGAAAATAGACTCAAATATCTTTATTTCGACACCTATATGGAATGATTTGGAATTTAATTTCCTATGTAAAATTCTGTTTCAATTTACCTTGTAGATTCTGAAAAAGAGGAATTAAAATTTCTGACCTTTAGTTACTGATCTACTTGTAACTTTCCGTTGGGAAATCGGATTCCTATGAAGCATGATTAATTAGAAACTAGACTTCAAAATATTTCTATGTTTGTTTGATTTGAAGGATTTGGAATAAGATTCAAACTGATACAGTTATTTTCAACGACCCTATAAATTCAGGAAAACAGACCTGATGTTTTCTGACCTTCCATCATGCAATTAATTGTAACTCCCTATACGTAACTTTAATTGATGCAAACCTTAGCTAATCTAAACTAAATTGATACATCTTTCAAATGACCTTGATTTTGGGCAAATTGGAGCATAAATGGTCATCTAAACAATTCATGCAATATACCTCTCAAGTTTTGCCAAAATCGAGCTTTGGTCGATTCTACTCTTTCTTGTTTCATCTCTTGGGAAATTGATTTTAGCTAAAATCCTTACTTTAGTTGAGCTTTATATTATTGTTTTAAATTTATATATACTCTTATCCTTCAATTATTTGTATACCTGATCTAATTATTGAAAGTTCATATTTGTATCATAATGTTTCGTATAGGCACTTGCATTACGTTGTTCCACATGTGCTTTTGATATGTGCCTATTCCTCTTGCATCCCTTTAGACATTGAATTCATCTATCATTCTTGCTTTAATTGAGCTATATGTGATTGTTTTGAATCCTTGTATACTTTTGCTTTCATTTCCTTTTAAATCTGAATGCATTTGCGAATGATTGTGTTTGCATCGTATTGAACTCGTAAAGGCATTTGTACGTTTTGTTGTTCCGCATGTGCTTCTAATATGTATTAATTTTATTGTTCAAACTATCTTTTTGTACTCTAGTATTTGTAAGATATTGTGAACCTTTGCTAGAAATGGTAAAGGGGGGAGTTATGCATAGAGCCCGCGATGCTCTACCGGCCCCCTATGACTTCACTCAAACATGGGTGGATGGAGCTCCCAGACATAGGAGACTTATGTTTGGTGGTCATTCAGAAATGGATGTACCATATTATGTTATGGTCCCACTTCACCTTCTATGTGTTTGATATGATATCAAAAGCTTTGGCTATGTGTTTCTATGCATGCTTTGGATAAGAATAAAATGAATACACCTTTGAGCTTATGTTCATATTTGTTCTTCGATATGTTATGAAATGTTTATACGTCTTTGATATATCATGAAATATTCCATATGCCATGAGTATGCTCCTTATGCCAATGATATATTCCAAATTCCTTTTCTCGATTGTTATGAACAAAATATGTTTCGAACGAAACGACATTGTAATTTCCACATTCAAACTAAACATGCTTCTATTTTATTTTGTATCTCTACCTTTTATTTTGATATCTTATCTATTTAAAAACTATCCTCCTTGTCATGGATATGTTAGTCGCTTGCTGAGCTTTATATGCTCACTCTATTGCTATATAAATTTTTCAGGATAGCTCATCACTCGCTAAAATTTTATATTGGGCTAGGACAATAGAAAGCTAAAAGATTTTGAGGCAACTCTTTCGTACTTGATAGTTTAATGTTGTATAAGTTTCCTTTTGTGTAATGAATTATCAATGACTAATCTAGATTGATGTATCTTGTAAAAATTTGAAAAAAATATGGACCTCTCATGTTTGGATTTTGGGAATGTTAAGTTAAACTTAGATAATGATATAAATATACGATATATGCTGGTTTTGAGATTGTATAGATTTCCTCCACTTGTGGATTTATTATGTGATTATGGTTTAATTGAGTTGGCTTTGGATTTTACGAATTATTAAGTGATATGATGTATGTTTATGAACTGCACAGGGTTCATGAATTGTGGATTATAAAGGTAAAATTTTGACTTGAATGTTTTCTTAGTGACCTCAAATGTATGATTGGATCCTGGTTTACGGATGAAAAATTTAAATATCATTGATATTTTTGTAGGGTATGACAGAGGTGGTATCAGAGCATGATTTGAGAATCACTAAGGATTTTTTTCTTTTTGATATGCTAGATTTGAAAAACAAAAAGGAGGTTTATTGACTTTTATTCAGAGATTGATCAAAAAAATTTCTCTTTTGTTGGTTTAGGAGGCAAGGATGACGAGATCATCTAGTTCTCCTATTGCATCTAGTATTGATCAATTGAGTGGTATAATGCGAACTCTGGAGACTATGGCACAAGTGATGCAACAACAACAACAACATGTCTAACAAGGAAGAAATGATGGAACAGGAACATCAAACCGGACAGGATTAGCAATTGAACAGTTTAAGAAGCTCAGTCCTCCCAGTTTTAGTGGTGATTCCGATCCAATGGCGGCAGAAAGATGGATGATGTAGATAGAGAAAATATTTCATGTCTTAAATTACCCTGATGATCAGAAAGTTTCTCTTGCCACATTTATATTGGAAGGAGAGGCACAACACTAGTGGATAATGATTAAGAGGATTTCTGAAATCAAACAAGAGCCAATAATATTGAAGGTATTCAAAGAAAAGTTCAACAATAAATATTTTTTAGATTGTTTAAGAGAGCAAAAAGAATTGGAGTTCTTGAATCTTATCTAGGGAAATATGACGGTTGCAAAGTATGAATCTAAATTCACTAAGCTCTCCAGATTTGCCACTCATATAGTTGATGATGAAACTAGAAAAGCAAAAAAATTTGAAAGGGGACTAAGGCCAACAATAAAAAGTCAAATATTAGCGTTGAAACTCCAGGCTTACACTAAAGTGGTAGAAAGGGCTTTGATAATTGAAAAAGACTTGGAGGAAATTCAGGAAATTAGGGACAAGAAAGATAAGAAGTTTATCAGTAAAACTAAGAGAGAGAATGAATCTGAAACAAGTTATAAGAGGGTCAAGATGTCTAGATTTGAGAAAGGAAAACCATTGTAGAGGACTCAATCATGTGCAAAATGTGGATTAAATCATGAAACAAGTCAGTGTTTTTGGATGATTGGAGCCTATTTTGCTTTTGGAAAGTTAGATCATCAAGTAAGAGATTTCCCACTGAACAGGAAGAAAGATGGATGATGTAGATAGAGAAAATATTTCATGTCTTAAATTACCCTGATGATCAGAAAGTTTCTCTTGCCACATTTATATTGGAAGGAGAGGCACAACACTAGTGGATAATGATTAAGAGGATTTCTGAAATCAAACAAGAGCCAATAATATTGAAGGTATTCAAAGAAAAGTTCAACAATAAATATTTTTTAGATTGTTTAAGAGAGCAAAAAGAATTGGAGTTCTTGAATCTTATCTAGGGAAATATGACGGTTGCAAAGTATGAATCTAAATTCACTAAGCTCTCCAGATTTGCCACTCATATAGTTGATGATGAAACTAGAAAAGCAAAAAAATTTGAAAGGGGACTAAGGCCAACAATAAAAAGTCAAATATTAGCGTTGAAACTCCAGGCTTACACTAAAGTGGTAGAAAGGGCTTTGATAATTGAAAAAGACTTGGAGGAAATTCAGGAAATTAGGGACAAGAAAGATAAGAAGTTTATCAGTAAAACTAAGAGAGAGAATGAATCTGAAACAAGTTATAAGAGGGTCAAGATGTCTAGATTTGAGAAAGGAAAACCATTGTAGAGGACTCAATCATGTGCAAAATGTGGATTAAATCATGAAACAAGTCAGTGTTTTTGGATGATTGGAGCCTATTTTGCTTTTGGAAAGTTAGATCATCAAGTAAGAGATTTCCCACTGAACAGGAAGAAAGATGGATGATGTAGATAGAGAAAATATTTCATGTCTTAAATTACCCTGATGATCAGAAAGTTTCTCTTGCCACATTTATATTGGAAGGAGAGGCACAACACTAGTGGATAATGATTAAGAGGATTTCTGAAATCAAACAAGAGCCAATAATATTGAAGGTATTCAAAGAAAAGTTCAACAATAAATATTTTTAGATTGTTTAAGAGAGCAAAAAGAATTGGAGTTCTTGAATCTTATCTAGGGAAATATGACGGTTGCAAAGTATGAATCTAAATTCACTAAGCTCTCCAGATTTGCCACTCATATAGTTGATGATGAAACTAGAAAAGCAAAAAAATTTGAAAGGGGACTAAGGCCAACAATAAAAAGTCAAATATTAGCGTTGAAACTCCAGGCTTACACTAAAGTGGTAGAAAGGGCTTTGATAATTGAAAAAGACTTGGAGGAAATTCAGGAAATTAGGGACAAGAAAGATAAGAAGTTTATCAGTAAAACTAAGAGAGAGAATGAATCTGAAACAAGTTATAAGAGGGTCAAGATGTCTAGATTTGAGAAAGGAAAACCATTGTAGAGGACTCAATCATGTGCAAAATGTGGATTAAATCATGAAACAAGTCAGTGTTTTTGGATGATTGGAGCCTATTTTGCTTTTGGAAAGTTAGATCATCAAGTAAGAGATTTCCCACTGAACAGGAAGAAAGAGCCACTATCTCCTAAGTCAACAGCCCATGCTAGAGTATATGCTATCACGAAACAAGATTCCAGAGTTTCTAAATCAG
Organism: Musa balbisiana; assembly: GCA_004837865.1. Classification (NCBI taxonomy): domain Eukaryota; kingdom Viridiplantae; phylum Streptophyta; class Magnoliopsida; order Zingiberales; family Musaceae; genus Musa; species Musa balbisiana. The sequence goes on along the minus strand of CM017195.1, from coordinate 20,319,312 downwards.
TGGTTGAAGGTATTCTTCATGTTTCCAATAGAAATGCAAAAATTTTGTTTGATCCTGGTTCTAACCTATCTTTTGTTTCACAACATTTTGCTTGTCACATGGGCATTCTATCTAAACAACTAGATTATATGTTTTGTGTAACTACTGCTGTTGGGGATTTTTTGACAACAAACTTGGTTTATCCATCTTGTTTGATTTCTATCGGAGAATATGAACTTCTTACTGATTTGATTCTCCTAGAGATCCAGGGTTTTGATATTATACGTGGCATGGATTGGCTATCTTCCTATCATGCTAATATTGATTGTTATATGAAATTAATTACTTTCTACATACTAGATCAGCCTATATTTTACTTTGAGGGTATTAGGCATGATTTGCCTCTTTGCTTGATATCAGTACTTCAAGCTTATTGTCTTATGTAGAAGGGTTATTTTGTTATATGGTATGTGTAAAGGAGCATTCAAATTAGGAAACCCATCTACATGAAATTTCAATGGTCAAAGAGTTCCCTGATGTATTTCTAGATGACTTACCTAGTTTACCTCCAGATAGAGAGGGTGAATTTGCTATTAATTTAGTTCCTAGTATAACCCCAATATCTAAGCCTCCCTATAGAATGACACCACTCGAGCTAGAGGCATTGAAGAAGCAACTATAAGAACTATTAGATAAGAGTTTCATATGACCCAGCGTTTCACCGTAGGGTGCTCCAGTATTATTAGTGAAGAAGAAGGATGAAACATTGAGGCTTTGTATTGATTATAGATAATTGAATCAAGTGACCATAAAAAACAAGTATCCCATACCCAGAATTGATGATTTGTTTGATCAACTACAGGGTGCACAAGTATTTTCTAAGATTGACTTGAGGTTAGGTTACTATCAATTGAAGATCAAGAAGGAGGATATCCCAAAAACTGCTTTTAGAACTCAATATGGTCACTATAAATTCTTGGTGATGCCTTTTGGTTTGACTAATGCCCTTGCAGCTTTTATGGAACTAATGAATAGGATATTTCAGTAACTCTTGGATTACTATATAATTGTATTCATTGATGACATATTGGTGTATTCAAGGAGTAATCAGGAGCACGAGGAACACTTGAGAAATGTATTGTCTATACTAAGAGAAAAGAAGTTGTATGCAAAGTTCAGCAAATGTGAATTTTGGTTGAATGAAGTTGCTTTCTTAGGCCATGTAATTTCACGGAAGAGCATATCTGTTGGTCCAAAGAAAGTAGAAGTTATAGTTAAATGAGAAGTACCAACAAATGTAATAGAAGTTAGAAACTTCTTGGGCATGGCAGGTTATTACCAGAGATTTGTGGAGGATTTTCTCGGATCGCTCAACCTCTCACCAAACTCACTAAAAAGAATATGAAATTTGTATAGGGCGATGATTGTTAGCAAAGTTTTCAAGAGTTAAAAATAAGATTGACTAGTGCCCCAATTCTCACTATTTCAAGTGGTAATGAGGGATTTATAGTTTATACTGATGCCTCAAGAAAGGGCCTTGGATGTGTTATGATGCAAGAAGGGAGAGTGATTGCTTATGCTTCTAGACAATTGAAAGGTTATGAACTGAATTATCTAACTCATGATTTGGAATTGACAGCAATTGTTTTTGCTCTAAAGATTTGGAGGCATTATTTATATGGTCGGCAATTTCAAATCTTTACTGATCACAAGAGTTAAACATAAGGCAGGGAAGATGGGTAGAACTTCTAAAGGATTATGATTGTGCCATCCGTTATCACCAGGGCAAAGCTAATGTTATAGCTAATGCACTTAGTAGAAAATCTACAAGTTTTATAGCTAGTTTGGTTGTGAAGCAATGGAAGTTACTAGAAAAAAATTATGATTTGAATGCTATGAGGAAAGAGCAAGACTCAATGATATTGATGGCCTCTATCTAGGTGCAATCTGATCTTATTCAACAAATTAAAGGACAACTACAAGATCCATGTTTAATCTACTTGAGGAATGAAATAGAAAAGGAATTGAAGCCAAATTTTCAAGTTTCAAAGGATAGCCTATTGAGATTTGGGGATAAAGTATGTGTACTAAATGAACCAGATATCAAGAACCAAATTCTAAAGGAAAGTCATACTTCAAAGTACACCATGCATCCTGCGAGCACTAAGATGTATAGAGATCTCCAAAGTCATTATTGGTGGGAAGGCATGAAGAAGGAAATTACAATGTATGTTTCAAAATGTTTAACTTGTCAACAAATCAAAGTAGAACACCAAAGACCTGGAGGGTTGTTACAACCTTTAGATATTCTTGAATGGAAATAAGAGTATGTTACCATGGATTTTACTTTAGGACTACCCAGAACCTCTAGAAAGCATGATGTTATTTGGGTTATCGTTGATAGGTTAAGAAAATATGTACATTTCCTACCGATTAATATGACCTATTTGCTTAATAGACTTGTAGATTTATATGTCAATGAAATAGTAAGACTTCATGGAATTCCAAAGGAGATCATCTCTAACAGGGACTCCAGATTTCTCTCTAGATTATAGAGAAGATCACAGGAATCTATGGGCACTAAAGTCAAGTTTAGCACTGCATATCATCCTCAGACTGATGGTCAGTCAGAAAAAATAATTCAAACACTTGAGGATTTGCTTAGAGCCTACGGTATGGATTGGAAAGGTGAATGGGATAAAGATATTTCACTTATTGAGTTCACTTATAATAATAGTTATCATTCAAGTATTCAGATGGCTCCTTTTGAAGCTATATATTGGCGAAAGTGCAGAATACGTATATGTTGGGAAGAAGATGGTGACAGAAAGTTATTAGCACTAGACAAAGTACAAGAAACTACTAAGAAAATTCAAGTTATAAGAAAAAGGTTAAAAACTGCTCAGAGTCGTTAAAAGAGTTATGCTGACAATAGAAGACGAGATATTGAGTTTGAAGTTGGGGATTTTGTGTTCTTAAAGGTCTCCCCTTCCAAAGGCGTTGTAAGATTTGGGAAGAAAGGAAAGTTAAGCCCAAGATTTATTGGACCTTTCGAGGTCCTTGAGAGAGTTGGTTCTGTCGCTTACAGGATTGCCATGCCACCATCCTTGTGCCATATCCATAATATATTTCATGTTTTGATGATTATAAAGTATATACCTAATCCCTCTCATATCATTAAGTATGAGCCGATGGATATCGATAAAGACTTGTCTTATGTGGAAGAGCCCACTCAGATTGTTAATAAGAAGGAAAAGATCCTAAGGAATCGAGTCATCCCTTTGGTTAAAATAATTTGGAGACATCATTCTGGAGAGGAAACAACCTAGGAGCTGAGAAGAAAATAAAAAAAGTTTATCCTCATATTTTCATCGATAGAGGTATGATAAATTTAGAAGACTAAATTTTTCTTTTGGGGGGAAGAGTGTAACATCCCTCATTTCTAAATTTTCGTATAAGTTTCTAATTTAATGTAAGTATCTATTTTAAATTATATAAAAGAGCCAAAGTATAAATTTGAGAACTTATTCATAAGATTTGGGGATCTGTTTAAAAAAAAAATCTGAGGACCTACATGTAAACCCTGAGGACCTAATCATAAATATAATAATGCAAGGAATAAACTACAAAATACACAAAATTACAAATACCACTGCTTAAGCCTCTCTGCCTTCGTTCTCAAGGAACCTAAGAAGGTAGCTACGTGGAAGAAGAGAGGAGGAGAGACAGAAGAAAAAAAAAAAAAGGGAAGAAGAAGAAGAGAAATTTGGGGCTTTGGGATATTTTTTGCTCAAATCTTCCTATTTGGGGTCATAATTCTCAAAGGCAAGTGTTCTAACCTCATCATACAGAATTATTAGTCTTTGTTCTCATATTTATTCTAAATTATTTGAAAGATTTCAACTTAAAACCTAAAATTTCTCTTGTTAGATACAAAATCATGAATTTGGAAATTTTCGGTAAACTGACTTCCATGTATTGTTTCAGACCTAACTTTTAGTAGCATAATCTTATTCAGGTAAACCCTATTTCCTTTGAAAATATTCTTAAATATCTTTATTTTGACACCATATGGAATGATTTGGAGTTTAATTCCTATGCAAAATTCTGTTTCAATTTACCCTATAGATTCTGAAAAATAGGAATTAAAATTTCTGACCTTTAGTTACTGATCTGCTTATAACTTTCCGTTGGGAAATCAGATTCATGTGAAGCATGATTCATTAGAAACTAAACTTCAAAATATTTCTATATTTGTCTGATTTGAAGGATTTGGAATAAGACTCAAATTGATACAACTATTTTCACTGACCCTATGAATTCAAGAAAATAGAGCTAATATTTTCGGACCTTCCATCACGTAATTAATTGTAACTCCCTGTAGGTAACTTTAATTGATGCAAAACATAGCTTACCTAATATAAATTAATACATCTTTTGAATGACACTAATTTTGGCAAATTGGAGAATAAATGGTCATTTAAACAATTCATGCAATATACCTCTCAAGTTTTGCAAGAATCGAGCTTTGGTCGATTAGGCTCTTTCTTGTTTGATCTCTTGGGAAATTGATTTCAGCTAAAATCCTTACTTTAGTTGAGCTTTATATTATTGTTTTGAATTTATATATACTCTTATCCTTCAATTATTTGTGTACCTGATCTAATTATTGAAAGTTCATATTTGTATCGTAATATTTCGTATAGGCACTTGCATTACGTTGTTCCGCATGTGCTTTTGATATGTGCCTATTCTTGTTGCATCCCTTTGGACATTGAATTCATCTATCATTCTTACTTCAATTGAGTTATATATGATTGTTTGGAATCCTTGTATGCTTTTGCTTTCACTTCCTTTCAAATTTGAATGCATTTGTGAATGATTGTGTTTGCATCGTATTGAACTCGTAAAGGCAAATGTACATTTTGTTTTTCCGCATGTGCTTCTAATATGTGTTAATTTTATTGTTCAAACTATCCTTTTGTACTATGGTGTTTGTGGAATATTGTGAACCTTTGCTAGAAATGATAAAGGGATTTATGCATAGAGCCCGCGATGCTCTGCCGGCCCCTTATGACTTCACTCAACATAGGTGGATGGAGATCCCAGATGTGGGAGACTTATGTTTGGTCGTCATTCAGAAATGGATGTACCATATTATGTTATGGTCCCACTTCACTTTCTAAGTGTTTGATATGATATCTAAAGCTTTGGTATGTGTTTCTATGCACGCTTTCGATAAGAATGAAATGAATGCACCTTTGAGCTTATGTTCATATTTATTCTTCGATATGTTATGAAATGTTTATACATCTTTGATATATCTTGATATATTACATATGCCATGAGTATGCTCCTTATGCCAATGATGTGTTCCAAATTTCTTTCCTCGATTGTTATGAACAAAATATGATTTGAACGAAACGACATTATAATTTCCGCATTCAAACTAAACATGCTTCTATTTTATTTTGTATCTCTGCCTTATATTTTGATACCTTATATATTTGAAAACTATCCTCCTTGTTATGGATATGTTAGTCACTTGTTGAGCTTTATATGTTCACTCTATTGCTATATAAATTTTTTAGGATAGCTCATCGCTTGCTAAAATGTTTATATTGGGCTGGGACAATGGAAAGCTAGAAGATTTTGGGGCAACTCTTTTGTACTTGATAGTTTAATGTTGTATAAGTTTCCTTTTGTATAATGAATTATCAATGACTAATCTAGATTGATGTATCTTGTAAAAGTTTAAAAAAAATATGGACCTCTCATGTTTGGATTTTAGGAATGTTAAGTTAAATTTGTATATTCATATAAATATGCGGTACATGCTGGTTTTGAGATTGTATAGATTTCCTCCACTTGTGGATTTATGATGTGATTATGGTTTAATTGAGTTGGCTTTGGATTTTATGAATCATTAAGTGATATGATGTATATTTATGAACTACATAGGGTTTATGAATTGTGGATTATAGAGGTGAAATTTTGACTTGAATGTTTACTTAGTGACCTCAAATGTATGATTGGATCTTGGTTTGCGGATGAAAATTTTAAATATCATTGATATTTTTGGATGGTATGATAGGATTGAATTGTTATATTGTGTAAAAGTGTTAAAAGACCTCTCTCATTTTGAATTTTGGGATGTTAAGTTTAGTTTATGATGATATGAATTTGTAGAAGAAATGGTTGGAGTTCTGATTATATAAACTGTTTAGCTTGTGGATTTATAACTATTGTTCATGTTTGTTAAGTTGACTTGGGTTTCCATAAAGGTGAATTTTCGAGTGATGTGATATATGATTATTATCTATACAAGTTTTAAAGATGTGAATTTGACTGAATATTTCTCACTATCCTCAAATGTTAGATTGAATCTTGAATTGATTTGTGATGAAATTTTCTTAATATTATCGATATTTTGAGGGGCGTGACAAGGTCACCCATCCTGGTACTACTCTCGCCCAAGCATGCTTAGCTTCGGAGTTCCGATGGGATCCGGTGCTTTAGTGCCGGTGTGATTGCACCCATATTTCGTTCGATGTCCATTTCCTAAAGGCACGTTGCGATAGGAGACCCTATGTGTGGGCCATGCATGGCGGATTCGAACTCATCATGCAAAAACTATCATAACTCTCTTTGTCGATATCAGAGTGGCTATTGCAACCCCAATCCACGGAGCACACTCTAATCCCCGAGAGGTTGACTGCGTAGTGGTCACGACAAATTTCGAGCCCGAAAACCATCATCTTGGGGGTGTACGGCATTGTCTACTAGGTACAAAAGGGAGTACAACACGAGGACATCATAGGGGGTCATGCATCTTAGTACTACTCTCGCCCAAGCATGCCTAACTTTGGAGTTTTGATGGGATCCGGTGCTTAAGTGCTGGTGTGATCGCACCCATATTTCATTCGCTGTCTGTCTCCCTCATGCATGTCACAACCAAAGACCCCATGCATCGGCCATGCATGGCGGCTTCGACCTTATCGTGCAAAACCTATCAAAACTTTCTCGGTCGATATCGGAATAGCTATTGCGAACCCAATCCACGAAGTACTCTCCGATCCCCACGAGGCTGACTATGCAACGGTCACAATAAATTTCGACCTCGAAAACCATCGTCTTGGGGACTACGACATCGTCGACTAGGCACAAAAGTGAGTGCAAACATGAGGACTTCCTAGGAGGTCACCCATCCTAGTAGTACTCTCGCCCAAGCAAGCTTAACTTTGGAGTTCTTATGGGATCCGATGCTTTTGTGCTAGTGTGATCGCACTCATATTTCGTTCATCGTCCGTCTCCTGCACCTCATCATGCAAAACCTATCGTAACATTCTTGGTCGATATCAAATAGCTATTGTGAGCCAATCCAAGAAGCACACTCTATCCCCATGAAGATAACTGCGAGGCGATCATGACAATTTTGGGCTTGAAAACCATCGGCCGCGGGGTCTATGACATCGTCGACTAGGCAAAAAGGGAGTACAACACGCGGACTTCACAGGGGTCACCACTCCTAGGTCTCCCTCATGCATGTCACAACCAAAGACCCCATGCATCGGCCATGCATGGCGGCTTCGACCTTATCGTGCAAAACCTATCAAAACTTTCTCGGTCGATATCGGAATAGCTATTGCGAACCCAATCCACGAAGTACTCTCCGATCCCCACGAGGCTGACTATGCAACGGTCACAATAAATTTCGACCTCGAAAACCATCGTCTTGGGGGACTACGACATCGTCGACTAGGCACAAAAGTGAGTGCAACATGAGGACTTCCTAGGAGGTCACCCATCCTAGTAGTACTCTCGCCCAAGCAAGCTTAACTTTGGAGTTCTTATGGGATCCGATGCTTTTGTGCTAGTGTGATCGCACTCATATTTCGTTCATCGTCCGTCTCCTGACCTCATCATGCAAAACCTATCGTAACATTCTTGGTCGATATCAGAATAGCTATTGTGAGCCCAATCCAAGAAGCACACTCTGATCCCCATGAGGCTAACTGCGCAGCGATCATGACAAATTTTGGGCTTGAAAACCATCGTCTCGGGGGTCTATGACATCGTCGACTAGGCACAAAAGTGAGTGCAACATGAGGACTTCCTAGGAGGTCACCCATCCTAGTAGTACTCTCGCCCAAGCATGCTTAACTTCGGAGTTCCGATGCGAACCAGTGCTTTAGTGCTGGTGTGATCGTATCCAAATTTCATTCGTCGTCCATCTCCCAAAGGCATGTCGCAATAGGAGACCCTGTGCATGGGCCACGCATGGTGGATTTGACCTCATCATGAAAAAACTATCGTAACTTTCTTGGTCGATATTGGAGTAGCTATTGCGATCCCAATCAACGAAGCACACACCAATCCCTAGGAGGTTGACTGCGCAGCGGTCACGATAAATTTTGGGTTTGAAAACCATCGTCTTGGGGGACTACGACATCGTCGACTAGGCACAAAAGGGAGTGCCACACGAGGACATCATAGGGGATACACATCCTAGTACTACTCTTGCCCAAGCATGCTTAACTTCGGAGTTCCGATGCGAACCAGTGCTTTAGTGCTGGTTTGATCGCACCCATATTTTGTTCGTCGTCCATCTCCCAAAGGCACGTCATGACAAGAGACCCCGTGCGTGGGCCATGCATGGTTGATTTGACCATGTTGTGCAAAAACTATCGTTACTTTCTCTATTGATATTGGAGTACCTATTGCAACCCCAATCCACGAAGCACACTCTAATCCCCGAGAGGTTGACTGCGCAGCAGTCATGACAAATTTCGGGCTCGAAAACCATCGTCTCGGGGGTCTATGACATCGTCGACTAGGCACAAAAGGGAGTGCCACACGAGGACATCATAGGGGATACACATCCTAGTACTACTCTTGCCCAAGCATGCTTAACTTTGGAGTTCCGATGGGATTCGGTGCTTTAGTGTTGGTGTGATCGCACCCATATTTTGTTCGTCGTCCATCTCCCAAAGGCACGTCATGACAAGAGACCCCGTGCGTGGGCCATGCATGGTTGATTTGACCATGTTGTGCAAAAACTATCGTTACTTCTCTATTGATATTGGAGTACCTATTGCAACCCCAATCCACAAAGCACACTCCAATCCCTGAGAGGTTGACTGTGCAACGGTCATGACAAATTTCGGGCTCGAAAACCATCGTCTCGGGTGTCTATGGCATCGTCGGCTATGCACAAAAGGGATTCAACACGAGGACTTCATAGGGGGTCACCCATCCTAGTACTACTCTTGCCCAAGTATGCTTAACTTTGGAGTTCCGATGGGATCCGATGCTTTAGTGCTGGTGTGATCGCACCCATATTTTGTTTGTCATCCATCTCCCAAAGGCACATCACAACAGGAGACCCCATGCATGGGCCACGCATGGCAAATTCGACTTCGTCATGCAAAAACTATTGTAACTTCTTTGTCGATATCGGAGTAGCTATTGCAACCCCAATCCACGAAGCACACTCCAATCCCAAGAGGTTAACAACGCAGCGGTCATGACAAATTTCGGGCCCAAAAACCATTGTCTCGGGGGTCTACGGCATTGTCAACAAGGCACAAAAGGGATTCAACACGAGGACTTCACAGGGGGTCACACATCCTAGTACTACTCTTGCCCAAGCATGCTTAACTTTGGAGTTCCGATGGGATCCGATGCTTTAGTGCTGGTGTGATCGTATCCAAATTTCGTTCGTCGTCCATCTCCCAAAGGCACATCACAACAGGAGACCCCATGCATGGGCCACGCATGGCAAATTCGACTTCGTCATGCAAAAACTATTGTAACTTCTTTGTCGATATCGGAGTAGCTATTGCAACCCCAATCCACGAAGCACACTCTAATCCCCGAGAGGTTGACTGCGCAGCAGTCATGACAAATTTCGGGCCAAAAACCATTGTCTCGGGGGTCTACGGCATTGTCAACAAGGCACAAAAGGGAGTGCAACACGAGGACTTCACAGGGGGTCACCCATCCTAGTAAAAGTCTTGCCCAAGCACACTTAAATTTAGAGTTCCGATGGGATTCGGTGCTTTAGTGTTGGTTTGATCGCACCTATATTTCGTTCGTCGTCCATCTCCCAAAGGCACATCATGAAAGGAGACCCCGTGCGTGGGCCATGCATGGCGGATTTGACCTCGTCATGCAAAAACTATTGTAACTTCTTTGTCGATATCGGAGTAGCTATTGCAACCCCAATCCACGAAGCACACTCTAATCCCCGAGAGGTTGACTGCGCAGCAGTCATGACAAATTTCGGGCCAAAAACCATTGTCTCGGGGGTCTACGGCATTGTCAACAAGGCACAAAAGGGTGTGCAACACGAGGACTTCACAGGGGGTCACACATCCTAGTACTACTCTTGCCCAAGTATGCTTAACTTCGGAGTTCTGATGGGATCCGATGCTTTAGTGCTGGTGTGATCACAACCATATTTCGCTCATCATCCATCTCCCAAAGGCACATCATGAAAGGAGACCCCGTGCGTGGGCCATGCATGGCGGATTCAACCTCATTATGCAAACCTATTGTAACTTTCTTTGTTGATATTAGAGTAGCTATTGTAACCCCATCCACGAAGCACACTCTAATCCCCGAGAGGTTGACTGCGCAGCAGTCATGACAAATTTTAGGCCCGAAAACCATCGTCTCAGGGGTCTACGACATTGTCGACTAGGCACAAAAGGGAGTGCAACTAAAGGACTTCACAGGGGGTCACACATCCTAGTACTACTCTTGCCCAAGCACACTTAAATTTAGAGTTCCGATGGGATTCGGTGCTTTAGTGTTGGTGTGATCGCACCCATATTTCGTTCATCGTCCGTCTCCCCAAGGCACGTTGCGATAGGAGACCCTATGCGTGGGTCATGCATGGTGGATTGACCTTGTCGTGCAAAAACTATCGTAACTTCTTAGTCAATCTCGGACTAGCTATTGCGACCCCCAATCCACGAAGCACACTCCGATCCCCGTGAGGTTGACTACATAGCAGTCATGACAGATTTGGACCCGAAGACCATCATCATGGGGGTCTACAGCATCATCGATAAGGCACAAAAGGGTGTGCAACACGAGGACTTTCACAGGGGGTCACCATCCTTGTACTACTTCACCCAAGCACGCTTAAATTCGGAGTTTCGATGGGATCCGGTGCTTTAGTGTTGGTTTGATCGCACCTATATTTCGTTCGTCGTCCATCTCCCAAAGGCACATCATGAAGGGAGACCCCGTGCGTGGGCCATGCATGGCGGATTTGACCTCGTCATGCAAAAACCATAGTAACTTTCTCTGTCAATATCGGAGTAGCTATTGCAACCCCAATCCATGAAGGACACTCCAATCCCTAGAGGTAGACTGTGCAGCGATCACGCCAAATTTGGACCCAAAACCATCGTCTCAAGGGTCTCCAGCATCATCTACTAGGCACAAAAGGGAGTGCAACACGAGGACATCACATAGGGTCATGCATCTTAGTACTACTGTCACCCAAGCATGCTTAACTTTGCGGTTCTAATGGGATCTGGTGCTTAAGTGCTGGTGTGATCACAACCATATTTCGCTCATCATCCATCTCCCTCATGCACGTCACGACCAGATACCTCGTGCATGGGCCATGCATAGCAGATTCGACCTCGTCGTGTAAAACCTATTATAACTTTCTCGGTCGATATCGGAATAGCTATTGTGAACCCAATCCACGTAGCACACTCCAATCCCTACTAGGCCGATTGCATAGTGGTCATGACAAATTTCGGGCCAAAAAACCATCGTCTCGAGGGTTTACGGCATCGTCGACTAGGCACAAAAGGGAGTGCAACATGAGGACTTCCCAGGAGGTCACCCATCCTAGTAGTACTCTTGCCCAAGTATGCTTAACTTCGGAGTTCTGATGGGATCCGATGCTTTAGTGCTGATGTGACCACACCCATATTTCTTTCGTCGTCCGTATCCCGACCTAGTCATGCAAAACATGTCGTAACTTTCTCATCGATATCGGAATAGCTATTGTGAACCTAATCCCAAAGCACACCTCGATCCCCATGAGGATGACCATGCAATGGTCACGACAAATTTCGGGTCGGAAAACCATCGCCTCGGGGGTCTACGACATCGTCGACTAGGCACAAAAGGGAGTGCAACACGAGGACTTCACAGGGGGGTCACCCATCCTAGTAAAAGTCTTGCCCAAGCACACTAAAATTTAGAGTTCCAATGGGATCTGGTGCTCTAGTGCTGGTGTGATCGCACCCATATTTCGTTTGTCGTCCATCTCCCAAAGACACGTCACAACAAGAGACCTAGTGCGTGGGCCACGCATAGCAATTCGACCTCGTTGTGCAAAAACTATCATAACTTTCTCGGTTAATCTCAGAATAGCTATTACGACCCCAATCCATGAAGCATACACTGATCCCTACGAGACTGACTACGTAGCAGTCACGACAAATTTTGGACCCGAAAACCATCGTCTCGGGGGGTCTACAGCATCGTCGACAAGGCACAAAGGGAGTGCCACATGAGGACTTCTAAGGGGGTCACCCATCCTAGTAAAAGTCTTGCCCAAGCACACTAAAATTTAGAGTTCCAATGGGATCTGGTGCTCTAGTGCTGGTGTGATCGCACCTATATTTTGTTCGTCGCCCGTCTGCCACAAGATCGTCACGACCGGAGACCCCATGCATGGGCCACGCATTGTGGATTCGACCTCGTCGTGCAAAAACTATCATAACTTTCTCAGTCGATCTCAGAATAGCTATTACGACCCCAATCCATGAAGCATACACTGATCCCTACGAGACTGACTACGTAGCAGTCACGACAAATTTTGGACCCGAAAACCATCGTCTCGGGGGTCTACAGCATCGTCGACAAGGCACAAAGGGAGTGCCACATGAGGACTTCTAAGGGGGTCACCCATCCTAGTACTACTCTCGCCCAAGCACACTTAACTTTAGAGTTCTGATGGGATCCGGTGCTTTGGTGCTGGTGTGATCGCACCTATATTTTGTTCGTCGCCCGTCTGCCACAAGATCGTCACGACCGGAGACCCCATGCATGGGCCACGCATTGTGGATTCGACCTCGTCGTGCAAAAACTATCATAACTTTCTCAGTCGATCTCAGAATAGCTATTGTGACACCAATCCATGAAGCACACTCTGATCCCCGCGAGGCTAACTATGTTGCGGTCACGACAAATTTTGGGCCCGAAAACCATCGTCTCGGGGGTCTACAGCATCGTCGACAAGGCACAAAAGGGAGTGCAAAACGAGGACTTCCAAGGGGGTCACCCATCCTAGTACTACTCTCGCCCAAGCACGCTTGACTTTGGAGTTCTGATGGGATCCGGTGCTTTGGTGCTGGTGTGATCGCACCCATATTTCGTTCGTCGTCTGTCTGCCACTGGCACATCGCTACTGGAGACCCCATGTATTGGCCACGCATGGCGAATTCAACCTTGTCGATCCTAGAATAGCTATTGCCACTCCAATCCACGAAGCACACTCTAATCCCCGCTAGGCTGATAGCGTAGCAGTCACGACAAATTTTGGGCCCGAAAACCATCGTCTCGGGGGTCTACAGCATCGTCGACAAGGCACAAAAGGGAGTGCAACACGAGGACTTCCAAGGGGGTCACCCATCCTAGTAGTACTCTCGTCCAAGCACGCTTGACTTTGGAGTTCTGATGGGATCCGGTGCTTTGGTGCTGGTGTGATCGCACCTATATTTTGTTCGTCGCCCGTCTGCCACAAGATCGTCACGACCGGAGACCCCATGTATTGGCCACGCATGGCGAATTCAACCTTGTCGATCCTAGAATAGCTATTGCCACTCCAATCCACGAAGCACACTCTAATCCCCGCTAGGCTGATAGCGTAGCAGTCACGACAAATTTTGGGCCCGAAAACCATCGTCTCGGGGGTCTACAGCATCGTCGACAAGGCACAAAAGGGAGTGCAACACGAGGACTTCCAAGGGGTTCACCCATCCTAGTACTAGTCTTGTCTAAGTATGCTTAACTTCAAAGTTCTGAGGGGATCCAGTGCTTTGGTGCTGGTGTGATCGCACCCATATTTCGTTCGTCGTCTGTCTGCCACTGGCACATCGCTACTGGAGACCCCATGTATTGGCCACGCATGGCGAATTCAACCTTGTCGATCCTAGAATAGCTATTGCCACTCCAATCCACGAAGCACACTCTAATCCCCGCTAGGCTGATAGCGTAGCAGTCACGACAAATTTTGGGCCCAAAAACCATCATCTCGGGGGTCTACAGCATCGTCGACAAGGCACAAAAGGGAGTGCAACACGAGGACTTCCAAGGGGGTCACCCATCCTAGTACTACTCTCGCCCAAGCACGCTTGACTTTGGAGTTCTGATGGGATCCGGTGCTTTGGTGCTGGTGTGATCGCACCTATATTTTGTTCGTCGCCCGTCTGCCACAAGATCGTCACGACCGGAGACCCCATGTATTGGCCACGCATGGCGAATTCAACCTTGTCGATCCTAGAATAGCTATTGCCACTCCAATCCACGAAGCACACTCTAATCCCCGCTAGGCTGATAGCGTAGCAGTCACGACAAATTTTGGGCCCAAAAACCATCATCTCGGGGGTCTACAGCATCGTCGACAAGGCACAAAAGGGAGTGCAACACGAGGACTTCCAAGGGGTTCACCCATCCTAGTAGTACTCTCGTCCAAGCACGCTTGACTTTGGAGTTCTGATGGGATCCGGTGCTTTGGTGCTGGTGTGATCGCACCCATATTCCGTTCATCGTCCGTCTGCCACAAGATCGTCACGACCGGAGACCCCATGCATGGGCCACGCATTGTGGATTCGACCTCGTCGTGCAAAAACTATCATAACTTTCTCGGTTGATCTTGGAATAGCTATTGCCACTCCAATCCACGAAGCACACTCTAATCCCCGCTAGGCTGATAGCGTAGCAGTCACGACAAATTTTGGGCCCGAAAACCATCGTCTTGGGGGTCTACGACATCATCGAAAAGGCACAAAAGGGAGTGCAACACGAGGACTTCCAAGGGGTTCACGACAAATTTTGGGCCCGAAAACCATCGTCTTGGGGGTCTACGACATCGTCGACTAGGCACAAAAGGGAGTGCAAAACGAGGACTTCCAAGGGGTTCACCCATCCTAGTAGTACTCTCGTCCAAGCACGCTTGACTTTGGAGTTCTGATGGGATCCGGTGCTTTGGTGCTGGTGTGATCGCACCTATATTTTGTTCGTCGCCCGTCTGCCACAAGATCGTCACGACCGGAGACCCCATGCATGGGCCACGCATTGTGGATTCGACCTCGTCGTGCAAAAACTATCATAACTTTCTCAGTCGATCTCAGAATAGCTATTGTGACACCAATCCATGAAGCACACTCTGATCCCCGCGAGGCTAACTATGTTGCGGTCACGACAAATTTTGGGCCCAAAAACCATCATCTCGGGGGTCTATGGCATCATCGACTAGGCACAAAAGGGAGTGCAAAACGAGGACTTCCAAGGGGTTCACCCATCCTAGTACTACTCTCGCCCAAGCACGCTTGACTTTGGAGTTCTGATGGGATCCGGTGCTTTGGTGCTGGTGTGATCGCACCTATATTTTGTTCGTCGCCCGTCTGCCACAAGATCGTCACGACCGGAGACCCCATGTATTGGCCACGCATGGCGAATTCAACCTTGTCGATCCTAGAATAGCTATTGCAACACCAATCCACCAAGCACACTTTGATCCCCGTGAGGCTGATGGCATAGCGGTCACAACAAATTTTGGGCCCGAAAACCATCGTCTCGGGTGTCTACGACATTGTCGACTAGGCACAAAAGGGAGTGCAACACGAGGACTTCCAAGGGGGTCACCCATCCTAGTACTACCCACGCCCAAGCACACTTAACTTCAAAGTTTTGATGGGATCCAGTGCTTTGGAGCTGGCGTGATCACACCCATATTTCGTTCGTCGTCTGGTTGCCACAGCCACGTCGCTACCAAAGACCCTGTGCATATGCCATGCATGGTGGATTCGACCTTGTCGTTGAAAAACTATCGTAACTTTCTCGGTCGATCTCGAAATAGCTATTGTGACACCAATCCACGTAGCACACTCCGATCCCCGCGAGGCTTACTACGTTACGATCACAACGAATTTTGGGCCCGAAAACCATCGTCTTGGGGGTCTACGACATCATCGAAAAGGCACAAAAGGGAGTGCAAAACGAGGACTTCCAAGGGGGTCACCCATCCTAGTACTACCCACGCCCAAGCACACTTAACGTTAAAGTTCTGATGGGATCCGGTGCTTTGGTGCTGGTGTGATCGCACCCATATTTCGTTCGTCGTCTGGTTGCCACAGCCACGTCGCTACCAAAGACCCTGTGCATATGCCATGCATGGTGGATTCGACCTTGTCATTGAAAAACTATCGTAACTTTCTCGGTCGATCTCGAAATAGCTATTGTGACACCAATCCACGTAGCACACTCCGATCCCCGCGAGGCTTACTACGTTACGATCACAACGAATTTTGGGCCCGAAAACCATCGTCTTGGGGGTCTACGACATCATCGAAAAGGCACAAAAGGAGTGCAACACGAGGACTTCCAAGGTGGTCATCCATCCTAGTACTACTCTCGCCCAAGCACGCTTGACTTTGGAGTTCTGATGGGATCCGGTGCTTTGGTGTTGGTGTGATTGCACCCATATTCCGTTCATCGTCCGTCTGCCACATTCACGTCACTACCGGAGACCCTATGCATGCAAAAAGTATAATAACTTTCTCGATCGAACTTGGAATAGCAATTGTGACTCCAATCCACAAAGCACACTTCAATCCCTATGAGACTGACTGTGTAGCGTTCATGACAAATTTTGGGCCCGAAAACCATCGTCTTGGGGGTCTACGACATCATCGAAAAGGCACAAAAGGGAGTGCAACACGAGGACTTCCAAGGGGGTCACCCATCCTTGTACTACCCTCACCCAAGCACACTTCAATCCCTATGAGACTGACTGTGTAGCGTTCATGACAAATTTTGGGCCCGAAAACCATCGTCTTGGGGGTCTACGACATCATCGAAAAGGCACAAAAGGGAGTGCAAAACGAGGACTTCCAAGGTGGTCATCCATCCTAGTACTACCCACGCCCAAGCACACTTAACTTCAAAGTTTTGATGGGATCCAGTGCTTTGGTGCTGGTGTGATCGCACCCATATTTCGTTCGTCGTCTGGTTGCCACAGCCACGTCGCTACCAAAGACCCTGTGCATATGCCATGCATGGTGGATTCGACCTTGTCGTTGAAAAACTATCGTAACTTTCTCGGTCGATCTCGAAATAGCTATTGTGACACCAATCCATGTAGCACACTCCGATCCCCGCGAGGCTTACTACGTTACGATCACAACGAATTTTGGGCCCGAAAACCATCATCTCGGGTGTTTATGGCATCATCGACTAGGCACAAAAGGGAGTGCAACACGAGGACTTCCAAGGGGGTCACCCATCCTAGTACTACCCACGCCCAAGCACACTTAACGTTAAAGTTCTGATGGGATCCGGTGCTTTGCTGCTAGTGTGATCGCACCTATATTTCGTTCGTCGTCTGTCTGCCACTGGCACATCGCTACTGGAGACCCCATGTGTGGGCCACTCATGGCGGATTTGACCTCATCGTGCAAAAACTATCATAACTTTCTCGGTTGATCTTGGAATAGCTATTGCCACTCCAATCCACGAAGCACACTCTAATCCCCGCTAGGCTGATAGCGTAGCAGTCACGATAAATTTCGGGCTCGAAAACCATTGTCTCGGGTGTCCACAGCATCATCGACTAGCACAAAAGGGAGTGCAACACGAGGACTTCCAAGGTGGTCATCCATCCTAGTACTACTCTCGCCCAAGCACGCTTGACTTTGGAGTTCTGATGGGATCCGGTGCTTTGGTGTTGGTGTGATTGCACCCATATTCCGTTCATCGTCCGTCTGCCACATTCACGTCACTACCGGAGACCCTATGCATGCAAAAAGTATAATAACTTTCTCGATCGAACTTGGAATAGCAATTGTGACTCCAATCCACAAAGCACACTTCAATCCCTATGAGACTGACTGTGTAGCGTTCATGACAAATTTTGGGCCCGAAAACCATCGTCTTGGGGGTCTACGACATCATCGAAAAGGCACAAAAGGGAGTGCAACACGAGGACTTCCAAGGGGGTCACCCATCCTTGTACTACCCTCACCCAAGCACACTTAACTTCAAAGTTTTGATGGGATCCAGTGCTTTGGTGCTGGTGTGATCGCACCCATATTTCGTTCGTCGTCTGGTTGCCACAGCCACGTCGCTACCAAAGACCCTGTGCATATGCCATGCATGGTGGATTCGACCTTGTCGTTGAAAAACTATCGTAACTTTCTCGGTCGATCTCGAAATAGCTATTGTGACACCAATCCACGTAGCACACTCCGATCCCCGCGAGGCTTACTACGTTACGATCACAACGAATTTTGGGCCCGAAAACCATCATCTCGGGTGTCTATGGCATCATCGACTAGGCACAAAAGGGAGTGCAACACGAGGACTTCCAAGGGGGTCACCCATCCTAGTACTACCCACGCCCAAGCACACTTAACGTTAAAGTTCTGATGGGATCTGGTGCTTTGGTGCTAGTGTGATCGCACCTATATTTCGTTCGTCGTCTGGTTGCCACAGCCACGTCGCTACCAAAGACCCTGTGCATATGCCATGCATGGTGGATTCGACCTTGTCGTTGAAAAACTATCGTAACTTTCTCGGTCGATCTCGAAATAGCTATTGTGACACCAATCCACGTAGCACACTCCGATCCCTGCGAGGCTTACGATGTTGCGATCATGACAAATTTTGGGCCCGAAAACTATTGTCTTGGGGGTTTATGGCATCATCGACTAGGCACAAAAGGGAGTGCAACACGAGGACTTCCAAGGGGGTCACCATCCTAGTACTACTCTCGCCCAAGCACACTTAACTTTAGAGTTTGATGGATCCGGTGCATTGGTGCTGGTGTGATCGCACCCATATTTCGTTCGTCATCCGTCTGCCACAGGCACGTCATTACGGAGACCCATGCATGGGCCACGCATTGTGGATTCGACCTCGTCGTGCAAAAACTATCATAACTTTCTCAGTCGATCTCAGAATAGCTATTGTGACACCAATCCATGAAGCACACTCTGATCCCCGCGAGGCTAACTATGTTGCGGTCACGACAAATTTTGGGCCCAAAAACCATCATCTCGGGGGTCTATGGCATCATCGACTAGGCACAAAAGGGAGTGCAAAACGAGGACTTCCAAGGGGTTCACCCATCCTAGTAGTACTCTCGTCCAAGCACGCTTGACTTTGAAGTTCTGATGGGATCCGGTGCTTTGGTGCTGGTGTGATCGCACCTATATTTTGTTCGTCGCCCGTCTGCCACAAGATCGTCACGACCGGAGACCCCATGTATTGGCCACGCATGGCGAATTCAACCTTGTCGATCCTAGAATAGCTATTGCAACACCAATCCACCAAGCACACTTTGATCCCCGTGAGGCTGATGGCATAGCGGTCACAACAAATTTTGGGCCCGAAAACCATCGTCTCGGGTGTCTACGACATTGTCGACTAGGCACAAAAGGGAGTGCAACAAGAGGACTTCCACGGGGGTCACCCATCCTAGTACTAGTCTTGTCTAAGTATGCTTAACTTCAAAGTTCTGAGGGGATCCAGTGCTTTAGTGCTGGTGTGATCGCACCCATATTTCGTTCGTCGTCTGTCTGCCACTGGCACATCGCTACTGGAGACCCCATGTGTGGGCCACTCATGGCGGATTTGACCTCATCGTGCAAAAACTATCATAACTTTCTCGGTTGATCTTGGAATAGCTATTGCCACTCCAATCCACGAAGCACACTCTAATCCCCGCTAGGCTGATAGCGTAGCAGTCACGATAAATTTCGGGCTCGAAAACCATTGTCTCGGGTGTCCACAGCATCATCGACTAGGCACAAAAGGGAGTGCAACACGAGGACTTCCAAGGTGGTCATCCATCCTAGTACTACTCTCGCCCAAGCACGCTTGACTTTGGAGTTCTGATGGGATCCGGTGCTTTGGTGTTGGTGTGATTGCACCCATATTCCGTTCATCGTCCGTCTGCCACATTCACGTCACTACCGGAGACCCTATGCATGCAAAAAGTATAATAACTTTCTCGATCGAACTTGGAATAGCAATTGTGACTCCAATCCACAAAGCACACTTCAATCCCTATGAGACTGACTGTGTAGCGTTCATGACAAATTTCGGGCCCGAAAACCATCGTCTTGGGGGTCTACGACATCATCGAAAAGGCACAAAAGGGAGTGCAACACGAGGACTTCCAAGGGGGTCACCCATCCTTGTACTACCCTCACCCAAGCACACTTAACTTCAAGTTTTGATGGGATCCAGTGCTTTGGTGCTGGTGTGATCGCACCCATATTTTGTTCGTCGTCTGGTTGCCACAGCCACGTCGCTACCAAAGACCCTGTGCATATGCCATGCATGGTGGATTCGACCTTGTCGTTGAAAAACTATCGTAACTTTCTCGGTCGATCTCGAAATAGCTATTGTGACACCAATCCATGTAGCACACTCCGATCCCCGCGAGGCTTACTACGTTACGATCACAACGAATTTTGGGCCCGAAAACCATCATCTCGGGTGTTTATGGCATCATCGACTAGGCACAAAAGGGAGTGCAACACGAGGACTTCCAAGGGGGTCACCCATCCTAGTACTACCCACGCCCAAGCACACTTAACGTTAAAGTTCTGATGGGATCCGGTGCTTTGCTGCTAGTGTGATCGCACCTATATTTCGTTCGTCGTCTGGTTGCCACAGCCACGTCGCTACCAAAGATCCTGTGCATAGGCCATGCATGGTGGATTCGACCTTGTCATTGAAAAACTATCGTAACTTTCTAGGTCGATCTCGAAATAGCTATTGTGACACCAATCCACGTAGCACACTCCGATCCCTGCGAGGCTTACGATGTTGCGATCATGACAAATTTTGGGCCCGAAAACTATTGTCTTGGGGGTTTATGGCATTATCGACTAGGCACAAAAGGGAGTGCAACACGAGGACTTCCAAGGGGGTCACCATCCTAGTACTACCCACGCCCAAGCACACTTAACTTCAAAGTTTTGATGGGATCCAGTGCTTTGGAGCTGGCGTGATCACACCCATATTTCGTTCGTCAGCCGGCTACCACAAGAAAATCACGATCGGAGACCCCGTGCGTCGGCCACGCATGGCGGATTCAACCTCGTCATGGAAAAACAATCGTAACTTTACCGATCGATCTCAGAATAGCTATTGTGACACCAATCCACAAAGCACACTCCAATCCCTGCGTGACTGATTGTGTAGTAGTCACGACAAATTTTGGACCCCAAAACCATCATCTCGGGGGTCTACGACATCATCAACAAGGCACAAAAGGGAGTGCAACACGAGGACTTCCAAGGGGGTCACCCATCATAGTACTACTCTCGCCTAAGCACAATTAACTTCAGAGTTCTAATGGGATTCGGTGCTTTGGTGCTAGTGTGATCACACCTATATTTCGTTCGTCGTCCATATACCACAGGCATTTCACTACTGGAGACCCCATGCGTGGGCCACACATGGCGGATTTAACCTCGTCATGCAAAAACGCTCGTAACTTTCTCGGTCAATCTAGAAATAGCTATTGCGACACTAATCCCCGAAGCACACTCCGATCCTCGCGAGGTTGACAGTGTTGCAGTCATGACAAATTTTGGGCCCGAAAACCATCATCTTGAGGGTCTATGGAATCATCGACTAGGCATAAAAGGGAGTGCAACATGAGGACTTCCAAGGGGGTCACCCATCCTAGTACTATTCTCGCCCAAGCACGCTTGACCACGGAGTTCTGATGGGATCTGGTGCTTTGGTGCTGGTGTGATCGCACCTATATTTCATTCGTCGTCTGTCTACCATAGGCACGTCGCTATCGGAGACCCCATGCATCGGCAACGCATGGCAGATTCGACCTCGTCGTGCTAAAACTCTCATAACTTTCTCGGTCAATCTCAGAATAGCTATTGTGAAACTAATCCACGAAGCACACTCTAATCCCCACGAGGCTGATTGTGTTGTGGTCACGACAAATTTTGGGCCCGAAAACCATCATCTCAGGGGTCTATGGCATCATCGACTAGGTACAAAAGGGAGTGCAACACGAGGACTTCCATCGGGGTCACCCATCCTTGTACTACTCTCGCCCAAGCACGCTTGACTTTGGAGTTCTTATGGGATCTGGTGCTTTGGTGCTAGTGTGATCGCACCTATATTTTGTTCCTCGCCCGTCTATCACAGGCACGTCGCAACCGAAGACCCCATGCGTCGGCCACGCTTGGCGGATTCAACCTCGCTGATCTTAGAATAGCTATTGTGACACCAATCCACCAAGCACACTTCGATCCCCGTGAGGCTGACTGTGTAGTGGTCACAATAAATTTCGGGCCCGAAAACCATCATCTTGGGCATCTACAACATCGTCGACTAGACACAAAAGGGAGTGCAACAGGAGGACTTCCACAGGGGTCACTGTAATATCCGTCACTTTTGAACGTTATTGATTTATTTGTAAATCGGAGGACATATATATAAATATAGAAATTTCAAGGACTAAATTGTTAAGTTACAAAAAAAAAAAAAAAATTTCGGTTTTATCCCACCGCTTCCCACGCTCTTTGTTTCCCATGAAACAGAGAGGAGAGGTGTGGGGCAACGGGGAGAAGGGAAGAAGAGGAGAAGAAGAAGAAGAAGGGGGAGAAGAGAAGAAGAGAAGAAGAAGAAGAAGAAGAAAAGGAGGAGAAGAAGAAGAGGAGTAGGGAAGAAGAAGAAAAGAAGAAGAAGAAGAAGAGGAGAAGAAGAGACGAAGAAGAGGAGGGAGGAGGTGGCTGCGGCACCTCTGTTTTCCCATAGGGGGAAACAGAGGAGAGGAGGCGCTGTTCGTCGGGGAGGAGAAAGGAAGAAGAGGAGAAGAAGAAGAAGAGAAGAGAGAGAAGAGCGGGAAAAGGGAGGGGAGCGAGAGGTAGCTGCAGCAGCTAGGGCTGCAGCACCTCTGTTTCCTGTAGGAGGAAATAGAGGAGTGCATGTGTGGGGCGTCGGGGAGGAGAAGGGAATAAGTGGAGAAGAAGAAGAAGAAGAAGAAGAAAAGAGGAGGCTATGGCTGCGGCGGTGGCTGCTACAGCTAGAAGAGAAGAAGGAGAGGAAGAAGTACAAGGGAGGAAGAAGAGGCTGCGGCTGCGGCGGTGGCAGCTGTAGTTGGAAGAGAAGAAAGAGAAATGGGAGAAGAGGTTGCGGCACCTCTGTTTCCTGCAAGAGGAAATAGAGGAGAAGAGGGGCAGTGAATTGGGGAATAGCAGGGGAGGAAGATGGCTGTAGAGGCTATGGCCGTGGTGGCTGCGGCCATTGCTGCAATTGCGACGGCGGCAGTTGCAGCTAGGAAAGAAGAGAAGGAAAGGAAGAAGAAAAGGGAGAAGAGAGGCAAGAAGAGGCTGTGGCTGCTGCAGTGGCAGTTGCAGCTAAAAGAGAAGAAAGAGAGAAAAGAAGAGGAAGAGGGGATGATGGTTGCGGCTACAACTGCGGCAGCGGCAATGGCTGCGGCAGCTGCAACAGCAGTGGTGGCTGCAGCAGCTACTTTTGGGAAAGAGAAAGAAAGGAAAGGGGAAAAAGGGCTGCAGTCGTGATTGCGGCTGCGGCGGCGACGGTGGCTGTATATGCAGCAGCTGTGTTTGCGAAAGAAGAGGAGGAAGAAGGTAGTACGGTGGAAGGGGCTGTGACTGTGGTAGCGGCTATGGCGGTGGCTGCAGCAGTTGCGTTTGGGAAAGAAAAAAAAAAAAAGAATGTGAGTAAGGGAGAGCAGATGACTGTGCCCCTATGTTCGGCAAGATCTGTAATTGCGGAGAAAGAAAGAAGACGAATGCAGAAAATGAAGCAGGGAGAGGAGACAGAGGAAAAGTAGAAAAAGGATTCAGGCGTACACCTTTGGATCTTTGGATCAAAATCTGCGAAAGGCAAGTGTTCCGATCCTTCCTATTGCAAGCTTTCAAATCTTTCCTATTTCAAGTGTCCTGATCTTTTCTTACTGTAATTTTATCTCTGCATTTGTCTTGAATATGAAAACTTTGAATTGTTCTAGCCTTGCATTTGATATGTCTCCTGTTTAGATGTAACGATTTGAATATGTGAAACGTCCAAGATTCTAACCTTTTTACCTTGTTATAGTTATAACTTTTTGCATTGACCTCTGATTTAGACAAAACTTATTTGATCTGAATATAGACTCATAAAACTTTTTTTTGATAGCTTATTTTATGAATTCAGAGTAAGTTTTGTTAGGATCAAGAGCACTAAGAGGGGGGGGGTGAATTAGTGCAGCGGAAAACTTTCGACGATTTAAAACGACGTTCGTATGATAAGAACGATTTCAGTATGAAAGTCGAATCAAAAATTGCTTTAACTTAAGATTAAGTAAAGTGCAGTTAAAGTAAAGCTATGGAAGTAGTTGCAGTTAAGATAGAGAACAGAATGTAAATGCAAATCAAGATTTCAAGTGGTTCGGTCAATCTTGACCTACAACCACTTTTGGCTTCCTCGTCCGATAAGGTCACCGACGTCCACTAGAGGCCTTCCTTCAATAGGCGAAGGCCAACCACCCTTTTACAGTTTCACTCCTTTTGACGGGCTTAGGAGACAACCCTTACAAATTTTTCACTCCTCTCTTGAATGATCAAAACTTCGAAGAAAAGAGGGAGAAGAACTTCTAGCCTTTTACAACACTTTTAAGCTCTCAAAATCTCAGAATAAATGCTAAGTTTCGGTGCACTTTCATGCATAAAAGGGTGGGGTTTATATAGGCCCCAAACTGATTTGAATTTGGAGCTCAAAAATGTCAATTCCCATGTTTTCGGGGTCCTGGCGGTACTACCGCCTGACAGAGCTCGGAGACCGAGCTCGGGCGGTACCACCGCCTGACAGGGGCGGTGCTACTGCCCAGTCTCACTCGGAGACTGAGCCTAGGCGGTGCCACCGCCTGACAGGGGCGGTGCTACCGCCCACCCAGTCTCACTCGGAGATTGAACCCAGGCGGTGCCACCGCCTGACAGGGGCGGTGCTACCGCCCAGTCTCACTCGGAGACTGAGCCTAGGCGGTGCCACCGCTGCTGGCGGTGCCACCGCCGGCCAGGGAATCTGGGTCCGAATGGGCTGATCCATTCGGCCCAATTTGGGTCTGTTAAGGGCCCAATTGCCCCAAGATTAAGTTAATGGGATCACCTCCCATTTCTAACTTAATCATCATGCTAACTACAATATTTTTCAAGACATTTACTGCAACTTGCTCCGGTGCGTCAATCGCTTCTTCCGTCAAGCTTCCGGCGAACTTCCGACGATCATCCGACGAACCCTCGGCGATGCTCCGGCGGACTTCCGGCAAACTCCTGGACTTACGATGATCCACTTGGCGAGTTCCGATGAGCTTCTTTGGCAAGCTCCTAGACTTCTCGGATTTGTTCCCGCAGAACCTCCGATGACCGTCCGGACTTCCGTCGAACTCTCAAACCCCCAACGTGATCATAGTCTTGACTTCGGCGCAACTCCTGCTGTATGTCTTACTTTCATCGTAGTTAATCCTGCACACTTATCTTAACATATGGATTAGATAACAAATGACAATTGACTTCAACATCAAAATCCGAGATTCAACAATCTCCCCCTTTTTGATGATGACAATCAATTGATAACGGAGTTAACTTTAACTCCCCCTATCTATATGCCATACTCAAGATAAATCATTCTTGAATTCAAAGCCTTTGAATTCAAGAGACATATTGATAAGTTAAGATTGTTTAACCTTATCAATACTTTCATCATGATTCCTATCATGATGTATCTCTCTGAAAATGATGTCAAGGCTTGACATCCTTTTTTAAGTTTTACATTTCAAATGTGAATGATAGTAATGGTAGCAATTCATCATATGGTAAGATATCAACATGTGAAATTATGATGCAAGTTCTTGATATCTTAACATAATGCAAATATTTCAAGTGTTTAGCAATCATAGCATTTCTATCATCAATTTACCATATATTTCGATGTAAGCTTTTTTAACATAATTCAAATTCAAATATGGCACTCATAGCATCAATTCATATATTTCTCCCCCTTTGTCATCAACAAAAAGGAGAACGATATAAGCAAATTTTAAACACAAGTGAGTGATAGGTAATTTTTCAACAATGAGTGATAGGATACCAATTATATAAACATCTCAAGGAAAGATTAAATCACGCTTCATTTTTACAAGGATCAAGATATGTATGTGAATCAATATCCTTGCAAGTAAAAAATCTTCCTTTTTTTTTTCAAGATATGTATGTGAAAATGTTTTTTCACATTATAAGCCTATGAAAGATGCATTTGCTAATTGATTCCACATGTCAAAAATCAATGAATCAAACTCGATATAACATATGCTTATGAGAGCTACATTAAGTTCGAAAGAGAATAATGTATCAAGAAAATCCGAAAATAAAATTTAACACTTTCATGCATTCGGACAAGGTTTTGCTATAGATTTTCCAATACAATCATGAAGATAAAACATGCTCATTATCATGGAAATTTTTATATCCAAAATACATAATTTCCAACATATTACTAAGGCATGTAATCATGTAAAATCATCATAGCAATTGAGTGATTTGATTATTGAATCAAGAAAGTCCGAAAAATAGATTTAATGAGTTCAAGTATTCGGACACATTAACATTCCTAATTCTCTTCTAATGAAATTAAATTGTTCTTCACTTAAAGGCTTTGTAAAAATATCAGCTAGTTGATGTTTAGTATCAATGAACTCTATAACTATATCATGATTAGTGACATGATCTCGTATAAAGTGATGTCTAATATCAATATGTTTTGTTCTTGAGTGTTGAATGGGATTCTTTGTTAAACATATAGTACTTGTGTTATCACATTTAATGGGAATATTTTTAAGATGAACTTTATAATCTTCTAAGGTGTTTTTCATCCACACAACTTGTGCACAACATGCACTAGCTGATATATACTCAACTTCGGTTGTTGATAGTGCAACCGAGTTTTGTTTCTTAAATGACCAGGAAACAAGAGCATGTCCCAAAAATTGACATGTTCCTAATGTGCTTTTTCTATCTAATCTACATCCAGCAAAATCTGCATCAGCATAAGTAATTAACTCAAACTTCTCGATTTTTGGATACCATAATCCTAGATTTGTGGTACCTTTAAGATATCTAAATATTCTTTTAACCGCTTTGAGATGAGATATCTTAGGGTTCGATTGAAACCTAGCACAAAGTCCTACACTGAACATGATATCTGGTCTAGTTATAGTGAGGTAAAGTAAACTTCCTATCATACCCCTATAAGTTTTTTGATCGAAGCTTTCTCCACTTTCATCAACTTCTAACTTAGTGGATGTGCTCATAGGAGTGTTAATAGCTTTTGAGCTTTCCATATTAAATCTCCTTAGCAAGTCTAAAGCATATTTAGTTTGACCAATAAAGATGTCATTTCTTAGTTGCTTAATTTGTAAGCCTAAGAAAAAGGTTAATTCTCCCATCAAACTCATTTCAAATTCTAGACTCATGGTTTTAGCAAATGATTCACAAAGAGATTCGTTTGTAGAACCAAAGATAATATCATCAACATAAATCTGAACAATGAGAAAATTATTTTCAAAATTCTTGATAAACAATGTAGTATCAACCTTGCCTTTTGTAAAATTATTTTTAATAAGAAAAGAACTAAGTCTCTCATACCAAGCCCTTGGGGCTTGTTTTAAACCATAGAGAGCTTTAGTTAATTTAAACACATGATTAGTGAGGGTATTATTTTCAAATCCGGGAGGTTGTTCAACATAAAATTCTTCGGAAATAAAGTCATTAAGACAAGCGCTTTTAACATCCATTTGAAATAACTTAAAATTATTATTACTAGCATAGGCAAGGAGCATCCTTATGGCTTCTAATCTAGCCACAGGAGCGAAGGTTTCTTCGTAATCAATACCTTCTTCTTGGTTTAAACCTTTGGCTACTAATCTAGCCTTGTTTCTAACCATGATACCATATTCATCTTGCTTGTTTCTAAAAAC
Source organism: Musa balbisiana (assembly GCA_004837865.1). Lineage (NCBI taxonomy): Eukaryota > Viridiplantae > Streptophyta > Magnoliopsida > Zingiberales > Musaceae > Musa > Musa balbisiana. The sequence continues at coordinate 20,291,057 of CM017195.1, read as the reverse complement.
CCATTTAGTACCAATAACTAAATGGTCATTTGGCCTAGGAACAAGCTTCCACACCTCATTTCTCTCAAATTGATTTAACTCATCTTGCATTGCGATAATCCATGAATCATCTTTCATGGCTTCGTCAATACATTTAGGTTCAATTTGGGAGAGAAAAGCGGCGTTGGCACAAAATTCTTTAAGAGAAGAACGTGTTTGAACCCCCTTAGATGTGTCTCCTAGAATTAGCTTCTTAGGATGAGCATCTACATATTTCCAATCCTTGGGTAAGGATGTTTCGGAAGTGGATGCATCCAAGTTGCTAGTTGGAGAAGGGGTTTCATTTAGATTCAAAGAATCAAAATTAACATCATCAACAAAATCATTTTTCTTGATTTCGGAAATCTCATTGAAAACAACATGAATGGATTCTTCTATAATTAAAGTTCTTTTATTGAATATATGAAAAGCTTTTGAAACCGAAGAATAACCAAGGAAAATTCCTTTATCGGATTTAGCATCAAATTTTCCTAAGGCATCTTTCTCATTCAAGATAAAACACTTGCACCCAAAAACTTTAAAATATGAAACATTGGGTTTTTTATTGTTCCACAACTCATAGGGAGTTTTGGTGAGTAAGGGTCTTACTAGAACTCTATTCAAATATAGCATGCAGTGTTTACGGCTTCGGCCCAAAATATTTGGGTAGACTATGTTCATTCAACATGGTTCTTGCCATTTCTTATAAATTTCTATTTTTTCTTTCTACTACTCCATTTTGTTGAGGATTTCTTGGAGTAGAGAAGTTATGATTATATCCATTAAATTCACAAAATTCTTGAAAATCACGGTTTTGAAATTCACCACCATGATCACTTCTAATTAACGCAATCATAGAACCCTTTTCATTTTGGACAAGTTTGCAAAACTTGGTAAAATATCTAAAGCATTCATTTTTGTGTTTTAAGAAATAAGTCTATGTGTATCTACTATAGTCATCTACAATGACAAAGGCGTATTTGCTACCTCCTAGACTTGATGTAGAGATAGGTCCAAACAAGTCCATATTGATCAATTGTAAGGGCCTAGAGGTGCTTATTTGATTCTTAGATTTGAAACTATCCTTAATTTGTTTTCCTAATTGACAAGCATCACACACATTATCTTTGATGAACTTGATATGAGGAATTCCTCTTACAAGTTCTTTGGATGATATTTGAGTAATTAGTTTCATACTAGCATGACCTAATCTCCTATGCCAAAGCCAAGCATCCTCATTCAAAACCGAGAAACACTTTTCATTGCAAAGATCATTGATGTCAATGGTGTATACGTTATTTTGTTTTAATGCAATTATAGATGTGTTTTTGTGTAGTTTTTCAACGATGCAAGCATTAGATTCGAATTTGACAATATATCCTTTATCACACAATTGACTAATGCTCAAGAGGTTATGTTTTAAACCATCAACTAACAAAACATCTTCAATAAAGAAGTTGGATTTGTTACCTATGGTTCCTTTGCTAATGATTTTACCCTTGTTGTTGTCTCTGAAGGTGACATAGCCTTCGTCTATGCTAGTGAGTTTAGAGAATTGAGATGGATCTCCGGTCATATGCCTTGAGCATCCACTATCAAGGTACCATCTCTTGCTCCTAGCTTGTGATGATGTATGTTTCTACAAGAAAGGATGATTTTTAGGTACCCATTTACTTTTGGGTGCCTCAAACACTGATCTAAATTGTTTATCATATTGCATAGAGTTTATCGTGGTTCCTTTAGGAACCCAAATCAATTTGTTTAGACTAACTTTCTTGAATGGACAATGATAAGTTATATGTCCATGTTTGCAACAAAAGTTGCATTTGCTTTGATGCCGAACATATAAGATAGGGCCTTTAATGAAGGTAGTTGGATTTTGGTGAGGACTTCTCACAAATCCGATTCCACTTCTTTTAAGAACATGACCCTTATTTGTAAGGATCATATTCAAAGACTTGCTACCAACCTCGAATTTCTTCAAGGTGTCCTTAAGTAGCAAGTTCTCCTTTTGGAGAGTTTCTAGATCATGACAATTTTTACATGGAGCTAAACTATCATGATATTCAATTTCTAATTTGTCGAAATTACAAGTAAGACTATCATGCTCCTTTTTTAGCAATTTATATTTTCTACTAATAGTTTTGCATTTATCAAATAAGTCATGAAAGGCATTTAGTAATTCATCAAATGATAAATCTGCATTAATTAAATTTGTTACCTCATCTCCGATGGCCATTAGGGCGTAATGAGCAACTTGCTCGGTGTTGGACTCCTCTTCTTCGGACGCGCTTGAGTCATCCCACGTTGCTTTGAGCGCCTTCTTCTTTGGTGTTCTCTTCTTAGCTTGGGGACAATCACTTTTGTAGTGTCCCGGCTTCTTGCATTCATAGCAAATAACTTGGTCCTTTTTGGGTTCAAATTTATTTTTTGAGTCATTTTTAAACTTGTTTCTTTTAATGAATTTTTTGAATTTCCTTGTTAGAAGTGCCAAGTCATCGTCACAGTCTTCATCACTTGAGTTTTCTCTCAAGTGGTCTTCGAAAGTTCTAAGTGCCATATCCTTCCTGTTCTTTGGAAGGATCTCTTCTTGCTCTTCATGAGCTTGGCAAGTCATTTCGTAGATCATTAATGACCCGATTAATTCTTCAAGAGGGAAGTTGTTTAGATCTTTAGCCTCTTGAATAGCAGTGACTTTAGGGTCCCAACTCTTAGGAAGGGATCTTAGAATCTTATTTACGAGCTCAAAATCCGAAAAACTTTTGCCGAGTCCTTTTAGACCATTGACGACATCCGTGAAACGGGTGTACATATCGCCATAGTCTTGCTCGGTTTCATTCGGAAAAGTTCAAAAGAATGTATCAAAAGATAGATTTTTGACTCTTTCACTCTACTTGTGCCTTCGTGAGTCACTTCGAGTGTATGCCAAATATCAAATGCGGTTTCACAAAATAAGGCATTCATAGCCTTTGCATTAAGAGCGAAAGTCTTCTTCTCCAATTCATTCCAATCGATCATTGGAAGAGAAGATTTCAAAAATCCATTTTCGATAAGATTCCAAAGTTCAAAATCCATTGAAATAAGAAAGATCCTCATTCGAGTCTTCCAATAGGTGTAGTCTGTCCCATTGAACATGGGTGGACGTGTAATAGAGTGGCCCTATTGATTTCCGACGTATGCCATCTCTCTTGGGTTTTAATCCGATTGAGAGTTAACCCCGCTCTGATACCAATTTTTAGGATCAAGAGCACTAAGAGGGGGGGGGTTGAATTAGTGCAGCGGAAACTTTCGACGATTTAAAACGACGTTCGTATGATAAGAACGATTTCAGTATGAAAGTCAAATCGAAAATTGCTTTAACTTAAGATCAAGTAAAGTGCAGTTAAAGTAAAGCTATGGAAGTAGTTGCAGTTAAGTAGAGAAGCAGAATGTAATACAATCGAGATCTAGAGTGGTTCGGTCATCTTGACCTACATCCACTTTTCACTTCCTCGTCCGATGAGGTCACCGACGTCCACTAGAGGCCTTCCTTCAATATGCGAAGGCCACCACCCTTTTACAGTTTCACTCCTTTTGACGGGCTTAGGAGACAACCCTTACAAATTTTTCCTCCTCTCTTGAATGATCAAAACTTCGAAGAAAGAGGGAGAAGAACTTCTAGCCTTTTACAACACTTTTAAGCTCTCAAAATCTCAGAATAAATGCTAAGTTTTCGGTGCCTTTCATGCATAAAAGGGTGGGGTTTATATAGGCCCCAAACTGATTTGAATTTGGAGCTCAAAAATGTCAATTCCCATGTGTCCGGCGGTGCCACCGCCTGACAGGGGCGGTGCTACCGCCCAGTCTCACTCGGAGACTGAGCCCAGGCGGTGCCACCGCCTGACAGGGGCGGTGCTACCGCCCAGTCTCACTCGGAGACTGAGCCCAGGCGGTGCCACCGCCTGACAGGGGCGGTGCTACCGCCCAGTCTCACTCGGAGACTGAGCCCAGGCGGTGCCACCGCCTGACAGGGGCGGTGCTACCGCCCAGTCTCACTCGGAGACTGAGCCCAGGCGGTGCCACCGCCTGACAGGGGCGGTGCTACCGCCCAGTCTCACTCGGAGACTGAGCCCAGGCGGTGCCACCGCCTGACAGGGGCGGTGCTACCGCCCAGTCTCACTCGGAGACTGAGCCCAGGCGGTGCCACCGCCTGACAGGGGCGGTGCTACCGCCCAGTCTCACTCGGAGACTGAGCCCAGGCGGTGCCACCGCCTGACAGGGGCGGTGCTACCGCCCAGTCTCACTCGGAGACTGAGCCCAGGCGGTGCCACCGCCTGACAGGGGCGGTGCTACCGCCCAGTCTCACTCGGAGACTGAGCCCAGGCGGTGCCACCGCCTGACAGGGGCGGTGCTACCGCCCAGTCTCACTCGGAGACTGAGCCCAGGCGGTGCCACCGCCTGACAGGGGCGGTGCTACCGCCCAGTCTCACTCGGAGACTGAGCCCAGGCGGTGCCACCGCCTGACAGGGGCGGTGCTACCGCCCAGTCTCACTCGGAGACTGAGCCCAGGCGGTGCCACCGCCTGACAGGGGCGGTGCTACCGCCCAGTCTCACTCGGAGACTGAGCCCAGGCGGTGCCACCGCCTGACAGGGGCGGTGCTACCGCCCAGTCTCACTCGGAGACTGAGCCCAGGCGGTGCCACCGCCTGACAGGGGCGGTGCTACCGCCCAGTCTCACTCGGAGACTGAGCCCAGGCGGTGCCACCGCCTGACAGGGGCGGTGCTACCGCCCAGTCTCACTCGGAGACTGAGCCCAGGCGGTGCCACCGCCTGACAGGGGTGGTGCTACCGCCCAATCTCACTCGGAGACTGAGCCCAGGCGGTGCCACCGCCTGACAGGGGCGGTGCTACCGCCCACCCATTCTCACTCGGAGACTGAGCCCAGGCGTGCCACCGCCTGACAGGGGCGGTGCTACCGCCCAGTCTCACTCGGAGACTGAGCCTAGCGGTGCCACCGCCCAGCCTCACTCTGAGACTCGCTGCTGGGTGGTGCCACCGCCGACCCAGGCGGTGCCACCGCCAGCCAGGGAATCTGGGTCCGAATGGGCTGATCCATTCAGCCCAATTTGGGTCTGTTAAGGGCCCAATTGCCCCAAGATTAAGTTAATGGGATCACCTCCCATTTCTAACTTAATCATCATGCTAACTACAATATTTTTCAAGACATTTACTGCAACTTGCTCCGGTACGTCAATCGCTTCTTCCGTCGAGCTTCCGGCGAACTTCCGACGATCATCCGACGAACCCTCGGCGATTGCTCCAGCGGACTTCCGGCAACTCCTGGACTTGCGATGATCCACTTGGCGAGTTCCGATGAGCTTCTTTGGCAAGCTCCTGGACTTCTCGAATTTGTTCCCGCAGAACCTCCGATGACCGTCCGGACTTCCGTCGAACTCGCGAACCCCCAACGTGATCATAGTCTTGACTTCGGCGCAACTCCTACTGCATGTCTTACTTTCATCATAGTTAATCCCTACACACTTATCTTAACATATGGATTAGATAACAAATGACATTGACTTCATCATCAAAATTCGAGATTCAACAAGTTTGTCTGCCTAGTTATTTATTAAATCCGACCCTATGTATTCTGCAAAACAGCGATTTTATTTTTGACCTTTGGTTATTAAATTAATTGTAACTCTTTGTTGGAAACTTTGATTTATACGAAACTTGTTGTTTTGAAACTATATTTGAAATATCTTTCCAATGATATATTTTCTGAGTAAATTGGAGCACGATTGATGTTTGAATCATTTGTTTAATGTGCCTCTCGAATTTTGTCAGAAATCGAGCTTTGGTCGATTTCGCATATCTAGTTTCATTCCTTTGGAAATTGATTTCATTTAGCTTTTTGTTCCATTGAGCTTTATATTACTACTTTGAATTCTTATATTCTCCTGTCCTTAAATTATTTGCAATCTGGAAACTATTGTGTAAAGTTTATATTGTATTGTATTGACTTGTATAGACACATGTATATCCCATTGTTTCGTAATTGCTTTCGATATGTGCCTATTCCAATTTTATTTTCTTAGACATTGAATCCATCTAACCTTATTATTTCAATTGAGCTATATGTGATTGCTTGGAATCCTTGTATGCTCTTGCTTTCATTTCCTTTCAAATCTAAATACATTTGTGAAAGATTATGCTTGCATCGTATTGACTCGTAAAGGCACATGTACATTTTGTTGTTCCACGTGTGCTTCTGACATATGCTATTTATTGTTCATACTATCCTTTTATACTCTAGTGTTTGGTGGGATATTGTAAACCTTGCAAGAAATGGTAAAGGGAGTTATGCATAGAGCTTATGATGCTCTGCCGATGTGACATCCCTCATTTTTAAATTTTCGTATAAATTTATAGTTGTAGTGTAAGAATCCATTTTAATTTGATAAAAGAGCCAAAGTATAAATCGGAGAACTTATTTATAAAATTTGGGGATCTGTTGAAAAAAAAAAAAGAGGACTTATATGTAAACCCTAAGGACCTAATCGTAAATATAATAATGCAAGGACTAAATTGTAAAATACATAAAATTACAAATCCACCGTTTAAGCCTCTCTGCCTTCGTTCTCAAGGAAACAGAGAAGACAGCTACGTTGAAGAACAGGGAAAGAAAGAAAGAAGAAGAGAAAAAAAAAAGAGGAGAAGAAGAAGAAAACAAAATTGGGGCTTTGAGGTTTCTTGCTCAAATCTTCTCATTTAGGGTCAAAATTCTCAAAGGCAAGTGTTCTAACCCCATCCTACAGAAATATTAGTCTCTATACTCATATTAATTCTGAATAATCTGAACAATTTCGGCTTAGAACCTGATATTTCTCTTGTTAGACCCCGAAACTATGGACCTGAAATTTTTCGGTAAACTGACCCTTATAGATTCCTTCAGCCATACGTTTAGTGTCAAACATGGATTTAAGCAGAATCTTTTTCATTTGAAATTAGACTCATCTTTGGACACTAAAATACCTATAAGTCCCTGTTGGGAATTCTGATTCATACCAAACAAACTTCATTTGAAACTAGACTTCTATATCTTTCTTTTGACACTGATTTTGAAAATTTTGGACACCGAATACTTACCCAAAATTCTGTGACAAATGAGCCTATGGATGCTGCAAAACAGGGATCGAAATTTCTGACCTTTGGACACTAAAATACCTATAAGTCCCTGTTGGGAATTCTGATTCATACCAAACAAACTTCATTTGAAACTAGACTTCTATATCTTTCTTTTGACACTGATTTTGAAAATTTTGGACACCGAATACTTACCCAAAATTCTGTGACAAATGAGCCTATGGATGCTGCAAAACAGGGATCGAAATTTCTGACCTTTGGACACTAAAATACCTATAAGTCCCTGTTGGGAATTCTGATTCATACCAAACAAACTTCATTTGAAACTAGACTTCTATATCTTTCTTTTGACACTGATTTTGAAAATTTTGGACACCGAATACTTACCCAAAATTCTGTGACAAATGAGCCTATGGATGCTGCAAAACAGGGATCGAAATTTCCTGACCTTTGGACACTAAAATACCTATAGTCCCTGTTGGGAATTCTGATTCATACCAAACAAACTTCATTTGAAACTAGACTTCTATATCTTTCTTTCGATTTATAGATTGAAAATTTTGGAATTCAAATGCCTATCCTATTATCTATTGAAGCCGACTCTATGTTTTCTGCCAAACAGTGAATTTGTTTTGACCTGTGGTTACTAAATCAATGGTAACTCCTTGAGGGAAACCTTGTTTCATACAAAACTTTTTCATTAGAAAATAGATTGATATATCATTAAACAGTAAAATTTTGAGGGTATTGGAGCATAATCGATATTTAAAGTATTTGTTCAATGTGCCTCTTAAAACTTTGTTAGAAATCAAGTTTGGATTTGATCACTCATTTTCTGTTTCATTCATTTGGAATGGATTTGCATTCAGTTGCCTTCACTCAATTAAGTTTTAAATTAATGTTGGAATTATGGTTTGTGCTTGCCTATAAGTATTTACATTCTTGAATCATATCATGTAACGTTTATGCTATAACATATTGACTCATATAGGCACATGTATATTCCCTTGTTCCGCATTTGCTTTCGGTATGTGCCTAATCCAGTTTTATCCCTTTGGATATTGAATTCATCTAACCTTCTTATTTGAATTGACCTAAATATGATTGCTTGGGATCCTGGATTGATTGTGCTGAAATTTCAATATTATCGATATTTTTGAGGGGCGTGACAGAGGTGGTATCAGAGCATGATTTGAGAATCACTAAGGATTTTTTTTTATATACTAGATGGAAAAAGAAATGGAGGTTATTGACTTTCATTTAGAGATTGATCAAAAAATTTCTTTGATGTTTTAGGAAGCAAGGATGACGAGATCATCTGGTTCTCCTGTTGCATCTACTGCTGATCAATTGAGTGGTATCATGCGGACTTTAGAGACTATGGCACAAGTGATGCAACAACAACAACAACATGTCCAGCAAGGAAGAAATGATGGAACAGGGACATCAAACCAGACGGGGTTGGGAATTGAACAGTTTAAGAAGCTTAGTCCTCCCAGTTTTAGTGGTGAGTCTGATCCAATGGCGGCAGAACGATGGATGATGCAGATAGAGAAAATATTTGACGTCTTAAATTACCCTGATGATCAGAAAGTTTCTCTTGCCACCTTTATGCTGCAAGGAGAGGCTGAACATTGGTGGAGAATGATTAAGAGGATTTTGAAGTCAAACATGAGCCAATAACTTGGAAGGTATTCAAAGAAAAGTTTAATGATAAATATTTTCCAGACTGTATAAGAGATCAAAAAGAATTGGAGTTCTTGAATCTTATTCAGGGAAATATGTCGGTTACAAGGTATGAATCTAAATTCACTGAGCTCTCTAGGTTTGCTACACATATGACTGATGATGAATCTTGAAAAGCAAAAAGGTTTGAAAGGGGATTACGACCAGCAATAAGAAGTCGAATGTCTGCTTTAAAACTACAAACATATGCGGATACTGTAGAAAGAGCTTTAAAAATTGAGATAGACATGGAGGAAATTCAAGAAATCATGGCAAGAACAAAAAGGACAGATTTACTAGTAAGGCAAGAGGGAAAATGAATATGAAGCTAGTAACAAGAGGGTCAAGACATCTAGATTTGAGAAAGGGAAACCACTGCGGAGGACTCAATCATGTGCAAAATGTGGATTAAATCATGAAACAAGTCAGTGTTTTCGGGTGACTGGAGCCTGTTTTGCTTGTGGAAAGCTGGATCATCAAATAAAAGATTGCCCTCTGAGGAAGAAGAAAGAGCCACTGCCTCCAAAATCAACAGCCCATGCTAGAGTATATGCTATTACTGAACAAGATTCTAATGCTTCTAAATCAGTGGTTGAAGGTATTCTTCATGTTTCTAAAAGAAATGCAAAAGTTTTGTTTGATCCCGGCTCCAACTTATCTTTTGTTTCACAATACTTTGCTTGTCACTTGGATATTGTACCTAGACCCTTGGATTATATGATATATGTAACAACTGCTGTTGGGGATTCTTTAGCAACAAACTTGGTTTACCCATCTTGTTTGATCTCTATTGGAGAACATGAACTCCTTATATAGTGTGTGTAAAGGAGGGTTGTTTTTGTTATATAGTGTGTGTAAAGGAGGGTTGTTTTTGTTATATAGTGTGTGTAAAGGAGGGTTGTTTTTGTTATATAGTGTGTGTAAAGGAGGGTTGTTTTTGTTATATAGTGTGTGTAAAGGAGGGTTGTTTTTGTTATATAGTGTGTGTAAAGGAGGGTTGTTTTTGTTATATAGTGTGTGTAAAGGAGGGTTGTTTTTGTTATATAGTGTGTGTAAAGGAGGGTTGTTTTTGTTATATAGTGTGTGTAAAGGAGGGTTGTTTTTGTTATATAGTGTGTGTAAAGGAGGGTTGTTTTTGTTATATAGTGTGTGTAAAGGAGGGTTGTTTTTGTTATATAGTGTGTGTAAAGGAGGGTTGTTTTTGTTATATAGTGTGTGTAAAGGAGGGTTGTTTTTGTTATATAGTGTGTGTAAAGGAGGGTTGTTTTTGTTATATAGTGTGTGTAAAGGAGGGTTGTTTTTGTTATATAGTGTGTGTAAAGGAGGGTTGTTTTTGTTATATAGTGTGTGTAAAGGAGGGTTGTTTTTGTTATATAGTGTGTGTAAAGGAGGGTTGTTTTTGTTATATAGTGTGTGTAAAGGAGGGTTGTTTTTGTTATATAGTGTGTGTAAAGGAGGGTTGTTTTTGTTATATAGTGTGTGTAAAGGAGGGTTGTTTTTGTTATATAGTGTGTGTAAAGGAGGGTTGTTTTTGTTATATAGTGTGTGTAAAGGAGGGTTGTTTTTGTTATATAGTGTGTGTAAAGGAGGGTTGTTTTTGTTATATAGTGTGTGTAAAGGAGGGTTGTTTTTGTTATATAGTGTGTGTAAAGGAGGGTTGTTTTTGTTATATAGTGTGTGTAAAGGAGGGTTGTTTTTGTTATATAGTGTGTGTAAAGGAGGGTTGTTTTTGTTATATAGTGTGTGTAAAGGAGGGTTGTTTTTGTTATATAGTGTGTGTAAAGGAGGGTTGTTTTTGTTATATAGTGTGTGTAAAGGAGGGTTGTTTTTGTTATATAGTGTGTGTAAAGGAGGGTTGTTTTTGTTATATAGTGTGTGTAAAGGAGGGTTGTTTTTGTTATATAGTGTGTGTAAAGGAGGGTTGTTTTTGTTATATAGTGTGTGTAAAGGAGGGTTGTTTTTGTTATATAGTGTGTGTAAAGGAGGGTTGTTTTTGTTATATAGTGTGTGTAAAGGAGCATCCTAATCAGGAAACTCAACTAGATGAAATTTCAGTGGTCAAAGAGTTCCCTGATGTATTCCCAGATGACTTGCCTGGTTTACCTCTAGATAGAGAGGGTGAATTTGCTATTGATCTGGTCCCCAGTACAACCCCAATATCTAAGCCTCCTTACAGAATGGCACCACTCGAGCTAGAGGAATTAAAGAAGCAACTACAAGAATTATTAGATAAGGGTTTCATACGACCCAGCGTTTCACCGTGGGGTGCTCCAGTACTAGAGTGAAGAAAGAGGATGGAACATTGAGGCTTTGTATTGATTATAGACAGTTGAATCAGGTGACCATCAAAAACAAGTATCCCATACCCAGAATTGATGATTTGTTTGATCAATTGCAGGGTGCACAAGTATTCTCTAAGATTGACCTGAGGTCAGGTATTATCATTGAAGATCAAGGAGGAGGATATTCCAAAAATAGCTTTTAGAACCCGATATGGTCACTATGAATTTTGGTGATGCCTTTTGGTTTGACTAATGCCCCTGCAGCTTTTATGGAACTAATGAATAGGATATTCCAACCCCTCTTGGATGACTGTGTAATTGTATTCATTGATGACATATTGGTGTATTCAAGGAGTAATCAGGAGCATGAGGAGCACTTGAAGAAATGTATGGTCCATACTCAGAGAAAAGAAGTTGTATGCAAAATTCAGCAAATGTGAATTTGGTTGAATGAAGTTGCTTTCTTAGGCCATGTGATTTCAGGGAAGGGCATATCTGTTGATCCAAAGAAAGTAGAAGCTGTGGTTAAATGGGAAGTACCACAAATGTAACAGAAGTTAGAAGCTTCTTGGGCATGGCAGGTTATTACAGGAGATTTGTGGAGGGATTTTCACGAATCGCTCAACCTCTTACCAAACTCACTAAAAAGAATGTGAAATTTGTATGGGATAAAGATTGTGAGCAAAGTTTCAAGACTTAAAAAGAAGATTGACTAGTGCCCCTATTCTCACTATTCCAAGTGTGGTGAGGGATTTGTAGTTTATACTGATGCTTCAAGAAGGGTTTGGGATGTGTTATGATGCAGGAAGGGAGAGTGATTGCTTATGCATCTAGACAACTAAAGGTTATGAACTAAATTAATCCAACTCATGATTTGGAATTGGCAGCAATTATTTTTGCCCTAAAGATTTGGAGACATTATTGTATGGGCGGCAATTTGAAATCTTTACTGACCACAAGAGTTTAAAATATATTTTCACTCAGAAAAGTTAAACATGAGGCAGCGAAGATGGATAGAACTTCTAAAGGATTATGATTGTGCCATCCGTTATCACCCGGGCAAAGCCAATGTTATGGGCTGATGCACGCAGTAGAAAATCTACAAAATTTTATGGCTAGTCTGGTCGTGAAGCAATGGAAGTTATTAAAAGAAAATTTGATTTGAAATGCTATGAGGAAAGGAGCAAGACTCAATGATAATTAATGGCCTCCATTGAAGTGCTAATCTTGATTTTTCTCAACAAATTAAGGAAGGACAATTACGAGATCCACAGTTAATCTACTTGAGGAATGAAGTAGAAAAGGAACTGAAGCCAAAATTTCAAGTTTCAAAAGATGGCCTATTGAGATTTGGGGATAGAATATGTGTACCAAATGGACCAGACATCAAGGACCAATCCTAAAGGAAAGTCATACTTCAAAGTACACCATGCATCCTGGGAGCACTAAGATGTATAGAGATCTCCGAAGTCATTATTGGTGGGAAGGCATGAAGAGGAAATTGCAATGTATGTTTCAAAATGTTTGACTTGTCAGCAAATCAAAGGAGAACACCAAAAACCTGGAGGGTTGTTGCAACCTTAGATATTCCTGAATGGAAATGGGAATGTGTTACCATGGATTTTGTTTCAGGACTACCGAGAACCTCTAGAAACATGATGCTATTTGGGTTATCATTGATAGGCTAACAAAATCTGCACATTTCCTACCGTATTAATATGACTTATTCGCTAGACAGACTTGCAGATTTATATGTCAGTGAAATAGTAAGACTTCATGGTATTCCAAAAGAGATCATCTCTGATAGAGACTCCAGATTTCTCTCTAGATTCTGGAGAAGATTACAGGAATCTATGGGCACTAAAGTCAAGTTTAGCACTGCATACCATCCTCAGACTGATGGTCAGTCAGAAAGAACAATTCAAACACTTGAGGATTTACTTAGAGCCTATGTTATGGATTGGAAAGGTGAATGGGATAAAGATATTTCACTTATTGAGTTCACTTATAATAATAGTTATCATTCAAGTATTCAAATGGCTCCTTATGAAACTTTATATGGGCGAAAATGCATAACCCCTATATGTTGGGAGGAAGTTGGTGATAGAAAGTTGTTAGCACCAGACAAGGTACAAGAAACTACCGAGAAAATTCAAGTTATAAAGAAAAGGTTGAAGACTGCTCAGAGTCGTCAGAAAAGTTATGCTGATAATAGAAGATGAGATATAAAGTTTGAAATCGGAGATTTTGTGTTCTTAAAGGTCTCCCCTTCCAAAGGCATTGTAAGATTTGGGAAGAAAGGAAAGTTAAGCCCAAGATTTATTGGACCTTTTGAGGTCCTTGAGGGTTGGTTCTGTCGCGTACAGGATTGCCTTGCCACCATCGTTGTGTCATATCCATAATATATTTCATGTTTCGATGATTAGAAAGTATATACCTGATCCTTCTCATATCATTAAGTATGAGTTGATGGAGATCGATAAAGATTTATCTTATGTGGAAGAGCCCACCCAGATTATTGATAGAAGGAGAAGATCCTAAGAAATCGGATTATTCCTCTAGTTTAAAGTAATTTGGAGACATCATTCTGGAGAGGAGACAACCTGGGAGCTAGAGGAGGAAATGAGAAAGGCTTATCCTCATCTTTTCATCGATAGAGGTATGATAAATTTAGAGGACTAAATTTTTTTTTAAGGGGGGAGACTGTGACAATCCCTCATTGTTAAATTTTCGTATAAATTTATAGTTGTAGTGTAAGAATCTATTTTAATTTGATAAAAGAGCCAAAGTATAAATCGGAGAACTTATTTATAAAATTTGGGGATCTGTTGAAAAAAAAAAAGAGGACTTATATGTAAACCCTAAGGACCTAATCGTAAATATAATAATGCAAGGACTAAATTGTAAAATACACAAAATTACAAATCCCACCGTTTAAGCCTCTCTGCCTTCGTTCTCAAGGAAACAGAGAAGGCAGCTACGTTGAAGAACAGGGAAAGAAAGAAAGAAGAAGAGAAAAAAAAAAGAGGAGAAGAAGAAGAAAACAAATTGGGGCTTTGAGGTTTCTTGCTCAAATCTTCTCATTTAGGGTCAAAATTCTCAAAGGCAAGTATTCTAACCCCATCCTACAGAAATATTAGTCTCTAGTACTCATATTAATTCTGAATAATCTGAACAATTTCGGCTTAGAACTGATATTTCTCTTGTTAGACCCCGAAACTATAGACCTGAAATTTTTCGGTAAACTGACCCTTATAGATTGCTTCAGCCATACGTTTTAGTGTCAAACATGGATTTAAGCAGAATCTTTTTCATTTGAAATTAGACTCATATATCTTTCTTTTGACACTGATTTTGAAAATTTTGGACACCGAATACTTACCCAAAATTCTGTGACAAATGAGCCTATGGATGCTGCAAAACAGGGATCGAAATTTCTGTCCTTTGGACACTAAAATACCTATAAGTCCCTGTTGGGAATTCTGATTCGTACCAAACAAACTTCATTTGAAACTAGACTTCTATATCTTTCTTCGATTTATAGATTGAAAATTTTGGAATTCAAATGCCTATCCTATTATCTATTGAAGCCGACTCTATGTTTTCTGCCAAACAGTGAATTTTGTTTTGACCTGTGGTTACTAAATCAATGGTAACTCCTTGAGGGAAACCTTGTTTCATACAAAACTTATTTCATTAGAAAATAGATTGATATATCATTAAACAGTAAAATTTTGAGGGTATTGGAGCATAATCGATAATTTAAAGTATTTGTTCAATGTGCCTCTTAAACTTTGTTAGAAATCAAGTTTGGATTTGATCACTCATTTTCTGTTTTCATTCATTTGGAATGGATTTGCATTCAGTTGCCTTCACTCAATTAAGTTTTAAATAATGTTGGAATTATGGTTTGTGCTTGCCTATAAGTATTTACATTCTTGAATCATATCATGTAACATTTATGCTATAACATAGTGACTCATATAGGCACATGTATATTCCCTTGTTCCGCATTTGCTTTCGGTATGGTGCCTAATCCAGTTTTATCCCTTTGGATATTGAATTCATCTAACCTTCTTATTTGAATTGACCTAAATATGATTGCTTGGGATCCTGGATTGATTGTGCTGAAATTTCAATATTATCGATATTTTTGAGGGGCGTGACAGCCGACCCCTTATGATTTCACTCAGACGTGGGTGGATGGAGCTCCCAAACGTGGGAGAGCTCCCAAACGTGGGAGATTTATGTTTGATGGTCATTCAAAAATGGATGTACCATATTATGTTATGGTTCCACTTCACCTTCTGTATGTTCGATATGATATCCAAAGCTTTGGTTAATATTTCTGTATGTGCTTTGGATAAAAATGATATGAATGCAATGGTCAAATTCGACGTTTGAGCTTCTATTTCGTATTTGTTTTTGATACGTTCCGAAATAGTTCATATGTCGTTGTTATGCTTTGAAATATTTCATATACCATTGACATGTTCCAAAATGTTTCATTTGTTATTGATATGCTTTGAAACATTTCATACGCCATTGGTATACTTCGAATTACTCTGGACAGTCTGGCTATTGTTATGCTCCTGAAAGTGTTCCATATGCCATTGATTGCCCAGAATATTTCATACGCTATTGATATGCTCCAATTACTCTGTACTCCATTTGTTATGACCAAATGTTTTTGAATAATAATGATATTTACGATTCTGTATCGAATAATATGGTGTCCCTGAGAGTTCTTGTATTCTGCCTTGGCATTATGATACCTTATTTATTTGAAAACTGTCACTTTTCATTCTAGATATATTTTGTCACTTGCTGAGCTGTTTTTAGCTCACTTCGTTGTTATATAAATCTTTCAGGTCAGGCTTGTCCCTCTTTGAGAATTTGAATTGGGCTGAGATAGTGGAGAGCTATTCAGAATTATGGGCAAATCATATTGGTGGATGTATTATGGTCATTATTGTATAAGTGCATTTTGTGGTGTAATGAAATGTTGTCGAATGATCTGAATTGATACATTGTGGTAAAGTGTTAAAAGATACTGCTTATTTGGAATTTCGTAATGTTGAGTTTAGTTTACAATGATATGAATTAGTGGTAAATGGTTAAAACCTCTGACTTGTATAATTATTTAGCTTGTGGAAATTATAAGTATTTTAATATTTTGCTGATTGGGTTGTAGGTTTCATAACTGTGAATATCGGTGATGTGATATGATATAAAATACACGGTTTAATATGGAATTTGATTGAATGTTTTTCTGTATCTAATAATATGGTTCCCTGAGAGTTCTTGTATTCTGCCTTGCATTATGATACCTTATTTATTTGAAACTGTCACTTTTCATTCTAGATATATTTTGTCACTTGCTGAGCTGTTTTTAGCTCACTTCGTTGTTATATAAATCTTTCAGGTCAGCTTGTCCCTCTTTGAGATATTTGAATTGGGCTGAGATAGTGGAGAGCTATTCAGAATTATGGGCAAATCATATTGGTGGATGTATTATGGTCATTATTGTATAAGTGCATTTTGTGTGTAATGAAATGTTGTCGATGAATCTGAATTGATACATTGTGTAAAAGTGTTAAAAGATCTCTTATTTGGAATTTCGTAATGTTGAGTTTAGTTTACAATGATATGAATTAGTGGTAAATGGTTAAAACTCTGATTTTATAAATTATTTAGCTTGTGGAAATTATAAGTATTGTTAATATTTTGCTAAGTTGGTTTAGGTTTCATAAATGTGAATTATCGAGTGATGTGATATATGATTATAAATTACACAGGTTTTATATATGTGAATTTGATTGAATGTTTTTCAGTGTCCACAAATGTTAGTTTGGATCCTGGATTATTTTGTGATAGAAAAATGGATTATGCGAATGGAAAAGATATTTGGTGTACGAAATTGTTCCGATAATCAAAAGATTTTTTTTGCCACCTTATATTAGAAGTAGTGGCTGATCATTAATGGGAACAATGAAAAGAATTTTTGAAAATCAATGGCAAGAATGACAAGGCTAAGTTTACCAATAAAAATATAATTGAAAATGAATCAGAAAGTGATAACAAGAATGTTAAGACATTTGGATTTGAAAAGGGAAGTCATCACAAAAGGCTCAATCATGTGTGAATTACAAGTTAAATTATGAAACAAGTTTGTGTTTGTTGGTGACTAGAGTCTATTTTGCTTGTGAAAAGTTGGATCATAAAATAAAAGACTACCCTTTGAACAAGAAGAAAGAGTCACTGCCTCCTAACTCATCAGCCCATGTCAGAGTGTATGCTATCACTGTATATGAATCTAAAACTTCTGAATTAGTGGTAAATGGTTAAAACTCTGATTTTATAAATTATTTAGCTTGTGGAAATTATAAGTATTGTTAATATTTTGCTAAGTTGGTTTAGGTTTCATAAATGTGAATTATCGAGTGATGTGATATATGATTATAAATTACACAGGTTTTATATATGTGAATTTGATTGAATGTTTTTCAGTGTCCACAAATGTTAGTTTGGATCCTGGATTATTTTGTGATAGAAAATTTTAATATTATCGATATTTTTGAGGGGCGTGACAGAGGTGGTATCAGAGCATGGTTTGAGGATCACTAAAATATTTGATATGTTGACTTGCAAAATATATTGAGGTCTAGTGAACTATAATGATCAGTGGAAATTTTCTTTGATGTATTTTAGGAATTTAGGATGACGAGGACATTTGGTCCTCCTACTTCATTTTCTTCTAATTAATTAAGGGGGATGAAAGGATTGATCAAGGATATTAAATCAGAGTGGCGCAGCGGAAGCGTAATGAACCTAATCTATTAGTGATAGAAAAATGGATTATGCGAATGGAAAAGATATTTGGTGTACGAAATTGTTCCGATAATCAAAAGATTTTTTTTGCCACCTTATATTAGAAGTAGTGGCTGATCATTAATGGGAACAATGAAAAGAATTTTTGAAAATCAATGGCAAGAATGACAAGGCTAAGTTTACCAATAAAAATATAATTGAAAATGAATCAGAAAGTGATAACAAGAATGTTAAGACATTTGGATTTGAAAAGGGAAGTCATCACAAAAGGCTCAATCATGTGTGAATTACAAGTTAAATTATGAAACAAGTTTGTGTTTGTTGGTGACTAGAGTCTATTTTGCTTGTGAAAAGTTGGATCATAAAATAAAAGACTACCCTTTGAACAAGAAGAAAGAGTCACTGCCTCCTAACTCATCAGCCCATGTCAGAGTGTATGCTATCACTGTATATGAATCTAAAACTTCTGAATTAGTGGTCGAAGGTATTATTCACGTTTATGAAAGAATGCAAATATTTGTTTGACCATGGGTCTCATCTACGATTTGATTCGTAATATTTGCTTATCACTTGGGTATTCAACCTAGACCACTGCATTATGTGCTATATGTAAATACGATCATTGGAGATTCTTTGATAACGAACTTGAATATGGTCCTCTTGTCTGATTTTCATTGGAGAACTTGAAATTTTTACTGATTTAGTTCTACTGAGATTTAGAGTTTTGATATGTTTACTAAAATATTTGATATGTTGACTAAAATATTTGATATGTTGACTAAAATATTTGATATGTTGACTAAAATATTTGATATGTTGACTAAAATATTTGATATGTTGACTAAAATATTTGATATGTTGACTAAAATATTTGATATGTTGACTTGCAAATATATTGAGGTCTAGTGAACTATAATGATCAGTGGAAATTTTCTTTGATGTATTTTAGGAATTTAGGATGACGAGGACATTTGGTCCTCCTACTTCATTTTCTTCTAATTAATTAAGGGGGATGAAGGATTGATCAAGGATATTAAATCAGAGTGGCGCAGCGGAAGCGTAATGAACCTAATCTATTAGTGATAGAAAAATGGATTATGCGAATGGAAAAGATATTTGGTGTACGAAATTGTTCCGATAATCAAAAGATTTTTTTTGCCACCTTATATTAGAAGTAGTGGCTGATCATTAATGGGAACAATGAAAAGAATTTTTGAAAATCAATGGCAAGAATGACAAGGCTAAGTTTTTACCATAAAATATAATTGAAAATGAATCAGAAAGTGATAACAAGAATGTTAAGACATTTGGATTTGAAAAGGGAAGTCATCACAAAAGGCTCAATCATTGTGTGATTACAAGTTAAATTATGAAACAAGTTTGTGTTTGTTGGTGACTAGAGTCTATTTTGCTTGTGAAAAGTTGGATCATAAATAAAAGACTACCCTTGAACAAGAAGAAAGAGTCACTGCCTCCTAACTCATCAGCCCATGTCAGAGTGTATGCTATCACTGTATATGAATCTAAAACTTCTGAATAGTGGTCGAAGGTATTATTCACGTTTATGAAGAATGCAATAGTTGTTTGACCATGGGTCTCATCTCCGACTTTGATTCGTAATATTTTGCTTATCACTGGGTATTCAACCTAGACCACTGCATTATGTGCTATATGTAATACGATCATTGGAGATTCTTTGATAACGAACTGAATATGGTCAGCTTGTCTGATTTTCATTGGAGAACTTGAAATTTTTACTGATTTAGTTTCTCCTAGAGATTTAGAGTTTTGATATTATACTTTGTATGGATTGGCTATATTTATATCATACCAGTATAGATTATTATATAACAAATGATCACTTTTTTGCATATTAGATCAGCCCATCTTTTATTTTGAGAGTATTGGACATGATTTACCTCCTTGCCTAATGTATCCTGGATGACTTGCCCGGATTACCTCCAGACATGACTTTGCTTTCGATTTGACTCCTTGGGACAATCCCAATATCTAAGCCTCTCTATAGAATGACATCATCTGAGTAAGTAGAATTGAAAAAGCAACTACAAGGATATTAAATAAGGATTTTATTTGGCCTAATATTTTATCATGGGATGCTCCGGTGTAGTTAAGATGGATGGAACATTGAGGCTTTACATTAACTGTAGACAATTGAATCAGGTGACCATAAAAAAAAAAAAATGAGTATCCTCTAAGTGATGACTTGTTTAATCAATTGAACAGTGCATAAGTACTTTCCAAGATTGATCGGAGATCGGGTTACCATTTATTGAAGATCAAGGAGGATGATATTTTTAATCACTCTTGGATGAGGGTGTAATTGAATTGTATTCTATTGATGAAACTATTTGGGGAATGAAGAAGGAAATGAATAAAACGTATCATTATTTTTTCATCGATTGAGATATAACCAATTTAGAGGACTAAATTTTCTTTTAAGGAGAGGAGAGTGTAATATCCCTCACTTTTGAAAGTTATTGATTTATTTGTAAATTAGAGGACATATATGTAAATATAGAAATTTCAAGGACTAAATTGTTAAGTTGCAAAAAAAAAAAGAAAATTTTAGTTTTATCCCACCGCTTCCCACGCTCTGTTTCCCGTGAATGCATGAAACAGAGAGGAGAGGTGTGGGGCATCGGGGAGAAGGGAAGAAGAGGAGAAGAAGAAGAAGAAGAGGAGGAGAAGAAGAGAAGAAGAAGAAGAAAGGAGAAGAAGAAGAGAGAAGAAGAAGGAGGAGGAAGAAGAAGAGAGAGGAGAGAGGGAGAAGAAGAAACAGAAGAGAAAGAAGAAGAAGAAGGAGAAGAAGAGAAAAAGAAGAGGAGGAGGAGGTGGCTGTGGCACCTCTATTTTCCCGCAAGGGGAAAACAAGGAGAGGAGCATTGCTCGTCGGGGAGGAGAAAGGAAGAAGAGGAGAAGAAGAAGAAAGAGAAGAGGGAGAAGAGAGGGAAAAGGGAGGGGAGCGAGAGGTAGCTGTAGCAGCTAGGGCTACAGCACCTTTGTTCCTCTGCAAGAGGAAATAGAGGGGTGCATGTGTGGGGTGTTGGGGAGGAGAAGGGAAGAAGTGGAAAAGAAGAAGAAGAAGAAGAAGAAGAAAGAGGAGCTGTGGCTGTGTGCAAGTGGCTGCTGCAGTTGGAAGAGAAGAAGGAGAGGAAGAAGTATAGGGAAGGAAGAAGAGGCTGCGGCTGCGGCGGTGGCAGTTGCAGCTGGAAGAGAAGAAAGAGAAGCGAGAGAAGAGGTTGCGGCACCTCTATTTCTTGCAGGAGGAAACAGAGGAGAAGAAGAGAAGAAGAAGAAGAGAAGAAGAAGAGGAGAAGAAGAAGAAGAAGAGGAGGAGAAGAAGAAGAAGAGGAGGAGAAGAAGAAGAGAAGAAGAAGAAAAGAAGAAGAAGAGAAGAAGAGAAGAAGAAGAGGAGAAGAAGAGAAGAAGAAGAAGAGGAGGAGAAGAAGAAGAGGAGAAGAAGAGAAGAAGAAGAAGAAGAGAAGAAGGAGAGGAAGAAGTATAGGGAAGGAAGAAGAGGCTGCGGCTGCGGCGGTGGCAGTTGCAGCTGGAAGAGAAGAAGAGAAGAAGAGAAGAAGAGAAGAAGAAGAAGAGGAGAAGAAGAAGAGGAGGAGAAGAAGAAGAGGAGGAGAAGAAGAAGAGAAGAAGAAGAGGAGGAGAAGAAGAAGAAAAGAAGAAGAAGAGAAGAAGAGAAGAAGAAGAAGAAGAAGAAGAAGAGGAGGAGAAGAAGAAGAGGAGAAGAAGAAGAGGAGGAGAAGAAGAAGAAGAAGAGGAGGAGAAGAAGAGAAGAAGAGAAGAAGAAGAAGAAGAGGAGAAGAAGAAGAGGAGAAGAAGAAGAGGAGGAGAAGAAGAGAAGAAGAAGAGAAGAAGAAGAGGAGAAGAAGAGAAGAAGAGAAGAAGAAGAGGAGAAGAAGAAGAGGAGAAGAAGAGAAGAAGAAGAGAAGAAGGAGAGGAAGAAGTATAGGGAAGGAAGAAGAGGCTGCGGCTGCGGCGGTGGCAGTTGCAGCTGGAAGAGAAGAAGAAGAAGAGGCTGCGGCTGCGGCGGTGGCAGTTGCAGCTGGAAGAGAAGAAGGAGAGGAAGAAGTATAGGGAAGGAAGAAGAGGAGAAGAGGGGCAATGCATCAGGGAATAGCAGGGGAGGAAGATGGTTGTGGAGGCTCATCATTCGTATACCGCAGGCACGTCACTACCGGAGACCCCATGCCTGGGCCACGCATGGCGGATTCAATCTCATCATGGAAAAACAATCGTAACTTTATCGATCGATCTCAGAATAGCTATTGTGAATCCAATCCATGAAGCACACTCCGATCCCCGCGAGGCTGACTATGTTGCGATCATGACAAGTTTTGGGCCTGAAAACCATCATCTCAGGGTCTTTGGCATCATCGACTAGGCACAAAAGGGAGTGCAACATGAGGACTTCCAAGGGGGTCACCCATCCTAGTACTACTCTCGCCCAAGCACACTTAACTTCAAAGTTCTGATGGGATCCGATGCTTTGGTGTTGGAGTGATCGCACCTATATTTCATTCATCATTCGTATACCGCAGGCACGTCACTACCGGAGACCCCATGCCTGGGCCACGCATGGCGGATTCAATCTCATCATGGAAAAACAATCGTAACTTTATCGATCGATCTCAGAATAGCTATTGTGAATCCAATCCATGAAGCACACTTTGATCCCCGCGAGGCTGACTATGTTGCGATCATGACAAGTTTTGGGCCTGAAAACCATCATCTCAGGGTCTTTGGCATCATCGACTAGGCACAAAAGGGAGTGCAACATGAGGACTTCCAAGGGGGTCACCCATCCTAGTACTACTCTCGCCCAAGCACACTTAACTTCAAAGTTCTGATGGGATCCGATGCTTTGGTGTTGGAGTGATCGCACCTATATTTCATTCATCATTCGTATACCGCAGGCACGTCACTACCGGAGACCCCATGCCTGGGCCACGCATGGCGGATTCAATCTCATCATGGAAAAACAATCGTAACTTTATCGATCGATCTCAGAATAGCTATTATGACACCAATCCACGAAGCACACTCCGATCCCCGCGAGGCTGACTATGTTGCGATCATGACAAGTTTTGGGCCTGAAAACCATCATCTCAGGGTCTTTGGCATCATCGACTAGGCACAAAAGGGAGTGCAACATGAGGACTTCCAAGGGGGTCACCCATCCTAGTACTACTCTCGCCCAAGCACACTTAACTTCAAAGTTCTGATGGGATCCGATGCTTTGGTGTTGGAGTGATCGCACCTATATTTCGTTCGTCGTCCGTCTACCACAGGCACGTCGCTATCGGAGACCCCATGCCTGGGCCACGCATGGCGGATTCAATCTCATCATGGAAAAACAATCGTAACTTTATCGATCGATCTCAGAATAGCTATTGTGACACCAATCCACGAAGCACACTCCGATCCCCGCGAGGCTGACTATGTTGCGATCATGACAAGTTTTGGGCCTGAAAACCATCATCTCGGGGGTCCACAGCATCGTTGATAAGGCACAAAAGGGAGTGCAACACGAGGACTTCCAAGGGGGTCACCCATCCTAGTACTACTCTCGCCCAAGCACACTTAACTTCGGAGTTCTGATGGGATCCGATGCTTTGGTGTTGGAGTGATCGCACCTATATTTCATTCATCATTCGTATACCGCAGGCACGTCACTACCGGAGACCCCATGCCTGGGCCACGCATGGCGAATTCAACCTCGTCGTGCAAAAACTCTTGTAAATTTTTCGGTCGATCTCGGAATAGCTATTGTGACACCAATCCACGAAGCACACTCCGATCCCCGCGAGGCTGACTATGTTGCGATCATGACAAGTTTTGGGCCTGAAAACCATCATCTCAGGGTCTTTGGCATCATCGACTAGGCACAAAAGGGAGTGCAACACGAGGACTTCTAAGGGGGTCACCCATCCTAGTACTACTCTCGCCCAAGCACGCTTGAATACGGAGTTCTGATGGGATCTAGTGCTTTGGTGCTGGTGTGATCGCACCTATATTTCATTCGTCGTCCGTCTACCACAGGCACGTCGCTATCGGAGACCCCATGCCTGGGCCACGCATGGCGAATTCAACCTCGTCGTGCAAAAACTCTCATAACTTTCTCAGTCAATCTCGGAATAGCTATTGTGAATCCAATCCATGAAGCACACTTTGATCCCCGCGAGGCTGACTGTGTTGTGGTCACGACAAATTTTGGGCCTGAAAACCATCATCTCAGGGTCTTTGGCATCATCGACTAGGCACAAAAGGGAGTGCAACACGAGGACTTCCAAGGGGGTCACCCATCCTAGTACTACTCTCGCCCAAGCACGCTTGAATACGGAGTTCTGATGGGATCCGATGCTTTGGTGCTAGTGTGATCACACCTATATTTTGTTCATCACTCATCTGCCACAAGCACGTCGCAATCAGAGACCCCGTGCATCGTTCATGCATGGCGAATTCAAACTCATCGATCTTAGAATAGCTATTGTGACACCAATCCACGAAGCACACTCCGATCCCCGCGAGGCTGACTATGTTGCGATCATGACAAGTTTTGGGCCTGAAAACCATCATCTCAGGGTCTTTGGCATCATCGACTAGGCACAAAAGGGAGTGCAACACGAGGACTTCCAAGGGGGTCACCCATCCTAGTACTACTCTCGCCCAAGCACGCTTGAATACGGAGTTCTGATGGGATCCGATGCTTTGGTGTTGGAGTGATCGCACCTATATTTCATTCGTCGTCCGTCTACCACAGGCACGTCGCTACTGGAGACCCCATGCCTGGGCCACGCATGGCGAATTCAACCTCGTCGTGCAAAAACTCTCATAACTTTCTCAGTCAATCTCGGAATAGCTATTGTGACACCAATCCACGAAGCACACTCCGATCCCCGCGAGGCTGACTATGTTGCGATCATGACAAGTTTTGGGCCTGAAAACCATCATCTCAGGGTCTTTGGCATCATCGACTAGGCACAAAAGGGAGTGCAACACGAGGACTTCCAAGGGGGTCACCCATCCTAGTACTACTCTCGCCCAAGCACGCTTGAATTCAGAGTTTTGAGGGGATCCAATGCTTTGGTGCTGGTGTGATCACACCTATATTTCATTCGTCGTCCATCTGCCACAGGCACGTCGCTACTGGAGACCCCATGCATGGGCCACGCATGGCGGATTCGACCTCATCATGCAAAAACTCTCATAACTTTCTCGGTTCATCTAGGAATAGCTATTGTGAAACCATCATCTCGGGGGTCTATGGCATCATCGACTAGGCACAAAAGGGAGTGCAACACGAGGACTTCCAAGGGGGTCACCATCCTAGTACTATTCTCGCCCAAGCACGCTTGACAACGGAGTTCTGAAGGGATCTGGTGCTTTGGTGCTGGTGTGATCACACCTATATTTCATTCGTCGTCCATCTGCCACAGGCACGTCGCTACTGGAGACCCCATGCATGGCGGATTCGACCTCATCATGCAAAAACTCTCATAACTTTCTCAGTCAATCTCGGAATAGCTATTGTGACACCAATCCACGAAGCACACTCTGATCCCCGCGAGGCTGATTGTGTTGCAGTCATAACAAATTTTGGGCCTGAAAACCATCATCTCGGGGGTCTATGGCATCGTCGACTAGGCACAAACGGGAGTGCAACACGAGGACTTCCAAGGGGGTCACCCATCCTAGTACTACTCTCGCCAATGCACACTTAACTCAGATTTTGATGGGATTCGGTGCTTTGGTGCTAGTGTGATCGCACGTATATTTCATTCGTCGTCCGTATACCATAAGCATGTCACTACCGGAGACCCCATGCATGGGCCATGCATGGCAGATTCGACCTCGTTGTGCAAAAACTCTTGTAAATTTTTCGGTCGATCTCGGAATAGCTATTGTGACACCAATCCACGAAGCACACTCCGATCCCCGCGAGGCTGATTGTGTTGCAGTCATGACAAATTTTGGGCCCGAAAACCATCATCTCGAGGGTCTATGGAATCGTCGACTAGGCACAAAAGGGAGTGCAACACGAGGACTTCCAAGGGGGTCACCCATCCTAGTACTATTCTCGCCCAAGCACGCTTGACAACGGAGTTCTGAAGGGATCTGGTGCTTTGGTGCTGGTGTGATCACACCTATATTCATTCGTCGTCCGTCTACCACAGGCATGTCGCTATCGGAGACCCCTTGCATGGGCAATGCATGGCAAATTTGACCTCATCGTGCAAAAACTCTCATAACTTTCTCAGTCAATCTCGGAATAGCTATTGTGAAACCAATCCACGAAGCACACTCTGATCCCCGCGAGGCTGATTATGTTATGGTCATGACAAATTTTGGGCCTGAAAACTATCATTTCGGGGGTCTATGGCATCATCGACTAGGCACGAAAGGGAGTGCAACACGAGGACTTCCTTGGGTGTCACCCATCCTAGTACTACTCTCACCCAAGCATGCTTGACTTCGGAGTTCTTGTGGGATCCGGTGCTTTGGTGTTGCTGTGATCGCACCCATATTTTGTTCGTCTCCCATCTACCACCGGCCCGTCACAATCGGAGACCCCGTGCATCAGCCATGCATGGCGGATTCGACCTCATCATGCAGAAACAATTGTAACTTTCGCGGTCGATCTTAGAATAGCTATTGCAACACCAATCCATGAAGCACACTCTGATCCCCGCATGACTGACTACGTAGAGATCATGACAAATTTTGGACCCGAAAACCATCATCTCGGGGGTCTATGGCATCGTCGACAAGGCACAAAAGGGAGTGCAACACGAGGACTTCTAAGGGTGTCACCCATCCTAGTACTACTCTCACCCAAGCACACTTAACTTCAAAGTTTTGATGGGATCCAATGCTTTGGTGCTGGGGTGATCGCACCCATATTTCGTTCGTCGTCCATCTGCCACAAGCATGTTGCTACCAGAGACCCCATGCGTGGGCCACGCATGGTGGATTCGACCTCATCATGCAAAAACTCTCGTAACTTTCTCGGTCGATCTCGGAATAGCTATTGCGACACCAATCCATGAAGCACACTCCGATCCCCACGAGGCTGACTGTGTTGCAGTCATAACAAATTTTGGGCCTGAAAACCATCATCTCGGGGGTCTATGGCATGGTCGACTAGGCACAAAAGGGAGTGCAACACGAGAACTTCCAAGGGGGTCACCATCCTAGTACTATTCTCGCCCAAGCACGCTTGACTTCGGAGTTCTGATGGAATCCGGTGCTTTGGTGCTAGTGTGATCGCACCCATATTTTGTTCGTCGTTGTCACACCCCTCAAAATTTTGATAATATTTAAGATTTTCATCAATAAACCAGGATCCAAACATACATTTGAGAACACTGAGAACATTCAGTCAAATTCACATCCATAAAACCTGTGTAGTTTTATAATCATATATCACATCACTCGATAATTCATATTTATGGAAACCCATGCCAACTTAACAAGATATTAACAACACTTATAATCCACAATTGAGAACTCCAACAATTTACCACCGGTACATATCATTGTAAACTAAACTTAACATTCCGAAATTCAAAACGAGAGAGGTCTTTTAACACTTTTACATAATATAACAATTCAATCCCATTGACAACATTTCGTTACATATAAAATGCATTTATACAATAATAACTTAACAACCAACAAGACTTGCCCATGATTCTGAATAGCTCTCCACTACCTCAGCCCAATACAAACATCTCAAAGAATGACAAGCTAACTTGAAAGATTTATATAATAATGGAGTGAGCTAAAAATAGTTTAGCAAGTGACAAAATATATCTAGAATGAAAAGGGACAGTTTCAAACAAATAAGGTATCACAATGCAAGGCAGAATACAAGAACTCTCAGAGTACCATATTATTAGATACAAAATCGCAAATGTCATGTCATTCAAAACACATTTGGTTCATAACAAATGGTGCATAGAGTAATTGGAGCATATCAATAGCGTATGAAATGTTCCGGAGCATATCAACGACATATGATATATTTCAGAGCATAACAATAGTAGATATAACATTTCGGAGCATATCAATAACAAATAAAATATTTCGGAATGACCATCAATGGTATGTGAGATATTTCAAAGTAAATCAATGGCATATGAACCATTTCGGAGAATATAGAAGAAAAATTATGAAACAAAGGCTCAAACATCGAATTTGACATCACATTCATATCATTCTTATCTAGAACACATATAAAACACATAACCAAAGCTCTGGATATCATATCAAACACATAGAAGGTGAAGTGGGACCATAACATAATATGGTACATCCATTTCTGAATGACCACCAAACATAAGTCTCCCACTCTGGGAGCTCCATCCACCCATGTTTGAGTAAAGTTACAGGGGGCCGGCATAGCATCACAGGCTTTATGCATCGCCACAGCTGCTGTAGTCGTAACCATAGCCCAGCCGCAACATCTCAAAGAGTGACAAGCTGACTTGAAAGATTTATATAACAATGGAGTGAGTTAAAAATAATTTAGCAAGTGACAAAATATATCCAGAATGAAAAGGGACAATTTCAAACAAATAAGGTATCACAATGCAAGGCAGAATATAAGAACTCTCAGGGTACCATATTATTAGATACAGAATCACAAATGTCATGTCATTCGAAACACATTTGGTTCATAACAAATGGAGCATAGAGTAATTGGAGCATATCAATAGCGTATGAAATGTTCCAGAGCATATCAACAACATATGGAACATTTCAGAGCATAACAATAGCATATATAACATTTCGGAGCATATCAATAACAAATAAAACATTTCGAAATGACCACCAATGGTATGTGAGATATTTCAAAGTAAATCAATGGCATATGAACCATTTCGGAGAATATAGAAGAAAAATTATGAAACAAAGGCTCAAACATCGAATTTGACATCACATTCATATCATTCTTATCTAGAACACATATAAAAACACATAACCAAAGCTCTGGATATCATATCAAACACATAGAAGGTGAAGTGGGACCATAACATAATATGGTACATTCATTTCTAAATGACCACCAAACATAAGTCTCCCACGTCTGGGAGCTCCATCCACCCATGTTTGAGTGAAGTCATAGGAGGCTAGCATAGCATCACAGGCTCTATGCATCGCCACAGCCGCTGCAGCCGCAACCATAGCCCAGCCGCAACATCTCAAAGAGTGACAAGCTGACTTGAAAGATTTATATAACAATGGAGTGAGTTAAAAATAATTTAGCAAGTGACAAAATATATCCAGAATGAAAAGGGACAATTTCAAACAATAAGGTATCACAATGCAAGGCAGAATATAAGAACTCTCAGGGTACCATATTATTAGATACAGAATCACAAATGTCATGTCATTCGAAACACATTTGGTTCATAACAAATGGAGCATAGAGTAATTGGAGCATATCAATAGCGTATGAAATGTTCCAGAGCATATCAACAACATATGGAACATTTCAGAGCATAACATAGCATATATAACATTTCAGAGCATATCAATAACAAATAAAACATTTCGAAATGACCACCAATGGTATGTGAGATATTTCAAAGTAAATCAATGGCATATGAACCATTTCGGAGCATATAGAAGAAAAATTATGAAACAAAGGCTCAAATGTCAAATTTGACGTTACATTCATATCATTCTTATCTAGAACATATATAAAATCACATAACCAAAGCTTTGGATATTATATCAAACACATAGAAGGTGAAGTGGGACCATAACATAATATGTACATTCATTTCTAAATGACCACCAAACATAAGTCTCTCACGTCTGAGAGCTCCATCCACCCATGTTTGAGTGAAGTCTAGGAGGCTAGCATAGCATCACAGGCTCTATGCATCGCCACAGCCGCTGCAGCCGCAACCATAGCCCAGCCCCTTATTTCCCTTCCTTTTCTTCTTTCCCAGCTGCAACTACCACAATCGCAGTTGTAGCAACGACCGCAGCCACCACGGCCATAGCCTCCATAGCCATCTTCCTCCCTTGCTCTTCCCCAATGCACTGCCCCTCTTCTCCTCTATTTCCTCCCGTGGGAAACAGAGGTGCCGCAACCTCTTCTCTGGCTTCTCCTTCTTCTCTTCTTCTCCTTCTTCTCTTCTTCCCTTCTCCTCCCCAATGCCCCACACCTCCTTTGTTTTCTCATGCAGGAAAAAGAGGTGCTGCTGCCCTATCTATAGCCACCTCTCTTTCCTCTCCCTCTTCCCTCTCTTCTCCTCCTCTTCTTCTCCTTCTCTTCTTCTCTTTTTCCCTTCTCCTCCCCAACACCACACACCTCCTCGCTGCAGCCCTTGCCGTAGCCACCCTCCTCTCTTCTTCTTCCTCTTCTTCTTCTTCCCTTCTCTTCTTCTCCTCTTCTTCCCTTCTCCTACCCGATACCCCACACCTTCTCACTGCAGCCCATGCCGCAACCATCCTTCTTTTTCTTCTTCTCTTCTTCTTCTTCCTCTTCTTATTCTTCTCCTCCCCAACGCCCCACACCTCCTCTATTTCCTCGGGCAAGAAACAGAGGTGCTGCTGCCCTATCTGCAGCCACCTCGCTTTCCTCTCCCTCTTCCCTCTCTTCTCCTTCTCTTCTTCTCCTCTTTTTCCCTTCTCCTCCCCAATGCCACACACCTCCTCGCTGCAGCCCTTGCTGTAGCCACCCTCCTCTCTTCTCTTCTTATTCTCTTCTTCTTCTTCTCTCTTCTTCTCCTTCTTCTTCTTCCCTTCTCTTCTTCTTCTCCTTCTCTTCTTCTTCTTCCTCTTCTTCTTCTTCTTCTCTTCTTCTTCTCTTCTTCTTCTTCCTCTTCTTCTTCTTCTCTTCTTCTCCTTCTCTTCTTCTTCTCCTCTTCTTCCCTTCTCCTCCCCAATGCCCCACACCTCCTCTATTTCCTCGGGCAAGAAACAGAGGTGCTGCTGCCCTATCTGCAGCCACCTCGCTTTCCTCTCCCTCTTCCCTCTCTTCTCCTTCTTCTCTTCTTCTTCTTCTTCTTCTCTTCTTCTCCTTCTCTTCTTCTCCTCTTCTTCTTCTCCTCTTCTTCCCTTCTCCTCCCCAATGCCACACACCTCCTCGCTGCAGCCCTTGCTGTAGCCACCCTCCTCTCTTCTTCTTCTCTCTTCTTCTCCTCTTCTTCCCTTCTCTTCTTCTCCTCTTCTTCTTCTTCTTCTCTTCTTCTTCTCTCCCCTCTTCTTCTTCTTCTTCTTCTTCTCTTCTTCTCCTCTTCTTCCCTTCTTCTCTACTTCTCCTCTTCTTCTCCCCAACGGCCCACAACTCTTCTCTCTGTTTCAAGGGAAACAGAGAGTGTGGGAAGCAGTGGGATAAAACTGAAATTGTCGGTTTTTATTTTATTTTTTATTTTTACAACTTAACAATTTAGTCCTTGAAATTTCTATATTTACATATAGGTCCCCCAATTGACAAATAAATCCTTGTTAATAAATTTTAAAAGTGAGGGATATTACACTCTCCCTCCCTTAAAAGAAAATTTAGTCCTCTAAATTGGTTATACCTCAATCGATGAAAAGATGATGATATGTTTTATTCATTTCCTCCTTCATCCTCTAAATAGTTTCATCAATAGAATACAAATCAATTACACAATCATCCAAGAGTGATTAAAATATCTTCCTCCTTGATTTTCAATAAATAGTAACACAATCTCCGATCAATCTTGGAAAGTACTTATGCACCGTTCAATTGATTAAACAAGTCATTACTTTAGAGGATACTTATTTTTTTATGGTCACCTGATTCAATTGTCTACAATTAATATAAAGCCTCAATGCTCCATCCATCTTAACTAACACTGGAGCACCCCATGATGAAATATTAGGCCAAATAAAATCCTTATTTAATAGTCCTTGTAGTTGCTTTTTCAATTCCACTTACTCAAATGATATCATTCTGTAGAGAGGCTTAGGTATTGAGATTGTCCCAAGGACCAAATCAAAAGCAAAGTCATGTCTAGAGGTAATCCGGGCAAGTTATCGTAGGATACATTAGGCAAGGAAGTAAATCATGTCCAATACTCTCAAAATAAAAGATGGGCTAATCTAATATGTAAAAAGTGGTCATTTGTTATATAACAATTCTTACTGGTATTATAAGAAGATAGCCAATCCATACCAAGTATAATATCAAAACTTCAAATCTCTAGGAGAACTAAATCAGCAAAAGTTCAAATTCTCCAATAAAAATCAGACAAGAGGGACCAGATTCAAGTTCATATCAAAGAATCTCTACTGATCATAATTTATATTAGCACATAATATAGTGGTCTAGGTTGAATACCCAAGTGATAAGCAAAATATTACGAATCAAATCATAGAGGGACCCATGGTCAAACAATATTTGCCATTCTTTCATAAACATGAATAATACCTTCGACCACTAATTAGAAGCTTTAGAATCATATTCGGTGCATAGCGTACACTCTGGACATAGGCTAATGATTTAGGAGAGCTAGTGACTCTTTTTTCTTATTCAAATGGTAGTCTTTTATTTTATGATCCAACTTTCCACAAGCAAAATAGGCTCTAGTCACCCCACAAATACAAACTGTTTCTATAATTTAACTCACATCTTACACAGGATTGAGGCTTTTGTGTCACACCCCTAAAAAAATATCGACTAAATTAAATTTTCATCACAAAACAAATCCAGGGATCCAAACTAACATTGAGGATACTAAAACATTCAAACATCTAACGATACATAAAACTGTGCAGTTTCTATCATAAAACACATCACTCGATGATTCATAACAATCTAAACCACTCACCAAAATAATAACCACAATATAAATTAACAAGTGTGGAGTCTATACACTCATGAACCAACAATTACCATAAGTCATATGTAACATGAATTAAACTAACCTTCCAGAATTCTAAACATGAGAGGTTTTTAAACTTATACAAAATACCATAAGCTTAGATAACGTCAAGCATTAATATAAACCTCAATTGAGTGAAGGAAACTGAATGCAAATCTATTTCCAAACAAATGAAAACAGAAGCTGAAATGTCGTATTTGATGTTGCATTCATATCTTTCTTATCCAAAGCGCATACAAAAATACATAACCAAAGCTCTGGATATCATATCAAACATACAGAAGGTGTAGTAGGACCATAGACAAAAATGTGATTCATCCATTTCTGAATGACCACCAAACAGAAGTCTCCCACGTCTAGGAGCTCCATCCACCCACATCTAGGTGAAGTCAAAGGGGGCCGGCAGAGCATTGCAGATGTTCTGAAATATTTCAAAGTGTATTAATGGTGTATGAATATTTCGAAACATATCAAAGACTGATATGAAACAGAAGCTGAAATGTCGTATTTGATGTTGCATTCATATCTTTCTTATCCAAAGCGCATACAAAAATACATAACCAAAGCTCTGGATATCATATCAAACATACAGAAGGTGTAGTAGGACCATAGACAAAAATGTGATTCATCCATTTCTGAATGACCACCAAACAGAAGTCTCCCACGTCTAGGAGCTCCATCCACCCACATCTAGGTGAAGTCAAAGGGGGCCGGCAGAGCATTGCAGATGTTCTGAAATATTTCAAAGTGTATTAATGGTGTATGAATATTTCGAAACATATCAAAGACTGATATGAAACAGAAGCTGAAATGTCGTATTTGATGTTGCATTCATATCTTTCTTATCCAAAGCGCATACAAAAATACATAACCAAAGCTCTGGATATCATATCAAACATACAGAAGGTGTAGTAGGACCATAGACAAAAATGTGATTCATCCATTTCTGAATGACCACCAAACAGAAGTCTCCCACGTCTAGGAGCTCCATCCACCCACATCTAGGTGAAGTCAAAGGGGGCCGGCAGAGCATTGCAGATGTTCTGAAATATTTCAAAGTGTATTAATGGTGTATGAATATTTCGAAACATATCAAAGACTGATATGAAACAGAAGCTGAAATGTCGTATTTGATGTTGCATTCATATCTTTCTTATCCAAAGCGCATACAAAAATACATAACCAAAGCTCTGGATATCATATCAAACATACAGAAGGTGTAGTAGGACCATAGACAAAAATGTGATTCATCCATTTCTGAATGACCACCAAACAGAAGTCTCCCACGTCTAGGAGCTCCATCCACCCACATCTAGGTGAAGTCAAAGGGGGCCGGCAGAGCATTGCAGATGTTCTGAAATATTTCAGAATAGTAGAGTACAAAAGGGCAGTATGAACAATAAGTAGCACATATCGGAAGCACACGCGAAACAACAAAACATACATGTTCCTTTACGAGTCAATACGATACAAGCAAATAATCTTTCACAAGTGTATTCATATTTGAAAAAAAATGAAAGCAAGAGTACACAAAGATCCCAAGCAATCATATTTAGCTTAATTCAAATAAGAAGGTTAGATGAATTCAATATCCAAAGGAATGAAACTGGATTAGGCACATATCGAAAGCAAATACGGAATAAGGGAATATATATGTGCCTATATGAGTCAATACATTATAGCATAAATGGTACACAATATGGTTCAAGAATATAAAAACTTATAGACATGCGCAAACTAGAATTCAAGCATTAATATAAACCTCAATTGAGTGAAGGAAACTGAATGCAAATCTATTTCCAAACAAATGAAAACAGAATTTGTGAAATCAACCCAAGCTCGATTTCTAACAAAGTTCGAGAGGCACATTGAACAAATACTTCAGATTGTCAATTATGCTCCAATCCCCTCAAAAGAGCTATTGTTGAAATATATATCAATCTATTTTCTGAAGAAATAAGTTTCGTACAAAACAAAGTTTCCAGGAAGGAGTTACCATTGATTTAGTAACCAAAGGTCAAAAACAAAAATTACTGTTTTGTAGAAATCATATTGTCGGGTTCAATAGATAAAAGGATAGGCATTTGAATTCCAAATTTTTCATTCTATATATCAAAAGAAGGATCTAAAAGTCTAGTTTAAGATGAAGTTAGTTTGGTATAAATCAGAATTTTCAACCGGGACTTACAGGTATTTTAGTATTGAAAGGTCAGAAATTTCGATTCTTGTTTTGCAGCATCCATAGGCTCATTTGAAATAGATGTTTGGGTAAGTATTCGGTGTCCAAAATTTTTAATATTAGTGTCAAAAGAAAGGTATAAGAGTCTATTTTCAAATGAATAAATTCCTGCCTCAATCCACATTTGGTGCTAAATATTATGGCTGAAACAATCTATAGGGGTCCGTTTATCGAAAAATTTCAGATCCATAGTTTTGCGTCTAACAAGAGAAAATATTAGGTTCTAAGCAGAAATCGTTCTGATTATTCAGAATTAATATGAGAATAGAGACTAATATTTCTATAGGATGGGGTTAGAACACTTACCTTTGAGAATTATGACCCCAAATGGGAAGATTTAAGCAAAGAAAACCCCAAATTTCTCTTCTTCTTTCCCCCTTTTTTTTTTCTTCTTCTTTCTCTCTTCCTCTGTTCTTCCATGTAGCTACCTTCTCTGGTTCCTTTAGAACAAAGGGAGAAAGGCTTAAGCGGTAGGATTTGTAATTTTGTATATTTTATAATTTAGTCCTTGCATTATTATATTTACGATTAGGTCCTCAAGGTTTACATATAGGTCCTTTTTTTTTCTTTTTGAACAGATCCTCAAATCTTATAAATAAGTTCTTAGATTGATACTTTGGCTCTTTTATCAAATTTTAAAATGGATTCTTACACTACAACTAGAAATTTATATGAAAATTTAAAAATGAGGGATGTAACACTCTCCCCCCTTAAAAAAAATTTAATCCTCTAAATTTATCATACCTCTATCGATGAAAAGATGAGCATAAACCTTTTTCATTTCCTCCTCTAGCTCCCAGGCTGTTTTCTCTCTAGAATGATGTCTCCAAATTACTTTGACCAGAGGAATAATCCGATTCCTTAGGATTTTTTCCTTCTTATCAACAATCTGAGTGGGCTCTTCCACATAAGATAAATCTTTATCGATCTCCATCAGCTCATACTTAATGATATGAGAAGGATAAGTATATACTTTTTAATCATTGAAACATTAAATATATTATGGATATGGCACAACGATAGTGGCAAGGCAATCCCGTAGGCGACAGAACCAACCCTCTCAAGGTTGTCAAAAGGTCTAATAAATCTTAGGCTTAACTTTTCTTTTTCCCAAACCTTACAATGCCTTTGGAAGGGGAGACCTTTAAGAACACAAAATCTCTGATTTCAAACTCAATATCTCGCCTTGTATTGTCAGCATAGCTCTTTTGATGACTTTGAGTAGTTTTCAATCTTTTCCTTATAACTTGAATTTTCTCAATAGTTTCTTGTACTTGTCTGATGCTAACAACTTTCTGTCACCAACATCCTCCCAATATGTAGGTGTTATGCACTTTCGCCCATATAAAGCTTCATAAGGAGCTATCTGAATACTTGAATGATAACTATTATTATAAGTGAACTCAATAAGTGAAATATTTTTATCCTATTCACCTTTCCAATCTATAACATACGCTCTAAGCAAATCCTCAAGTGTTTGAATTATTCTTTCTGACTGACCATCAATCTGAGGATGATATGTAGTGCTAAACTTGACTTTAGTGCCCATAGATTTCTGTAATCTTCTCCAGAATCTAGAGAGAAATCTGGAGTCTCTATCAGAGATGATCTCTTTTGGAATACCATGAAGTCTTACTATTTCATTGACATATAAATATGCAAGTCTGTCAAGCGAATAAGTTATATTAATCGGTAGGAAATATGCAAATTTTGTTAACCTATCAATGATAACCCAAATAGCATCATGTTTTATAGAGGTTCTAGGTAGTCCTTAAACAAAATCCATGGTAACACATTCCCATTTCCATTTAGGAATGTCTAAAGGTTGCAATAACCCTTCAGGTCTTTGGTGTTCTCCTTTAATTTGCTAACAAGTCAAACATTTTGAAACATACATTGCAATTTCCTTCTCATGCCTTCCCACCAATAATGACTTTGGAGATCTCTATACATCTTAGTACTTCCAAGATTCATGGTGTACTTTGAAGTATGACTTTCCTTTAGGATTTGGTTCTTGAGCCTCTGGTTTATTTGGTATACATACTCTATCCCCAAATCTCAATAGGCCATCTTTTGAAACTTGAAATTTTAGCTTCAATTCCTTTTTTACTTCATTCCTCAAGTAGATTAAACGTGGATTTCATAATTGTCCTTCCTTAATTTGTTGAGTAAGATCATATTGCACTTGAATGGAGGCCATCAATATCATTGAGTCTTGCTCTTTTCTCATAGTATTCAAATTAAAATTTTATTCTAATAACTTCCATTGCTTCACGACCAGACTAGCCATAAAATTTGTAGATTTTCTACTAAGTGCATCAGCCATAACATTGGCTTTGCTTGGATGATAATGGATGGCACAATCATAATCCTTTAGAAGTTCTATCCATCTTCGTCGCCTCATGTTTAACTCTTTTTGAGTGAAAATATATTTTAAACTCTTGTGGTTAGTAAAGATTTCAAATTGTTGCCCATACAAATAATGTCTCCAAATCTTTAGGGCAAAAACAATTGCTGCCAATTCCAAATCATGAGTTGGATAATTCAGTTCATAACCTTTTAGTTGTCTAGAAGCATAAGCAATCACTCTCCCTTCCTGCATCAAAACACATCCTAGGCCCTTTCTTGAAGCATTATTATAAACTACAAATCCCTCACTACCACTTGGAATAGTGAGAATAGGGGTACTAGTCAATCTTCTTTTTAACTCTTGAAAACTTTTCTTACAATCATCATCCCATACAAATTTCACATTCTTTTTAGTGAGTTTGGTGAGAGGTTGAGCGATTCGAGAAAATCCCTCTACAAATCTCCTGTAATAACCTTCCATGCCCAAGAAACTTCTAACTTCTATTACATTTGTTGGTACTTCCCATTTAACTACAGCTTTTACTTTATTTAGATCAACAGATATGCCCTTCCCTGAAATCACATGGCCTAAGAAAGCAACTTCATTCAACCAAAATTCACATTTGCTGAACTTTGCATACAACTTCTTTTCTCTTAGTATGGACAATACATTTCTCAAGTGTTCCTCATGCTCCTGATTACTCCTTGAATACACTAATATATCATCAATGAATACAATTACATAGTTATCCAAGAGTGGTTGAAATATCCTATTCATTAGTTTCATAAAAGCTACAAGGGCATTAGTCAAACTAAAAAGCATCACCAAGAATTCATAGTGACCATATCGGGTTCTAAAAGTTGTTTTTGGAATATCCTCCTCCTTGATCTTCAACTGATAATAACCTGACCTCAGGTCAATTTTAAAAAATACTTGTGCACCTTGAAGTTGATCAAACAAATCATCAATTTTGGGTAT
Source organism: Musa balbisiana (assembly GCA_004837865.1). Taxonomy (NCBI): domain Eukaryota; kingdom Viridiplantae; phylum Streptophyta; class Magnoliopsida; order Zingiberales; family Musaceae; genus Musa; species Musa balbisiana. Next base: position 20,252,606 of record CM017195.1, on the reverse strand, counting down.
GGGATACTTGTTTTTTATGGTCACCTAATTCAATTGATTCAACTGTCTATAATCAATATAAAGCCTCAATGTTCTATCCTTCTTCTTCACTAATAGTACCGGAGCACCCCATAGTGAAACGCTAGGTCGTATGAAACCCTTATCTAATAATTCTTGTAGTTGTTTCTTTAATTCCTCTAGCTCGAGTTGTGCCATAAGGAGGCTTAGATATTGGGGTTGTATTAGGGACCAGATCAATAGTAAATTTACCCTCTCTATCTAGAGGTAAACTAAGCAAATCATCTGGGAATACATCAGGGAACTCTTTGACCACTGAAATTTCATTTAGATGAGTTTCCTGATTTGGATGCTCCTTTACACATACCATATAACAAAAACAACCATTCTGCATAAGACGATAAGCTTGAAGTGCTGATATCAAGCAAGGAGGCAAATCATGCCTAGTGTCCTCAAAGTAAAATATAGGCTGATCTGGTATACAGAAGGTAAGTACTTTTGTGTAGCAATCAATACTAGCGTGATGAGAAGATAACCAATCCATGCCAAGTATAATATCAAAACCCTAGATCTCTAGGAGAATCAAATCAGCAAGGAGTTCATGTTCTCCAATAGAGATCAAACAAGATGGGTAAACCAAATTTGTTGCCAAAGAATCCCCAACAATAGTTGTTACATATATCATATAATCCAGGGGTCTAGGTATAACATCCAAGTGACATGCAAAGTATTGTGAAACAAAAGATAAGTTGGAACTGGGATCAAACAAAACTTTTGCATTTCTTTTAGAAACATGAAGAATACCTTCAACCACTAATTTAGAAGCTTTAGAATCTTGTTTAGTGATAGCATACACTCTAGCATGGGCTGAGGGTCTAGGAGATAGTGGCTCTTTCTTCTTCCTCAGAGGGCAATCTTTTATTTGATGATCCAACTTTCCACAAGAAAAACAGGCTCCAATCACCCAAAAACACTGACTTGTTTCATGATTTAATCCATATTTTGCACATGGTTGAGTCCTCCGTAGTGGTTTCCCTTTCTCAAATCTAGATGTTTTGATCCTCTTGTTACTAGCTTCATATTCATTTTCTCTCCTACTTTTGCTAGTAAATATGTCCTTTTTGTTCTTACCCATGATTTCTTGAATTTCCTCCAAGTCTCTTTCAATTTTTAAAGCTCTTTCTATCGCATCCGCATATGTTTGTAGCTTTAAGGCCGACATTCGACTTCTTATTGCTGGTCGTAATCCCCTTTCAAATCTTTTTGTTTTTCTATATTCATCATCAATCATATGTGTGGCAAACCTAGAGAGCTCAGTGAATTTAGATTCATATTTTGTAATTGTCATATTTTCCTAGATAAGATTCAAGAACTCTAATTCTTTTTGCTCTCTTATACAATCTAGAAAATATTTATCGTTAAACTTTTCTTTGAATACCTTCAATGTCATTGGCTTATGTTTGACTTCAAAAATCCTCTTAGTCATTCTCCACCAATGTTCAGCCTCTCCTTCCAGCATAAAGGTAGCAAAAGAAACTTTTTAATCATTAGGGTAATTTAAGACATCAAATATTTTCTCTATCTGCATCATCCATCATTCTGCCACCATTAGATTAGACTCACCACTAAAACTGGGAGGACTAAGCTTCTTAAACTGTTCAATTCCCAACCCCGTCTGGTTTGATGTCCTTGTTCCATCATTTCTTCCTTGTTGGACATGTTGTTGTTGTTGTTGCATCACTTATGCCATAGTCTCCAAAGTCCGCATGATACCACTCAATTGATTGATCAGCAGTAGATGCAACAGGAAAACTAGATGATCTCATCATCCTTGCTTCCTAAAACATCAAAAGAAAGATTTTATTTGATCAATCTCTAAATAAAAGTCAATAAACTCCTTTTTTCTTTTCACATCTAGTATATATAAAAAAATCTTAGTGATTCTCAAATCATGCTCTGATAGCACCTCTGTCACGCCCCTCAAAAATATCGATAAAATTAAAATTTTCATTACAAACAAATCCAGGATCCAAACTAACATTTGAGGATACTAAAAACATTCAAATATCTAACGATACATAAAACCTGTGTAGTTTATAATCATACAACACATTGCTCGATGATTCATAAAATCTAAACCCAACTCACCAAAATAATAACTACAACATAAATTCACAAGTGTGGGAGTCTATACAATCACAAAACCAACGTTTACCACAAGTTCATATCATAACACGAATTAAACTTAACATTCTAGAATCCTAAACATGAGAGGCATGCAGTGAAGCAAGTGTTGGCCAATTGAGAATAGCTTCTACTTTTGATCCATCATGATTCCATCTATTAAAACAATATACCCCAAAAACACAATACTAGAAGTAAAGAAATCACATGATTAGCATTGATACCAGTGTGACGTAGAATGGGGGGGTAAAGCAGAATAGATTTTGACAGTAAATCGAAAGTATAGCTGTGTTTGCTAGAATAAGTATTTCGAATAGAAAAGTCATAGTAGACAAGGAATGCACTCTCAAAGAAAAGTTATAGTACAATTATATTTGCTAGAATAAGTGTTTTGATAAGAAAAAGGCATGAACTCATGATAAAACTTAAATATAATTGAAAAATAGCTCACTACCAAGTTAAAATCATAGACGGATACAGAAAGTTCACCACCCAAAGGATTATAAACGAGGATACAGAACTAAAAACAAAAGACTCGCTACTCATACAAGAGATATAGAGTTTAAGGGAGTACTCTAAGAGAGCTTCTGTTAAAATATCATTAGTTTCTAAAATCCTTTCTAAGCCCTAAACATCTAAATAAATACTAGTGCATGAAATAACCCTTCATGAATAGGAAATTTCGAAAATAAGTGCTTGACAACTACTAACCAACTCCTTTAATGCATTCCTTGGTCATAAAGAAAAATACCTTGAAACAGCTTTAACTTTCTTCAGGGAATATGCTAATGAGCTGTCATATTTAAGTGGGCTGAGTTGAAGACTATGAGGCAACATTATTGATTGAAAAAAAATACCATAGCATCAGTAAGGTCTATATAAGCATATTGTAGCAAATTAGACACTCTCGTGTCAAGCTCTCCTGGTTGAAAAAGACTTGTCCTCAAGTCCTTATTTGTTTTGTCAACTTGATTATGAAAAGGACTTAAATTAGCAACATTAAATGTTGGGGACACTCTATAATCTTCAGGTAGCTCGATCTTATAAGCATATTTGCCAATTCTCTTAAGCACTTTGAATGGATCATCAGCCTTTGGTTTCAATTTTCCAAATTTGCCTGGTGGAAACCTCTCCTTCCTTAGATGAATCCAAATTAAATCACCTATATTAAACTCCATATGTTTTCTATATTTTTTGGCAGCTTCCATGTACCTCTCATTTTGCTTTTCTATATTTTTGCTTTAACACCCTCATGTAGCTTCTTTATCTGTTTTACTCTCTCATAGGTGCTAGATGAACCAATGGCATGCCAGACAACATAGAATTCTAGTCTTGTAATTGGTTGTCTTGATTAGTTATTGTTAGTGCTAGTTATAGATGCCTTGCAAGCCAATCACGTGAGTGATGGCACGTGTGACTTGACACGTAGTCTTTTTACTTATTATATTTTGGTATTTTATCACTTTATATTTATTGTTACACATACACATGTATATTTTGTGATGATGCATCGAAGGATCAGACGAAGCGCCAAATGAACCAATGATATGCCGGACAACATAGAATTCTAGGCTCCTAATTGGTTGTCTTGATTAGTTGTTGTTAGTACTAGTCATAGGTGCCCTACAAGCCAATCATGTGAGTGATGGCACGTGTGACTTGACATGCAGTCTTTTTGCTTATTATATTTTAGCATTTTATCATTTTATATTGGTTGTTGCATATACACATATATATATATATATATATATATATATATATATATATATATATATATATATATATTGTGATGACATTGGATTTGTGCAATGGGAATCGGATGATGATGAGATTATGATAATGAGATCAATTTACCTTTAAACACAAATCCTAAATAATCCCAATCATAGGTTACTCGAGAGGGACATCGTGATAATCGGATAGACTAGTGAGCTATATATCCATCCATATGATAAATGCAGTTTATCTCATAGCTGCTTATGTAGGGACACTAGGGATATAGTACAGGTGCTCATTGGGGAATAAGTTAACTAATTGATCTGCTTATAGAATGTTGGATGGTTGATGATGCCTTATTGTTAAACAGTGATTTTGTAGTCCCAATGGTGTATCTGGTCCTTAGACTTGAGACATTAAGGATGTCCTATATGAGTACTCTACTACTTGATACTAGACTTAGAGGTTTGGAGGTTTCAGATCTAGCACAACCAGTCATTGGGAGTGATAACCAACCTTACAAGAACTATTGAGTGTCGATAGAGGATCATCCACTCTTGGTGTCATGAGAGGAATATTTCATGTATTCTTGCTCACATAAATCCCTGGCCAAGGTCATTCGAATTGAGAGAGAAAGAGTTCTCTAGGAGAATTGATTAGAGCGAGACTCGATTAGAAATCGTATTGGTCTGATAGCACCAAGCTCAGTATACAGTCTATGGGATATTAGATGGATGAGAGACTATAGGTACATGGTAACTGAGGACAAATATATCTAATGGATTAAATTCCCCTATATTGTTTAGGGATTGCGGCGTAATGGCCTAGTACATCCGTAGTCGATGAGTCGAGTGAAGTGAATTATTATGGAGATAATAATTCACTGAGCTAGAAGGAGTTTTGACATGTATGACTCATGCCCAACTCGATATTGGGCCTAGAGGGTTACACACATATGGTAAGCATTGCGATAAGTAGAGGTTTAGATATGAGATATCCGCTGGATCCCCTATCTTATTGGATATCTAATAAACCCCTGAATTATTGGTTCCTATGGATGAGATCCAATAAGAGCCCATGAGAGATTATTGGATAGAGATCTAGTCATCTAAGAGGCTTAGGTAATTGGATGGAGATTCAATACCCAATATGGTAGGATCCATTAGGGTTAAGTTGATAGGGGACCTCTATAAATAGGAGAGAATCATGGTTCATAGGCTAGAGCCTTTTTGGTTTTCCTCTCTTATTCTCTTACATTTCTCCTCCTCAAAGCACGCTTGGAGTTTTGAGGAGCGTCATCGCAGCTCTGCTGTGTGTATCACTACTAGAGAGAAGGGCGCTTGACCTCCTTCACCCTCTCCTAGATATCAGTAGAGATTTAGGGATATACGATCTCCCTAGGTAACATAATCTTTCATATACATGGTTTTCTGTTTTGCGGATTTTGTGTACCAATCTTCACACGATGACGAACATATCTTTGGAAAATTGGAGATTTTATTTTCTATTCTTCCACTACATATGTGATATTGCTCCCCTAAGTTTTCCCAATAGTTAGGTCATAATTGAGTTGGTTTTTGGTGTAACCATACCAACTCAATTAGGGGCCCATTGGGCCTAAGTTGAGACTATTTTGGGTCAAGTGGAAGGCTCATTTAATCATCCAAGGTTAGCTGGAACCACCTATGAGCTAAAAATATCAAGACCACACTTTTCCAAGCTGTTAGGCGGTGGTACCGCTCATACATAGTCTCCCAAACTATGTCAATGTTGAATCTCAGATTGAAACCAATTGATAGTGTTTATGATTTGATCTGTGTTTTAAGTGACGTATGAAGCTTTGATCATGGAGAGATAATTAAAGTAGGAAGAATCATGTTGGGCTAAAGAGAAACATATCAAAAGATTAGACGTCGAGCCGAAGGATCAGTCGACGTATTGGCAGAAGGCTTCAGGCTATGAGTTCGGGCATCGGGCCAAGAAGAGCAGAAATTGCACTAAGAAAATCAGAGTTGCGGAGGTCAACTGGCCGATTGGGCAATAGGCTGTAAGAGAGAACGATGCGTCGAAATTTCAGACAAAGCACTGATGAACCAATGACATACTAGACAACATTTGATTTGCTTTATAATAATTGTCTAGATCAAAGTAGGTTTTATGTAGGATTAACTATGATAGTGATCGAGGCATAAAGCAAAATGAAATCTCGGAGTCGAGAAATAAGATTTCGTTGGGAGTTCGAGAGTTCCTCAAAAGTCCAGACATTCGTCGAAAGTTCGCTAGAATTGACTGAGAAGTCCAGGAGCTTGCCAAAGAAGCTCCTCGGAACTCGCCAAGAAGATCGTCATGAAGTCCAGGAGCTTACCGGGAGTCCGCTGGAACATTGCTGAGAGATAGTCGGAAGTTCGCCGGAAGCTAGCTGGAAGAAACCAAGACTTACCGAACTTATTTAGCTTAGTGTTTGCCTTAAAATTTATAGTTAGCATATAATTGGGTTGGAATTGGGCCAACTCAATTAGGGGTCAATTGGGTCCAAGTTTGAGCTGTGTTGGGCCAAGTGAAAGGCCCAAATAGTGACCCAACAGGTGGAATCGTCATGGCATAGTCTTCGAGATTATGTCAGGTGGTGATACCATCCAGTAGCAGTGTCAGGTGATGGTACACCCAGACACAGTCTTCTAGGCGATGGTACCGCCCAATGTTAGTGTTGCAAGCAGTGGTACCGCCCAACATAGGCGATGGTACCGCCAGGACCTAGGAAACCCAGAATAAGACTCTTTTAGGCTCCAAGTTTGAATTCACTTGATGCCTTTAAATACCCCTCTCATCCCTGATTAAGAAACACAAGAATTAAGAGCAAAAAAGTAGAAAAATGATGTTGTAATCTTATAAAAACTCCTCTCAAAAGCTCTAAGTGTTAGTATAGTTTAAGAGAGGAGTAAGTGAGGGTGTAAAGGTTCTCTCCTAAGCCTGCAAAAGGAGAATAGAGAGGTGGTTGGTCTTTGCCTATTGAAGGAAAATCGATAGTGGATGTCGGTGGCCTTGATGGAGGAGGAATCGGGAGTGGATGTAGGTCACGACGACCGAACCACTATAAAATATGGTTTACATTTGTTTTAAGCAATTTACTTTAACTGCAAACTATCTTACTCGCTATGCTATTTCGTATGGTTTCAATTTAAGTATCTTTATGAAACAAGTTTAATCGAAATGAATATTTTTTGAACTGATATGTTTTATCCGCTGCACTAATTCACCCCCCCCCCCTCTTAGTGCCGACTCATTCTTAACAGTTGGTATCAGAGCCTCGTTATTTCTCATTTGATTTAACAACCAAGAAAAATGACTCTTTTCATATTTCAAGAGGGATTTTCTATCATTCATCCTCCCATGTTCAATGGGACGGACTACACTTATTGAAGAACTCATATGAGAGTTTTTTTGCTTTCCTTGAACCTTGATTTATGGAATATAGTCAAATTTGGTTTTCAAAAATCTTCTTTTCCAATGAACGATTGGAAAGATTTGGAGGAGCAAACCGATAAAGATGATGAGCTAACCGATGAAAACGAAGTGGTGAACTTCGCTTTGGTGACTCTAAACAATGAGATAAACAACTCAAACAAAACTCCTTTACTTTATTCTAAAATTACTTGATGCTTTTTTATAAGTTGTTTTTAAATTAGTTAATAAAATAAAATATAAAAAAATATCATGCTTCTCTTTCTTAGTGATTTTAAAAAAAATTAAAATTTGAGCATGACAATTGCATGTTAATTCCTAGAACTAAGCATGAAAAGTTAAATTCACTACTATAACAAACACAATAATTTTGATTAAAAATACTTTATGTTTAATGAAATCATGCTTGATGATTTAATGATGCATAATGATGTAATGATGTAATTGAAATGTTAAAAAGTCTTGGAATCATGCTTGACTATTTTATAATTATGCATGGTGATTCGAAGTAATGATGATTTTTGGGTAATTTATAGTTTATTAAGCTTGATGATTTCTATTATTTCTGTATTACTTTTCGATTATAAATAATGAAGCATGACTTTTGTATGAAAGACTTGAACATGAAATCAATTACAAAATTTGGAACTAAAAGAACTTGAGCTATCTTTAATCTTATAGGAATCTATCTACATTGCTTTCATTGAATTTTCTAAAAAGTGATTTTGATGATGATTTGGGATTCCTTTTCATATGATTTATTTTAATAATGAGATGATATATCCAATCAAATAATTTATGGATATTTGTGACTTGATATATATTTTATATGAAATATTTTTTCTTGATTATGTATGATTTATTTGTCTAAGAGAAGAATTATCCAAACGAATCTTGATTCTTGACATTAATAATTTGAGATTTATTTGAATCAAGATATCTTATTTGATCTCCTATTATTCGAGTCATTATTTGCTAAAAAGAATATTTGTCAAGATGATACACGAATTAATCTTTCATATTAACATCCTTATGATTTTTTATATGACTCCTTTGTAATTATGATTTGTATATCTCATAATATAATTGAATAATTAATATAAAAAAGGGGGAGATTAATGAATCTATCTGTCTTTTTTTATGAATATCTTGAAAATGATTATGATTTGATGATTTGAATTTGAATGAGCTTTATCTTAATTTTTTGAGATTTATAACTTAGATTTCTTATGCATGAATCAAGATATTATATCATTTGATCTCCTATATTTCTTTTTGCTATTCACTAAAGAGAATATTTATCAAAATGAATCATGTCTTTTGGTATTCACATGATCTTATCTTTCATTATATGATTTTTATAATTCCTTGTATTCATGAAGTATATCTCATCACCAAATTTTTCCTGTTATCCTTCATGTGATGATATGAAATTATATAATACTCATAATATTATGTTGATATATGCAAATGAGAATTTATGATCATACTTGGTAGGATGTAATATAATTTGACAAATTGATGCCATCATGATGTGAAATATTTATAATTTGGAATGATACATGCAATACTTATGATTTTATTATGATATGATATAATGCATATGATGTGAGTCATGATTAAAATTGCTTTGACTTGAATTCAATTTGAATTCAAGGTTTATCTCAATTATGGCATATTGCAATGAGAATGATACTTTATCTTTGTCATAATTTAAAAATTGATATAAAGGGAAATGAATTGCACCATTGTTTTATTATTCCCCTCTTTTTACCAATGACAAAGGGGGAGAAAAAAATTGCTAGTGTAAACATCTCAAAGGAGAAAGATTTGCTAGCTTGCACAATTTAAGAAGATGCAAAAATATGCTAGCTTGCTTATTTCAAAAGAGAAGCAAAGATCGCTAACTTGTATATTTCAAGAAGCAAAAGTTACTTTCTTGAACATCTCAAATATTGCTAGTTTACATTTTCTAAAATGATGTAAAAATTTGCTAGCTTGCATGATATAAAATTTGCTAGAATTGCTAGCTTGAACATTATAAATGAAGCAAAAATTGCTAGCTTAAACATTACAAAGAAAGCAAAATTGCTAGCTTGCAAACTCTAAAATGACGTAAAATTTGCTAGCTTGTATATTCTAAAATGTTGTACAATTTACTAGCTTACATGATGTAGAACTTACTATGTTGAACATCACTAAGAATTGCTAGCTTGCAATCTCAAGAGAAGCAAAAGTGCTATTTTGCCTATCTCAAGAAGCAAAACATGCTAACTTGCACATTTAGTAAAATTCACGAACTTGCAAAACTCAAAATTATTGCTAGCTTGCATGTAAAATGATATAAAATTTTGCTAGCTTGCGCTTTGCCAAGGAAGTAAAAAATTGCACTTCTCAAAAGAAAAAAAAGAAAATTACTAGTTTGCATAATGATGAAACTTGAGATTTTGTTTATAATGCAATGATTTGAAATTACATATCTCAAATACTCGATAGTTGCACTTCTCTTTTTTGTTGATGATAAAGGGGGAGAAGTATGATGATATTATGCATGATTTTATGATGACATGTTGTTTGGATTTTTGAATTCAAGAGTTCTATCAATATGGCACATTGATAGGAGGATTTAAGGTTAACTCCATCATCAATTGGTTATCATCATCAAAAAGGGGGAGATTGTTGAATCTCATATTTTGATGATGAAACTAATTGATAGTGTTTATGATTTGATTTATATTTTAAGTGATGCAAGAAACTTCAATCAGGGAGAGATAATTAAAGCAGAAAGAATCATATTGGGCCGGAGAGAAACATGTCAGAAGATTGGATGTCAAGTTGAAGGACTAGTCGACGTATCGACAGAAAGCTTTGGGCCATGGGTTCAGGCATCGGGCCAAGAAGAGCAGAAATTGCACTAGGAAAATTGGAGCGTCGAAGTTTTGAACGAAGCACCGATAAACCAATGACATGCTAGACAACATTTGATTTGCTTTGTAATAATTGTCTAAATCGAAGTAAGTTTTAAATATGCAAGATTAACTATGATAGCGATTAAGGCATAAAGCAAAATGAAGTCCTAAAGTCAAGAAACGAGATTTCGTTGGGAATTCGAGAGTTCATCGGAAGTCCGGACATTCATCAGAAGTTCTATTGGAATTAATCGAGAAGTCTAGGAGCTTGCCAAAGAAGCTTGTGAGAACTCACCAAGAAGATCATCGTGAAGTCCATGAGCTTGTCGGGAGTCCGCTGGAATATTGTTGAGAGATCGTCAGAAGTTCACCGGAAGCTCGCTAGAAGAAACCAAGACTTATTGAACTTATTTAGCTTAGTGTATACCTTAAAATTCATAGTTAGCACATAATTGGGTTGGAATTGGGCCAACGTAATTAGGGGTTGATTGGGCCCAAGTTTGGGCTGTGTTAGGCCAAGTGAAAGGCCCAAATAGTGACCCAATAAGTGGAACCATCATGGCATAATCTCTGAGACTATGTCAGGTGGTGGTACTGCCAAACTGGGTGGTGGTACTATCTAATGGTAGTGTCAAGTAGTGGTATCGCTAGTCTGGGCAATGGTACCACCCAATATCAGTGTTGTAGGCGATGGTACCACCAGGACTTGGAAAACCTGGGATAAGATCTTTTTTAGCTCCATTTTTAAGTCATTTAGGGTCTATAAATACCCTAGTTATTTTTGCTTAGAAAAGCAAGAAATTGAGTAGAAAGGGGAAATGATTCCTTATAAAAAAATTATAAAGATAGTTGATCTTCGTTTGTTGGAAAGAAAATCGGTAGTGGAAGTTGGTGGCCTCAAGTGAAGAGGAATCGAGAGGGGACGTAGGTCACGACAACTGAACCATTATAAATCTGGTTTTCATTTGTTTTGAGCAATTTAATTTAACTACAAACTACTTTACTTGCTATACTCTTCTGTACAATTTCAATTTAAGCATCTTTATGAAACAAGTTTAATCGAATCGAATATTTTTTGAACCGACGTGTTTTATCTACTACACTAATTTACCCCCCTCTTAATGCCAACTCATTCCTAATAGTCAGGTGGTGGTACTGCCAAACTGGGTGGTGGTAAGTAGTGGTATCGCTAGTCTGGGCAATGGTACCACCCAATATCAGTGTTGTAGGCGATGGTACCACCAAGACTAGGGAAACCCAAGATAAGACTCTTTTAGGCTCCAAGTTTGAATCCACTTGAGGCCTATAAATACCCCTCTCATCCCTAGTTAATAAATACAAGAATTGAGAGTAAAAAATTAGAAAAATGCTATTGTAATCTTATGAGAACTCCTCTCTAAAGTTCTGAGTATTAGTGTAGTTTAATAGAGGAGTAAGTGGGGGTGTAAAGGTTCTCTCCTAAGCTTGTAAAAGGATAATAGAGTTGTAAAGAGATGGTTGGTCATCGCTTATTGAAGGAAGACCGATAGTTGTTGTCGGTGGCCTCGATAGAGGAGGAATCGGGAGTGGATGTAGGTCACAACGACCGAACCACTATAAAATCTGGTTTTCATTTGTTTTGAGCAATTTAATTTAACTACAAACTACTTTACTTGCTATACTCTTCTGTACAATTTCAATTTAAGCATCTTTATGAAACAAGTTTAATCGAATCGAATATTTTTTGAACCGACGTGTTTTATCTACTACACTAATTTACCCCCCCTCTTAATGCCAACTCATTCCTAATAGTCAGGTGGTGGTATTGCCAGTTTGGATGGTGGTACCACCCAAACATAGTCTTCCAAACTATGTCAAGTGGTGATATTACACAAACACAATCTCCCAAACTATGTCAAGCGGTGGTACTATCGGTCTAGGTAGTAGTACTTCCTAGTGTCAGTGCTGAAAGTAATGGTACCGCCCAACACAAGCGATGGTACCACCAGGACTTGGAAAACCTGGGATAAGATCTTTTTTAGCTCCATTTTTAAGTCATTTAGGGTCTATAAATACCCTAGTTATTTTTGCTTAGAAAAGCAAGAAATTGAGTAGAAAGGGGAAATGATTCCTTATAAAAAAATTATAAATCTCTCTTAATGTAAAGTTACCTCTTCCTATTATTTAGAAGTTCTTCTAAATGGAGAAGTGAGGTCTAAGTGTAAAAGAAAAAGGTGTAAAGGTTCTTTTCTGAGCTTGTGAAAAGGAGAAAAAAATTATAAAGATAGTTGATCTTCGTTTGTTGGAAAGAAAATCGGTAGTGGAAGTTGGTGGCCTCAAGTGAAGAGGAATCGAGAGGGGACGTAGGTCACGACAACTGAACCATTATAAATCTGGTTTGCATTTACTTTATGTTTTTCATTTATATTGTAAACTGATTTACTTATTCACCACGCTTAAAAACACTTTCAAGTTAAACTCATCTTTCCGATATAGGATTTATTGAACGAGATTTTTGAATCGATGTAATTTTTACGAAAGCACTAATTTTCCCCCCAAGCCCCCCTCTTCTTAGTGTCGATTTTGGTCCTAATATGAAATACAAATGCTTACCCAAATATTTATTTCTTTTGATTATTTAGGTTCCACAAAATAGAAATAATATGTTCTGGCCTCTCTATACTAAATTCTTTGAACTCTCTATAGACAACTCCAATTTATACAAAGCTTTTTTCACCTAAATATAGACTCATATATCTTTCAAATAATATCTTGCTTAAGTAAATTGGAGTAAAATTTGTCATCTAAATATCGCATCTAATATGCCTTATAGATTTTGCTAAAATAGATTTATTTTTAAATTTACCTATTCCTGCTTCTACCTTTTAGAACTTGATTTCAACTAAAATTCTTTGCTCCATTAAGCCCCTGCATGGTTGTTTTAAAGTCTTGTATCTCTTATCATTGGTTCTTACTGTATTTGAATAAGTTACGTGAAAGTCTATATTTGTCTTATATTGTTTTGTGCATATGTATGTTTTTGTTGTTTCACATGTACTTTCTATATATGCTTTTTTTTTTTATGAGATAATGTAAACTTTACAAAAAATGAGAAAGGGAGTTATGAACATTTACTATAAATGTGAAAAAGCATTATGTGTAGAGTTTATGATGTTCTTGTCGGCCCTAATAACTTCATCCAGATATATTGAATAGAGTTCCCAAACATGGAATACTTACATTAATAGTTATCAAGAAATAGATTGATTATATTATGTTATGATCTCACTTCACCCTCTATATTCTTTTGATATGTTATCCAAAGTATATATATGCCTTCCTTTGTATTCTTTAGATATAAATGAAGTGAATAAAATGTCAAATATGATGCTTGAGCTTATGTTTCTTATTTATTCTCATTGATATACTCCTAAATGTTTCTTACTTTAATAATATACTCCTAAGTGCTATTTACGTGATCCTAAATATCATTTACTTCATTGATATACTCCTAAATGTTCTTTACTTCATTGATATGCTCTTAAATATTAGTTACTTCATTAATATACATCTACATGTTCTTTATCTTATTGATATACTCTCAAATATTTTTTTATTTCATTGATATGCTCATAATGCTCTTTACTCTATTGTTACGAACCAATCAAAGGAAATGTCAATTATGACTCTACTCTTGAACTAATGACTTGTATCTTGATATTGAGTAGCTTATATGTTACTCTTTGCTTTCTTATTATATATGCTTCTAATAAAATAATATTTATAATTCTTGTATCTAATAAAATAACATCTATGATTCTTGTATCTAATGAAATGATATTTATAATTCTTGTATCCATGCCTTACACCTTAATATTAAAGTCATATGAGCTACCATCTCTTCACCATGAATATGTTAGTCACTTACTAAGTTTTGTAGCTCACTCTATTGCTACATAAAATTTTCATATTAACTTATCACTCATTAAAATATTAGGTTGTTAATGATTTTGAGTTGGCCTTAGGGTTTATGGAGCTATCGAGTGATGTATTCAATGATTATAAACTTCACAAGTGTTATAGATGTGAATCAAATTTTAATACCCTTAGTATCCTCAAATAATATTATCTTAGATCCTAAGTTTGGATTGTGGACGAATCAAAATTTTCTTGATTTAAGATAGGTTCATAAATTTTGAATGTGTTATTTGGGGGGGGCAAGGGGGTTTGACACAACAGGACATGAATCACCTAATTAGGTATGCCCATGATCAAGGATGATCTTAATAATACTTAACCAAATTAGCCAACCTCTATTGAAGGGCTCTTGAAGCCTCAAAGCCCTATTCAACCAAGTAAAGCTTACATCATAACAGTCCACTCATCTCTATCCTAGTTCTAGTTAGACTAAGATTAGAGCAACCCTCAGCCAAATAGGGGTAGCCATAAGAAGAAGATGGTGCCAATTCCTAATAGGAGTAGGACTTCCATGCACCAGCCCTAAAATAAATTCTATAGGTATTAAGATTCTTCAAGACCTAAGGCATTAGGACTCTTCAAGACCTAAGGCATTATAACTCTCCAAGCCCTATCTGTATTAGGATTTTCAAAATCCTAATCTAGCAAGACTCCACCCCTTTCTTAGCTATATAAGGAGAAGAGACCCATCTAAAGCATTCCAAAGCAATCCAAGTTGTGTACCCTCTTAAGAAACTAGCCCGTCCTAAGCTGAGAAGAGAGGAGAGGAGAGAAAAATGAGGACAACAGTTGTGCGCTTCTTCCTTCTATCTAGCCTTCCAACCAATCTAGAACAACTGAGCAGCAACAAAAAAAAAAAAAAAAAGGAAGAAAGTCTTAGTAGTCCTCATCCAAAAGTAGCTGAGATTAGCACAGAAAGAGACTTCCTATGTCAACTTGTTACAGGATTCTACAATAGAGAACTATTGCAAATCCAATAGCCAAAACTTGCATCAAGCTTTGCCCAACTATTGTGAGAAGCCCACATAGGCTGTTGTCTATTGTCCAAATTTCAAGAGAAGGTTTTAACAATAAAGAAAAAAGGAAGAGATCAAAATCAACAGCCGATAAACTATTATGAGCACCAAGTATTGCCTAAAGATAATTTATGTTCTTACACATATATGTCTTCTATCATATTTCTATTTTATTATTTTTTGTCTTCTAGTTAATACTTTAATTTTACAAGCAATAGTGATTGTTTCGTTTGATTTTTTATTTATTTCTTAGGGATAATTTGATTTTATCAGGTAAGATTTCGCTTATTTCCCCGGAGCTCTCGAATCACCGGTGGTTCAAATTAGGCTGACGGGGACTACTCGCTAAGACCTAGGCATCACCATGCTAGGCGCTGAGAGGTTGAAGCCCATCCGCAGGTTGAGAGGTCACGAGAGGAGGCGTTATGATTTGGAAAAGTCTGTGTCCACGGGAAGAACTCGTGACCCCACTATAACTTTCGTAGAAGCTTTAGTGTTTAAAGAGGACACAAGTGACTCACGAGAAGCCATCATAGCCTTATATGAATATGCAGAAAAATCGATGCCGGGTAGGTAGTAGTTGGAACTTTGGGGGTTGCTTCCTCACACAACATCGCCGTAGGGACCAAGGGGACGTTCTTGATCAGAATAGCACCTCCTCCCTTGTTAGATAGTCCCCTAGATGCTTTGATTTGAGATAACTCAGCCTTGTTGATTAGAATCCTGGTAGCTTTTGAAAGCAGAGGGAATGCACGCTCCTTACCACCATGAAGGGGGAGTCGTCTTGCTGTTAGCGATTGAGCCACCAACAGCCATGAGAGAGGGGTAAGAAGTGAAACCCTAGTAGAGTTTTTGTCTCTAAAAATTAGCCTCAAGTTATATGAACGTTGTTTTGTTCCTTATGTAATAAAGAAATATTTTGGTTCTGATGGTGTCAGAAAATATGATTTGGTGTTTGTTTTTATAAATGAAAATAGATATTGTGGTAAATGACTGGATTATGGATATGGTGTTTAATTGATCTAGTGAGTTCATAAGTAATTGTTAAGCATCTATGAGTTTACTATGGGATTTATGGATTTATCTAGTGACATATTGAATGATTCAAAAATTATATAAATTTTATAGGGTGTGAATGAGAATTGAATTATTTTTGTCTTCAATCTTATATTATGGATCCTATTTGATTTCGGATGATTGAAATTTTTTTGTTTAAAATAGTTCGTATCTCAATAATTTTAATGTATGAATGTTATTTTTAGAGTGTGAGTAAGAGTATCTTAATAATAGCGCAACAAAATTATTAAAGAAAATTACAACAGAATTAAGAATGAAAAAGATGGGATGAAAACCAGCTCCTTTTCACGATGTTGTCATAGTTAAACTTTATTATTCCCCTTTGCAGTTGGTGTTCGTCATCTTTGCAAGTATCGCCCATCGTTTTTGACCAAATTGATGATGTCGTGGAACATCACCTCCCGACATGTCCAAAAAAAAACAAAAGTAATTGTAGAGCTATCACTACCCTTGGACAAGCAAGCACTCGAATGGCTAGCTTTGAGAACACACAAGCAAATAATTGTTGTTGTTGCTTCTTTAGCATAGCAAACTGATGGCTCTGACGTGACTGATGTTAAACAATGACGGATGCAGAAAAAAGCTCCAAGTGTCGTCTTATTGTGGAATTCTTCTGCAGTATAGAAACAGCAATGGACGGCAGGCAAATCACGCAGATTGGAAGATACGGCGCTTGACGTAAGGGGCAAAGCAAAGGCTCTCATTTGATTAATGTCCACCGATCGAGTGGTAGGTGCCAAATGGTCGTCCGCCATCTCCAAGTACAACTAATTTCCATTCAAGGAGAACAGCGAAATGCAGTTACTGTGTATCTTCGTCCAAGATGCCTAAACCTTGCAGTGAGTGTTGTTCGTTCTTTGTTGCATGTTCACGTTTCTTGATGATGATCAGCCCGCAAACAATTTGTTAGGTCAAACTGGAGGTTTATGTGGGTTTAATCTTCTTTCTAATCAGCTGACATAAACTGATAAGATCGTAGAGGAACTTAGTAGTCTTATAACTGGAAGCCAGATCTGGAAGAATCTTAGTCTAGGGCTTAGGTTTTGCTTCAGATAACTGTGGCTTAGTAAGATGGCATGATCAGTGCACCGTGCCATGCATGCATGCAACGAGATCTAAAATACTCATTAGTGACTGTTGCAACATGCAGCCAGGAAACAACTCGTACTTTTTCCAGTGTAAATATGTTGGTCGCTTGTGCTGACATTTTCTGCCTTGAACTCGATAAACGATCAGCTGTGTCTTGTCTTGTTCCACGTTGAAAGCAACCAAAAAGGGAATGATTATTTGAAAGGTAGTCAACGACAAAATTTATATGGCTGGTATAAATGAATGGTTGGGCTGATATTGGAAGTTACCGTAGCTGATGCTGGTCTTTCAGAAACACTAGTGTGTGCGAGTACATCACATTCCCAACCTGGTTCTGCACCCAAAGAATTTGTTGTTTTACTGCAAGTTGCTGATATCTAAAGATCATCTATTGTTCTTTCTCTTGGCCTTAGCCTCCACACACCGGTATACAAGGGCCATCGCAGACCTGCTAACGACCAAATTGATCATCATGTGCACAACAGCTGCCATTGCCAGAAGCACATGACATGGTTCTTTTGATCAAAGTTTAAGGTAGGAATAATGACAACATGCAGCTTTTGCACGGATTATATGGATTCATTCATCGCCTGATACATTAAGGATAAACCCTTCAAATAACTTTGAAGTTCGGACAATTATAAACAAACATATTACGTGATGATCGTCATTGATTGTGTTTTCAATGAATTTGACATTTATAATTTATTGTGCGAAAATTTGCATGTGATATTGTCACAATATCCACTTGCCAAATTTGAGTCGCTGTGAAGCCAGGATGCAACAAAAGGAATTAGAGAGGCACGAGTTGGAACTTTCGTTCAAGTATCCATGTAGTACAAGGACTGACTTAACCTTGGTCCCTTTTTTTTTTTTTAATCTATTCCTTGACTTTATCTTCCTATAATTAGTGAATATTCATTCTTGATAAAGTTTTGGATGACAAACTTATACCATCCAAACATTGTAATGAGATCAAGGGTTAAAAAGCGAGTGATTAGTAGCAAAATAGAACAAAAAGCTTTCGATCAGACACTTATTGGGTGTATTCACTTGTAAGTGGATGATCTTGGTTCATTGAATACTAGAAGTAAAAAGCTTTCTCCCTCGAGGATGTCAAGATCCTTTTGAAAAACCAAAAAAGCTTTCTCAAAGGTTTATAGAGTTTGTATATTGCCATGGTCATGCATATGCATGAACAAAAGACCTTCCACAAACAAATTTTATTTTCAGATTCAATTTTGGAAAATATGTCATTGCAAAGTCTCAAGATATTGCCAAGATTTCTACCAAACAAAAAAGGCGGGTATATACTAATTTCAAAAAAGCATTTCTTCAAATTAAGTTATTACGTTTCATAATCTCCAGGGTTGTAGAATTTATAATAGTCTACAACCTTACAACTACAGGTGCAGGCAGCATTGATTGGCATGGACTAGTAATGAGGGACCACTACATGCTAAGACAATTTAATGAGTTCTATATTCAGATCTAGCCAACCCTGACAACATTAATCTAACACTTGCCAATATGCTGAAGTATATTATATCTGCTTCTGATCATTAAGGTTTATGCTGAAGTATATGCTTCCCTTCAAGCATACCAATATGGCTTGTGTCTGCAGTTATCATTAGTACACTTGTTGAGCCCTTCGTTAGTCAGCATTTTTGTCTTACGCTACAACTCTTTTCCAAACTTGATCTAATAGTCCGAATGAGATGGCCTAAGCTAAGGCATATGACAAGCATCTTAACGGACGGCATCTGGTGGTTCTCTTGGTATCTTGTTATTTAATTAGGCTCATCGAAATTTGTGAATTAATATTAAAGATTCTTCAAAGACTGAAAATGACAGCTATATAAAGTAGCGAAGTTGAGAATCTTTCGAGTATAATATATATATATGTCCTGTGATGCATCTCCAAAAGTTCAACTGAACTTATGGTGAAAATATAATAGAGTAGAGGTAGCGATGGCATGATTCAATTTGTACTTGCAAGTTGCCTTAATAAAAGAAGGAAGAGAGCTTTGTATTTATAAGCTTAACTTTTGTCTTAATAAAGGAAGGAAGAGAGCTTTGGATTTATCGACCTCATTTTTGTACAGAAGCTCTCGAAAAATGGACATGTAACTTTGCGTCCGAAAGTATATACTTTGGTGACGTTGTTGACGCTGACAACCTTGATACTATTTTAGTGTTTGTATTCATTTGGTGATCGACAATCGACATGATGACTGGATCTGGCTTAATTAACTTGAGGTCAGTGATTGGTCCAAGGAATTGTGCTGTGTGGTTTCAGTATCTACCTGAAATGTGACTTTGATGGAAGAAATTATTTCACCTTTCATGTGCTAAAGCATTCTTATGTCCAAGGACTGAGTTCCCATTATTTCAAACAATACCTTCGGTACAGGAGGCTTGAACTTTTATGTTCTTTTTATATTGTATACTTCGTTAATTCTTGCCCTTTTTGGTCTTTCGTCTTTGTCACTTCCTATCGTCATTACTTGTTCTTTGTTATCCTCTAAGCTGTCAAAAGGTAATCCCCGGATAATATTATAACATTATAACTTTGAGCTCCTGGTGTCATCTCTATATGTTTATTGATAATATTATAATACTAGAAAGAAGGAAAAGAACAACTGATGGCCAAGTTTTTTTTCCCATATAGAGATGGATAAATTAATTACATCACAAGTCTATTACAGATCACTCCCTACTCAGAGCACAAAATACTAAATTCATGATGCCAATATGCAGTTCATAAATGATCAACTTTGGGTATCTTTGGCATGGTCAGCCAGTCAATAGGCACACCTATTGTCCTCTCTAAAAACATTACCCTTCCTCCATTTAAGAAAAAGAAAAAAAAACAGTAAAAAAGTCCATAATGGAATTAAGCAAAAACCAAGAGGGAGGTTTCTCCTCTATCAAGATATTTACATGTCACTCAACATTAGTCTCGATAAAGAGTTCTGTTGCATCCAAGTGAATGCAACCTCCACACCCTTTTTAATGGCCATAAGCTCATTGACTTAGCAACTACCACCTTGTGGGAATTTACAATCATCTAACAGTATAATAATATCACTGCATCGAAGTACGAAGACTACCACACACCTAGTTCTATTCCAGCATCAAAAGAGAATCAACATTCAACTTTGTGCAATCCTAGCCTTGTCCATTTTACTTGAAGAAATCATCTCTCCCTATTTATCCCTTCAAGTTGGTTTAGAAAAAGATTGTTATATAGATATAATATGAAAGTTCTGTACTACAAGAGGAGTATCTAGTATTTCTAAATATTGTTTCATTTCTAGCCATCAAGATTAGCCATCAAGATCATCCATAAGTTATTGATAATAAGGATTCTCACATAAGTATTATTATTGACAATAAATTATTAGTAATAAAAAAGAAATATAAGGAAAAAATCTCATGCTTTACAAAATGAACACTTAAAGAAAATGTGTTGTTGGCTATAAGGACTATTATAGTAGAAATAATAGGAATGAGACTCGCAAATATGAAACTAAATAGTCTATCAGAGATATTAAGTCTATGATATAGTAATTTTCAACAACAAAGAATTGTTGGAGTAAATCAAGAATTCTTCAAACGACTTTTAAGAAATACAATTGTGATTGATGAATGTCTTTTAGACAAATATTCAATATATATTAGAGGAAGAGATGCTCATGTCAAGTATATATTTTACACTGCATGGATCAAACAATTTAGTTAGTAGTTTAATGTTCCAACTACTATTAGATATAAAAGATGATAATTTATGGTTCTCATGATTGATAAATAATTTATAGTACTAAGGATTAATAAGAGAGTTAACAAAAATAAACTTACATTTAATAGGTAGATATCATTAATAAAGTCATCATTCTTAATTATAAGAGAAAAACTAGAACCAAGAATATTCATACAGATGATAACTAGTTTTCAATACTAGTTGCACCCAAATTAAGAGGATCCTAAGAATAATGAGATTCTTACTTAGCAAAAACAACATTAATCTAAAGGCAAAAAACTTGATTTAAGAAAAGATTGATTCAGTTCACTTGTAAAACAATTTTGGTAATATTAGGGTAATGAATACCTAATCCCCCTCTAATTTAGGTCTACTAATAATTTTTCACAAAATCAAATGCATCTAATAAGAAATCTAATCTTCAAAAGAAAACTTTTAATAGTATTTTTAATATTATTAATGATGGATTTAGGTATCCATAAGACATTTAAAGAATGTAAAGCAATAGCATTAAGAGTGATTATACTTATTTACCTATTCCCTTCACTCAATTTATTAAGAATTTGATTATTAATATAATCAAATAAATCCTTGGGTATTCTACATTGGATATCATGATCCCCAAAAACTTGAAAGGAAGTTTTTCCTCTCTAATATTAAAAAACACATAAAGCTCAATTTTTTTTTCTTTTTGTAGGTAATCTTGAAAAAGTAAATTTTATATTTTTTAATATTTATTTTCTAATTAGTTATGGCCTCATAATGTTGGAAAACCTTAACAATGAATTGATAGGATTTCTTATTAGATCTAAAGCATAAAAGAATATCATTAGTAAATGTTAAGTGGGTTAGTTTGAATCTATTTTGAAATGAAAAGGGTTGAGATTACAAAAATTAACAGCTTGATTTAGTAAGAGAAAGAAGTTGAGCCACTAACAAATATGTAAGGGGATCTCTTTGATATCCCTTTGACCTTTACAATAAGAAAATTGATCTCTGTTAATATAACAAGCGATCAAAGGGGAGGCCTCACATTCCAAAATCCAAAAGATAAACTAAGGAGAAATATTAAAGGCTGAAAGAGCATTATTGTTCACCTTTCAGGATAGGTAATCATATGTTAACTCAAGATCAAGTTTGATGAGCACAAGAGGGTTTTTCCTCTTAGATTTATAGAATGGGCTAACTCTTGAATAACCAATATGATTTTATGATATTATGGATAATATGACCCTTAATAAATGTCAATTGCTCAAAGAATATAATCTTATCAAAAATAGATATGATCCTATTAGAAAGAATTTTAGCAAGGATCTAATAATTTACATTACAAATGAAGTATTATCCTTTAATTATATGTTATGACATAACTTACTAACCTCAAAGCATGATCATCTTAGGATACACAATGATAGTGCTATTTACCTTAAGTTAGTGAATATAATTTTGTCTACGAGATAGGTGATGAGGTTATGGTAAAATCTAGTGTTTCTATTCCCCTCGTTTATCTATATAGTTTAGCTTTAAGCTATCATTTAATTTTTACTTTGGATATAATTTTTTAGTCAATCTTTTAACTAAACAAAATTTTTCTAACTTTTCTCAAATACTTAATGGAATATTTATTAATAACATTATAGATAATATTATTGATAATTCAAAGATGAATATTACTTACACATTTTATTTCAATTGTTAGAGGGAGAAGACTCCAAAATAAAAAGAGAAATTTCAAAGATCAACAAATAAAGAGTGAACAAAAATTTACAAAAGATTTTTGTAGTTCAACACTCCTTACCTACCTCCATCGAGAAAATTAAATTTTTTATTATATAAAAATAAATACAAGAAATTACTCTCTCTTGTGTTAACTCAAATCTAAATTCAAAATCTCTTTCATCTGTTTTTCACTTAAACTTAGAACTCTTCTTAATCATTTGAGGACCTAAAACTCAAGGAGCACATAGTGATTTCTTCTATGTTTATCTCATCAAATTATTAAGACATATCATATTTACATCAATAAATCCATTTCACTAAGGATTTATTTATTTATACTTGAATTCCTACTACTTACCTAATTTTTTAAATAATTTAAATCTAATAACTCATAAAAATATTTATCAATCCTAACAGTATATATACTGCCACAGAGGTTAGATTAAGTCATTTTGCATGAAGGCAATATTATAATACTTTTTTTTTGCACTAGGAAGTCAAGGAATTGTTTTGTGACTGAGAGAGCTCGATTGCTAATATAAAATGATTCTTGATAAGATAAAATAATTTAATATTAGTGACAAGATCACAAAAAGGCACTTGAACGGATAGATCGAGTGAAACTTGTTGCTAGATTTGATTCATCACAAAAGTTCCTTACTTTATTTTATTATTTACAAAAGGTAAGTGATGAAGATATGGTTGGAACCTAAAGTTTTTTGATTAATCGTTAAAGTATTTACTATAAATACCAAGACTAATTGATGCCTTATATTATGTTTTATTATTTTTAAGGCTCTTATCCCGTCACAAAGAACAAAGTATATGACGTTATTTTGATCAGAACAATTTTATTTTTCTGAGATGCAATTCATAAAGTATTTCCTATACCAATTCCTTTTTACATGGTAGTTTATTCTAGCCAATCTCCCCACATGATTCTGTGTTATTTCTAATATGAATTAGTTTATTTTACTAATGTAGAAAGGAATAGTGAAAACAATTCTCGGCAGTCTTGTTGAAACGCTGGACAATAATTAACACCGGGCAGAGAATGACAACGGGATTGAAGTGTCAAGTTGTTGCTGCTGATCAGCACACCATCATGGCCTTAGTCTAATAAGAAGCAACAAGAATCTCCATTAACAATGGGTTTCAGGACCCAGTCCAATGTGCTGGACAACAATCTTGGAGCAGTCATCAGATCAACAGCCAATCGAAAGATTGACCACTTGAACAATCAATGCAGGTGCAGGCGAACCAATAATGAAGGATCAACAAGTTTACTGGGTGGCAATCCAGACCCTTGCCAACATATCACCTTGTCTCTCTGATTCCAAACGCCCACCTCTGTTCCTCACGAGGGAGTTAAATCTAAACAATTTCAGAATGCCGGCAGAATGAGCTGCTTACGCTGTGCTGATCATGTCCAACTTGTTTGAGAGTCCCCTTTCTCAGGGTGACCTACATGGAGGCTTAAACTAAGAGGATCTCCAAAGACTTATGAAGGAGACTGATTGGTAGTACAAATTTATGAAGAGCAGGTAGCCTCTTGTACTCTCCAGTGATCTCATCATGGCAAAGGATGTGTAGGATTATATTATACGTCCATGTTGAATCATCAAACCATTTGCCTTTTCGCTGATGGTGATGGATTCCTATCGAAATCACTGAGAAATAGATGAAACGCTGTTGAAAAATTACTCATTATAGAAGAACTTGCTTATTGTGATCAACTACAAGTATAAAGGGCTAAACCTGAGATGAAACGAGAGAAGAAATTATGTGGAATTGCTAGGTCTCTGTTCCAATATTACGATGTGGTAGGAAGGAAAGCCTCTTTTGTCTCATT